>CM053783.1:641928121-643128121 GCA_028749045.1 Cupressus sempervirens | reverse complement strand
ACCCATATGAATGATTCAAATATGTCCTTATGGGTCTAGTACCCCTAAGGACATATGTCATCATTTAATGGGTCAAAGGGTGTCATAAGGCACCCTATGACCCCCTTTGACCCATATGAACGATTTGAATATGTCCCTAGGGGTCTTAGGACGCCTAGGGACATATGTCATCATTTAATGGGTCAAAGGGGGTCATAGGGTGACCTATGACCCCCTTTGACCCATATGACCCATTCGAATATGTCCCTAGGACACTTAGGGACATATGTCATTGTTTAATAGGTGAAAGGGGGTCATAGGGCATCCTATGACCCCCTTTGACCCATATGAACGATTCAAATATGTCCTTAGGGGTCCTAGGTCCCCTAAGGACATATGTCGTCGTTTAATGGTTCAAAGGGCGTCATAGGTCACCCTATGACCCCCTTTGACCCATATGAATGATTCAAATATTTTTCTAAGAGTCTTAGGACCTCTAGGGACATATTCGAATCGTTCATATGGGTCAAAGGTGTATGTCATCGTTTAATGGGTCAAAGGTGGTCATAGGTCACCCTATGACCCCCTTTGAGCCATATGAACGATTTGAATATGTCCCTAGGGGTCCTAGGACCCCTAGGGATGTATGTCGTCATTTAATGGGTCAAAGGGTGTTATAGGTTACCCTATGACCCCCTTTGACCTATATGAACGATTCGAATATGTCCCTAGGGGTTATAGGACCCCTAGAGACATGTCATCGTTTAATGGGTCTCTTTGATCCATATGAACAATTCAAATATGTCCCTAGGGGTGCTAGGACTCCTAGAGACTTATGTCGTCATTTAATGGGTCAAAGGGGGTCATAGGTCACCTATGACCTCCCTGACCCATATGAATAATTCGAATATGTCCCTAGGACCCCTAGCGACATATTTGAATCATTCATATAGGTCAAAACTCTCGTTGACCCATATGACTCATTCGAATATGTTCCTAGGGATTCGAGGATCTCTACCGACATATGTTGTCGTTTAATGGGTCAAAGAGGGTCATAGGTCACCCTATGACCCCCTTTGACCCATATTACCCATTCGAATATGTCCCTAGGGGTTCTAGGACCCCTAGAGACATATGTTGTCGTTTAATTCGTCAAAGCGAGTCATAGGTCACCCTATGGCCCCCTTTGACCCATATTACCCATTCGAATATATCCCTAGGAGTCCTAGAACCCCTAGGGACATATGTCGTCACTTAATGGGTCAAAGGGACCTATGACCCCTTTTGACCCATATTACCCATTCGAATATGTCCCTAGGGGTCCTAGGACCCCTAAAGACATATGCCATCGTTTAATGGGTCAAAGGGGGTCATAGGTCACCCTATGACCCCCTTTGACCCATATGAACGATTCAAATGTCCTTCGGGGTCCTAGGACCGGTGGGGACATATATCGTCATATAATCGATCAAAAGGAGTCATAGGTCACTTTATGACCCCCTTTGACCCATATTAACCATTGTAATATGTCCTTAGGGCTCTTAGGACCCCTAAGGACATATGCCATCATTTAATGCGTCAAAGAGGGTCAATGGTTGACCTATGACCCTCTTTGACTCATTTATATTAATAATATACATATCTATTAATAACATACATATTAATATAATTATATATATATATATATATATATTACATTATTATATTTAATAAAAATATTACGTTATTATATATAGAACCCGGTCAACCCAAAAGACATGTTTGAAGAGGGTTTTAGTGATACTCAGACTACGGGTAGCTGTCTGACAATGTTATTTTGATCAAAATTGAATAAAATGAAAAGGGTTTTTTAATATCAATCTCTAGATTCCATAAATATAATTTCTATCAAATTTTGAGTTCGATAAGTATTTATTAGTTAATTATCAATGAAGATAATTGTAAAGTGCTAATTGACATACTGATTGAAAAATAGCTATAACTTTCAAACGGTATAACATTTTTTAAATCTAAAAGTTGGGTCACATTCTATACTTCAACTAGTATAAGAAAAAAAATAAAATTTAAATTTGGTAAAATTTTCTATTAGTTAGGGTGGTCAGACACGGGACTTTTTTTTTTCGAAAAAGTTTTGGTAGAAAATTCATAGTTAATTATTTATTTGGAATAAAAATACCGAAAAATATGCGTCACATCCGAGCATGAGTCTACTTTTCATATCTATAATTATATTAAAAAAATATTATGATTTGATTTTGATTAAGGTGGTCAGACATACACTTACTTTTTATTTTCGCCCTGAAATTTTCTTAGTACTGCATTAAAATTCAAACTATTGAACAATTAATTATTATTTTCTCCTAATAAGGCCTAGTAGTTTAGAAACTAAATTCAATTTCTTACAGATTATTTTCTTACAAATTTTTGATATAAAGTCCATAACCACTTCAAAATTATGTGTCAAGTTGACATAAACCTGATTTGCTAATTTTTCACTGCCACTTAAGGCCATAGTTTGGTACACCATGATCCTGCACATACCCATTATATTATGAAATGAGGACTCCTACTGAACAAAAAGAAATTGAAGATCTGGTAATGGAGAAGTTGGGAACTTGGAAATTCTCCCCAGACCAATTTGTCTCCCAAATTCCTGCAATATTGTTTGATAAAATAAAGGTAAGATGGGAGAACATCGAGAAAACTGTTATAGACATTTTTGAACAGAAATTGAGAGAACTGGTACCTAGCCTGACATATGCGGAAATCAAAAGGGCAATGAAGGATCAGGAAGGAAGAATGAATATGAGATTCAATACATGTCCCATATTATTAAAGAATATTGAACCAGTTGTTAAAAATGCAACTGATGTTTGGAATGATACTTATAAACTACATAAGCCAAGTGATGAACCTGTTGAAATCAAGGATGATGACAGTGATGATGAGCAAGGTAATGATTCCATCTCCATGGATGTAACTAATGAAGATCTTCAGGATCTGATAAAGGAGGAGGAAGAAGAAAAGGAGAAAGAAGCTGATGAGGAAAACAAAGAAGAGGATGACCTTGTAAAAAATGTAGCAGTAGTCATTGCATCTCTTCCTCACATTCCATCAAAATCTGTTACTATTGAGACAGCTTCCACTAGTGAGATTGTGAGCACTACTACCACATCAATTGCTCAATCTTCACCAATCTCCTCCCAGCTCTAGGTATTCCCAATACAAGTGCCAAGCACTTCATCTACCAAGCTGCAGGAAAATTCTTCAGTTACCGAGTCATCCATTGCAACAATCACTACATCAGAAGTATCAATTCCTCTTGCAGTATGTACAGTAAGTTTTCCAGTTTGCTCTTCAATTTTGTCAACTTCAGCTACATTAGCACAAATTTTTGCACCAGTGAGTTCTTCAATTGTGAATATTCTAGTATGCACATCAATTCTGGGAAGTATATCAATTTTGGATACATTTAGCCCCTCTCTCAGTCTTCCTTTAGTTGGTCGTATTCCAGTTTTGACAGCCAGTCCAACCTCATCAACCATTGTCTCTATTTTCAAAGGCAAAGATGTTAGAACAACAGAAAAACCAAAGACTCCATTAAAACTTCTGCTTACAGGCAAGACAGTAGATGAGGATGTAGACCTGGATAATGAAATTGTCATTCCCAAGATAGATACAGATACTACTTCAGTTGATGAACTAAGATTGCTCAGTTAGCGCATAGAACTGAAGGCAAAACAGAAACAACTAAGGAATGAGAGAGATAGAGAATTTAAAATTATTGATGAAGCAAAGAATATTATTACTAAGGCTATAGGTGTTGATGTTGATACCTCTCAACACATTTTGTTACAATTAGAAGAGGCAGTTAATAAATTCAGTAAAGATACCTCCGGTCAAGAAAAGTTGATGGAGAAGGCAGAAAAGAAGTTTGATAATAAGGTGCTTGAGCACATTGCTCAGCATATAGCAATAAAACAGGTTGAATTAATCACAGTTTTTGCCAACATTGAAAATTCTTTTAATAATGTAACATCTCTTTTTGCTAAGCTTTGTGATGTTACCGAATATACTAAGGAGATAAGAGAGAAATTGAATAAGATAGATGAGAATCTGAAGGCAAGCGCACAAAACCTAAAGCTTGACCCCAGTTCAAGCTCATCTCATCACCTTAGGATCAAATTTTTGTCAGAGAAGTAGGCAGAATTGTTGAGGGAAGAGGCAAGGATCTGATCTACATTGTTAGATATTCAGAATATGATCCTTCCCATCATGGATATAATGCAGAAGCACATTGTACATTCAAAAATATTGATCCATGACAACAATTTCTCTTTTGCAGACCATGTGATTGAACTCTCTGTAGAAGTTCAAATAGCTCTATCCACATGCAAAATCTTTCAAGAGAATTGGGATAAGACTCTGCAACTCATTCTTTAGGTACATTCTAAGTTTATCTCACATTTTGGTGTCTCTATGTAAATACATTATTTTATTCTTTGGCATTATTGTCAAAAAGGGGGAGAAAGAGATACTCAAGAAGAAATATTGGTGAGATAAATGTACAAAAGGGACAAAGAGATACTGTGAATAAAAGTCATATAACTCATGTAAATACCTTGTGTATATTGTATGGGGGAGTTATATGTAAGGAAGCCATGTATATTCAACAGAATCAGTCGTCAGTATGTTAGATGTTGTATATAATTTTGGCTCATAAGTGTTTTGGTCACTAATGCCAAAGGGGGAGGTTGTTGAAATTATGATATATTTGTCATTAGTTACAACACTTATTCAATTCTAAATGCTTACCGAGCATTCCTTTGGAAACTGAGCTTATGGGCAGTTCAACAATGTTTACCAAGTTCATAGTGGTTACTGAGCAGAACAGTGTTCTCCAAGCAGTTAGTGGTCACCGAGCTTCGCAGTGTTTACCAAGTTCTTAGTGCTCACCTAGTCATTAGTTGAAATCAGTGTCTATCGAGTGATCAAGGTAAACGAAGGACTTAGTGTTTACCGAGTGATCAAAGTAAACGAAAGAACTTAGTGTTTACCGAGTGATCAAGGTAAACAAAGAACTTAGTGTTTACCGAGTGATCAAGATAAAAAAAGAACTTAGTGTTTACCGAATGATCAAGGTAAATGAAGAAATCAGTATTTACCAAGTGAAGAAGGTTGTCAACATTTGGATTCAGTTTTTACCGAGTAACACAATATTCACCGAGTCACCAATGGTTACCGAGTTCCAAGCTACTTAGAATGGTCAGTATGAACTGTGCCTCTACTCTTATCGAGTGCATGACGATGCGGTGTATTGTAGTGGATGTCGAGTATTAGAAGGTCATCGAGTCAGTTTGAGGAACCTGAGTTTTCTACCATCTGGACGACTCAGTAATGTTTTGTTCACTTGTGTTTGGCCGAACTTGTTAAGTAAATATTGGAATGGTATATATGTGATGTATTATATCATTTGTACATATATGATAAGGAAATTGGATGGGATTTTGTATTGCAATATTTTGAGAAGAGGGAAAGCGAATCAGCAGCAGAACAAAGGAATACAACAAGGTCAACATAGATGCAGAAAAGTTATATCTATCACATCAGGTGATCAAAGCATAAAGGATCTTATCAGCAATCAGTTGTAACCAGATCCACTGCTTCATTCTAATAGGTGAATTAGTTTGTAAATCCTTTAATAGGGTAGACTTAACAGTCTTGTGTAAATCTCTTAACAGAGTCCATACTTCATTGTATGTTTGTAAATCCTCTAACAAGGTGGATCTAGCAATCCTACTTGCTCCTAACAGGGCAGATCATCAGAAGTGATCATTATAAGCCTTAACAGGCCAACTTTACACTACAGTATTGAAGTTTTGTGGGCATCATCCCCACCCCAGTTTTACTTTCTAATTGGAAGGTTTTTGGGCCACCAAATCTATGTGTTCATGTGTTATAAATGTTTATCTTTTCATGCATACAACAGATTAGATGGATGAATGGTGAATATGTTATTATGCAGAATTGATTTAAAGTTTTAGAGTTACTGATTCACCCCTCCCCTCTCAGTAACCTTGTTAGTCTTGATTATTTCCAACAATCTAGACTTTGCACTAACCCATGACAACACTATATTAACTGCTAACTACCTTAGCTATCCTAACCTCTAACCTTGCAAAACTTCAAAAAACCACTTTCCTTTACACACCTATCAGTCTCATCAAATCCACAGGTTTCCCCACTTAACGCTATATGCTATACTCCAAGGTTATATCACTTGCATAGCTCAATACTAAATGAATTTATTAAGTTGGCGTATCATTGATGGCGTTGATATCGCCATCTTGGTGCGCAAATCTTGTTTGCAGCCAGCGATCGTATCTCAAGGAACAACGCGTCTGCTCTAGGTACTTTGGTTTGTCATAGTCAGGGATGCAGAGTACGGCTATGAGAGAGGAAGATGGCATGGACGTAGGAGGTGGATGGCATGAGGCATGAGGATGGGGGGCAGGGATACCCAAGCAGTCGATCCTCCTGCCTAGGTAGCCGTTGCCTTTCAATTTGATCAAATCAAGCCGTTGCATTCAATTGGTAATTATTATTATTCAAAATATAAATTTATCTTATATTATTACTAATTATTATAGGAAATGTTATTCGTGATTCAAATGTCTATATCAAAATTAATAGTTATTAAATATATTTATAGTTTTTATATGTCAATAGGGGTTATTATAGTCTCACATTATCCCTATGATGTTTCATTGTAGTGTGAACAACCACCCTAGTGTACATGCTTGTCATTCTCAACAAAGTTCTTTTTCAGTTTACTAAATTATTTTGAATACTTTTTCATATAATGTGACCATAACAAAGTATTAAAAGTACCAAAGCAAGGGTGAAATCTATCACATTACTAGCACTCATAAAGAAAAACTTATCAAAGCCTAAATCCATTTACAAAGCTTCTGCAATGAGTTACAATAGAGTAAACCAATTGTGATGAACTATTCTTTGATATGCAAGGAAGGTGATAAGAAAATAAATAAAATGAAACGTTGATGCAAAAAATTTAACACAATCTACCTAAAAAATATAGCAAAGAATTCTAATAGATTGTGACTATCTACAATGATAATTTATGTTAAGTATATATTAGTATTAATTCCCACAACGGATGTAAAAATATGTAGTTTCTAAATTAATAAATTTTTTTGAAAATTATGCAAAATTTCATTTATAATAATTAAATATCATAAATCTAAATATATTTTTATAGTAATGGGCCAAAGTTGAGATCATTTATTATTACTGGTTGAGATTAGTTATTAGCAAACCTCCCACATCAAAGACTCACAACTTGGTATAAATCTAAAAATAAATTTCTAAAGTAATATAAATTATATTTCTTACACTATTAAAATATCACAAATTTAAGAATATTTGTTGAAAATAAAATTATTCATGGACAATAATGAAGTATTGATTTTGAAGATTTTAAGTGATTTGAGCTTATTTTCACTTCTAAATATGTGCAAACAAAATGCTTTATTTGAAGCTCAAACTTATTATACACAAAGATGCATATATTGAAGATAGGACAGAAAGACAACTACATACATGTATATACTATTATTTACGTACTATAAATAAATATGTGATTTACAGAGGGAAAAATTGGAAGCTAAGTAAGCTAGATGCTTTTCCACCCTGCGTTTCGCATTGCATAGGAGACAACCTTTTCTTTGATGGAGATTCAGCTTTTTGGCTTAGCCTCTTTGGTTAAGAACCAAGGACTAAGGGGTATCCATTCCGCCAAATTTTCCCTGGGCACGATCCTGACCTCATCCCTTTTAATTGTCAGAGGCCTTGCACTCAGCAAGACTTGATCCTAGTGGGCTCTTTGTGAGCCTTTCAACTTCACCAGTAGATCAACGACCCTTTGACATAAGAAACAACTTTTGATTGCACATTGTTTTATTTAATTGTTCACTTTTAATTGCACATTTATTTATTTGTTTGTTTTTACATGTTTTATTATACAATGCGCTCATAATAAGAGCATTAGAAGATAAAATATTAATAATAATAATTATTATTCTTATGATAACGAGGAGGCGCGAAATCTATCACATCGCTACCAAGAAAAACTTGTAGGAGAATGTAAAATTTTCAAAAACCCCAAATCCCCATTTATAATGCTTGTGAAACGAACTGCCATTGTATAAAGCTCTAACGAGCTGCAAGTTGATTTGCAAGGGAAGTAATTTGCAAGATATGGATCCAACAGAGAAGGGTGTGTTGTGGAAAGATGATAAGCAGTGGGTGAGATACCCAACTGAAATAGCTGCAAATATCGAGAGGGCCAAGAGGAATGGAGATTCAAGTATCATGGTTGGTCCGCTCATATCTTCTCGCTACCCACCGGGGACGAATTACGCGATCGATCTGCTCACAATGAAGCGGAAAAATCTCACCACGGGCTTTCCCAGAGATGTAAAGATAATCCCTGCATCCTCTGCTCCGGTGAGTCGAATCTTTTAGGGCTGCTTGAACTGCTATCTTGTCTTCTGAGTTCTGAATTAGGCTTTTGTTTTTGCTCTGTAAAATTAGGATCAGGATGATTCGGATGAAGATATTGAGGATCCCGTGTCCCCAATTCCTCGTAGAATGGGTAAAGATGAAAACAAGAAAGAGGAAGCAGGGAAGGATATGGTTCGTATGGTATCCTCCATTGCCGTAGACCTTCAGAAATTGAACACTAACTGCATGTCTGATGGTCAGTGTAATCTGGTTTTGAAGCTTCCGAAGACCCTAGTGCATTCGGAAAGACTTAATTCCGTCACCAGAAAGGTTCCCGCCGTCCAATCTCACGTTTTCTTTTCTTTTTTAAAATCATATAATTTGGGTTTTTTCACCTAATTTATCTAGGGTTTTGGTGTTCCAGACTGTGACATTGTTGCTGAAAAAGTTCACGGAGAGAGATTTCATTAAGAGTGTCATTGCAAGCAAGTCCCAGGGGTTCAGCCAGTGTAACCATGTCTGGAAAGTCCGTCATTGTAACTCGTACACCGTGGGCAGAGCCGAAAATCCGGAAATGTATTCTTCGTTCCTGACCCATCTATGCGGCTTAGCAGAGGAAGGTGAGGGGCTTGTAGGTAAGAAATATCCCACTTTTTAGGGTTCCTGATATCATTTTGGATCTGCCAAACAACATCTGAGCGATTGCATGACATATAATTTTCTATTTGCTTGATTGTTTGTTAGGCTTTTCACTGAAGAAATCTTGGTTGCTAAGGTTTTATTGAAGAAAACTTGTTTATTAGGGTTTAATACTGAAGACAACTATTGATCGAATTACAGATGCTCTTTTTAGGGTTGTAGAGAAGGGGAACACAGGAGCAGGTGATCATGTTGAGTATGTTTTCAAGGGCTCGTCTGTGGATGAAGGGAGGAGTGTGTTTGAACCTGCAGAGAGTGGTGTTGCTACTGGGTGTTATGCCTAAAATATGGGGCAAAAATATACGATTTTTAAAAATTTTTTAAAGATAATAATTCACTATATTAATACATGGTATTCTGATAGGGTTTATTCACTATATTAATACATGTTACTCTGATAGGGTTACAAAAGGATGGCATAGGATTAAAGTGAGTTTCAAACATTGTTGCTCCGATATCAAAATTGCCTCAATTTCTATCTTTTTGAGCTATGGTTATTCTTAGAATAAGCCTCATTTTAAGCATTAAAATGGTGACTTTCCCTCAGAGTTTTTGAGAAATTGTGCTCTTCGAATCCTCCATCTAATCACTAGCTCTGTCTAGCACTTCAATTCTTTTTTAAAAAATCTGGTCCTTGAGTCGAAAGTCCTCACAGGTTAATTAAAGAACCAAAAATACGTATTTTCAGTTGCATCATTAACCATTAACCTCTCAAAAGGTTAAGATTAAGTGTGAAAAATATGTATTTCAAACTGAATCACTAACCATTAACCTTTTTAAAAAGAGGTTAATGTTCAAGTTCAAAATATGTGTTTCTAAGACGGTTATTAACCTTTCAAATGATAAAGTGAAAGAAATGAAAGGTAGAGGCAATGAAAATTGTGTTCTGGTTTCCAAAGTTGAAGGGCACTCAAATATGGAAGTAGTAACTGTCAATCTAAGCTTGTAATTTGTCTGACATAAAAAGTCTCAGCACCTGGAGTAGCAAATCTGAAATGTCAAGGAGCAGTGTCCTTACCTGAGAGCTTCACCATGGTTCATAAGCTTATTGTTATGGTTGAATTTGAGCCTTGATCTCCACATGCGGCTGTGAGAAAATCAGGGAGCTCAATGCCTTGCTAATTGGATTTATTCTTTCAAGATAATGGCAATATTGATGATCAAATAAAGATTAAATACGGAGTGCTTCCAGTTTCAGAGAGTTTCCCATGTACCTGATCATAGTGAAGATGTAAAGCTTCATGGATGAAAAGACGACAAGTGTTTGATCAAATGCTTTGAAAAAATTGCTATAACGTCACTGCTAGGATTGCATTCATCCACTTTCATGCAGAAGATAGTAGCATTCGTAATTAACAAATGCAAAGCCTCTAAATTGTTTTATGTAATGGCTTCGCTTTGCCATTTCCTACAAATCGGGTTCACCTAGATAAGTCCAAGCCGTATGTGACAAAAGTTTTAAGTTTTGAATGAAATATGCCATGATCCAAACACGTGCTTCTTGAGTCTTGGATTAACGTGAAGAGGTGAAGCTAATGTGACAACCCGCATGAACAAAGCTAGCATATTCGGAATAGAGGTGGATGCATCAATTTATCTGCATCTTTTTGTATGTGACCACGCATTCTCCAGTCTTCCTCTCACTCCCTTGATTTCCCTGCAATATGATCTCTCTAGTTGGGGTTTATTATTCTAACCTCTGCATACATAGACATGTCAAAGCACGTGAGTTGTTTCGAAAAACATCTATACTCTCGGCTGTGGTTTTCCCCTCATCTCCCAATCCACAACACTCAATACGGATGCATCAAGAATGAACACTGATTCATTTAATAAAAAGCTCCTGCAGACGCCATATCCCTTGGACTGAATATGACTTGTTTAATTGAATGCATTGAAGGTCATATTATCACTGTTTGAAAGAATGACTCAGAGATTCATAAATTTTATCAAAAATTTGTCTGGGGAATTTCTAATGATGGAAGAGTTGAATTAATGCTTGTGCAAAGAAGATAGTGCCAACTCTCTTGGGTTCTAAGTGGTGAGAAAATGCCAACTATTTCTTCTAACAATGCTTTTTATTTTACAGATTTGAAGACATAATCCCAATTGAACTGGAAAGCTCACTAAAGAAGAGGGATTGTACATGCCATTTTTTATAACGCCAATACCTTATCTTTATGCAATGTAATGGCTTTAATTCTCTATCTTTATAATTAGCGACTTGTGTCATTCTAGAGTTAATTTTAGTGAGGTTAATTAACCTTTTCAAAATTACGTATTTTGGAGGTAGTTATTAACCACGAAGAGGTAGTTCTTATCCTTTGTGTCTATATAAGGAGTCATTTTTGGCTTTGTAAGGGACTTTTTGAGATTTTAGAAAAAGGAAACACCATGCTAAAATTTTGATTAGAAGATGATATTTGGAAAGTATGTACAAATCTTGTCTTTATAATTAGAAATCCCTCTTATGTTATTGATGCAAGAAAATAAAAGAACATGCAATTTAAGTTCCCTTCTTTCGAATCTAAATTGTTAGAAATATTGATTCTTTTTGTAGTGAGCATTCTCACATTATGGTGCAAATGTTTATGAATCTTTGGATCAACATTGTGCTAGTAATAGTTCTTCAGCGTAGATTTTGATTACTATTATTAGTGGTTTTAAGTTAGTCCAAGAAAGCTTTGAAGTTGTGTGGTGCATTTTTCATCAATGGCTTTCTATTTATCTTTTAAAGTTTGATTTTACTTTTATTTGAAAAATTTCAAAATTACATCATATGAGGGAGCTGCCCCTCTAAATGCAGAGGAAGGTTGCATATTAAGGGCCTATCCAACTGTTGTGAACGGTTTGCCACATACACTCCGTTGGGCCGATTTTTACAGTGAAAAATCTGTTTACCAATAGATTTTTGGTGACTCCACTTGGGACCAAAACAAAAAAGATTAATCAGTCGTTTATGATGAAACAACATGGTTTTGCCCGATGAGAATGTGCTTCTAGTTCTACAATCGAATCTTGGCTTCTAGGACACACAGGAAGATATTATTTCATATTTGAAAATTCTAGCCTAGAGGTGTAGATGAACTGCTCAACAATACCATCAGGTGAGTTGAGTTCTAGAAGAAGAAGAAGAATTCATTGAAATCTTGTGAAGAGGTCCTATCGATTAAAATGTTGTAGTGATCAAAAGAATAGTTGCTATTCCAAGAAGAAATTGGAAAAATCTTGGTCACATCCAAGACCAAGTGAACAATAACTAGTAACATGGTTGATAAAAGGCACCTTCTCTCGAATGAAGGTTGGCAACTCTATTTAGAAAGATTGAATATTGGTGACTCTATTTGAGGTTCAAACTCATGCCATTGTAGAATGCCTATTGGTATTAATTAAAAAGTGAAAAGATATTAATTTATTAAAAAAATTAAGTCCGCATGACGCGTGCATGAGATTAAAATATAAGAAATTAATTAAAAAGATAAAACATGTGAATCTAATAAAGATTTTTTAATTGCATAAAGTGTGTGCATGGGATTAAAGTTAATAAATTAATTAAAAGAAAAGTCAAGTGGAAATTAAATAAGGTTATTTAATAATTCATTTAACGTGCATGAAAAATATAAAAGAAAAGATAAATAAAAGTTAATATTGAGTTCGAGTCTTTTGAGCAAAGAGTCCTTTCGGGTGAATGCACAATCAGTGCCTCGATTTGAGTAGAGAAGTCCTTATCACCAATTGAGGGTTCATTTTCGAAGGAGATGAATTTGGACGCAAATTTTTGAAAGTAAAATTGGAAGCAAATTTTGCAAGGGAATTTATGGGAAAGTTTCAGAGAGAGATTTTTGGGATACAAGAAAATTCTCTCACAATCCTCGGATGGTTGCGTATTAACATTAGGTTTAGGTAGGGTCTTGTGTTTTGGATCACTGATTAATTACACAATTTTTCTTTCCTGTCTTCTTCGTGTCTATTGAATGATTATCTGAAGATTTCTCTATGACAAGTGTTTCAAGGTTGTGAAATTCTGGTATGTGTGTTTAAATATTTTGACTATGTAAAAATTGAGACATCTTAGAATTCTCATCCATTAAATTTTGCAGATTAGATATTAAAAAAAATGGGGAGGGTTTGAGATTTAAAAGAAAGTTTAATTTAGAAATTTGAATGTTAATCGAATCTTTTATCGGATGATTTGGGAAAGATTTGAATTTAAAATTGGAAATTAAGCTGGGAGAGTTTTGAAATTAAAGAAGAAATTTAAGGAGAAAATTCAACTGGTTGGTCGAACTTTCTCTATATTAATGTTGAAAAATTAATTAATTATATAATAATAATAATAATAATAATGTGTTAATTATATTTTATTAATTTTTAATAAAATTTAAATTATATATATATATATATATTAAAAAAAGGATAACGTTTGATTTATAGCAAATTTTAATTTTATAGCAAATTTTAATAAATTTAAAATAATAATAATAATAATGACATATTTATAGGGGGGAGGCGAGGCGGGGTATAGGGAGGTGGGGGGTGGTGGCCTCGCCTCCCCCCTATAAATAAGTCATTATTATTATTATTATTTTAAATTTATTGGGAGTCCTAAAGGACTGCTCGGGTAACTCCGAGCATGATTCGTGCGATGATACTTGCCTACTTACATAGTAGGTTTTCTATGTGTCTTTGTGTGCCTTTGGGTCTAGATGTCAATCTATGTTTGAACCCTTGAGTTAGAATTCTTTTTAGGATTATTGGACTTAGAGAGTATTTGTTTTATGTGATTTGATATCCTATTTGGGACTTGAGACTATCTCCTCAGCGTAGTGGGAGTGGGCCATTTAGGTTCCACATGGTCGGGTGGTAGTGCTTTTTACTCCTACCATTGAGATCCATCTATAGTCACCATGGTTGGAGCTTCTTGGGATGCTTGTTTATCATATTTAGATGATGTTATTTACTGACACATTTCCTTATATTGATGATTAGCATATGATAGATGATTTTTATCTACTTTGTAGGATTATCTTATGCTTTGCCCTAGCATGTTAGATTTATTTGTGTGTATGTTGTAGTATGTTTTAGGAGTGACGTCCCTATTATGATAGTACCAATGATCTAATCAGTGGCTTGGGATGTTACGCGCACAAGATGGCTAGGGCCCATGATGGTCTTATGATGCAATTGATGGTTGGGAGGAGCTGCACACTTAGTTGGCTATATTTTATGATGGATAGTTGTATGGATGTATCATGTATGGTGGATGGTTTCATTTATTTGTATTGTACTTTATATCATGGATTTGAGGAGGATGATGTATTTTTATTTCTACATATGTATATTCTTTTAAGCCTTTTATACCTTGTGACATGTACAGTGGGTGATTGAGCATTCCAGATTTCATTTGCCAAGGGGCATTAAGAACAAATGTATATTATGAACATTGGACTTTCTAATTATTCTTTCATGTGGATGTGGTAGTTGTTAGACTTAGAATTAATTAAATTTAAATGCGACTCAATGTCTTGGGATCCTTAACGAATGTAACCTATTATGTATGCTTATAGTTGATTGTATGTTATTGCTTTCGCTACTATGTTTTTGATGTGTATGATTATCTTTCTTGTTTTAAAAATAAAAAATTGTATGGAAAACTTAGTAAAACTTTAGGTTAATTATTTTGGATCCCTTGATGGGGCATCACATTAACCTTCTAAAAGAAGGTTAAGAGTTGGGGGTCAAAACACGTATTTCGAACTGAATCATTAACCATTAACCTTTTTAAAAAGAGGTTAATGTTCAACTTTAAAATACGTGTTTATAAGACAATTATTAATGTTTCAAATGATAAAGTGAAGGAAATGAAAGGTAGAGGCAATGAAAATTGTTTTTCATTTCCAAAGTTGAAGGGCATTCAAATATGGAAGTAGTGACTGGCAATCTAAGCTTGTAATTTGTTTGACATAAAAGTCTCAGCACCTGGAATAGTAAATCTGAAATGTCAAGGAGCAGTGTCCTTACTCGAGTGCTTCACCATGGTTCATAAGCTTATTGTTATGGTTGAATTGGAGCCTTGATCTCCACATGTGGCTGTGAGAAAATCAGGGAGCTCAATGCCTTGCTAATTGGATTTATTCTTTCAAGATAATGGCAATATTGATGATCAAATAAATATTAAATACATAATGTGTACAGTTTGAGAGCCTGTGAGTTTACCACGTACCTGATCATAGTGAAGATGTGAAGCTTCATGGATGAAAACATGAAAAGTGTTTGATCAAATGCTTTGAAAACATTGCTATAATGTCACTGCCAGGATTGCCTTCATCCACTTTCGCACAAGAGATAGCAAAATCCGTAATTAACAAATGCAAAGCCTCTAAATTGTTTTACGTAATGGCTTAGCTCTACCATTTCCTTTAAATCGGGTTTAGCTTGCTAAGTCCAAGCCATATGTGACAAAAATTTTAAGTTTTGAATGAAATATGTCATCATCCAAACACATGCTTCTTGAGTCTTGGATTAACATGAAGAGGTGAAGAAGCTATTGTGACAACCCCTGTGGTCAAAGCTAGCGTATTCAGAATAGAGGTGGATGCATCAATTTATTTGCATCTTTTTGTATGTGACCAGACATTCTCCAATCTTCCTCTCACTCCCTTGATTTCCCTGTAACAAGATCTCTCTAGTTGGGGTTTATTATTCTAACCTCTACATACATAGACATGTCAAAGCACATGAGTTGTTTGGAGAAACATCTATACTCTCAGTTGTGGTTTTCTTTGCATCTCCTAATCCACAACACTCAATGTGGATGCATGAAGAATGAACATTGATTTATTTAATAAAAAGCTATTGTAGACACCATATCCCTTGGACTGAATACGACTTGTTTGATTGAATGCATTGAAGGTCATATTATCATTCTTTGAAAGAATAACTCAGAGATTCATAATTTTTGTTAAGAATTCATCTTGGGAATATCTAATGATGGAAGAGTTGAATTAATGCTTGTGTAAAGAAGATAGTGCCAACTCTCTTAGGTTCTAAGTACTGAGAAAATGCCAACTATTTCTTCTAACAATGTTCTTTATTTTGCAGATTTGAAGACCTAATCCCAATTGAACTGGAAAGTTTGTGGTCTTACATAGTGGGGACTCATCTCACTAAAGAAGAGGGATCCTCTTGTACATGCCATCTTTGATAATGCCAATACCTTATCCTTTATGCAATGTAATGGCTTTAATTCTCTATCTTTGTAATTAGCGACTTGTGTCATTCTGGGGTTAATTTTAGTGAGGTTAATTAACCTCTCCAAAATTACATATTTTGGAGGTAGTTATTAACCACGAAGAGGTAGTTCTTATCCTTTGTGTCTATATAAGGAGTCATTTTTGGCTTTGTAAGGTACTTTAGAAAAAGGAAACACTATGCTAACATTTTGATTAGAAGATGATATTTGGAAAGTATGTACAAATCTTGTCTTCATAATTAGAAATCCCTCTTACGTTATTGGTGCAAGAGAATAAAAGAACGTGCAATTTAAGTTCCCTTCTTTCGAATCTAAATTGTCAGAAATATTGATTCTAAATATTACCTAATCAACTTGAGTTATACTACTTCTCGATACACTAACCACCTTTTAGGTTTAAAATTCCAATGCAAAATTATTCCAATACTATCATCGTCACATAAATCTAAATTCCAATAAAAGAACTAATAACATAAAATTTCTAACTAATTCATTTCCAATCCTACCCTTCACTTAATTTTTAAGAGAAGTTAATCCAAAACAACTAATACTAGTCTTTGACATAGAAGCTTTAAACCCCAGTGCAACTTCAAGTTAAACCCATAATTTATCGAGTTTAAAATTAATTCATTGTTAATTTTTTTGACTAATCTAGATAGTAAAATTTGATAAGATACATGCATGAATTCACTATGTTCTTGCATAACTATAATAAGATAGAACAAACAAAAGATATATTTTATGCAATTCAATTTATCTATAAAATATTATATATTAAGGAACGTAGGATAACTTATAGTTTTTTAACATCCTTTTTTTTTAATAAACTTAAAATTGTATGCATGTATGGATGTATGCATGTATGGATGGATGGATGGTTGTATGTATGTACGTATGTATGCATGCATGCATGTACGTATGAATGTATGTATGTCTGTATGTATGCATGCATGCATGCATATTACTGGTTGGAACAACAATAAAATTTACCTAAACAATCTTAATAAATTACTAAATCTATCAACTCATAATAAAATTATCCTAACTATCTAACTCCATAAATTCCTTTAATTGTTACTAAACTAATACTAATAAAAAATAAATAAAAATCTAAACACTCAACCTTAAACTTATCAGCACTGCCTATTGTGCAACATATTTGCACGACATTGTCTATTGTGCAAGATATTTGCACCTAGCTGCTGCCCTTGCCTGCTCGTCCCATGACCTCATTATACTGTCCTTCTATCGTTCGCTCACGTAAATAAATCTATGTTTCCCTGCAAAAAAATTAATTTTTGGATTGAATTAAAACCCACAATTCATTAGTGTTAATACTTTTAAATTTTAAAAATCAAACTTTTTATAATTATAGATGATATTTTAATTTGTTTAAACCAAACTTTTTAAATATATTATATGGTTGTTAGGATGCATAGTGGAAGTTAAATTATAAGTTAATAATTCTTATTTGAATATATGAAATGTTAAATCTAAATAATTTTTTAATATATATTTAAAAATATTTTAACTAAAAATTATAGATTTAATTTTTCTTTAAATATTTAAAATTATAGATAACAATAAATTTTATTTAGTTTTAAATAATTTATTTAATAATAAGTTTTAGATCTTATTTATTTTTATATAATATTAAAATAATAATAATTTTTTAAAGAAAAAGTTAAGTTTATATATGTAATAAATAAGTTTTAAGTATAACTATGAACACATTTCTTAAATTTTTCATTTTCACTAAAAAATGTAATGCCTTATAATGTAAATAGTAGAATAGAAAATTTAGAATTATCCATTATAATGCATTATTCAAATATTCATTATAAATTATTCATTTCAATTAACTATTTATGAAATAGTAATTATTTTATATTAATAAAAAATTAATTATTTTTAAATAAATAATCTTAATTTTAATATTATTTAAAATTAGAACAAAATATTTCTTTACTTGTCATTCTAAATATATAAAGAAAATCATTTATAATTATATGAAAAGTTTGATTTAAAAAATAAGGACTTTGCCTTAAATTGGGAAAGCAAAGTAGAATTATCAAAAGAGAATATTGTAAAAACTTACATTCTTATTGATTTTTCAGAAATAATATGATCTTTTTTCAGAAATGATATAATTTTAAATTAGAAGCTATTAAAAATAAATATATATTATTTTGAAAAAAAATCTAAATAAATACATTTTAACAATATAATGTCTACAATCATTTTAATTTAAACAATATAAAATAAACTTTGACTTCAAATAGTTTACCTAAAATAAATAAACATACCTATAAAAGTTACCATTTAGAATGTATTATTTTAACTTACCCATCTACCAATAAAAATCAAATGCATACAAGCTAACATAATCTTCAACACCATTATATTTTGATTAAAAGTGATATACTAGATCACTTCCATTAAGTGTTGTAGAATTCTCTATTTAATGTTTCATTGGACATTATTTAGCACACCCACTAATGAAATACTATGGTATATTTCCTATTCAATTCTGGACTTCTTCAATGACAAACTTCTATATGCTTAATACAATTCAGTAAATGATAAAATATGCATCTAAATTTAAAAATAAATTCACAAGAGACATCAAATTAGATTAGATTTCTAAAATCTAATCTTGTAATGTCAATATATTACAATTGAAATCTAATGATTTAGATTGTATTATGCTTGTATATATATTGACATTACAATATATTACAGTTTTTTAGTGAAAATGAATAATTAAGAAATGTTCAATAAATTAATAAAATACTATATATGATTCATAAACTGACTTATTACATATATACATTTAACTTTTCCTAAAATAAGATTATTAATTTAATATTATATAATAATAAATATAAGTAATATTTAAAACTTAATATTAAATAAATTATTTAAAATTAAATAAAATGTATTGTTATTTATAATTTTAAATATTCAAATAAAAATTAAATCTATAATTTTTTAGTTAAAATATTTTTAAAAATATATTTAATTTTTTTTTTTTTTTAGCTTTCCATATATTCAAATAAGAATTATTGACTTATAATTTAACTTCCACTATGCATCCAACTAAACCATATAATATATTTTATAAAGTTCAATTTAAAACCATTTCGAGTATCCCATGTAAAATATTAGTTTGATTTTTTATATTTTAAAGTATTAACACCGATGAACCATGAGTTTCAATTCGATCCAAAAATTAATTTTTTGAAGGGCAACATAAATTTATTTATGTTAGTACTGAGGTCATGGGATGGGTAGGCCAAGGCAGTGGCTATGTGCGAATATGTTGCACCATAGCTGGTGCCAAACTTATCTAACACTAAAATAAAACTAACTAAAAGTTAACACCTAACACCACTAATATAATATTCTAACTTAACTATACTAACCACTCACTAACCCTTCCTCGTACCCCTTACCTAACCTCTAACCCTTTTCTTACCTACCTCTACATCCTCCCATGCTCACGTGAGCCAAGGCTACAATTATAAAGCTTGCTGCCCAAGTGTAGAATTTGTCTCATCATGTAGGTACATGAGGCAAGTATGACAGGTTAAGAAACTCCTTTTGAGCTCTCCATGGTGATTCGATGGAGGGAGGACTTTAAAGAAAACTTTTCATCATTTCTCCAAATCCCCTAGGTTGACATGATCCACCATGGGGAAGTGGGAGTGTACAATTTGCATGGGGTGGAGGCATTGCAAGTCTAACCAACAATTAATATAGGTGGGGAACCTTCCATGTTAGTCCCCACTTTAAAAGCTATTAAACGAAGAACCCCATCCAAAGCCAATTTGAAAAGATGTGCCCACCTTTGGGGAAAGAGGAAGAGGGGTGATGCCAGCACCCATGTAGTGGGTTGTTTTTGTTTTAAAGAAGTTATGAAATAAAGTTTTGTTGGTGAAACAAAGAGGATAAGGTAAGGCATTTAGTTTAGCTTATTAATTTATATATTTTTAAAATTCATTTTTAAATTGTAAGATTTATTTTAAATTGGTATCCAAAGATTCTAAATGGAATCAGAATGGAATATTCTCTATTCCTAAAGAGATTTTAAAGTTTTCCTCATGCAAAAAGTAGAGATCTCACTTGCTCTAGAATGGTTTTTTTCCCCTCCAAGTCTCATTTTTCTAAAGTGTTAGATTTTCAAAGCAATTAAATTTACATATTTTTTTTCTAAGTATTGGATTGTCCAATTTACTTAATTAACCAAAGGTGTTATATTTTTTAAAAAAGTGATAACAGGATTAAATGTAATATCTAAGTATTCAAGTTGAAATGATGTGCCAATCAAACAAAAAATTTTCTATAACATATTATGAACTTAAATTGCATAATTATATATCATCATTTTATCTAATTAACCTTAATCAAATGAATACAATTTTGAAACATAAGAATGCCACATGAAGGATGAAACATGATTGTATCCATTTTTTGATAAAAACGTGCATATAATTGAATTACAACAAAAATCGTATGAAACGAAAGATTCTTTTTTTAAAAAAATTATTCATTTGATTCAAGGACTCCCTCAGGAAAGAACTAGGAAAAAAAACCCGAGATCATAATCGTTTGAACAATACATTAAACAAAAATGTTTTTAAAATAGGATCTTAATCCCAAGGAGAAAACTCCCAAACATATTTGAATCTAAAAACAATTTTGAATTTCTTTCTTGGCTCCACAACTGGGTAGCCTTTGCGAAATCTAGAACACATCAAGGTATTTATGGAGAGAACAAAACTAACTGAGAGACAAATCGTTTCAAAATGAAGACAAATTTAAACATTTACTCCCATCTAGGTTTGCACAATAGGTTCGTCATTGAACTAGACTAGGGAGAAGGTGGATTTTTCCAATAGGAGACGTCAGTCACAACACCACAATAGGTGCCCTTTTGGGGCTATAGTCACAAGAACATTCATTCTTCCATTTTTCAAATTTCAAAACACATGTTGATGAGTAGGGGCCCATAACACCCTACTCTCTCTGTCTTCTCATCCTGAGGAGAGACTCTACACTATTGGAGTCCAAATAAAGAACTCCTCTCATACATGGCCACTTTTTCCCTATCCAAGGGTGAGCAATGCCAATACAACCCATACAATCCCTTCGAAAATCAAATGTAAAATACTAAGAAAAACATTTAAGGAAAACCCATTTCAATCCCTCCAAAACATGTTCATCAAACACATGAACAAAGTACTTAAGAAAGAAACACAACATGAACAAAATGAGCTTGAAGGATTCCTACCTTTACAATAAGGTTATGGCAATTAAAATTTGAGATGAGCTTCCCTTCCTCTCCTTCAATCTTAAAATTGCTCTCTAAAACTAGAAGTTGGGTGAACACCCTTCCTCTCTCAAATTTGCCTCTAAATAGGATCCCAACTCAACCACCCTCTAAAAGAAATACCTCCTCCACTTGCCTAAAGGCTTCTAGAGTCTTCTAACTCAATCTTGTCATAAGGATAACCTCAAGGTGGAGTTTAACTTATCCAACTCATGGTGAAACAATCAATTTT
This sequence comes from Cupressus sempervirens, assembly GCA_028749045.1. NCBI lineage: Eukaryota > Viridiplantae > Streptophyta > Pinopsida > Cupressales > Cupressaceae > Cupressus > Cupressus sempervirens. The sequence continues at coordinate 643,106,101 of CM053783.1, read as the reverse complement.
CACAACAAAGCAAAAATGAGATATTTGGGTGACTACAAAAGTCAACAAAAAGGGCTAGAGGGGTGAAAAATTCCCCAACTCATACCTTGTAATGCCCCACCAAGGGATCCAAAGAGTTTTACTAAGTTTTCCAAACAATTTTTTTTTTAAAACATGAAAGATAAAACCATTCATAACATTTGCGAAAGCAATAGCAACAATTTAAATGAAAATAAACATAACATATATACTTAACAGGCTACATTCTTTAAAGATCCCTTAATGTTGTATCACATCTAAATTAACTATTCATCTAACATCCCATCCTTATAAAATAACAATGATACATCTAATGTACTTAAACAATATACAAGTGTCCTTTTATAATTATATTTTAGTTTAGCTCAATCATCCATTGTACATATCACAGGGTATGAAAAGCTTAAAAGAATAAACATCCAAGTAAATAAAGTACATCATCATCATCTAATATTAATCCATGATGCAATAACATAAATGAAACCACATATCATACATGATACATCATCATAGAAGACATATACATCCCCATAAAGATCAAACAAAATAAACTAAGTGCACAGTTCCTCCCAACCGTAAATAGCATCATTAGACCATCGTGGATCCTAGCCATCCCTTCGTGCATAACATTCCAAAGCACCGAAGAGATCATCGGTATTAACATAGTAGGAATGTCACTCCTAAAACATCTTACTAACATGCAAAGTAAAGCATAATAAATCATCAACTAACATATGCAAAGTAAAACAAATCATCAATATAAGAAACATACCAGTAAATACATCCATCATAAGGTATATTATCTATCATAATGCTCCAAAAACATAATGAAGAATAAATACCAACCAAGGATACTCCAGCCACAGTGTCTCAGATGGATCTCAAATGATAAGAGTGAAAATACACTACCACCCGACCACGTGGAACCTAAGTGGTCCACTCCCACCGTGCTGAGGAGATAATCTCAAGTCCCAAACAGGATATCAATTCACGAAGCACAAATCTCTATAAGTCCAGGAATCCTAAAAGTATACTAAACTCAAAGGTTCCATCACACAAAACTGTCATCTAATTCCCAGAGGCACACAATGACATGTAGGAAACCTACTATGCAAGCGAGAAAGTGTTATCGCATTTATCACGTACAAGTTACCCTGGCAGTTAGCTAATCTCCATGGGTCCATACTGATCTCATGCGGCCACTAGTATCCTCTCATACTGACGAGGCATACTACGAAATGCACGGTCGCAACCATGCGTTCTCACTACTCCCATCCTAGCCTGTACAAGCACTCAAGGCATAGGCGAGAACATCAAAACAATTATATTTTTAGGTTCATTTAATCTCCATTTAGTGTCTAAATGTTATCACTTATTAACCAAACTTACAATGAGTTACCCTGGCAGCCACTTAGGGCCCTGGCCCCCATTGCAAGCCACTTCCCGAAACTACAAGTAGATTACCTACTCTAAGCTCATGGAATCATAAATCTCAAAATCATAAAAGATAATCCATAATAAAATCATCAAATATGCATAAAAGCATCAAATATCCATAATAAGAATCATCAAATCTCCAAGATAAGAATCATCAAATCTCCATGAGCATCTGAAAAAGCATCCATAGAAAATCATGACCACAACAATTCTCTACTGGCAACTGAAGGCATCACTGATAGTCATAAGTATCAATTGGTTCTCAATAACCAAAATATATCTCAAGATAAATGGTTCTCAACAAGTAACTAAGAATATCTCAAAATCATACTAATCGAAGACTCCAAAATGGTTGAGTCAAACATGTCACAACATGACATCATCAAGAAATAAATTCACATTTTAGTCTCATCATGGTGACTAAAAAATAATCTAAGGATAACTGATCAATGACTCAAAAATCATTAGCTCAAGTGTCTCATACACATACATCTCAGCTTCACACATGAAGACTGATGAACAATAACAATCAGTAAATACAAACATTCCATAGAAAACACGATCACATTACCATGGTTGGGCTTATAAAGATAGAGACCAAATAACATCAACATGCCAACACATCTCATAACCCCTGAGCCTCTGGTAACAGCCTAGGACTGGTCAACGCTAGTCAACCCAAAACCAAAAACAAGAAGCATACAGAATACACGATGCAAACACATGTTTTGGTTTACTAAAATCACATAGTTGAATAATGTGTAGGAGTTTCCAGTTTTCTATTTGCAAGTATACCTCAAGTGTCTAAGTTTCATTATTTGACCTACAAGTCAACCCATTTGTTCCCCGATAGCATTATCCTTCCATTATTAAGAATTACATTCTAAGAATAACCTAAGGATAAATATTTACTTATTAAATCATTTGCTTTATTTGCTAAAATCCATAGTACTAATTGGATAACTCTTCCTTAATGTTACTTCTACATTTCAACATAATCAAAGGACCATTATTCATTTATAAAAGAACCAATTATCAATCTTTAAATAAGAAGAAGATAACTTTATTTATCTCAATCCATTAACATAGGTACACCATCCATGACCTTTTACATATTATTAGTTTTCAATTAGAAACTTAATTAAATATTACTAAAGTTTGATTCTTTTAATTTAATCGTTATCATCATTGACAACCATATAATATCTAAAGTCATAATTCAAGTCATAAGACTTATCAACTTCGATATAGATAATCTACAATCTCGTTAAAAGAATTATATCAATTAAATCTCTATTACATAACTTAATTATTAATTAAATATAATTAACTCTGATTAATTGATTTAATTAATAATTGCATAACCATAGCAATGTTCCAATTAATATCAGTTGACTAATAACCAACTAGAATTCTATAAGTTGAAAGTCAACTATAATTCAATACTCAAATGATCATATTAAGAATTTAATAATAATAATCTTATTAATAATTAATAACAAGCTATATTGGAAATCTTATTAATAATTCTATACTAACCAAATTCATCACTCTTCAACAAAGTTCTCATTTATATTTTAATAATAACAAGTTATCATAAATCCCCAATACCAAATATTATTATCTCAAATAAGTTTCCCCTATGTACGTTGATTCAGTTAATTGATACTCCTCCAAATTATTAACCAATTCAATTTGATTAATATCTTTTACAGTACTTCAATTATTAACTAATCTCTTTTAGATTAACTCTGATCGTATTAATTGATAACTATTTAAACTATTTATACTATTATTTATTAATAGTTTGTTAGACCCAACAAACATTAATAAATAATAAACTTATCAAAATTATTATTAATCGATCTAGAGAACTTTACATAAGCTTCATTAGTTAACTCTTAATACCATTAAGGTATATCAATAATTATAACATATTAACAATTCAGATTATAACTAGGTTATTAAATGTTATAACAATGATTTTGACCTTTGTCAATTAAATCCGATATCATTAAAGTCTCCTCATTTAAAAACGTAATATAAAATTACCATTTCTAAATTATTTAATATATATTAAATAGTATTTAATATACATTATAAAAAGTCCACTATATAAACTATATTAAAATTTCTTTTCTTTAAATTTTCTCATGTAAAAATTCATTTACTTAAATTGACTAATAATTAATTACACTTGTTCTACTATTAACTAATCTTAATTAAATTTGATTTAATTAGATTAGATAATAAATCATATAAAACTAATGCATATTAATAAGATTCTAATAAGGAAAGATTACAATAATATCTTTAATTCATTCCACGCTTTGATATATTATTTTTGTGAAGTTTAAGCATAAAGAACTCTTGGTTATGGAAAATGAAGAAATATCTGTCCTTGAATAAAATAGTCTCAATATGACAGCCATATCTTCCTAATGAACTATTAAATTGGGCTGAAATTTAAATATGTTAGAGAGAGCCAAGTTGCGCCAATTCTAACTGGAGCGATCGAATAAATTCGATCCCAATAAAAAGTTATGAATAACCGAGTTCGGGTCTATCCAAGGGGCAGCGACAGGGTAGTTTGTGATGAATTAAAAATTTCCTCTTAAATAATTGTTCTCTAAATTTATCCAATAATTTCACTAATGGATTTGGCCATAAATCTTCAAAGCATTTTCAAATCTATTTCAATTTGATTCTAATTCGAACCCAAACCCGTTTAGATCTAATTTCTTCCTTAATTGGATCTAAGGTTTTTCTATTATTTTCTTTGCAACCATACATATCTAGATTCCAATTTAATTGTAAAAACAACTTGATGAAGATAGGAAGAGAAATAGTGTAAAAGAAATATGAGAATATCACGAGTGCACCTGGACACTGATGCTAATTTGCCATGCCTCAGAAGTCTATAGAAAATGCCTTCCTTCTCCAACATTCGCAAATTCTTCCATGATCCAAGCCAACCGAAATTCTCACGTGACAAGAAGTGTCAGATTCTGATGCTAATTCACTCTTCCTTAGAAAAGTTGTAGAGCAAGCTCCCTTCTTCAGAGTTCTTGAGTCCTCCAATGCTCCAATTGCTCTCCATGCTATATCCCTAAGCTTCTATGAATGACTGAATATAAAGAGCTCTCAAGAAACTTTTGGATTGCTTCTTGAAACCGCTGAAAGGTGTCACCAACTAAGCATGGGTCTTTTCCAACCTTTTTGATGAGTCATAGAGTTGTAGACACCTTGTGCTTAATTGATGCACTAACCCCCGTGTTGTTGACACATGTTAATTCCTATGCAAGCTTATAGCTCCAATTTACTTTTTAAATAATCTCTATTTAAATTTTATAATTTTCATTTTAATTTTTATAACTTTTATTATTATTATTTTATTTATTACTTTATTATTATTTTATAATTATTATTAATTTTAATATCTAGTTTTCTTTTATTTAATTCCTACCTCAATAATTCACATTTAATTAATCACAATCAAAATATCAAAAGATCATGATATTTTATTAATTTTTTTAAATAAATAATTTATTAATTAAATCTATTTGTTAAGACTTAATTAATGAAAAATTCACCATAGACCTCCAAGATAAAATATGAAAACTCATCATAGAACAAATCATACAAAATAAATCTAAAGGGTTAAAAATCACGAAATATGTCATCCGACACATTCGGTGGGTACTCAACTCGGATACTTGTCCTAATTTTCCAATTAGAACAAATGGCTTAAAGGGTTGGAATTTGGACTTGAAAATTTATCTCCCCTCTCTTATCATTGAGATAATGTGATAGGGTACAATATAGGTTCTATTTCAATTCACCTAGTTTCAAGTTTTCAATTTGAAAGAGATACACATGATAGTTCAAAGTTTTTGTTTTGTTCAACTAGTTAACAACTAGTGGCATTCAAATACACCCAGAGCTCCCAATGTTGAAACTCGGGCTCTAATACCAAATGTAATGCCCCGCCAAGGTTCTAATATCACATTATCTCAATGATAAGAGAGGGGAGATAAATTCTCAAGTCCAAATCTCAACCTTTTAAGCCATTTGTTCTAATTGAAAAATTAGGACAAGTATCCGAGTTGAGTACCCACCGAATGTGTCGGATGACATATTTCGTGATTTTTAACCCTTTAGATTTATTTTGTATGATTTGTTCTATGATGGGTTTTCATATTTTATTTTGGAGGTCTATGGTGAATTTTCCATTAATTAAGTCTTAAAAAATAGATTTAATTAATAAATTATTTATTTGAGAAAATTAATAAAATATCATGATCTTTTGATATTTTGATTGTGATTAATTAAATGTGAATTATTGAAGTAAGAATTAAATAAAAGAAAACTAGAAACTAAAATTAATAATAATTATAAAATAATAATAAAGTAATAAATAAAATAATAATAATAAAAGTTATAAAAATTAAAATGAAAGTTATAAAATTTAAATAGAGATTATTTAAAAAGTAAATTGGAGTTATAAGCTTGCATGGGAATTAACATGTGTCAACAACACGGGGGTTAGTGCATCAATTAAGCACAAGGTGTCTACAACTCTATGACTAATCAGAAAGGTTGGAAAAGACTCATACTTAGTTGGTGACATCTTTCAACGGTTTCAAGAAGCAATCCAAAAGTTTCTTGAAAGCTCTTTATATTCAGGCATTCATAGAAGCTTAGGGATATAGCATGGAGAGCAATTGGAGCATTGGAGGACTCAAGAACTCTGAAAAAGAGAGCTTGCTCTGCGAGTTTTCTGAGGAAGAGCGAATTAGCATCAGAATCCGGCACTTTTTGTCACGTGGAAATTTCGGTTGGCTTGGATCATGGAGGAATTTGCGAATGTTGGAGAAGGAAGGGATTTTCTATGGACTTCTGAGGCATGACAAATTAGCATTAGTGTCCAGGTGCACTCGTGATATTCTCATATTTCCTTTGCACTATTTCTCTTCCTGTCTTCATCATTTTTTTTTACAATTAAATTGGAATCTAGATATGTATCGTTGAAAAAAAAAAAATAGAAAAACTTTAGATCCAATTAAGGAAGAAATTAGATCTAAACGGGTTTGGGTTCGAATTAGAATCAAATTGAAATAGATTTGAAAATGGTTTGAAAATTTATGGCCAAATCCATTAGTGAAATTACTGGATAAATTTAGAGAACAATTATTTAAGAGAAAATTCTTAATTCATCACAAACTGCCTTGTCCCTGCCCCTTGGATAGAACCGAACTCAGTTATTCATAACTTTTTATTGGGATCAAATTTATTTGATCGCTCCAGTTAGAATTGGCGCAACTTGGTCCTCTCCAACATATTTAAATTTTAGCTCGATCCAACGGTTCATTATGGAGATATGACCGTTGTACTGAGACTGTTTTATTCAAAGATAGATATTTTTCCATTTTTTGTAACCAAGAGTTCTTTATACTTAAACTTTACAAAAATAATATATCAAAGCATGGAATGAATTAAAGATATTATTGTAATATTTCCTTATTAGAATCTTATTAATATGCATTAGTTTTATATGGTTGATTATCTAATCTAATTAAATCAAATTTAATTAAGATTAGTTAATAGTAGAAGAAGTGTAATTAATTATTAGTCAATTTAAGTAAATGGATTTTTACATGAGAGAAAATTAAAAGAAAATAGATTTTAATATAGTTTATATAGTGGACTTTTTATAATGTATACTAAATACTATTTAATATATATTAAATAATTTAGAAATGGTAATTTTATATTACATTTTTAAATGAGGAGACTTTAATGATATTGGATTTAATTGACAAGGGTCAAAATCATTGTTATAACATTTAATAACCTAGTTATAATCTGAATTGTTAATACGTTATAATTATTGATATACCTTAATGGTATTAAGAGTTAACTAATGAAGCTTATGTAAAGTTCTTTAGATCGATTAATAATAGTTTTGATGAGTTTATTATTTATTAATGTTTGTTGGGTCTAACAAACTATTAATGAATAATAGTATAAATAGTTTAAATAGTTATCAATTAATACGATTAGAGTTAATCTAGAAGAGATTAGTTAATGATTGAAGTACTGTAAAAGATATTAATCAAATTGAATTGGTTAATAATTTGGAGGAGTATCAATTAACTTAATCAACGTACATAGGAATGTGCTCTATGGAATGTTTGTATTTACTGATTGTTATTGTTCATCAGTCTTCATGTGTGAAGCTGAGATGTATGTGTATGAGACACTTGAGCTAATCATTTTTGAGTCATTGATCAGTTATCCTTGGATTATTTTTTAGTCACCATGATGAGACTAAAATGTGGATTGATTTCTTGATGATGTCATGTTGTGACATGTTTGACTCAACCATTTTGGAGTCTTCGATCAGTATAATTTTGAGATATTCTTGGTTGCTTGTTGAGAACCATTTATCTTGAGATATATTTTGGTTATTGAGAACCAATTGATACTTATGATTATCAGTGATGCCTTCAGTTGCCAATAGAGAACTGTTGTGGTCATGATTTTCTATGGATGCTTTTTCAGATGCTCATGGAGATTTGATGATTCTTATTATAGATATTTGATGCTTTTATGCATATTTGATGATTTTATTATGGATTATCTTTTAGATTTTGAGATTTATGATTCCATGAGCTTAGGGTAGGTAATATACTTGTAGTGTCGGGAAGTGGCTTGCAATGGAGGCCGGGGCCCTAAGTGGCTACCAGGGTAACTCATTGTAAGTTTGGTTAATAAGTGATAACATTTACACACTAAATGGAGATTAAATGAACCTAAAAATATAATTGTTTTGATGTTCTCGCCCATGCCTTGAGTGCTTGTATAGGCTAGGATGGGAGTAGTGAGAACGCATGGTTGTGACCGTGCATTCCGTAGTATGCCTCGTCAGTATGAGAGGATACTAGTGGCCACATGAGATCAGCATGGACCCGTGGAGATTAGCTAACTACCAGAATAACTTGTACGTGATAAATGCGATGACACTTTCTTGCTTGCATAGTAGGTTTCCTACATGTCATTGTGTGCCTCTGGGAATTAGATGTCGGTTTTGTGTGATGGAACTTTTGAGTTTAGTATACTTTTAGGATTCTTGGACTTATAGAGATTTGTGCTTCGTAAATTGATATCCTGTTTGGGACTTGAGATTATCTCCTCAGCACGGTGGGAGTGGACCACTTAGTTTCACGTGGTCGGGTGGTAGTCTATTTCCACTCTTATCATTTGAGATCCGTCCGAGACACCGTGGCTGGAGAATCCTTGGTTGGTATTTATTCTTCATTATGTTCTTGGAGCATTATGATAGATAATATACCTTATGATGGATGTATTTACTGGTATGTTTCTTATATTGATGATTTGCTTTACTTTGCATATGTTAGTTGATGATTTATTATGCTTTAATTTGCATGTTAGTAGGATGTTTTAGGAGTGACATTCCTACTATGTTAATAGCGATGATCTCTTTGATGCTTTGGAATGTTACGCACGGAGGGATGGCTAGGATCCACGATGGTCTAATGATGCTATTTACGATTGGGAGGAACCGTGCACTTAGTTTATTTTGTTTGATCTTTATGGAGATGTATATATCTTCTATGATGATGTATCATGTATGATATGTGGTTTCATTTATGTTATTGCATCATGGATTAATATTAGATGATGATGATGTACTTTATTTACTTGGATGTTTATTCTTTTAAGCTTTTCATACCCTGTGATATGTACAGTGGATGATTGAGCTAAACTAAAACATAATTATAAAATGACACTTGTATATTGTTTAAGTACATTGGATGTATCATTGTTATTTCATAAGGATGGGATGTTAGATGAATAGTTAATTTAGATGTGATACAACGTTAAAGGATCTTTAAAGAATGTAGCCTGTTATGTATATATGTTATGTTTATTTTCATTTGAATTGTTGCTATTGCTTCCGCAAATGTTATGAATGGTTTTATCTTTCATGTTTAAAAAAAAAAAAATTGTTTGGAAAACTTAGTAAAACTCTTTGGATCCCTTGGCGGGGCATTACATACCTATACCACCTAGGTACTTAGTTTTCATATTTTTTGGCCTCTAGGACTATTTAGGGACCTATTAAAATACTTGAAAATATTTGGACTTTATAACAACCCTCAAAAAGTAATTTTATCACCAATCCTGATTAGGGTAATTAATCTTGATTACTAACTGATTAGTAAAAAGGTCACTAACCTAGTCCAACTTAAATCTTTAGTTTACTTGGCTAATCCTAGCTATCATGCTAAAATGCATATACAAAACATGAGTGTCAAGTGACACTATAAAATTACTGCTACAAAAAATTGTCACTTAATGATTATAGAATGATACACACACTCAATTTATGATACAAAAAAAATATGAACAATGGAGTTTGCATCTTTCATTAGATTGAACCCTGGTTTTCACAAACTATAGATAGGGTCGAGTTCTGATTCTCTATTAGATTTTCTGACTAATAATCATGCACACTTCATTTCACACATCAGTAGCTCAAGAAAAATCACATGCATATATTTAAAACTTTTTTGGATAATCACATAAATAAAAACATCAACTTTTATATAAATAACTTTTTATCTCATTTCTTCCCATATATTTAAGTATCATTAATTACATAATAAATATAACATAACTTATTCATTAATTCAAATTAAAATACTAGAATAATTATCGTGAGGCATGCATATACTTAAACATCATAAACATCACCAATAAAGAATGCTGAACTATCTGAACGCATATAACCTAATCATCGAGGTACTATAATCAACATCATCATCATCAGGTGAAACACCTCATATCATCGTTAGTAAAAATTAATGTTTAAATAGTCAAGATAATGTAGTAGATTTTAAATCACTAAGTATTTAAAACATGAACATATTAGTTGATCTCAATTTTCATTAGAATATCTAAAACATACAACATTACTTCATATCCATTCTAGTCTCCTATAATACATTCAACAGATAAATTCATATTTGATAATTACATACAAGGAGGGACCTTACACTGGGTACACCAGGCTGCTGCCATTGCCAAGTGAAGGCAGAAGGCAAGTCTCTATTTACCTCACAATTTGTGACTATGTTCAAGGAACTAGCTACCTTATGTTAGTTTTAGGTAGCTTGGACAATTGTTTGTCCATATGTGATTAATTGGAAAATAATTGTTAAGATTTATGAAAAATAATTATTTGTTAATTAACTGACTCCTCAAAACAACTAGAAACTACTTGGTTAGTAAACAACTAGAAACTTCTTGGTTGAGCTGTCTTGATCAAGAAGCAACTAGAAACCTCTTGGTTAAGTAGTATAAAAGGAGGTCAAGGGAGGCATTTGGAGAACAGAATAGAACAAAGAACAACAAGAGTTGTAGAAACATTTGTAGTGTTTACAGCGACAAGTCTTGCAGTATTAGCAAGGGTGCAGTGATAGTGTTGGGATAGCAATGAGGAATATCAACAGGAGAAATCAGGAGGTTGTTTGAATTTTGCCAATGAGAGGCAAGGAATTTTGTATCTCTTGATTTGCTAAAGTTAATATAATTCCTCATTTGTAGAACTAGTTTTCCCTTGGGGGTTTTTCCAGGACAATTTGTCTGAAATATTGTGTTTTTTGTGTACTTAATTCAACATAATTCAACTTCCAATATTGCTTATGTAAATATGTCATCAATCTCCCTAGGCTAATATATTTAAAAAATATTGGGGCTGATAAACTATCATATTTCTTCACATTTATATTCAACTTGAGTTTATGGCATAATCCATTATTAAGAAGACCTGGTGAAAATTTTGTCACATAATGATTCAAATAACTATTTTGACCCAAGTCATTTTCATCTTTATTTGTTTATTATATGTTAATAAAATTATTTATTATCTATATAAAGATCATTTTCATTTATGATATTGCTTTATTTTCATCTTTATATGTTAATTATTTGTTAACATTGTTTATATTATAATTTTTTTCATTTATATAGTTTATTATACTGAAATTTCTATGTTTATATTAATGTGCATATTAGTTAGAGAGATAAAGTATGAGAAGAAGATTAGGTAAAATTAGTGGATTAATGCATTGCCATTTCCAATTAAGTTTCAATGCATGATAGAAATATTTTGATAGGAAAATGTTCTGAACAAAATGATACTTGACAATTTTCCAAATTTTGTTGAGTGTAAAAAATTGTACTTCAAACAAAGAGGCATTGCATCTTGCAATTTTCATTAGGCAAAATGCTTCGTCTTACCAAGTTACAACCATTTTAAAATAATTTTAATAGCAGAGGCCAAAATCATAACATTGATCTACTTTCTTCTACTATCTAACTTCTATTCTACTCATCCATGATGCTTTATTACATAGATTCTTATATAGCCAACTAATCTACTCAATTCAATTGATCCAACATTTAATTATATTATAGGTCTTTCCTTGGAAGAGTAAACCATTACCCAAGTAATGGGTATTAATTTTTCATACACACTTAATGATATGTCCAAACATGAGATAGGAATTGACTCCCAACCACAAAGATGCCAAGTCATCATCATAAACTATGCCAAAGGAAATAAACATCATACTAGATAAAAATCATGGGAAATGGAGACCGAAGAGAATGACACAAAACTTGAAGAGAAATGAACAAAAACTTATGCACACTTAGATTAAGGATTCAAAATAGGTCCTTATCATGATGTCAACTGTACACAACTTGAAATAAAAAGCAACAATGACTACTTCATAAACAATAGACAAGTATAGAAACAAATAAATAGTTTTGGTTGATGCAAGGTTTCTTAATGACAACGAAATCAACTTCATTTCTTCCTAGGAATACCTCTCGTTCACCTTCTTGCTCTTCATTGGGATGTAAATTTGTCCAAAGTTGTAGATTGGGTACTTGCCTTAACCTCTTCTTGATCTTTTACACTTTTGGATTTATGACCTCGTGGCTTAGAATTTTTTTCCCCTTCCTCACCCATATTGTTTGAGGAGGGTTGACAGATAGATAAAATTTGTGTAAAAGAAAAATTATCTTTCAATATTGATATGATATTATCCTTTCAATGTTGATTAGTTTGGAGTTCTTGAAACACTTTCTAGTCTTCATCAAAGAAGTCATTTGGGGTTTGGTGAGCCAAATTTTGAATAATATTTCCATTGTCAGTATCCATGAACCACATATATCTGTCCATGTCTCTATTAAATATTGGAGTTATGTTATTCCCAAATTGGGAAAAAAATCCTCTTTGCCAATTTCACCAATCCATTAAATGTTTTTTTTTTGAGCAATCTAGTCTATCATTATATTTAATTCTTGTTTAGACAATTTATGATTATTCCAAGATAGTTATGGTACTGTATATCTTAGATTCCCTTAGAGAATAGTACTTGGTACGTGCAAGGAACTTGATGTCCTCTCAACATAACTCAACTTCCAATATCGCTTATGTAAATATGTCATCAATCCCCCTAGGCTGATATCTTTAAAAATTATTGAGGCTGATAAACTATTATATTTCCTCACATTTATATACAACTTGAGTTTGTGACAGAATCCCTTATTAAGAAGACCTAGTGAAAATTTTGTCACACAATGATTCAAATAACTATTTTTCCGAGGTCATTTTCATCTTTATTTGTTTATTATATGTTAATAAAATTATGTATTATCTATATGAAGATCATTTTTATTTATGACATTGCTTCATTTTCATCTTTATATGTTAATTATTTGTTAAAAGAATTATTTAATGTCTATATGAAGTTTTTTTTCATTTATATAGTTTATTATACTGAAATTTCTATATTTATATCGATGTGCATATTAGTTAGAGAGATAAAGTATGAGATTAAAAAAACAAGAAACCCAAAGTGTCAAATTTATTGCCAATACTATGTTGCATTTAGAATTAAGATCAGGTAAAATTAGTGGATTAATGCATTACCATTACCAATTAAGTTTCAATGCATGATAGAAATATTTTCATAGCAAAATTTGTTGAAAAAAATTATACTTGACAATTTTCCAAGTTTGGTTGAGTGTAAAAATTTCTACTTCCAACAAAGAGGCATTGTAACTTGCAATTTTCATCAGGCAAAATGCTCTTTCTTACCAAATTTTGAACTTTGATGTCCTAGACTATGTAATAGAATTTCAAACATCTGAGGGACTACATTATTTCAAAACACATTTCATGATTTACAAAATCCAAATCATTGGAGGATTAATTGTTGAAGAGGAGAATGCATGTAAGGTGTGTAGTTGGATAGACAAAGGAACACTTATGATGAGTCTAAAAGTAATAATTATGCCATGAATTTATGGAAAAGCTCTCCAATATGTTGCATAATTTGAATATGAAAAGGGCTTGGAAGAAAGAATTGGTCATAATATATAAAAAATTATTTGCAATATTATTTTGGGAATAGTGTTAAGAGATAGTAGCAATGGTTTCTACTAGAAACACTCATTTTGTCATCACATGGATTAGGTGTTGTACTACATTATTTTCTTTGATTTCATTTTCTCTTTGTCATCCTAATGAAATGTGATCCGAGATGTTCAACTAAATGCATTGACAAGTTATTCTTAATTCCAAAGACATACTATATTAGTTAACCTTAAGAACTCAAACAATAGAATAATTTAATACTCAAAATATTGCACTGTTGATCTTGCAAATCTTGTCAAATTTTTTTGGGTGGAGTAAGAAACAACCAACATTTGAGGACTTTCAAACTCAACGTGAGAAGCAATCTCTCATTGTATAAGACTAGCACTAGCACCACATGAGGTGTAAAGGGTTAGTTGATTGTGACATATAGTAAAAATCTATCATAAAACCTTATAATTTGTAAGTATATAAAATGTAGTAGCTGTGTTACAATGTTAGTTGGAAGATATCAAGGAAATATTTACTTCTCAAATGTATGTCATCTCCTTTTTTAGTGCATCATGTGTATATATTCAATAGTTTGTCTGTTAAAATTATTTAATATTTTTTTATAGATTATGGTAAAAGAAAGTTTTGAAGGGACTCGAAACCCTTTACAAAATACTAAAGATAGCCATTTAAAGCACCCTAGGTTTTACAAGGACCTAAAACCTCAAGTTTTATAATAATAAACATCCAAATCAGGTTTTACAAGGACCCAAAACCAAAAAGATAAAACCAAACAAAATAACTAGGTTCTATAAGGACCTAGAACCTAGAGTTTTAAACAAACTAGAAAGCAAAATAAAAAAAACTAGCAAAACCACCCAGACTAGAAACCAACACACTCGATCCATAGCCAACACCTACAATAACTCCTTGATAGTGTTCACCACCTCTTTACCTAGTTCAAAAATTCTTTGGATGATGTCAATAGCCAAAAGAACATGAGCATCAAGAGCCTTAGCAACCTTTTTCCTTGTGCTCTACCTAGTTCTCCTACTAGGCCCACCAGGACTCCCCACACTAGTATTACCAGGAGACATAATCTCTTCATTACTTTTCTTTTCCAGATTGGCTACTGCAACACAAAGACTACAAGTGACCTACTCCATTTCAAGGCCACTTTCATGTATAAGATGATGAAGCTCCTGCTCATACTCTTTAAGCTCATTAGGTATGTTACCAATTTGCACTTCAAGCTAGGTTCTCTTAGCATGCTCAACATCCAAATCTCTCTACATTATCTCTATTTTATTCTTAAGAGGCATTAATTCATTATACATCCATGAATCACCATGAAGAGAAGTATGTGCCTTAAGCTTAGCAGTGTGTAGAAAGGAGAGCTTAGCATCACGTGAGTCATCTCTCCCATCACCCACATTCCTAGGCTTAGAGAAAGTCATAGTATTGATGTGGGTATCATTATTAATGTCCTTATTCTCTGTCCTCTCCTCATTCACACCTTTACTCTGGCTATTATCCCTATTAACAAGATCTTTTTCTTCATTCTCTTTTCCTATTTCCTCTTCCATTTTCTCCTCAGTGGCATTATGTCAGGGGTGATCATTTTATTTTTCATCCTCTTCCCTGAGGGATTCTGACCCCACATTTGTGTTTATATGTCTATCATGACTCCCCTCCACATTTTCTTTACCAATAGACACCCCTTTACTCCCATAACACCCATCCAAGTTAAAATTAAAATCCCCCATTTCCATTTTCTCATCATTGTCTGCTTCCATCTTCTCATTATTGTCCAATTTCTCAGACTCTGTAATTTTCTCAACATTTTTCTTAGTCCTTCCTATTTTAAAACCTTCTTGTTAACACTAGCCCCTTCTTCCTCCTTAATTCTCTTAGAGTGGGCCTCACTTCCAGACCCTTTCCTTTTCACATGAGATGGAGAGGGCTTTATAGCCTTATATTTACAATAATTTTCAATAAGTGAAATTAAACCTTCATGAAGCACAAGATGGGACTCTTTCTTTCTATGTGCATAAAGGCTAAGAAACAGAGAGTATTTTAGAAAAGGGGGAAATAAATCCTATATTTGTGCCTAAAATGATAATTTAGGAAAGAAAAGTGAAATTTATGGACCCTTTATCCCTACTATCAAGAATAAAATACTCACAAATACAAGACAACACATCCCTATAGATAACTTTAATTTGGTTCAATTCATTGAAATCCCCAATTCTCTCCAGATTCTTCTCTTCAACTTTAGTCTTTGGAAATTTCTTGAAGACTACATTGTATATGCTAGTCTCCTTACTGAATTATATCCCTTCTTTTGGAAGCCCCATAACCTTAGCAATAAAATCTTTAGTCAAATTCAGCATAGCCCCATGCAAATTTACCATATCTTCAAACCAATTCTTGAAGAATGCCTTTGTAATGTGAGGTTTATACCCATGGAGACACTCCAAATAGGTTGTCACATTACCTTTTTGTAGAATTTTCCACATAGAGGCCTTAGCCTTCCATGCCCTGTAATTGCTCAGCGCTTATTTTTTAGGTTCCCCACCCATCTTAAAAAGGTGAAAATCTTTGTAGAACACCAAAGTGGAACAACCCAAAAAATGTAATAAAGTATTGAAGATTACAAAGGAATAAATAAGTATACTTACGTGCCAAACCCAAGTCATAATAGTGTAAAGGTACTTCCTCTAGAATCTTAAACAGTCCTTTGTAAACCCACCACTCTCCTTCATGAGTTTTCCAATCTTAGGAAATCTTTCCTTCTCTTGCAAGTGTCCTGTCATTATTAATAATTGATGTTAGATCCACATTCTTGCATAGGTCAGCATGCCACCTCAACTTGCTTTGTTGATAGACAACTTGATTGGGAATCCAATCAGCAACAAAATTACCTTCTCAAAAAAATGGGAGAATATAACATTATCAAATTTATTAATAACGTTTTTAATTTCCATTAAAATAGCTTCGATAGTCCAAGTGATTGGGTTCTTGTTATTGAGCATATTAATAATGTATAGCGAATCTCCTTCCATCCAAAGATTCTAATAACTAGTTTCTATAGCCAGCCTCATAGTATATAGTGCTACCATTGCCTCAACTTTATGGCTTGTAGAAGCCCCTATGGGGATAATAATAGCATCAAAAATTCTACAAGTATGGTCCCTCAATACCCCTCCCCAACTAGCTTTTCTAGGATTGCTTTAAGTAGCATCATTTTGATCCATCCTATAGGTGGAGATTTTCATTTAACATTCTGTCTTTGATCATTAGTTTTGATTTTATAGCCTTTAATCTGTATAGGATTGTTGATTTGGAAATCATTACTAAATTTTCTAGGGGAATTGAAGTTTTCTTTGATAGCTCTAATTATGTTATGGCCAAGAGCCCTTTCAGGCATTTCTTTGTCTCTAAAAATTCTATTATTTCTTTCTTTCTAGATTCCCCACCAAAGATGGGGAAAAATATTTTTTCACAAAAATCTAGTATTGACCTCAAAGGACATGTCCAACTTTGGAAGCATTGATCAATATTATTGTGTTGAACCCAATCTAAGTTTGAGTAGTTAAGGATGAAACTCCACACATTTTGACTATAACTACAATTTAACAAAAGATGATTTCTATCTTCATAGTCCTCTTTACATAAGTTGTGTCATGCCCAAACTACGAGGGCAGAAACACACAATTTTTTTTTTTGAATAATAATTAATAATTAAAAATGCTCTAAATTAGATAAGTGGTGATCACATTTTAAGAAAGGTTTACTACAACTCATCTTAAGTTACATATCTTGAAAAGGAATAAATCGTTAAACTGAAGCTCTCATTATTAAAATAATATTGACGTTTATATCGTTTCATATTAATCTTAAAGCAATAGATTTAAATTTCCTCTATAACATTATAATTAAAGATAGATTTAACATTTATTACACAACATCTTTTATCTCAAATAAGGTTAACATTATAAAAAAAGAAATTTTAATCAAATTCAACTAGATCAAGTTCAATTACAAAACTCTTTAGACAATTATCGATTGACAATTTAATCGATATTGAAAAGTCACTTAAGAAAAACAATTAACTAGAATTAAAACATAATATATATATATATATATACATATATATATATATATACATATATATACATATATATATATATATATACATATATATATATATATATGTATATATATATATATATATATATAAAATTTATTAACTTTAAATATTTCGACTACTTTAACATAATAATTAACTATCAAAACCCTACTAAAAATTAATTAACAACTAACTAAATTCTAACTAATTTAAAGCTTTTTAAATTAATTAAACAACTAAATTAATACTAAACTAAACTAACTTCAATCTAAATTCTATCCTAGTTTTTCTTATACAAGACTTAATTTAAATCTTTTTAATAACTAAAATAACTTACTCTAATTTTAAAAAATCATCTACAAAGCTAAGCTAAGTTACATATATTAAAATACTTAACTAAATTAAATCTAAATTACACTAAATTTAAGATCTATATTCTAAAACAACCATACTTAAACAATTTTAATTAAAACTACAACTAATATGCAAATTTCAAATCACTACTATAATATTTATTGCTAACTTACTATATTAATAACATAAAATTTTAACTAACCTAAACTACAAACTAATAACTAAATACTAACAAACTAAACAAAAAAAAAAATACTAACCTAACTACAAAATTACCCACCAAAACCCCCATACTTCCCCCCCCCCCCAAAGGTCACGTCAACCACTTACCCTACAAGCATGCACTTTGCCAAGCGCTACTTTGCGCGCTGCCCGAGTCTATTGACCCTGCATCAGTGAAATTCCCCCCTCCATCCCACTTGCCTTGGGTGGAAACTAAGGCAGCCGCCCAAGGAAGAAGCAATTTTGCTTTTGAACTTCAACAAATATAAAATACTTAAGAACAAATGCCAAGGTCAGTGATATTTATGGAGGGACAGGGGGGTGACATCATCTTTTATGATGACTAAAAGACTTTTTGCAATATAAAAACATTTTTAAACCTGCCTTTTCAAACTGATGTCCAAGGAGAAAGTTAACCAATAAAGACAATAAAGTTCTATTGGTAAGTGATAGGATATTAGAATATTAGATATTAGTATTATGTTTTCTTTAGTTATTCATATTCATTTTATTAATTATTTATTTTGAATATAAATTTGAAACAAGGAATCAAGAGAGAATATTCTCTGTTCCACAAATAAGTTAATTTCCTATATATATATATATATATATATATATATATATATATATATATATATATATATATATATATATATATATTACAAGGATTATATTAATTGAATGGAATTATAACATAGATTTAGTCATTGTGGTACAATAATGCAAGATTAATTGATATCTAATAATCATAAAAACTGAATCTACATGCATGATCATAAATTTTCATTTTCAACATATATGGAAACTTGAAATTTTGCCAAATTGAACATCATCATTATTTTCATCCTATTTTTGATATGCATCCATCTAAACTAAAATTATGATTAAATCACATGATAAACAATTATACTCAAACGCTAATTATATTGGCAAACCTGATTCAAAGGCTCAGTCGGGAAAGAACCAGGAAGAAAACCCGACATCATTGCCATTACAAAAAGATTTTGAGATACAAATTACATAGGATTTCAATCTTGAATTACAAAACTTAATTTAAATTTCCCTCGTGACCCTCATCAAGGGTTCCATATCAAATTCTGCAACACATTTCTACAAACTATGGAGGAAACAAAATCTAATCAGGTGACCACAAGCATGACCAAGAAACAAATCAAACATACATATTCATACAAGGCTTTCACAATAGGATTCACAATGAATCAAAACTAGGGAAAGGTGGATTTTTCTAACACGAGACGTCAGACACAACACCAAACCAAGTGCCCAATCGGGGCTATAAATCAAGAACTTCCATTCTTCCATTCTTACATGCCAAAACTCATACGTGGTTTGTGCTGATAGGCAGGGGCCCATAACACCCTACCCTCTCTCCCTCTTCTCATCCTAAGAAGAGACTCTATACTATTGGAGTCCAACTAAAATGCCTTTTCCCGAAATTGGCCACTTCTACCCTCTCCAAGGATGAGTAATGCCAAAACACCTATGCAAGAACATCTCAAAATTCAACAAAAATATGAAAGGAAATCATCCAAAATAACATGGTTTTCAAATCTTTCCAACATACCCACAATCATACAAGCATTCAAATAACAACAAAGTAGCATAAGCATGAAACAAACATGAAAATCTGTACAAGAGAGATGAGAATTCCTACCTTCACAAGGAGGTAATGGCAATGAACAAGTTTGAGTAGATCTTTTCCCTTCCTTCCTTCAATCATCCAAGACTCCTCTTTAAATGTAGAGATTGGATAACAACCTCAACTAGACCAAGAAGGGCCTCTAAATAAGCCTCAAACTCAACCACCAAAGGGATCAATAACTTCTCCCACCCACCTACAAATCTAGAAGCTCCTAACTCAACCCATACTATGGTTAACCACTAAGTGGAGGTGAGGTAAGGCAACTCATGATAACCACTTGCAATTTTCGCACAAAGGTAAAATGAGACTTTTTGAGTGATCTCCAAAGTCAACAAAAGGGGCTTAGGGGTTGGAAAAGACCCCCAACCCTTACCCATACCCCTTGGGTATAATTATTTCATGTTTTAAAGCCTTAGGAATAGGTTTAAAGCCAAAAAAAAGCTAAGAAATAATTAGGGCCAACTAACAACTCTAAAATGCAGATTAAGCACTAATCCAGATTAAGGGTGACTAAACTCGATTAAGAACCTAATTAGCAAATTGACACTAACTTAAACCGACTTAGGTCCATGGGTTACATAGCTAACCCTAACTAGCACGCTAAAGAGCACAAACAATTCACGAGTGTCAAGCAACACTAAAAGAACATAGTTACAAACATTAACATTCACTGAACACAAAGATATACATACATACATCTCACAATACAAGACTTGAATTATGAACAACAAATTTTTCAAAATTAACACATAGAGATCAGTTCTATTCTTCCGTCGATTTTCTTGGCTAAAATATCTGCACACTCATTGCACACATCAGTAGTCCCGAAAATCACATGTACATATGTATATATACATATCAGAAATTCACATAAATAGAAACATACATCAATTAGGGTTTCTTTCATCCTACTTATATCGTTAATCATAAAGATTCCAAAATCAATATGTTAATCCTACATTTTACTTAATTCATCAACATACATATACCTAAAATCTTAAATGACGAACATCAAATATCTAGAAGTAACATCACACAGCATGAAATAATATAATATGTTCTAAGCATCAGATAATGTCTCGACATCTCTAGTCATGAGTATCAAAATGATAATGTAACAACTCAGGCTACGAAGGGTTGGGGCGAGGCCTCACAGGTTGCATCTGTTAACCACATTGATATCTCTTTTTTGCAAATTGTCGAAAGTAAGAATTTTGTTTTGAAGCAAGATCCAAAAAAAGATATTAATTTTAGGAATGAGACCTTTAATCCATGCTTTCGTCCACAAACGTCTACAACCTTTTTCCTTAGTATTAAAAATAGAGGAGGCTTTAAAACAACCACTTTAATCAACACCCCAAATCATTTGATCTTCAATATGAGGATAAAGGCTAAAGGCATTCAAGATTAACTAAGTATTATAAAAAGCCTTATTGCTTTCAACAAGGTTAACCCATTTATTATTGATCTAGTAATTCTCCATAAGAATACCAAGGGTCAATGCAAGAAGTTGGGTCTCACTTTTGGCCAAAAAGTGGAAGTGTTTTTCTGTTTTTGAAATATTTTGTCAATTGATGCCAAAATTTGAGCCATTTAGAGATTAAATATAAAAAAACTTTAGAAATAAAAATTGTAGTGCCTGGGATCGTCTTTATGATATAATAGATTGTTTTTTTGGTATGGATCTTTAAAAACCACTTTTTCAAAATGCCCATTTTAGGACCATACCATGCTTGTGTACGAATTTGACAAAAATAAGTGAACTTTTGTGAATCCTTTTAAACAAAGTTACCTGACACACCAGATTGATGAGAATATTTTTTTGATTTTTTTAATGAATATTTTTATTATTATTAATTATTAATTGGCTATAAAGGTAAATTGTAAAACCTCTCATGTACGGACAGCATAATTTGATCAAAATTTCACTTTTTTCAATTTTTTTACTTTAAAAAAATTGAATGTAGATTGATGACATATAAATTAATTTAAGAAAAATCATAAAATAAAAAAGTTATTAAAGTTTTAGTGAACATCACTATTTTACATTTAGGTACCACCTTTGATTAAAAAATAATACAAAAATAGTAAATAAGATCATAACACTATAAAATCTATATTTCTAAAATTAGGACAGTGAGAGCTCTAATGGGTTTTTGTTTCGTAAAAAAATTTGATCGAGAAGACCCTTTAAAATTATGGCAAGGCATGAATTTGTAAGTTCAATGCCTTGTCAAATTTTGAGAGGCCAAGGCATAGGCTTGGTATCACCCAGCCTGCCCCAAACCAAAATTCGAGGAGGGAAAAAAAATCCCGCCTCATGTTGTAAGAAACAGGCACCCATTATTTGAACTTCAAAAAATGGGTACCTATTTTTAAAAACTAAAAGCAGCATGTAAAATCCTTCCAAAAATTTTTAAAAAAAAAATTAGAAAAGAGTACCCATTTTTACTTTTTAAAAATGGGTACCTGTTTTTTAAAAATCGGGTACCCGTTTTTTACTTTTTAAAAATAGGTACCCGTTTGTAAAAAAATCAATTTTTTAATTTTTTGAGAAATGAGTACCCATTTTTTGAAAATAAAAGATGGGTACCCAATTTTTTAAAAAATGGGTGCTTGGTTTTTAAATTTACAGTTGGATACCCGAGTCGAAAATGGGTGCTTATTTTTAAAAATTGGATACCCGTTTCTAAGAGGTCTCATTCTACAAATTTGACTTCTGCGAAATTGCGACCCAACTTTGTGCATTCACCCCCAAACATTCTGGATGAGTGGATAAGATTAAGAAGGTTGTAAACACCATGTGCTTAATTAGTGTGCTAACTCCTATGTTGTAGACAAAATGTGCATAAAAGAGGTTCTAACCCCTATGTTGTCAACATGACAACTCACAAGAGTGCACATACTCCTAGGTGACAAATAAATAAATAATAAAATAATGCATTAACCTAAGTAAACTTAAGTAAGTGTAAATAGTAAATACTTATTTACACCAACACCTCCCCTTAAGCGCAACTTAGGGGAATGCCCTTAAGCTTATGAACACTAGGATGAAATGCATAATGGGTCCCAACTACTAGGCCATTTTAGGTACCCATGTACATAATGATGATGCAAATCTCTCATAAAGTGGAGAAAGAGGGAAAACCTCATGGGAAAAACCCTCTCCCAAAAAGAGAGATGAAAGAGGATGCATGGATGGATGGAGTAATCAAGACCCCCCCACTATGACATGCATCAAGTATATACAAGAAAGAAATGGGAGAAGGACAAAACCCCTTAAGAGGAAAAAGTCCCCCCCATAAAGGAGAAGAAGGAAATGAGGTAGTTCCCCCCCCCCACCCCCGACCCCCAAAGGTAGTGTGCTGACCAGTGAGAAAGGCTCCAATGTAGAAGTTGATCCATGACCTTTGAATGATGTTCCTCCCCTTTAGAAGAAACAAAGGCAAGGGTACCTGTGAGATACATCCGATGGATGGAGAAGGAATGTCGATGATGACAAATGTCTCTAAAAATTGTCCAAGCATCCCTGGGTTGATGATAATGGTGGCTTCCTCCAAAAATGCTGAAGAGAAGTGCAAATCAAACAAGGAGTGATGAAGAACCTACTTCAGGAAACCAACAATCTTCTCAATTGATAAAGTGATCTCCTGCAGATGCTGTATATAAGAATCCACAATCATGCCAACCTGGAAAGATTGATCATGTAGAGAATGGACTTGAGGGTCAAAGTGGGCCCTTACAACATCTGTAGAAGAGTCAACCTCAGCAAAGAGAAGCGATAAATCATCAAAGAAGTCTTTCATATTTCCTATGTGTGACTCCATGAGAAGTCATCACCCGGAAGACCATGTGTACCCTGTAGTGCTGAAGTACATGAATCTATTACTATGGCAATAGAGTTTTCCTCAAAAAGAAGAAAAATGTCATTAATAATGTCTCCCACACCTTTAATGTGAGACTCCAAGAATAGGCCTGCAAGGACAGGAAGTCATCGCATGAAGGTAGAGTAGGAAGACATAAAAGGTCTCGCTGCACTAAATCTGAAGCATCTATGGTTGGAATAGGATTAATAGGAGCAACAGGAGTTGGAGGTGTGATCTCATCTAAAGAGGAGTCAGCTGCAACTGGAGGTAAAAGATCTTCTAGGAATGGAGGAATGTTTAGATCTCCATAAGTCTCCCAAAGATAGATCCAAGTAACATGTGGATCAGATGACTTAATGTTGGACATTGTATCCAGAATTTCATCAACCTTAAAGAGAAAGAGAGTACGCCAAATGATGTGAATTTGGTCAAGATTATACTCAAGATCTGGTGCATAAGGCAGTGCATTGTGCTAACTGAGATATTTGACAACAAGTTGACTCCATTCCTGATAGTTGTCTAGGGTCAAGTAAATCAAATCTACCTCTTCCATGATGGACCAATCAAAGAAACCTCCAAGGAATCAAGGAACCCCACCCCCCCTTAAAAAGATGTTGTTAGCACTTTATATGTGGGCTGGGATCTAACAGCCTAATACCTACTAAAATTTTTCTCTATCATCATCAACTTGATCAAACTTGATCAAATAGTCATGAGATCAGAAAGTGTGACAAAGTTCAAGATTTCTTCATATTAAAGAAAAGGTATATAAATGGCTTTTAGTATCCTTTATGCTGAAATGGGTTGTATGAACCATTAGAGGAGAGCATACTCGATTAGGAGAATTTTCTATTTGTTAAGAGATATAAAATTTGTGTGTTGATATGATTTATGGTCGTCACCATCTCTATAATTGTGACAAATGAGTAGGTTATAAGGAAATGTGCACAAGAACCTTTGCACATAGAGATCAACTACTTAAAATTAAGAAACAGAGTTGTGGGGAAGGGGCCTTGCCTACCCAATATAAGAGAAAACAGTCTAGAGCCTCTGCTAAGAAAGGAGACACTTACTATCAATGGAAATCATATATAGTTTTAGAGTAAAGGATAGTGATATAGCCCAATTTAGAGATAATTATAATTGGTTCATTGACTTTCCTCCTTTATCAAAAGAGGATGTGAAAACCTTTGGCGTTAGTGTGCATTGAAAACGCTCCTTGATCACTTCTTACATGAAGTCGTTATATGATTCTTTTGTGCCTTGGGAAATGAGGGCTCTTAAACGTTTCTATGCCCTGTTCCAAAGGTTTCAAAGGTCCAATTCTGGCACATTCAAACAAAGAGTTTTAAATCTATACTTAAACCTCCCTATGACATTTCATTAAAACTTCCTCAGACTTTTTCAATAAGTCCATGTTGTGCATACCCAACAATTGACGTAGTCTAGGAGACAACATCTATGGTAATGCTCTTCCATTACTGTGCTAGTAAACATATAGTATTCCTTAAATAAATTTGTTGCAGAAACTACAGAAAAATTCTCAAACAATTAAGTTTAAGTATTCAGAATTTCAATGTTCATAAAACTACGTTATACCACATATTTGGAGATGGTAAATAGAAAGAATTGTTTCAACTCTTAAACATAGGACACATACTAATCACAGTTATTATGCAGCTAAAAAGCACAAGTGCTTTTGGTGTTGTTGGCCAAAAAAAAAAAAAAAAAAAAAAAAAAATCTGTTCCTGACAAATACATACTTCAATAGAAACAATGATGTTTCCACTCTTTTCTTTCTCAATAAGGATAGAATCCTTCTTATTCAAACTGTTCGAGATTTTAGCATTAGATATTGAGTTGTGTATTTAAAATCAAACGCAAGTTCACTACTACATCATAGAAGAGGAAGTTATTTGATGCATGCCCATATCAATTATGGTATAATGTAAGTTTTGATTCTAAATATGTATACAAAGAAAGGTGTCGAATAAGAACTTCAAGCATGTTTTCATCTGCTTGTTTGCAGACATGTATCAAAACATTAGAAATAAAAGACAAGACACGTAGTAAAAATAATCATTTCATCTGAATTTTTCTAATGTTTCCAAATACCAAGGTCTTTCTAAAATGTATTCAACCAACTTAGCATTAACATTTGCAATAGCTTTCATCAACTCGTAAGTGACAATGCCACATCATCAATTAACCATTATTCATCCACTTTTAAGGTTTTCAAACCAACTATTAAAAACATATGTATGCCAAATTTTAAAATGGTCCTATTTTGTAACAAGTGAGATATTACAATTCAAGCTTCATAAATTATCTTTTTCTAAAGGTGTGTTATATTTTCCATTCAACCACAAGTGATTGACTACATCTATTTTGTGCATGGCTTGTGTTGGACAAATGGTTAGCATTTTTCTTGCAATGCTATCATATTCTCATTGTGAAGAGCAATTAGATTTTTGTTTATATTCTATTAACCACTTATTGTAATTATTGTAGTCAGTTTTTCCAATTATGAATTCATTTATACCAATCATAAATAACTATTTTTTGACAATTGAAATATTTGTAAAGTTTAGTTGACTTCACATATTTTTAGAATTGTTTTTCTTTATTTTGATTGGATAATTCAATTTTGTGTTACATAACCCCTTTTTTCTAACGCTAAATCCATAATTCTTTTTTTTCAGTGAAAATTCACAACATACATTTATGAGATATATTATATTGATTAATTAATTATATTTTATATTAAAAAAATTATTAGAATTTTGTAATACTTACTTTCTAATATTTTCTTCAAAATCATAATGCATTACCATTTAAATTTTTTAAAACTTGATTTCTAATTTATTTTTTAATAAAAAATAATAATTAACATCTTATATATTATATTTTTTCTAACACTTTCCTATAAATAATACATAATTAGCTTTATGAACACTAAATAATACATAGATAGTTTTACAAACACTAACTCTCATTTTAAAAATAAAACCAACATATAAAACTAAGTTATATTATTATTTTATTTTATAGTAGAATTTTATAATAATAAAAATTTATATAGTACAAAATTATTGATAAATAATATTTTTTTATCAATATATCTATCCTTTTGTATATCTAAAGTTTTTTAATACATTAGTTAATTATTGTAATATTCTACTTCTAAAATATTATAGTGTTCTATTTGTATAATTAAAAATACAAGTGAGAGATTCTTGTACCTTTTTCGATGTTTCAGGGGAGGGATTTATTGCAAGAGACATGACATTTCCTACTTTTTAATTATTTATGAGCCAGTTTTTTTCTCACTCCACTTTTAACTCTTGTTTTGATATTTATTAGTTGTTATTTCCACTTTTAACCTTTTTTTTTTTGTTTTTCTATTTATTTAAAAAATTAATTATTTGTGATCTCCAATTAGTTCATGTTGTGATCTCTATTTATTTAACTTTTGATTTTTAAAATTGTTTTAGATTTTTTTAAATTTTTTTTTAATTTATTGTTTATATTATTTTAGTTCTTTAAATATTTTTTTTATAGTTTCCATGATTAATTTAGTTAATAGAATATTTGTTAGAGAGGTTGCTATTTTTTCATATTTCTTATTTTAATTTTTCATAATAATTTTTTTGATAGGGTTGTTTTAAATGATTTTTCTTTTATATTTGATAAACTGAAATTAAATAAATAATATTTATTAATCTATTTTTTTTAAAAATGGTAAATATTATGTTATTTAAATTAAAAATTATTAATAATCTAATTTGTTCACATAAGATTATATTTTAAATCTCCACTTTAAACTATTATTTTTCTTTTCCTATTTATTTAAAAAATAATTATTTGTGATCTCCACATTAGCTCATGTTGTGATCTATTTAACTTTTAATTTTTTAAATTGATTTAGGTTTTAGTTCTAAAATTATTTTTTATATTAGTTTACATTTTTTTAATATATATTTTTAGTTTCTATAATTTATTTAGTCAAATATAGTATTTGTTAGAAACGTTATTTTTTCATATTAAAAAAAAAAAATTATTAATTTTCATAGTAGATTTTTTAATGGATTTTTTTTAAATAATTATTTTTTCATATTTGATAAATTGAATTTAAATAAATAATATTTATTAATCTATTTAAAATATTTTAGTAAATATTATTATATCTAAATTAAAAAATATCAATAATCTAATTCACATAAGATTATATCTTAAAAATAATTATATTATATTATCTAATTAGATTATATATTGGCTTATCATTGCAAGAACAAAAGTGTGCAAATGCTACTCTAGAAATGTGTGTGTATATATATATATATATATATATATATATATATATATATATATATATATATATATATATATATATATATATATATATATATATATATATATATATATATATATATATATATATATATATAGATAACCAATTTATATATATTTTATATTTTTGTATTTATCACATAATATTTGATTATATATTTAATTTATTTGAAATATATTTTGATATTATTTTTTTGAGTGATTTTAATTTTTGAAAAATAATGTTAATTTGGCCTTTATTTCTTATGCTAATTTAACTTTTTATTTTTTTAAGAATTTTAACAATAAAATATTTATTATAGATATTAATAAAACATTTTAGCCGATAGGCTATTTGTGGGAGCTTTGCTTCAAAAAATTTAATATTTGCGAGAAATTTTGTCATTACTAGCTGATTTTTAATTTTTCCAATAACACTTACTGATTATTTTAATCTTAAAATAGAATAATATGAACTTCCTTAATATCGAAAAGCTTAGATAAAGTAGGAGTGGGTTGTAATGCAAAAGACAATAGAGTGATACTTCCCATTGGAAAACTATGGCATGTAAGATGTTGATTTCCATGGCTATGAGTTAAATAGGGTTTGTGCCTTGCAATAACATTTAAAGTGATTGTGGATTTTCAGTTAAGCCGAAAAATATCTGCAACAAGGATATCGTGGCAAGAAATGGCACCGGGTTTTTTTTTATAGTTGTTTTTGGGTTTATTTGGTTTTATATGTTGTAGCGGCGGGCTATCTTCCCTTTGAATGATTTGCTGACATGTTTTTCCAGGCTTCAAGTTTTTGGAGATCAGGATTAGAACACTGGAAAACAATCGGGCTGTTTATTCCTTTTTTGGAGATCAGGATAAGAACATTGGAAAACAACGGGCTGTTTATTGCAAGGTTTGTGATTTCTTCTCAGTTGCTTTCAGTTATATTGCTTTTAAATGTTTCACATGTTTTCGCACAGAATGATAGGTTACAAGTAAAAATTTACTTTCTTAATTGTGACATTATCGATTTGAATAATACGATTTGCAAAAATATTAGTATTGCATATGATTGAGAGAGGGAACATCAAGAACAAGAACCCAATTGCTCTAATCATCTTCCTGATGGTGCAATCATTGATATGCCTTCTTAGTCATTGACGCGCCACAAGAATTTTTTTTGAAGTGGTAGGTTAGATTAGGGTTAGATACTCCTGTAATCCGTTAAACCCGCCTCACTTTCCCAATAATTAATCTTTGTTTAAATGGCAAGAAGCTGAGTTTAAGTTTTTTTCAGCAGCCGAACTCAATGGCTATTACATACGTTTCAAGGCTCATGTGCCTCTCGACCATGTATCGGTACACTATGCTATTTTTTCAGAACATTTTTTTCTAAATTTGGAAATACGAATTGCTTTCATTCTCGATCTACGCATATTGGTTTGACATTGCATAAATATTGTTTTTTAACCTGGATTGATATTATTTTTTTAGTTTTTGTTATATGATTTGCACATTGCTGGTGAAGGAATTAGTCAGGTTTATTTTCAGTTTATTTTCGTGTTGTTTGTAGTGGAGTGAACTTGCTGACAACTTGACATGTATGTGCAAATCCCATGCAAAGTATAGCTTCACTTAAAAAAATATCTTAAGTTTAGATATAATCTCTTCCTTTTATAGATTTATATGTTTCGTTTCTAAATTACTATTAATTATATATTTTAATTGGATGTTGGTGATTATTCCCGAAAGTTTTATGGTTTTATGTTTCAAATGTAGATTTAAAATATTACATATTTAATAATTTAGTGAAGTTTATGGAAAAGGATATTATTTTTGTAAGAATGCAATTGATGATATTTGTTAATCAAATAAAAATAAAAATGGACAATCCTATCGGCTACTTGTTGCATGCACAAAAGTATGCCACTGCTAATTCTTATAATATTATATTTCTATAATTATTGTAAGAGCTTCTAATTTTGTTTACTTGATTTTCTATTTTATTATTTTGCCATGAAGTACTTACAACAAAAATAAAGTAAAAAGAAAAGATAGTGTAGTTGCAAAAGATGAAGTTATGAAATCTTTTTTCTAGAATTAAAGAAATAGTTTTAAAAAATATTTTTATTTGAAATGAAGTTTCATTTTATAATTTTTTTTTCTCAAAAAAAATTAATTATTGCAATAAGATTTACATTATATAAAAATTCTTTGACATTATAGAGTGTTTCTCATCAATCATTAAATTTTTAATTTTAATGTTTGTTGATTATTAAATTATTGGTTTTTGCCTATCTACTATACTACACATTTAACCTTATGCTAATGACATCACCAAAAGTAGCAACTTTGACACATGTGCCCCTTCTTAATTGTTATATTTTTATTTTTATTTTCTTACATTTTATTTAAAAAAATACACTTTCTCTGCATGTTATTAGTGGTACGTACTTGATTTACAAATTCATTGCAAGAAATAACAACTTTTTATCATGTATGCATGTTTTCGTAGATGGAGGAGCGTATAGAGCATGTGCGTGCTTTATTAGGGTGTGCTTCAATAACTATGCAATTTGTTGTAATTATCACTTTCGCTATGGTTAATCTGGTGGATGTCGATAAGTATTGGGACAAGGATAAGTTCACTTATTGGATGTGTATTGGTGGATTATTATTGAGCAGCTGCGGAAGCATACTTTCAACCGTGTATGCCGTATATGTTGATACATATGCCGACATTTTGCAATTGAAGGTGGTCATACGCACCTCAGTTCTGATGCTCATGCCCACTTTTGTAGCAGCCATTGATTTGTTCATGCTACCCCAACATAAATGGCTTGCAATCTTTCCACCTCTCATCTCTCCCCTTCTCGACTAGTTCATTTCACTCTTCTATCTTCATGTATGATATAAGCTACCACTACTTAGCTCGAGAAAACCAAACTTTTAACTAAGTAAGATAATGTATCATAAGATTAAAAAAGATTCTGAGATTCAAAGTCATCCTTTCAATAATATATGTTTTTCTTTTAATCATTTAAAATTATTGTTTACTTTTGAGACAAGTAAAATAAAGATCAAACTAAAGTTGAATTACAGGAAAAATATTATATATATATTTTTTGATGAATAGTTTTTTTCTATTAATAAAATATACTAAGAATACAATTCACAAAAAAGGGGCCAGGGGATACAAGATCATCGCGCTGAAGCCAGACTTAACAACACGGCCTCAGCTGGAAACAACAACTATTCATAAAAAATAAATAGAAAAAACCACCTTAGGCTGCCAAGGTAGTGCCAACCGAAGGAGGGGGATCATCTCTATCAGGAAAGCCCAACATATCAGTGAGATTGTAGGGTGGATTGGGAACAGTCTAGCCATCATTAGTAGCAGCAAGATTACAGACATCCTCCGCTTCCTTAAGCTCTGGCAGTGGAGGAGAAACCGCTAAAGCCAAGTGAGAAAATTTCCCAGAATGCACTTGTCGAGGCTCAGGAGGTGGATCCGGGGACTAGCCAGAACCACTGTGAGGTGGGGAAGTAGAGCGACAACTCCATCCGCCATCACCACCACTAGGAGAGTGGTGGCGGGAAGCTTGGGAGCGCGGAGTGTGTGAGTGGCAGCCTGAGGAGTGGTGGCAAGAACGACGGCCATGAGGCATAGAGGCATCAACCGAGGCATCTGAAGGAACTCTAGAAATGGTACAAGGAGAATTGCCCCAATGATTTAACAATTCCTGTAAGTGAGAGACTTCTAGGGAAACTTTATTAGCTTGCACCTGGATCTGCATAATCACATTGTTACAAATGCATGCTTTCATGTACATAAAAAATGTTAAAATCCAAAAAGCTATGAGTGAATAGAACATCATTCCTATCTTTCCATAGAGAAAAAAAAATTTCCATCCTAAAGGTATGCCAAATTTGAGTGAATTTTTGAGGAATTATGGGGGAATCACCCAACAGGATCATGTGCAATGAAAATGGTTTGGGCCTAAAAGGCTTGAAAAAATCATGAATCTAGTGCCAATAATTTTGAGCATGCTTACAAAACTAGAAAATATGCAAAAAGGACTCAGGTTGACCATAGAAGGGGCATCTGGGATTAGGAACCCCAATGTGCTTGAGCCAAGGCCCTAGGGGAAGACCTTGGAAGGTAAGGCACCAAGCAAAGTGGGCAATCTTGGGTTCTGTAATAGCACTCCAAATGGTGTCAAAACATTTTCTCCATTGAGAGAGAAAAGATTGCAAATGCCACCATTGGTTAAGCATGTCAACCATCAAAAGATGAGGCCAGAGCCATTGATACCCAATATTGGGCTTATAATTGGCAAATGGAGTGGTAGGATACCACTTCCAATCATGCCACCAAGGCCAACCAGACTGAATGCCCACCTTATGAACTAGGTGCACAGGGATGGAAGATAGCAGAAGGTCAAAAGTCTGTTGATCCATACTGACAAGGCGGTACTGAACTTGCATATCTTCCCATGACCTAAAACTCATGGTGACTCTTGAAAAAAGATCCTTAGGAGTGCAGATGCCATGTTTGAAAAAACACAAAGCATTGGCACCTTGAATCTTGGCAAGAGGAGTACCTTGCATTGCAAACAGGTGAGACCACCAAATGTTCTATTGATTCAAGTAAAGCCCATTGCAAAACTCATCTCTAGCCCAATGAAGCTATGGCTTAAGAGCTTCCTAGGCTTTCCAGATACTCTTAATAATAAATGAGCCTTGAATGGCCACTGGTTCATGCATGATGAGAAAGGTTTGAAAACCAATCCCCTTCCACACAGGCCTGTTAACAGGGAAGCCGAAAAAAATGCAATTCCTTACTAGAATCTTCTAGGCTTCATCCTTAGAGATAGCTCAGATAATCTATTTTGCACAGAGAGCAAGGCCTTGTTTCTAAGTGGAAAGCTTGCAAGACCACCAGACTCCCTTGGGAGACAAAAAAAATCCCAAGAAACTCTGTGAAAACCATGATGATCAGAACCAGAAGCCCAAAGAAAATCTCTGAGCAAATGTTCTAGCTTGAGATAGGAAGCTTTGGATGGCGCCCAATAGGAAGAATAGTAGACATGGGTGGCGGCTAGAATCTTAGAAAAAATTTGGAATTTACCAGCAAGAGAAAGCGGCTTGGTGATCTAATAGTCGAGCTTTTTGCTAATCTTGGCAAGCACAACATTCCAAAGCTCCACAGGAGAGGCTTGGAAGGCAAAGGGAATGCCAAGAAAGTGGAAGATTTCCCCGTGAGTAACCCATTTCCACTGGAAATGGCTGAGCCAAGGTGGAGCTGGCAAAAAAGATTGGCGGTAACAAAGCATTTTGTGCCATTGGATGGTAGAGCCAGAGGCTTGACAAAAGGTGTCCAGACAATTTAAAGCATTTTTAATATTTTCTTCATCCTCAAGAAGCGTAATAAAGGAATCATCAGCAAAATGACCATTGACTAACTAGGAGGAAGAATCAGGCAAGGAAATACCATGAACCAGTTCTGAAGACATAGAATGAGCTAACAAATAGCCAAAACCTTCACTAGTAAGGACATAAAGTGCTGGAGCTAGAGGGAAACCTTGCTTGATTGAATGAAATAGTCCAAAAGCCTCAGATTGCAAATTATTGATGGTAATGCAAGCGTTAGCATCACCAAAGAGCATCTCCAAGGACTGAAAAAAATTGGGGCCAAAATCCAGAGCCTGAAGCATAGCCAAGATGAAGGGCCATTCAATTTGATCATAAGCTTTAGCAAAATCAATCTTTCAAAAGATAGCCTTCTGCTTGGACTTGCGAGCCCATTCCATACCTTCCCAGCCAGCAATGATGTTGTCAAGAATATATTTGGACTTGATGAATCTAGTTTGCTCAGGCCGCATAATTAAAGGCAACATGTGCCTGATTTTGAGAGAGAGCACCTTGGCAATGATCTTATAAGACACATTTAGAAGGGTAATGGGCCTCCAATTACATATGTCCTCAGGATCACCATCTTTAGGTATGAATTTGATATTCCCTTTATTTATTATTGCTCCTAAGCTTTTAGTATGGTATGCTTTGAGATAGACTTTATGCAGGTTAGGACCTATTTGTTTGCAAAGGTGTTTGTAAAATTCATAGGGAAAGCCATCACATCCAGGAGACTTGTCATCTACCATGGAGTAAACTACCTATTTAAGGTCTCTGAGGGAAAGAAGTTGCTCACAGAAAGCATGTTGCTCAACTGCAAGGCGATTTGGAGTAACAGAGATACACTTTCTGAGAGCCTCCTCCTGAGCAACCGAATTTCCTTGTGAAGAAAAAATATTCTCATAATGATGAACGAATGCTTGTAGAATGTCAGGGAGACTGGATAGAATAGTCATTCCCTATTTGATCTTTTTAATCCCAACATTGGTATGATGGGCTTGGAGAGCCTAAAAGAACTCCTTAGAGGCTTTATCGCCAACCTCCAACTAGTAGAGATGGGCCTTGATTTGAGCTCCATGGGTAGCATAGTTATCAACAATTTTCTTGTCATGGCGAAGCTTGGCAAGATTAATTTTCAAATCCAGATCAAAGGGGTTGAAGGTGAGAGCCTCAGAGGCTTTTTTGAGGGCAAGGGTGTTTGCTTCATAAGAGCATTTCCTAAAAATTGCCAGCTGGTGCCCATAGATGCACAAAAACTATATAGTTCTGGTAATGGCATCATTCCACCATTGAATCCATCCCCACTGGGATGGCAGACATGGCTCCAAATTCCAAACATGTTGGATGTGGGAGATGGTGGAAGCATGTAGCAGTACAGACGTGTTGAGGAAGAACTGAGACTTGGCCACCTTGGGGACAGCTGTTTGCCATGAAATGACAAAATAGATGGGATAGTGGTTGGACAATATCACATCTATTAGGGGAATGACAAGCAGATCTCGATCTTCAGAAAAAAAGAAAAAAGATTGCGCAGAGATCATAGCACAATCAAGGTGCTTTAAAATGCAATCAGAGACAGCTCAAAAGTTGGACCAAGTGTGCCAGAGCCCACTACCCTGGTGGCAGTTTGTATTGGGATCAAAAAGGCCCAATTTATTTTGCATGTATTACTAGGCTTCTCTTTCCCCAGCTGTCCATTGAAGGGGCAGAATACCATCTTTGTCAGATGCAACTTCAACCATATGGAAGTTCCCACACATGACCCAAGTACTAGGAGGCAAGTTGTTAGCTAGCCAAACCCACATCTAGGACCTTTCCATAGCATCATTGGAGGCATAAACATTAATGACTCCAAAAGAATGATTGTGAATGGAAAGCAAAAGCTAGATAATTCTATGCATGGGGTCAGAACCATGCGAAATAATAGCAGAATGAAGGCAAGGTGATAAGAGAGTAACTACACCACCTCGGCTAGGTTCATGCTGAGAGGAAAATAGAATGCCATCCTGCCAAATGACATGGCATGCAGTAGAAAGCATGGAACCAAAAATCTTAACTTCTTGCAGGCAGAGAAAATCTAAATTACCAAGTCTATGATAAGTGTCCTAGACATAGAATTTTCTGGAGAGGTTGAAAAGACCTCAAACATTCTAGGAGAGGAAGTTCATGAGAACTCTTCCATATCATCCTCGTCCTCAAGAGAGGAGTAGTTATTTTGCAAGAAGGTAGAACCCTGGTGGAAGTCAAATGAGAAATCATCTGACCTAACAGGCTACCATTTCACTTCTGGTTTCTCTGCACGTCTAAGAGGATTGTGAGAACGCCTTTTCATTGATGGCACGATGGAAGAAATTGCAATAGGAGCACAAACCTAAGCCAAGGAAAAAACCCTGGCAGTCGCCTTAATCCCTTGCATACTAGCAGGGTTTGGAACCTGTGAAACCCCCTGAATAGGCACTGTGGGAGCTACTTGTGGCCCCATGCTAGCTGGTACAGATGCTCTTGTGAGAATAAGAGGAACCATGGTGATCGTCGCATAAGACGGCTTGGGTGACAAGGGATTCAAGGGACCCTTGCCCTTGCACCCAACAGTAACCCATTCTTCATTTTTTCCTTTGACCTATTTGGCAGGCACTTCTTTAGGCATGGGCTTGACCCTAGGTGTAGCCAAAGGGAAATCCTTGATCTTGTGTTCCTTGGACTGGCACCTATAATAGGTTTTGGGTAAATTCAAGTAAAGCACCTTATGGGAGAAGGTTTGATCTCCAATATGGATTTCCATAGAATCCTTGAGATCCTTGGAAAGATCAACTTCGACACAAACACGTCACTATGGGCAAGCATTAAAAAATTTCTTAGGCTCCTTGGTGACAACTTTTCCAAGGGTTTTGGCAATGGAATCAATGAAAGGCCAACATGGCAAGGGAAGACCTGGAAACTCGACCCACATGAGAACCCTAAGCTTTTTATCATTCGAGACTGTGAAGTCTTGGGACCATTTTTGGAAAACAAGCAGAGAGGAACGCATAGACCAAGATCCATTGTTAAAGACCGCATCTTCTTGCGACGGGTTAGCGAAGTGAAATAAAAAAAACCTTTGGTAAGGTTTTGCACAGCATCAAGGCAGACTCCATGAGGAGTCCAACATTTGTTAACCCAGTCTTGGAGCATAGCTTCAGGAGGAGTCCCACCAAAAAGAAAACCTATCAAGGTATGGTGTTCTAACCAGTCACAAGCAGCATCAAATTCTTGTAAAGGAAGGATAATATTAGAATTACCTCGTGAAAGATCTTCGAGACAAACTTGCATGGGTGTTTTTTCGAAGGTGGTGCCATTGCATTTCAAAGCAGCAGTGAGAGAACCAGAAACAACTAGTTCATCACTGGTCAGAGCCATTATATCCTAACCTAAAAGCTCCTGCAGTAATTGTGGTTTGACAAGTGGTGCCTATAAGAGGAAAGCTTAGATGAAGAGTTGTTCACAAAAAAATTGGAAGTTCGCATGAAGCAAGAGATCCTAGCAAAGCGAAAAAAAATAGATAAAAAAATATTATATTTAAACATTTGAATTAATTAAAAAGATTAAATTAGAATATTTTTCTTTTATATAATATAGACATAATAGAAAATAAGATAAAAATGGTCACAATTCAATGTAATAATTTTTTAAAAAAGTTTTTAGTTATTTATATATTATGCAATTGTCTTTCTAGACCAAGATTGTGTATAAATTTTTTATCCATCACCCATTCTTACACTCTCTCATCTTGATGATGTATCATGGAGAGAAACGTTGATGGTTAAAAAATTTATACACAATCTTGGCTTAGAAAGATAGTTGCATAATTCATGGATTGTGGAAATCTCATGCAATATTTATGTATATTGTTACTAAATTTAAATGTAATTAAAATTAATTAAATAATATAAAATTAGATTAGTCTTTATGGTTATAATAATATAAGATATAAAATGAATATACTTGTAATAACTAATTTTTTTTAATAATATTTTTATTGATGAAATCTATGAAATCTAATTAGTATATATGTAATAGGAAAAAAAGGTTAAGGTGTAGGATTTATACATGCTTATTACTTGATTAAGTTGTAAGATATTTTTATTAGTATAATAGTTATTTTATTTATTTATTTACGATGCTTTAAATAAAATTAATGAAATTACAATTCACTAAAATGAATTGATAGATTGTGTTAATTGCTCATTTTTTAAGTTGGTAAAAGGTTGTTTTAACTATTTATTTATTTTTAAATTTGAGAAAAAGAACATGGGAGACAAAATCTAGTACATCATTATTAAATTTCCTTTTAAAACTTGATTGCTTTTTAGATTTTTCACTATATTAAGTTCCTCTTGATTCAAAAGTTCAAAATTAAGTCACCAAATTATGAATTTATTTTATGATAGAGTAAAAATTGAAATCTTATTTGCTTATTAATGATGCATTTTCCTCATTTATAATCCAATATCCTTACTAGTATAATAATTCGCTCTTACTCTAAAAATAACATTTTTTGTATTTCCTTACTACTAGACCTAGTAATCTACTAATTCCATAAGGAATGATTAAAAGGAGAATTTGTTATAAATTAAATAGATTATGACATTTTTTGAATATGGTGATTTAGATAAAATAATATTTAATATTTTGAGTAGATTAAGTATTTTAGTCTAAACTATTTAGTTAAAAATATATTCTTTTGGATAAAATTAGTGACTAATGTAGAAAAGAAAAGGCAGAATATGAGAAAATAAAATATTAGATTTGGAAAAATACATTAAGATGAAGGCTTATTTAATTTACAATAGAAAAATAAATAATGAGACATTGTCCAAAAGGATTATGTGAAGATCAAGAGAAACTTCATGAAAATGTTGTCCAAATTCTCATGGTGCCAATTGATGGAAGTAATGTAAGATAAAGAAAATCATATATGAAGAAGAGAAGGCATTCATTCCTCATTTTTATTAATGACTTCATCTTTCCTTCTATGGGAGAAAATAATTAAGGAAACCCTCAATCTCCCAAGGTGCATTAATGTTTATAGAAAATTAAAAATAGAAAATCTACAGAACTTGGAGGTGTCTCTGGTTCCAAGATGCCATCAACTCCTAAACCATTTATTGCATCAAAAACTCTTGTTACAACTCAATGCAATCCTCAAACTCCATCATGCTAATTTGGTTAAACATATAACAGTAAGTTCAATTGAGCTCCATTTGTGATCCCCGTGCTTTGAAGTTTGAAAAATATTTGTATGAACTTTAAATCTCTTTCCTATGGAAGACCACTCTATGTACAACCATTCATGCCCAGATTACAATTGGGGTATCGAAATCTCTCCATTCAATTACCATGATCCATTGAAATATGTAGTTATATGAATACAGTGGTATACAGACTTCACATCCTTTGCTAAATTGGATTTTAGCTCTATTCATTCTTGATTGTGAAGCCACAAAGATTCTACCAAACCAATTTGAAACCGTATCCTTCATCCTTATCTTTCTACTACTAATTATTAGAAAGTTCAGCTAGTAGTTATTGGAAAGTAGGGGTTTGGATGGGCATACATTTTGAGCAGGATTCAAATCTTGACTCAAAGTTTTGAAAGTTAAGGTTTGGGAAGAGAGATTGAATATAGGTTCAGGGATAAAGAGAGTGAACAGGTTGACCATTAACTCTAACTCTCTAACAATAACTTTGCTGAAAAGTTCTAGTTTTAGGAGGGCGAGTAAGTAATTGTGCCTTTACTTTTATTTTTTCTCTATTTAACTTAAAATTTCAAGATATGAAACTGGTAAATACTAAGGCAACAAAACCCAAATCAAATAGAAAGGCTGTTGGAATTTTTCTCATCGATTGTAGCTTTACAAGAGCCTAAATCTAATGGTATTTTCTTGAAGGGTGGGAGCTCCAAGGAGGCTTTAGGACATAAAGCCTAAATCTAATGGAATTTTCTTGAAGGGTGGGAGATCATAGGAGACTTGAGGAGGTTTTTCTTGGGATACTTTACATAATCTTGGGACCTTTGTTTTCCTTGTAGGTATCTAGTATAATTTTTTGTTAAGTTTCAAAGTAGAGAATATTTTTGGATTTAATTGTAAGTTTTTCTTGTAGAGATAACATTTTTGGATTTAATTGTAAGTTTTTTCATCAACATTATCAATCAAATTTTTTGATTCATTTAATCTTATGCTTGATTTTATTCCATCATGTCATCTAGGAAATTGAATATGGGTTTTTACTATGTGTTACCTAGAGATTTTATTGCATGAGTTAGGTAAACTAATTCCAGAGAGAGAGGTAAATTCTCAACTATTTAAAACTGCCTCTCTCTATGTAATTTTATCTCTTTGGATACTTAAACTTTCCTCTCTCTACATACAATTTTTCAACACTTTCTCTCTCTACATACTAAAATCATCTCTCACTATGTACTAAAAACTTTTTTTAATCGATCAACTCAAACATTCCTCTATAAAAACTCCAAATTTTCTCTCCCACCAGTTTTGACCTTTAAAAAGAAGTTGGAGTTCGAATTTCAATTTTGTTCAAGACATATTTTTAGCAGTGATTATTAACCTCTGTATTTAAGTTGATGAAGGTTTATGTGTGAATGACTTATTATCGATGATAGAGAGATTATGAGAAGCACCAAAGAGAATGGGAATCCTTCAATGACCTTGGTAAATCAAAATCTTGGTATCCAGAATGCATAGTGCACCAGATTTGCAAAACACATCAACTGTTTGACAGAATTACTACAAAGGAAATACATGCAATTTGATTCTTTAAATAAAGGAGATATTTAAAGCCTCAAGAGAGGTTGTAATGATTGTAGAGAATCCATGATAAGAGTCTAAAGCCTTCAGGAAGTTGCAATGAGCAACTAATATAGAATTGGCATTGATAGCTGACTATACAAATTATGGAATCATGATGTAGGTTTTCTTAACACGATGCCTCAACAAGACTATGTCATAGATCACCATAATTGCAAGGATATGCATATTTATGGTAGACAGAGAAATTTTTAGAGTCTCGAATGGCACAAGCATGACTCTAGCCTCAATATTTAGCCCATGATATTTGCACAACAATAACAAGGCATGCTAATTGTTTGATGGAAAAAATCATGGCATTGAAGATTTAGTATGGGGTCATATGTAATGCATTGATTTGTTTGATCAAATGCCTCTCCACACTATGCAAGCCACAATTGACACAAAGATTAACAAATGAACAGATGGAATGAAATACTTACAGAAGTTTACAATTTAAATAAAACACGGATGAAGTTAAACTATTTTGGTATTAGGTTCTCCTTATTGAAGGCAAAACTCAAACATAAATAACATTGGTTGAATTCCTTGTAGGCCAATGCAAAAATGTGATGTTCTTGTTGTTGTCACTGTGTGAAATGTGGAATGTAGAGGATGTATGACATATGTTTGAAAAGATGCCTCATAGGGATGTCATTGCATGAGATAATATGATTGCAGGGTATGCAAAAAATAGGTTTATCTAAAAATTCTTGAGAAACTTTGGTCGTCCTAATAGAGGAAGTGTGCAATTTGTTTAACACAATGTTACTATGGACACTTCAAGCTTCCCAAGTCTTAATACACTTCCTCCAAATAGGTTACAAAAACTACATGAGTAAGGATTGCCAAGATGACCACTCATCTATGAAGTTATGTGGTTCATCTCAAGCTTGAGATTTTGCAATGATGTGATTGCATAGCATACAAGTCACTCCTATTGAAGATGGGTATGAATGAAATGGATTGTTGGATATTTGCATGTGAAGTATTAAGCCTTACTACCTCTATTAAATATTTGATACAACTATGATAGGGAAGTGTTGAACTAAATTTACCTAGATATATCTAAAAGCATATGGAGTTTTGATAAAATGTGCTTGGTCTCATACCTATCATGGAATGTAAGATTCCTGCAAAACAAATAGAGATTCCAAACAGATCTCTAAGAATTTAATTTGATAAATTTAATTAAATTGGTTAGAAGGACATCAAAAGTCAATTGAATTGGGATATGATGATTCCACTAGAGCATTGAAATTGATTGTATGTTCATTCATTGGCAAATGATTTCTTTTTCTACCAATCATCTACTTATCATGGGCATCAAGTATGAAGAGCACATGAGGACAATCATTCAACCAAATGAAGCTATAAAGTCACCAGTCAAGGAAACTTTGGTAAAGTATAAGCATGGGAATGGCTTGATGAAATGGTGGGATATGAATACAGAACATAAAGCTTGGACAAGGCACTATCTCATGTTTGAAGATTGTTGTACATAAAGATATGTCACATCAAGGAATGGTATGATACATAGGTTTTCCTATGAAGTCAATTCATTGGGCTCAATGAATAGTCTTATTCTTTCTATGTAGATATGAGGAGAAGTTCAAAAAATGGCTACTTTCGAGAAGACTTTCAAAGGATTATCAAAAGAAGGGCATTTAGAGATAACAATTTGTGTTAGTAGGATCTATGATGTTGTTCTCCTCTAAGATCATGGTTTTCAAATTATCTTTTTGTAAAAATGACTTATGTCATTTCTTGTATTTCATAAGTTAGGATCTTAGCTTTCTTTTAGTTAAGGTTGAGCTTTAGAAGTCAAATTTTGCATGAGTTAGAGTTAGTTTTCAAATGCATGCCAAATTCAAAACTCTAACTTTTTGAGTGGTTACGAACCCAAAAAATTAGTTGAGTCGGAATGAATTATAAATTTACAAATCTCAATGTAATAGGGGACCTTTTGGATTTTGGAATAAGGGAGCACTTATGTTTGAGTTTGGTGATAAGACAATATTTGGAAAGTGTGTACAGAGGTTGTCTTTGTAATCGAAGTCTTTGTTTATGTGCTTGGTGCAAGGAAATAAAGGAATGTGCATTTGAGTTATTTTTCCATACTTCTTATTTGTTAAAGTATTGATTCTTTGTAATGAGTATTTTCATGGTGTTGTGTAAATATTCATGAATCGTTGAATTAACATGGTGTTGATGATACTTTTCAAGTGTAGTCCTTGTTTATTTTTCATTAGCAGTTTACATCAATTTTACAAAAAACTTTGAAGCTCTGTGGCACATTCATCATCAATAGTTTCCTTTCTATCTTCTAAGTTGTTATCCTCTTTATTTGAAAATTTAAAAATTATATCTTACAAAAGAGTTGACCCTCTAAATGCAGAGGAAGGCTGGATATCAAGGGCCTATCCAACTGTTGGAAAAATTGATTTGCCACATATTTCATTGGACCAAATCACATGCTTTTCAAGTGAAAAATATATTTACCAACACTATGTCCTTAGCTACATACGCACAAAATTCATCTATTATGAGTCTATTTTTTGAAGAGATAGTTTTTACCTTCATGTTGGG
Organism: Cupressus sempervirens; assembly: GCA_028749045.1. Classification (NCBI taxonomy): domain Eukaryota; kingdom Viridiplantae; phylum Streptophyta; class Pinopsida; order Cupressales; family Cupressaceae; genus Cupressus; species Cupressus sempervirens. Next base: position 643,062,765 of record CM053783.1, on the reverse strand, counting down.
TTGGCTGACTAATATCATGTTTAGTTTTGATTAAGTAAAAACAAGTTTTGAAAAGACCCAAAACCTTATACAAAGGGACAAGAAATAAATAATAATGAGAATCTTAAAAAACTATGGAAAACCACTTGACTAACTATAGGGACACACTAATGTTTCCAACAAGAGGGAAAATAACTCAAGTCACACATAGACAATCAAGATTTACATTTTGGTCCTTTCTTTTGAGAGCATAAGGCCATATCAAACAATGGTTTGGATGAATTTCCTTTTCCCTTTAACTGTAGTACAACCATCCTCCATATTCCTTGCCACTTTATGCCAATCCCTGCTAACTCCCAAAAACCCCCTTAGCCAAAGAGGCAGGAGAAGTATTCTGGAAAAAAACATCAGTAGAATGGATAGCAACAAAATTCTGACTCAAAGTAGGCAAAGAGTTAAGAATTACAAAATCAGTAGGAGATAGAACATCAACAACACTTTGAGAGAAAATTGTAGAAGGGACAACATGCATAGCATCCGAGACATCAACAAAATCCTCATCCAAAGTGAGATCATTATGCAATAAAATATCGTGTTTTGTTTGTATAAATATCTTTGAAAGATTTATGTAACTGTATTTGTGAATTTTATTTAATTCACATGAGATTGGTGTATAGTAAATATATCATGTTTGATGTCGATATTATCTATGGTTTATTTTTATTCCTTGAGAAGTTGAACATATCATTTCAATTTGTTTCAATCTATAGAGGAAAAATGCAAGGAGAAAATTCAATTTTATAGAATAGCAAAAATTAGATGGAGACAATTCAATTTTATAAAATAGTAAAAATTAGATGTAGCATTTATGATAGTGCAACCAAAACTAATAAAAATTAGTTACAACAATGTTGGCCTCCCCTAGCCTACTCTACATATGTGCAACCACTGTTTCTTGGACAATCTGTGACTATTACTTTGGTTATCCTCTCCTTAGGACACACCTACTATGGATTCTTCATTTTTGACAAATAATAGTTTGTGAAGCCTTAAAAGATGTGCCATGATGTCTTCCAATTTCACAAGTTCCCAATCTGAATCTAACCAAAAAGTTCAAGTGCATTCTCTGGCCATTCAGCTACTCTACTCTCTCAAAATATACCTCCTTTTCCACCTCAAAATCATCTGATGCCAAATACTCAAATAAACCTTGAAAAAAATGAGATAACCTCAAATGAAAATACAACTTGTTTGAGCTACTGCACACAGCCAGCTTGCATTTATAGTGCTCAATTGCAAACATTTGAGGTTTATATTTGCAATATTTACCTTTCACCTTGTTTTGCTCATCAAATTTTTTTAGTCAAGAAGTAGTCTAGAACATGTTTGAAGAATTGTATTTAGAGAATCTTTAGGCTAAGAGGAGAAATAAGATAATCTGGTTAACTATTTTTTCTCCAAAATTTCTATGTGTAGAATCAAATACATTTGTATTGCTTGATGAACACAATTTTAGGTGTAGCATTAATGGCAGTTGCAAAGAGAACATGGCAACACATGGGCATTGTATTCCCTAGGCATGATTTAATCCAATGGCAGTAGAGGCTCAAGGAAGGAGAAAGGGCAAGAGTAGTTCTATGTGTCAAAGTGGCCGCATACTCCTAGCATTAGCTCATTGCCATTGAGACCTGTAAGAAATTGGTATAGCTCTAAAACTATGTAAGAATTTTTCTTAGGGAAAAATGACACCAAGATGAATAAGCACAAGACTTAGCACAATATGGACCAAATGATGTATGATCATAATAAAAATATAAGAATGAAATTGATATCTTATGTATGATATCTATACACAGTAGAAGTGCCTGTATATAAAGGCATCTAGAATGAATAGGAGTCAACAAAGTGATAAGTATGAAAACTAAGCATACGTCCACTACAAGTGAATTATCTTCCATTGAGCACAAAAGTTTGTGCAATTATGAGAGAATAAGCTTGCATAGGTGTATCTTATGTAGAGATGTTGTAGACATCATGTGATTAATTAAGTTGCTAACTCCTGTGTTGTCAACGAGACAACTCATATGACAACGCATAATCCTAGGTGTCTAGATAATGCATTAACCTAATTAAACTTAAGTAAAGTTTAAATAATAACTAATTATTTACACTAACACCCCCCCTTAAGTGAAACTTAGGGGAATGCACTTAAGCTCACAAAAGCTATGATGGGTCCCAACTACTAGGCCATGTTAGGTACCCATGTACAAATGCAATGAAATCTCTCATAAAGAAAAGAAAGAGGGAAAACCTCATGGAAAAACCCTCCCCCAAAAAAGAGATATGTACAATAAAGAAGGTGCATAAATGGGTGGAGTAATCAAGACCCCCCCCTCTGTTATGCAATCATGCATTTACAATAGAGAATCCCTTTATAAGAAGGAAATATGGAGAGATGAAATCTTACCCTTAGTGAAAGATATCCTAATGATGAGTGCTTGAAGAAAAAAGAAAATCCAATGCCTACAAACAACATGTCTCCCTTTAGGAAGAAGATACACTAAGTATAGGTGCAAGTATACTTCCCACTACAGATAAGAAGATGGATGAGGAATATATATGAAGTATGTTGTCTCTAAAGTCTAAATATGTATGAGCATGTCCTTGAATACTGAAGATGTCATGAACCAATCAAGATCAAGTCCAATAGAAGAAGGTGATAAACAAGGAACCAATGGCAATTTATCCATATAGGAATGTGGATCAAACTTCAAAGACCAAGATGCCTCCTCAAAAGAAGATATGGGAAGAGAAGCAATGTAGCCTCCCCTCAATGATGAATGCACACCCATGAAAGAAAATTCTTGATGATTGAAGGAGCTGCAACATGAAAATTGAATGATGTTCCTCCTTGTAGGAAGATATGGTGCCATAGGTATAGTAGAGAATGATCCCCAAATAATAGGAAGAATCCTCAGAAGATATGATGTCTGAGGAAACTAGAATACAATCTCCAAAGAATGATACATTTTCTCTAAGTTAAAATATTCCTCCTCCAACTACTGAAAATAAGTGTCCACAATCATGTCAGTCTCAAAAGAAAGATCAAGTGGTTGAGGATCAGAGTGTTCCCTCAAAACAAGTGAAGAAGAATTCTCCACAACAAGATAAGATGGATGTCATCAATAATGTCTCCCACTTCTTCAATGTAAGCCTCCACAAACAACACTGCAATGTTTGGAAGGAAGTTATCCCATGAAGCTGAAATAGGAAGACATGGTGTTTCTTGTTGCACTAAATTAAGAGCATCTATGGCTGGAATTGGATCAATAGAAGCAATAGGAGTATTAGGAGGTATGATCTCAACTGGAGTTGTAGGTACTACAACTGGAGTGAAAAGAGGTAGAATATCTTCTGGGAATGGAGGGACTTTTGGATCTCCATATGCTTTCCAAAGACTCATCCAAAGATCATAAGGTTCACTGACCTTTCTAAGGACATCAAAACAATCATGAATGATATTGAAAAAAATGGTTTGCACAATTATGCTAATAGGTGACAGATTAGTGTAAGAGGGCAATTCTTTGGAACATAGAAAATGAAATACTTTCTTATGATCTCTTAGATGATCAATCATCAAAGCACTTCATTTGTGGTAGTTCCTTTTTGTCAACTTCAATTTTAAACCAAATTGAAACTTGTGACATGACTCCATGAGATCAAATAATGTATGCACTCCCAAAATGCAAAAACAATAAAACCCCCGCCCCACCCCCCCCCGGCCAAAAAAAAGAAGAAGAAAAAAAGTATGATTTGGCACTTTACATTTAGTGTGATTACTATAGCCACTTGCCTATTTAGGCCTAAGTGGACTTTTGATTTTGATGGTTACAACAACAAATATGAAGCTATATTGGACTCAACAAGATAAGACACAAGACCTCTCAAGGATCTAATTAATTACAAGTGTCAGTAGGCCAAAATGAGACCCAAAATTTGAAAGTACCATGTCTACTCAAAATTACTCTAAATTGGTACCAGATCTAGAAAGTAGATAAAAAATCATGCACTCTCAAAAAAAAATAACAACTAAATATGTGTCCAGATGAGACCAAACTAGGTCTTTGAAGTTGCAAAAATTGGGATTTTCAATTTGTAGAAAAATTTAGGAATAGAGATCTCAAACATCCTACATCAATGTGTAGATCATGAAATTCTACACCAAAACAAAAAAAAAAGCTCGAAAAAAGGAGTCTGTATGAAGGAGATATCGTTGTTTGAAAATCACCTGTGTAATTATTTTTCCTGAATCATCGCCATCACACCTCCTAAAATCAAATGAGTCTAGATTTCATGTCAGATGTCTAATTTTGATGAAAAAAAGTCAATTTGGGGTTTTTTTGACCTTCTAAATGTGATACCAATATCTGATTTGTAGATCTGAAAATTAATTACATAGATCTGAAGAGATCATACCAATTTTGCAAATTGAGCCTTTAGTTCTAGTTTGCAAAAAAAAAACAATTTCCTTAGATTTGAGTATTGCCTAGGGTAGGCAAATTTATAGTCAAAATTCATCAGATTGATGCTCTGGACGCAATGGTGAAGTTTTCTTTGACTCTAGATGCTCCCAATAACTACAGATTCTCCATATCTAAATTGTGGTCCTCTAAGAGGTGAAGCAAAAATGGTCTCCAATGGCTATGGAATGAAGCTCCCTCAGCTCTAATACCATGTAAGAATTTGGTATAGATTTGATACTATGTAAGAATTTTCCTTAGGGAAAAATGACACCAAGATCAAGAAGCACAAGACTTAGCATAATATGGACCAAATAATGTATGATCATAATAAAAATATGAGAATAAAATTTATATCTCATGTATGATATGTATACACACTAGGAGTGTTTGTATATAAAGGCATCTAGAATGACTAGGAGTTAACAAAGTGATAAGTATGACAACTAAGCATACATCCACCAAAAGTGGATTATCCTCCATTAAGCACATAATTTTGTGCAATTATGAGAGGATAAGCTTGCATAGGTGTATCTCATGTAGAGATATTGTAGACACCATGTGCTTAATTAAGTTGCTAACTATTGTGTTGTCAACAAGACAACTCATATGACAATGCATACTCCTAGGTGTCTAGAAAATGCATTAACCTAAGTAAACTTAAGTAAAGTGTAAATAGTAATTAATTATTTACACTAAAAAGACCAATCAAAACCTTTCAATAAAATTGATACTACCCAAGAATTTAGTCATTTCATGAAAATGATCCTCTAACACCAATTCTAGAAGACCATCAATGGATTTCTAAATCTGAAATTTATTCTCATTAGAATTGATCACTAATTTCATTATTAAAATCTCAATTTACTACTCCAAATCTACACTAAGATTTCCCATACAACCCACTATCATAAAATCCAAGACCTCATTAAGATGTGGTCAAAAAAAAATTTGCATTTATTTGGATATGAACACTGATTTCTTTAGGCTATTAAAAGCCCATGAAATTGCAAATTTGAAAACCAAAATTTGCACTCATGAATTAGACAAACTAAATCTCCATTTCCCTAAAATTTTTTCTAAAGAATAATAAATATTTAAAATTACCAACTTAAATAATTTTCCAAACTTCCAAACAATGTTACCACATGGATCAATTTTCTCCAAATTCATAACAATATTATTGAATTAGTTGTATGCTATAATCATCATTCATTATGATTCCACAAAGAAGCCAATCACAACTAAAATATTAAATCCCTAACGAATTTCAGTAACAACATGTAGATAAATATTAGCTTAACTCCAATTCTTCACCAAATAATTTTGAAAAAGCCAACAAGAAACACGATAAGGATAATGAATGTAGATATTCAAACCCTATGAATGAATGGTAATATAGTTGTTGCAAGGCAAGAGGGTATAGATAAAATAGATAAACAAATGAGTAAATGGTGTTCACCCAAGTCTAAATTTATCAGATGGCTTGGAAGTCTCTCAAGATTTTTAAAATAGATCATTTTGTACATACTTTCCCATTTTGTATACATGACTAGCTGGCATGAAGCTTGTGAGTTACCAACCAATGAAAGCCACCACATAGATGATTTAGGAACCTGCTATAGGTTCACTCATGCCTGAAACCTCTTTGGCTTAGAGCCAAGGACAGAGGGGCATCCATGCCATCAAAATCACACAAGGCATGATCCCAACCTCATCCTTATGATGTTAGAGCATTAACTCAACAAGACTTGGTATTAGCTATTTAATGGTGGTAATTTGTTGACACATATCCCAAATGTGGCAACTAATTAGTTATTTGATATGCTACAAAGTGTGGCATGGATTTTTTTGACTCTCTTTTATTTTCACATTTATCGACAAGTACAATTCTTTTATTGTATGGCATTGTGATGTATTACTTGCACATTTTGACTTCTACTTACACAAATGCTTTATTCGAAGAAATATTATAGTTTGTGATGGTTTCTTTTTAAAAATTTCATCCTCCTACTACCACTTTGAAAAGGGGGTCATATAAACAATGGAGAGAGAACATTAGAAAGCTTCTTAAATGATTTAATTTTGTCAATTTTTTTAATATTTTTTTTCCTCAATTAGAACCCCTAGTAAGAATTTATTTATAATATTATAAATCATATCAATTGTAACAATGTATATTGATGTTGTTGATAATGTTGAATTTGAATATATTCATGCCTTTTGAATTAAAATTTAGAACCACATAAAGTTCATGATACTGGTGCTCTTTAGATTATATTATGTGCAACTCCTTCCATTAAATTGTTAGGAAAGAAACATTGTGGAAATACTTTCCAAATGTCAAATTACAAGGAAATAAGTAACAACATATTTAAAATAGAGATGAGCAAGCAAATAAATTATCAAACATATCAGACACAAGACATAGAGAAAAAAAATTTAACATGGGAAACTCTTCTAAGAAAGAACCCACCACCATAAAAATCTGAGCAACTTTGTATTACAATAACAAGTTACATACAAAACTCTAATTTTTCACAAGCTCAGATTGCCCTCACAATTAACCTAGTTTTCCTCCTATGTTCTTTATGAATCTTGCAACCATCAATACATCCTACAAATTTGTTCTAGAATTTGGTAAAGAAATGGTTATATTATAGAACTGTCTACCATCCGTTTGGTGATGTGGATGTTTCATTCATGCAGATGCTTCAGTCCCTCTAGAATGTTTTGGTCACCTAGATGCTTCAGTCAATATACAATATATCAATCACACAGATGCTTTACTTACTTCAGAACATGTTGGTCATGCAAATGCTTTAGTCACTCTTGACTCCTTCAGTGATACTCAACCAGATGACTACACAGACTTCACCATACTCATCAAAATTACTCATGTTAAAATTGGAAAACCTGAAAATAGAATGGTGTTTCATCGTATTGTATCTCATAGTACTATATGGTGTCATTATTTCAATCATGTTTTCAAATTTTTGTATAGTGTTGCATTGTATGGTGTGAAAAACATTGTACTTTATCATCTTAAAAATCTCCCACTTGATGAAGTATGAAGTCACACAAGATAGCTAGGGGCTTTAAGCCCCATAGAGCTTGTACACCATTTGAACATAGTTGTGTTCACCAACTTTGTCAATGCATCTACAACATTCTCCCAAGTATCAACCTTTTCAATATTACCTTTCCATCTTCAACGATGTCACATAAAAAGTGGTATTGGACGTCAATATTCTTTGTTTTAGCATAAGTAGGATTCTTCACCAAACATATTGCACTTTGATTGTCGTAGAATATTGCAATTCTTCTTGCATCATAGCCAACATCTAAACATAAATGCTTAATCCAAAATGCTTCTTGATACACACATGTGGATGTCATGTACTCTACCTCATTTGTTGATAGTGCAACTACACTTTCTCATTTTCTCATCCAACTGTTAGCACTTCCATTTGCCATGAGAAAATGTCCATTGGTGGATCTTCTCCTATCAATATCCCTAGCCCAATCTACATCAACATAACCTTGAATGCTAACTGGTCTATTAGATCCCACTGAGTTACCTTGATAACATAACACATACTATGATGTGCCCTTCAAATATCATAGAGCTCTTTTCACAGCATCCCAATATGACTTTCCCACATTTTCCATAAATTGACTCAATACTCCCACCACTTGCGCAATCTTTGGTCTCGTATTAATCATTTCATACATGAGGTTTTTGCAAGCATGAATGTTCATGATATTCCTATGGGGGAATATTGTAGATATTCTACTATGATGATATGTTACATTCATGATTGAGTTTGTTGTTGATGTCAACATAGTAGTTTTATATGGTATGTACAGATGACTAGTTGAGTATTATAAGTATCTAAGGTTATGGGAGAGTATGTGGTATATGTAGTTAACATTGGAAGAAGAAATGATAAGTCTAGAAGTTATGTAAGTTTTGGTGATGTCTATTCTCAGATAGAGTTTACAGAGGCACATTCTCATAAATTTGTTATATCTCTCTTAGCAGAGTTGATAATCTAAGGATCAAAGTTGAGGACATGTTGATGATGATGTGGATAAGTTTTCTTGTCCTAATATTGTGTGTACAAAAAGTTATTCAAGTTGCAAGGTGGAAGATTAATCTTATCACTAAGTGTAACGTGTTCTTAATGTGGTCCTATAATAATTAATTGAGAAGGTCTAACAACCGACTCAGGGAATTGTTTTATGGACTCAATATAAAGGAACAAAATTTTCCTTCATCAAGGATGACATATGAATGAAATGAATTGTATTGATGTGAAGTAATTATAAGAAGAGAGAGCTGAATGTGAACTTGGATAGAGAAATGCAGAAGTGAAGAAAACTTCATTATTGAGGTTTTGCTGAGTAATCTGAGGTTTGATATTTGGATCTCACATTTGTGACTTGGTCTACAAGGTTTGATAGTGATTGGTTTGGTTGACAGAAAAAAGGAGAGAAGAAAATAATAGTAAATTGCATGTTTGAGTAGTGAGCTCTTCTTGTAGTTGAAATTTCATGTTTGAGTAATGCACTCATCTTGCGTACATTATACTACAACTCTAAACAGGGTTGGCACAACTCCTACCAGGGTTGAAATCTCCTAATAGGGATTCAAAGACTCTATGTACTAGATGTTGTAATAGAATCCTAATAGGGTTCATCCTCTAATTCAGAATATTTATATTAGTACATAATATTTTGGGCATCATTCCCACCAAGGTTTTTCCTCTAATCAAGGATTTTCCTAGTTAACATATCTAATGTAATTGTCTATGTGCATTTTATTATGGTTGTTGTTTACTTTGGTTGAATGGTTAAGTTTTTTTTAAAGAAGATAAATGTTTTAATTGTAAAAAAATTGATTCACACCCCCCCCTTCCCCCATGCCTCATTTATCTTGGTGGACTATTATTTCTATTGGTATCAGAGCATTGGGTCCTTGAAAATAAAGTTCAACAACTTTGGGAGATCCATGGTGAACATGTTCAGGAAAGATAGCCTGAAGTTTGATGGAACAAATTATGAAAACTAGAAGAAAAATATTAAGACACATCTATTGTGTATGGTTCCAGGATATTGGATCTTGACAAAATCAATGAATATAATCATTTTTGAAAAGGATTTGGAAACTTGTACCAATGCACAAAGAGATTTTTTTTATGTACAACATGAGAGCTAAAGAAGCACTTCCTAAAATTGAATACAATCATGTAAAATCACTTGCTACTTCACATTTGATTTAGAAAGATTCGAAAACTAGTTTTGAAGGTGATACACATTCTAAGAAGTTGAGGCTACAAAGTTGGATTTTTGCATTTCAGGATGCTAAAATGATGGAAGATGGAACTATAAGTGTTGAGATCTAATTGAAAAGATCATTGTTGAAAGAGATTATTAAAAGAGGGAGAATGTTGATAAAAAATATGTGTTTCAATAATTAGTTTCTCACTAATGTCAAACCTATTATTTTCTAGTAAGAAAATTGCTTATAAGATTCAAGTACTATCACTTGGTTGATTGATGAAGAGAATTTGATCACTAAGATGTAACAATAGCACCTAAAGGAAAGGTTGAGTTATGATTGTGTAATGAAGTACAAGGATAAGTTAAGATAGTGATGACTTGATGAATTGATAATCTATTTAAGGTTACAAAGGTTGGTTACACTTAGAAACTTTAGAAGAACAAGCTACACAAAGATTGTCTGCCAAGCTTGATGGACTTGTTAGTAGGTGCTGAGCAAAGTTAGTGCAAGCTGAGTAGAAAATTAGATGGATCTGAGTAAAAGAAAATTCTAGTGTACGTCAAGAAAAGTAGTGGATGTCCAATAAATTGTAATGGATTTCAAGTGCCAATAAACTTTAGTTGATACTGAGTAAAATTGTAGTGGATGCCAAGAAATGCAGTATGTATTGAGCATCAGAAGATTGATATGTCTAGTTGCTACATTTTTTAAAAAGTTCATGAATTCAAAGAAACTAAGCTGAAATGTTTATTTTCTTGAAGTATGTGAACTAGGTGGAAGATAAGGGTGATGAGCTAGTGGCACAAAACTCAAGGTAAATTATTTCTAAGTGAAATCAAATGGATTCTAGTAGAAGTTTCTAGAATAAAGATGGAATATGGGGTAGATACATTGTATCCTACCTAATCCATCCATAACCTAAAATGGATGATGGAAAATGAGTGAAAAAGTGTCTTAATTTCCTATTTAAAAGAATAGCTAGTCATGAAGAAAAGTTGTTGTTGGAGTTGGAGTTTGAGGAGTTGAAGAGAAGAGGAGAATTGGATGCAAAAATCCAAGGAAGACAGGAAGTCAAGGACTTTGCTTCATCAAGTGACCTAAAAGGTGGCTACATTAGCAAGCTAAGAAAGAAGGCTTAAGAAGATATATGCTTGAAGGGTGAGCAAGTTGTTAGAACAGCAAAGAATGAAAGTCAAGGAAAATTGAGGACTCAATAATGATCTTTAATCTAAAAGAGAAGTTGTAAGTTATATCAAATCAAAGTTCTATTGTTACTCTCTAACAATTGTATCTGTCTAGGGTAAATCATTTGGATTAAGGTTGACCTAATAGTCATTTGTAAATATGTTAACTGGGTGGCATTCCAAATTGAATGGCCTAAGTCCTCTAACAAGGCTCACTCCTAATAGGGTGATTAAAATCCTTTAACCGAGTCACACCCAACAGTGTGTATTGTAACCTTTAACAACGTTAGCCTTTCACAAAGCATCACTTCAGAAGAGTGAAAAGAGTAGCAAGTTACTTGTGGTTTTTCCCAAATTAGGTTTCCATGTTAAATCATTGTGTCAATTATGTTGATGAATCTTTTATGTTTCATACTTTACATTACTGTAAATTGATTTGATAGTAACCTACATGTTTTAGTGATTGCGTGGATGCATGGATAGATATGAACATTTTATGGGATTACTAAGCTAGAAAGAAAAGTTTTATTTGTACGTCTAGACCTTGAATAATTGATTCACCTCCCTCTCAGTTATTCTAAATAATTCCAACAATTGGTATCAGAGTCATCTACTTAAGAGGACTAGTTTGAAGGTACTAGAAGCACAAAGATCAAGATGTCAAAAAGAGATGCACCCAAGCTTAATAGAGACAACTTTCCTACATGGAAAAGTTTGATGAAGCTACACCATGGAGGAATAGGAGATCATGCACAATCTACCATCATAGTGGAACATGTTGATCCTACTAGAGTTCCAATTGCTAAAGATATGAAGAAGAAGAAAGACCATAATAAGCTAAATTTGATGATATCAAAGGCTATGACACTAAAAATAAAATGTGGGATACCTTGCACATTATCAATGGAGGAGACAAGAATGTAAAAAGAGCCAAATATGAGAGTCTCAAAGGTAAGTTTGATGATATGAGAATGAAAGAAGGTGATAACATTGCTCAATATGTTGCTAGGATAAAAGAAGTTGTTAGTGCAATAAAAGGTGCTATTGGTCAGATAAATGATGATAATGTGCTTAGCCAAGTCTTATGAACACTACTGCCTATTTATGCTATTAGAGTTTTTGGAATCCCAGAATTGAGATGTATTCTAGGTAATAATCTAACTCTTAAACGTCTGGTAGGTAGACTCACTACTTTTGAGCTACCTAACTAATGAGAATTACAAACTAGAGAGTCTCGAATCTTCTTTCAAGGCTAAGTTGTTATTGAAAGATTTTGATGAGAAGAAGAAGAAAAAAAAGAAAGATAAAACATGTGTCTAGTGACAGTGATACATATGAAGAAGATGTTGAACAACTAGAAGCACCACTGGCAAGAAGATTTTACAGAGGAAAAGGCAAGTTCAAAGGTAAGTTACCTATCATTTGTTTCAATTGTGGTAAGATTGGTCATATTGCTGCTAAATATCCAGAGAAAATGAACTACAAAGGTAGTGATAAATACAAAGGTAGAAGAAATGAAGACAACAAGGATTACAAAGACAAAGGCAAGAACTACTACATTGTTGAAGAGGATCATTTTGATGAACATGACGATGAAGTCATATATGTTGCAATAAAGGATGAATTTGATGAAGATGAGGAAACTTCACTTGTGACTTGTATTAATACAAATGATAGATGGATCATTGATAGTGGATTCTCGCACCACATAACTAGAGACAAAAGTAAGTTTTTTACCTTAAATTTTTATGATGGAAACAAGTAAGATTTTGTAATGATGCACCCTGTTTGATAAAAGGAAAAGGTTCTATCAAACTCACAGATGAGAGCTCATGTAGCAATGCTTACTATGTTGAAGGACTAAACTATAATCTATTGAGTGTTCACAACTAAACAATTTGCGATGCAAAGTTAAATTTGAAAATAAGGTTGCTAAGATATATGACACAAATGAGAAATTGATTGCAAAAGGAGATCAAACTAGAAGTAATATATTTCATCTTGATATAGAGGTGCTACTTGTCTTGTTGTAAAATTTGATGATGTATAGCTATGGCACAAAAGGTTATGTCATGTTAATTTTAATAAATTGGTTAGTATCAATAACATGAAGAAATTTAGAGGTTTTCCTAAGTTGAAAAAGCCTGATAATATGATATGCAAACAATGTCAACAAGGCAAAATGAGAAAGTCAAGTTTTAAGAGTAAAACTTATACCACTAAAGAAATACTATAGATTATTCATACTAGCTTGTGTGGACCAATTGAAGTGTAAAGGTACAAGGTAGATAAGTATATAATCCTATTTGTTGATGATTATTCTAGAATGATGACAGTCATATTTTTGAAACAAAAATTTGATGCTTTTCAAATTTTCAAGTGGTACTTAGCAAAACTTGAGAAAGAAATAGGTAAAAGTCTAAAATGTTTGAGATCAGATAGAGAAGGAGAATTCACATCAAATGAGTTTGAAATGTTCTGTAATGATAGAGGAATTAAAAGATAGACATCTACATTAGGAACCCCTCCACAAAATGGAATTCTAAAAGAAGAAAAAAGTCTATAATGGACTGTGCCAGAACACTCATGATGGACAAGAATGTTGCTTTGAAATACTGGAGAGAAGTTGTAACTATAGTTGTTTATACCTTGAACCATGAACAAATAAAGAAAGGTACTCATTATACTATTGGCATTAAGTTATGTTTGTCATTAGTGACAGCACTTATTCAATTCTATATGATTACCAAGATCATCATTCAATTTCTAGTGTTTTCCTAGAATTTTAGTGATAACCAGGTTTTACAATTCACACTAAGAATTTTAGAGACCACCAAGTGAAAATAGGTAGTGTGAAGTCCAGAAGTTATCACTGTGTAGTTTAGTTATTACCGAGCTTCACAATATTTATCAAATTATTAGTTTATGTGATAAGAAGCTAGTGTAAACCGAGTAATGGATGAGTAGTGTTTACTGAGTACAGCAAGGTAAACACAATATTTAGTATCTACCAAGTGACACCATACCTATCGAGTCTCCAATTGTCATCAACTTTGAAGCTATGTTGTGTGATTAGTATGGACCAAACGTCTACTTCTACCAAGTGCATGCCGATGTTGAGCAATGCACTAGGTGCTGAGTATCAGAAGTTCACCAAGTCAGCTTATAGAACCAGAGATTCTACTATTGAACCAAATCAGTAATATTTTTTTTCTTGTGTTTTAGTTGACCTTGTAATTGTAAGAATTGGAATGATATATATATGTGATGTATTGTATCATACCAATCTATCAAGGAATGAATAATGTGTATGTAAGAATGCATGTAATGTATAATGCTAAGAAAATGTTTGATGAATGCGAATGAGAATCAGTAGCAAAGTAAGGAATATAACAAGGTCAATTCAAGAGTAGAAAAGTTTTATCTATCATAGAAGGTGATCAGTACTTCAAGGATCTAATCAACAAATAAAGTTGTAACTTAGATCCTTTGTTTCATCCTAACAAGTGAATTAGTCTAAAATTCTTTAATAGGGTAGACTTAACAGTCTTTGCTTAAATCTTTTAACAGAGTGCATACTTCATTATATATTTGTAAATCCTCTAACAAGGTGGATCTAGCAGTCCTATTTGATCCTAATAGGGCAGATCATTAGAAGTCGTCAATGTAAGCCTTAACTAGCCAACTTTATACTACAATAGTGAAGCTTTGTGGGTATCATCCCCACCCCAATTTTACTTTCTATTTGAAAGGTTTTTGGGTCATCAAATACTGTGTTTCATGTGTTATGAATTTTTATCTTTAAGCTACTTATGCATGCATGAGATTAGATGAATTAATGGTGTATGTATCATGTACTAAAATTATTTAAAGTTTCAAAGTTACTAATTCACCCCTTCCCTCTCAGTAACTTAGCAAGTCTTGATTATTTCCAACAATTGGTATTAGAGCTTTGTGGTTCTTAGGATAAAGTTTAATAGCTTGAGAAAATATTAAAGGACAATGGAGATATTCAAACTTGACAAAGCAATTGAAAATAAAAGCTAGATCTAGAATTGGCCATAGCTCAACTCAAAGAAGCAAAAAGGCATCTTTCTCAATCCCTCTAAAGAAGGAAGGAACTTGAAAATCAGATGAATGACCTTAAGTATGTTTAAGAAAAGATTAAAGACTTTTTTCCTTTAAGCAGTTTAGATGAAACAAACAATGTAATCAAAGAACTCTTAGAAAAGAATAGATCACTGCAAGAAGGGGTAACAAAACTCAAAAGAGAACAAGAAATTCAATTAATAAGACTATGTGAAATTTTGCAACAGAGAAATAAGGCAAAAGAAGACTTGGAGGCAAGAAACAATCAAAATCAAAATCAAAATCAATCACTTTAGCATGAAGACCTTATTGATCAAATCTCCAATGCAAATGAAGAAATCATGACACTCAGAGAAAAAAATGAAAGATTAAGAAATGATCTAAATTTTGAAAGACAAATCAATGAAAGAACAAGGAATGAGCTGAGATCTAAAAATAAAATTAGTGAAAGATTGAAAAATGACCTAAACACTGAAAAACAAGTCAATAAGAGAATGATGAAATTCCAAGCAGACATGAATTAGTTGAATCAGCAAAATGAGCAAAATTTTCATAAGCAAAAAGGTAAAGCAGGACTTGGATACAAAGATGAAGGTATCTTCCAAGCAAGGTGCTCAAAGGAATCAAAAACCTACTTACAATCACTATGGAAAGATAGGTCACACATCAAACAAATGTTGGAGCAATGGAAAGGTAAAATTCAATGGAAAGTGCTACAACTGCAATCAATATGGTCATAAGGCTAATGAATGCAAGGAGAAACTAAAATTTGAAGGAAAATGTCACAAATGCAAGAAACAAGGTCACAAGGCATCCGAGTGTAGATCAAAACCATTCAATCTAGTTGAATAATTTGTAAAGGCAATGTTTGGTTGGGACTATAATATTTGGTGTAGATGTCATTATTGTGGACAATATGGACACATTAGCATAAATTATACAAGGAATCACTTGAGAAAGAAGGATACTACCATAAGATGTTACACATGTACTAAACTGGGTCATATAGCTAAAAGTTGCATGAACATAGGCAAAGTTGAGGATGAAAAGAGAGCAAGAATAGATAAAAACAAGAAACAAATGAGAGCATTGGATTCCTAAATCTACCAAGGAAACTAGTTCAAATCATGGTAGTGAAGTCACTCAAGAAGTGGATGACTCCATCATTTCCAATTAAGTTCTTAAGGGAGAATTGGAACTATATTCTCAAGGGCATATCTCAAGAAATTCCAATGAAAGGAAGAAAAAGGATCCAAATTAGCATTTTAGATACAAAGGAATCACAAGAATTTAGCATTCATCAAGTAAGATCAGGTCATACCAAGAAAGGTTGGTCATAGACTCTGCCGAGCGAGGTTGGGAGTAACAAAATTTTGTTCGATCACTGAGTTACAAGCTTCTACCAAGCATAGTCAATGGATGATAGTTTTTTATGTACTATGTCATTATGACACTGAGCATTAATTGAAACCTTTCATCAAAAGGGCAGAATTTGACTTCATTTTTAACTATGATTTCAGTGGAACCAAAGCAAAGCGATTTGCAAAAATTTCAAGTGATCTTGAGAAAATTTGCAACAAAGATTTTGGAAGAGTTTTTTCATTTACTGAGCAACCATGGCATCCAAAAGTGGTAGTAGTAGCAAGGAAAAAAGAGGTTTTGAGATGTTGGTAAAAGGCATGGAATGGAAAGCACCAAATTTTAAGTTGGTAATAGTAGTTGCGGAGTCACTCAACTCGAATGGAGCTCAATCACAAATTCCTTTGAAGGTACTCCTTATTAACAATATTTGCACTCATTTCAAGTGTGTTGTGCAAGAAATTGGAACCCTAGAAATGGACAATACCCTAGGAGAAATATGTGCTGATGGGTCTTTGAAGCTTGAGCATTAGCATTTAGAGGTCAAAAGGTTAACCCCCATCCCACATCTACCGAGGGATTTCCAAGTGAAATGGATTAGGTATATTCCAAGCCATGTGCTTAATGGTCAGTTATGGTTAGAGCAGCCCATGTTGATCACAAAGAAGATGATTCATAAGATCATGGGTCTCCCTATGCTCAACAAGGTCAAAACTACCAAAACCCTAGGTCAAGAAGAGCTTTAGAAGAAAACTCTAGCCAAGTGGGATGACAGAGGTATGAAAATTGACAATGTATCTAACATAGAACTTAGGTTTGGTATTCATATCATTGCACACAAGATATATAGCTCTAGTTGATCGAACAGTGTGCCATGTGAGGTTGTTGATCTAGCATATAAGGTTGCGAAGAAGAATTTAGACTTTGATCTATCAGACTTTTTATTGAAACAGTTGAACAAGAACATGGACAACATCAGAATATCAAAGAACAACCCTTGTGAATTTGATTCTTTGTTAATTTGTTTATTCTTCTATGTTCAAAAGTTTTTCCCATCGAAAGGTTCAGTTGTATGGAGAAAGGACAATCCTATTCTGTATCAGATTAATGAATTCATTGCAGAAATGGGTGAAAATTTTGAAAGCATTATGGACAATTATTTTGAAGTTTTCAAGGAGAAGATGAACAATAGGTTCTAGATTCCTCCCAAGCTGGTTGAAGATTATAAAGATGATGTATGCTTCATGTTTGACTATGATAAAGTTTATATGTAGGTAGTTAGGCCTAGAGTTGCATGGGTGAAACCTCTTCCTTATGAGGTTAGCATTGATGGAATAAAAGATATTATTGAAGCCCTAGTAAATGAGCTAGTAGATCCAAAGCTACCTATCTTTGGAACCTATGATGAAGAAAAGAGCATGATAGAGCTTGAAATTAAGATTCCTAAGGCTCTTGGCGGAGGTAAGAAGAGGTTAGCCAAAGCGAAGATTACAAAAGCACCTCTTATGGTTATTGAGGGAAAAGGAGAAGATGAGGAAGAGCTTGAAAATGAAGATGAAGAATCAGAAAAAGAGGAAGAACCAGTAAAAAAGAAAGGTAAGGTGATTATCACCAAGCCTCCTAAACCCTCTATAGTTGTGGTCACAAGAAGATCCAAGAAGAAAGAAGGTAAAGATGATAGTGAAGTTGAGTTTTACCAACCTCCCACATATGAAGAAAGGTTGAAACAATTAAGGGAAGGTGCTAGTATTAACAACTTCAAGGCACTCAAGTATGAAACTAGGACACTTGTAGAGAAGAAGGAGATTGAAGATCTAATCATGGAGAAGCTAGGAAAATGGAAATTCTCCTGTGATTAATTTTCTCAACAAATTCTTGCAACTTTATTAGATAAAATCAAGGTCAGATGGGACAACACCATTCAAACTATTAAAGATAAATTTTCACAAACCTTAAAATAGGTGGTACCCAACCTAAAAAAAGGAAAAAGTCAAGAAAGCATTGAAAGAAAATGAAAATAAAATGATTCTAAAGTTCAACACTTGTCTTATTTTGATGAAGAATGTTGAATCTATGGTGAAAAATGCTACTGATGTATGGAAATATGTTTACCATCTTCATAAGCCTAGTGAGGATGTAGTGGACATAAAGGATGATGAAATTGACAATAATGAAGAAGATAACACCCCTTGTGCCATTGTTACTGCTAAGGACAATCAATATTTGATGAAGGATGGAGAAGAGGAGAAAGGGGATGAAACTAAGGAGAAAGATAAGTAGGAAGAAGAAGATGAAGAAAGTGATCCAATAAGGATGGTTGTAGAAGTTAGTGCCTCCCTTCTTCACTCTCCACCAAAATCTATAGAATCATCAGTGGAGATAGCTTCAGTAAGTGTGGTTGCAACTACAACAGATACATCATCTAATCAATCACTCTTTTCTATTTCTTAGCTTTAGGAATCACTAATGGAAGTGTCAACCACTTCATCTACCAAGTTGTAGCCCTCTTCTTTAGATCCTGAGTCAAGAACTTTAGTAGCATGTACATTAAGTTCAACATCCTATTCTATAGTTTTGTCTACCACAGCTATGCTTATAGCAATTTTTGTTCTAGTAAGTTCTTCTGTTATAAGTACTTCAATAAGTGTTCTACCAGTTATTACTTTAGTTTTGGGAAATACAACAATTTTGGATTATTTTAGCACTCCTAGTATTTCTTTAGTCGGCCCCATTCAAATTTTCTCAGCTAGCCCTACTATCTCTACAATTTTCTATATTCCTAAGTCTAAGGCAGTAATGTTAAAAGTAGAACCAAAAACACCTCTTAAACTTCTGATTACCGACAAAGAAATTGATGATGATATTGATTTGGAAAACTAAATTGAAATCCCAAAGATAGATTTCAATATTGCTACAGTTGAAGAAATGAGATTGGTAAGCCATCTTTTGGAATAGAAGGCCAGGAAAAAATAGTTAAGAGATGAAAGGGACATGGAATTTAGGATAATTGAGAGTGAAAAGAATATACTAGCAGAGGCCATAGGTTTTGATGTGGATTCATCTCAACGCATTTTTTTATAGCTAGAAGAGGTAGTGCATAAATTTAATGAGGATTCTACCAAACAAGAAAAGTTAATTGAAAAAGCAGAGAAAAGTTTTGATAATAAGGTGCTTGAGCACATTTCCATGAATTAGGTAGAATTATCCTCCATTTTGGCTAACATTGAAAATTCTTTTACTAATGTAATATCACTTTTTTCCAAACTATGTGATGTTACTGAGTTTACTAAGGAGATTAAAGAGAAATTGAATAAGATAGATGAAGATATGAAGGCCAGTGCTCAAAAATTGCAGCTTGACCCTAGCTCAAGCTCAAAAGATCACATTAAGCTGAGATATCTATAAGATATGCAGGCTAAAATACTAAGAGAGGAAGATAGACATCCAAAATATGATCCTTCCAATCATGGACACAATGCAGAAACATATTGCATATTCAAAGTCATTGGTCTAGGATTTTTTTTTTTCAATTGCAGATCATATGATACAGATCTCAATAGAAGTTCAAGTTATGCTTCATACCTAAAAAAATTTGCAAGATAACTAGGATAAGACACTAGCTCTTATTCTCAAGGTACACTCTGAGTTTCTCTCACATTTTGGTGTCTCTGAATGAATAACTTATATAACTCTTTGGCATTATTTTCAAAAAAGGGGGAGTAAGAGATTTTTTTGTTTGTGGAGAGACAAAGGGGGAGAGAATAGAGAGATATATGTATAGGATAAAAGATATACTATGTATATATTATGTCTTATGTATGGGGGAGAATTGTGGAAATGTATATACAACTTTATTACAAAGATAAAAGTTAAAAAATCAAAAATCAATATGTTAGTGTACATGAGTCTTGGAAAATAAGTGTTTCTGTCACTAATGCCAATGGGGAGATTATTGGCATTAAGTTATGTTTTTCATTAGTGACAACACTTATTCAATTTTGTATGGTTACCAAACTCATCATTTGGTTTCTAGTGTTTGCAACATTTTAGTGATAACCAAGTTTTATAGTTCACACCAAGCATTTCAGAGGCCACATAGTCAAAATAGGTAGTGTGAAGTCCAACAGTTATCACTGAGTAGCTTAGTTGTTATTGAGCTTCATAGTAGTTATCGATTCATTAGTTTGTGTGATGAGAGGCTAGTATAGACCAAGTAATGGATGAGTAGTTTTTATCAAGTACAACAAGGTAAACATAGTATTTAGTATTTACCAAATGACACCATATCAACCGAGTCTCCAATGGTCACCAAGTTTGAAGCTATGTTGTATTATTAGTATGGATTGAGCCTCTACTTCTATCAAGTGCATGACAATACTGAGAAATGCAGTGGACACTAAGTATTAGAAGTTTACCAAGTCAGCTTATAGAACTCGAGATTTTACTATTGGGCCAACTTAGTAATATTTTGTTTACTTATGTTTTAGCCAACCTTGTAATTGTAAGAATTGGAATGGTTTATATATGTGATGTATTGTATCATACCAATGTATTAAGGAATGAAGAATGTGTATGTAAGAATGCATGTAATGTATAATGCTAAGCAGATGTTTGATGAATGCAAATGAGAACTAGCAATAGAGTAAGTAACACAACAAGGTCAATTTAGGAGTAGAAAATTTTTATCTATCATAAAAGGTGATTAGTACTTCCAAGATCTAATCAACAAATAATGTTGTAAGTCAGATCCTTTGTTTCATCCTAACAGGTGAATCAATCTCAAATCCTTTAACAGGGTAGACTTAAAAATCTTTGCTTAAATATCTTAACAGAGTGCATACTTCATTGTATGTTTGTAAATCCTCTAACAAGGTGGACCTAGCAGTCCTATTTGCTCCTAATAGGGTAGATCACCAAAAGTGATCAATATAAGCCTTAACCAGCCAACTTTATGTGATAGAAGTGAAGTTTTGTGGGTATCATCTCCACCCCAATTTTACTTTGTATTTGGAAGGTTTTTGGGTCACCAAATATTGTGTTTCATGTGTTATGACTGTTTATCTTTCAGTTACTCATGCATGTAGTAGATTACATAAATTAATGGTCTATGGATTGTGTGCTAAATTTATTGAAAGTTTCAAAGTTACTGATTCACCCCTCCCCTCTTAGTAACTTAGCAAGTCTTGATTATTTCCAACAATTGGTATTAGAGCTTTGTGGTTCTTAGGATAAAGTTTAATAGCTTGAGCAAAGATCAAAGGACAATGGAGATATTCAAACTTGACAAAGCAATTAAAAATGAAAAGCTAGATCTGGAATTGGCCATAGCTCAACTCAAAGAAGCAAAATAGCATCTTTCTCAATCCCTCAAAAGAAGTAAGGAACTTGCAAATAAGATGAATTACCTTAAGTATGTTGAAGAAAAGATGGAAGACTTTTTCCCTTCAAGCAATTCAGATGAAGCAAACAATGCAGTCAAAGAACTCCTAGAATAGAATGGATCACCACAAGAAGAGGTAAGGAAACTCAAAAGAGAACAAGAAATTCAATCAATATGACTATGTGAAATTTTGGAACAGAGAAATAAGGCAAAAGAAGACTTGGAGGAAAGAAAAAATGAAAATGAAAATCAATTACTTTAGCATGAAGACCTTATTGATCAAATCTCGAATGCAAACGAAGAAATCATGACTCTCAGAGTAGAAAATGAAAGATTAAGAAATGATCTAAATTTTAAAAGACAAATCAATGAAAGAACAAGGAATGAGTTGAGATCTGAAAAGAAAATTAGTGAAAGATTAAAAAATGACCTAAACACTAAAAAACAAGTCATTGAGAGAATGATGAAATCCCAAGACAACATTAATCAACTGAATCAACAAAATGAGAAAAATTTTCATAAGCAAAAAGGAAAAGTAGGACTTGGATACAAAGATGAAGGTGAATCTTCCAAGTAAGGTGCTCAAAGGAATCAAAAACCTACTTGCAATTTGGGATGATAGGTCACACATTGAACAAATATTGGAGCACTAGAAAGGAAAAATTCAATGGAAAGTGCTACAACTACAATCAACATAGTCATAAGGCTAATGAATGCAAGGAGAAACAAAAATTTGAAGGCAAATGTCACAAATGCAAGAAACAAGGTCACAAGGCATTTCAGTGTAGATTAAAACCATTCAATCTAGCTAAACAATTTGTAAAGGAAACTACAATACTTGGTGTAGATGTCATTATTATGGAGAATATGGACACATTGGCATAAATTGTGCAAGGCATCACTTGAGAAAGAAGGATACTACCATAAGATGTTAAACATGTACTGAACTTGGTCATATAGCAGAAAATTGCATGAACATAGGCAAAGTTGAGGATGAAAAGAAAGCAAGAGAAAATAGCATCAGGAAACAAATGGGACATCAGTGGATTCCTAAATCTACTAAGGAAACTAGGTCAAATCATAGTAGTGAAGTCACTCAAGAAGTGGGTGACTCCATTGTTTGCAATTAAGTTCATAAGGAAGAATTGGAACTATATTCTCAGGGGCATATCTGAAGCAGTTCCAATGAAAGGAAGCAAAAGATCCAAATTAGTATTTTAGATAAAGAGGAATCATGAGAATTCAACATTCACTGAGTAAGATCAGGTCATACCGAGCAAGGTTGGTCATAGACTCTACTGAGCAAGGTCAGGAGTAACAAAATTTTGTTCCATCATCAAGTCACAAGCTTCTATCAAACATAGTTAGTGGATGATAGTCTATCATGCACTATGTCATTATGACATTGAGCATTAATTGAAACCTTTCATCAAAAGGGTAGAATTTGACTTTATTTTTCATCGTGATTTCAGCATACACAAAGCAGAGCAATTTGCAGAACTTTCAAGTGATCTCGATCGAATTTGTAGCAAATATTTTTGAAGAATTTTCTCACTTATTGAGCAACCATGGCATCTAAAAGTGGCAATAGCAGCAAGGTAAAATGAGGTTCTAAGATTTTGGTAAAAGGCATGGAATGGAAGGAACCAAATTTCAAGTTGGTACTAGTAGTTGCGGAGTCACTCGACCCAAATAGAGCTCAATCAAAATTCCTTCAAAGGTACTCCTTATTAATGATATTCACACTCATTTTAAGTGTACTAGGTAAGAAATTGAATGCTATAAATGGATAGTTCCCTAGGAGAAATGTGTGTTGATGTGTCTTTGAAGCCCAAGCATAAGCATTTAGAGGTCAAAGGGTTAACCCACATCCCACATCTACCGAGGAATTTCTAAGTGAAATGGATTAGGTATATTTTGAGCCATGTGCATAATGGTTAGTTATGGTTAGAGTAGCTTGTGTTGATCACAAATAAGATGATTCAAAAGATCATGGGTCTCCATATGCTCAACAAGGTCAAAACTACGAAAACCTTAGGTCGGGAAGAGCTTTAGAAGAAAACCCTAGCTAAGTGGGATGATAGAGGTCTAAAAATTAATAGTGTACCTAACATGGAACTTAGGTTTGGTATTCATATCATTGCACATAAGATATATAGCTCTAATTGACTAAACAGTGTGCCATGTGAGGCTATTGATTTGGCATATAAGGTTATGAAGAAGAATTTAGAATTTGATCTGTAAAACTTGTTGTTGAAACAATTAAACAAGAACATGGATAGCATCAAGACATCAAAGAACAACCCTTGTAAATTT
This sequence comes from Cupressus sempervirens, assembly GCA_028749045.1. Taxonomy (NCBI): domain Eukaryota; kingdom Viridiplantae; phylum Streptophyta; class Pinopsida; order Cupressales; family Cupressaceae; genus Cupressus; species Cupressus sempervirens. The sequence goes on along the minus strand of CM053783.1, from coordinate 643,038,651 downwards.
GGTTCTTTGCTAACTTGTTTATTCTTCTATTTTCAAAATTTTTTCCCATCCAAAAGTTTAGTTATATGGAGAAAGGACACTCCTACTCTATATTAGATTAATGAATTCATTGCAAAAATGGGTGAAAATTTTGAAAGAATTATGGACAATTATTTTGAAGTTTTCAAGGAGAAGATGAACAATAGGTTTAGAATTCCTCCCAAGATGGTTGAAGATTATAAAGATGATGTATTTTTCATGGTTGACTATGTTAAAGTTTATATCCAGGCTATTAGGCCTAGAGTTTCATGGGTGAAACCTCTTCCTTATGAGGTTAACATTGATGAAACAAAAGATATTATTGATGCCCTAGTCAATGAGCCAATAGATCTAAAGCTACCTATCTTTGGAACCTATGATGAACAAAAGAGTAGGATAGAGCTTGGTATTAAGATTTGCTGGGCTCTTAGTAGAGGTAAGAAGACGGTAGCCAAACTAAAGATTGCAAAAGCCCCTCTTATGCTTACCAAGGGCAATGAAGAAGATGAGGAAGAGCTTAAAAATGAAGAGGATTAATGAAAAAGAGGAAGAACTAGTAAAAAAGAAAGGTAAGGTGATTATTACCAAGTCTCCTAAACCCTTTATAGCTATGTTCACAAGAAGATCCAAGAAGAAAGCAGGTAAAGATGATAGTGAAGTTGAGTTTTACTGACCTCCTCCCACATATGAAGAAAGGTTGAAAAAATTAAGGGAAGGTGTTGGTATTAACAACTGCAAGGCATTGAAGTATGAAACTAGGACACCTATAGAGTAGAGGGAGATTGAAGATCTGATCATGGAGAAGCTAGAAAAATGAAAATTCTCTCTTGATCAGTTTTCTCAACAAGTGTCTATAGTTTTATTGGGTAAAATCAAGGTCAGATGAGATAGCACCATTCAAATTGTTAAAGACATATTTGCACAAACCTTAAAATAGTTGATGCCCAACCTAACAAAGGCAGAAGTCAAGAAGGCATTGAAAGAAAATGAAAATATAATGATTCTAAAGTTCAAAACTTGTCTTATTTTGATGAAAAATGTTGAATCTGTGGTGAAAAATGTTACTAATGTATGGAAAGATGTTTACCATCTTCATAAGGCTAGTGAGGATCTAGTGGAAATAAAGGATGATGACAGTGACAATGATGAAGAAGATAACACCCCTTGTGCCACTATTACCATTGAGGACTATCAAGATTTGATGAATGATGGAGAAGAGGAGAAAGAGGATGAAGCTAAGGAGGAAGATAAGAAGGAAGAAGAAGATGAAGAATGCAATCTAATGAGGATTGCTACAGAAGTTATTGCCCCCCTTCCTCACTCTCCACCAAAATCTATAGTATCTGTAGTATCATTAGTGGCATATTAGAAGAAGAGGTCTACATAGAACAACCAAAAGGTTTTGTTGATGTTAACAATAAGAATATGGTATGTAGACTGCAAAAAACTTTATATGGTTTGAAGCAAGCACCAAGAGCATGGTATGAGAGACTTCACAATTATCTTGTAAAGATTAGATTTGAAAGAACTAATCATAATAGCAATCTGTACATAAAGATAGAGAAAGGTAAAGGTATTCTATTATCTAAATTTTTTGTTGATGATATAATATTTGGAGGTCAAAATGCTTTACGTAAGGATTTTACAAATCAGATAAAGCATGAATTTGAAATGTCAATGTTTGGAGAAATCAAATTTTTGTTGGATTGCAAGTATATCAGATGAAATATGGAATATATATCACTCAGTCAAAGTACATTAATGAAATATTAAAAATATTTCAATTGAAGGATTCAAAATTGATAAGTACACCTATGGTGATAGGACATAAACTATCCAAGAATGATGAATTAGCTGAGGTAAATCAAATATTGTACAGGTCTATGATTGGCAAGTTGCAATATGTTGTACATAGAAGACCTGATATTACATTATTTGTAGTGATAGTTGCTTTAATGGTTGTGAAGAGAATAATGAGATACTTGAAAGGAATAGAAGGGTTTGGCCTATACTACAAGAAGAATGAAAAGTTTGAATTGAGAGCCTACACTGATGTTGACTGGGCTAGAAACACAAATGATAGAAAGAGCACTAGCGAAGGAGCAATTTTCTTAGGCAAGAGACTAGTTACATGGACTAGTAAGAAACAAAGTTGTGCTTCACAATCTACTGTTGAAGCTAAATATGTTGATGGTAGTATAAACTGCATAAACATTGTATGGATCAAGCAACTACTCAAAGGAATGAAGGAAGAGATCAAAAAACTAATGATGCTTTATTGTGATACTATAGATGCTATTAATATATCAAAGAGTCTAGTCATGCACACAAATACAAAGCACATTGCATTAAGTATCATTACTTAAGAGAGCTAGTTCTCGATAAAGAGGTAAAGATGGAATATGTTAACACAGGAGCAAATTGCTGATATTTTCACAAAACCATGACCTAAGGATGCTCATGAATATCTAAGAGGTAAACTAGGGGTGATACCCCTATCAAAGGCTATCTAAGTAACAAGAGGATGACCCTACATCAAAAAAGTTGATTGTCTAATGTTACAAATTGATGCAGAGGATCTTACTTTAGGAGTTGCCTAAAGTAATCAAATTACTAAAACTCCAAAATAGACACAAGCAAGGTGATAGAGGGAGAAACCAAAGAAACTATCAAAGCCTATATCTGCATGTTGAGATGAAAAGATAATATGTCTTTGGTATTGTTATCAAAGAGGGAAAAATATAAACTGGTCATCATTAGAGGGAGTGATCATCATCAGAGGGAGTTACAAAAATTGATATTTAACTGATCAAAAGTTGGAGAAAGTATAATTGTTGATGTTGCTGATTAGAGGAAAACATGTGTGATGAAGGAAATAGAGATAAATGTAAGAGGGAGAACTCTTAATCTACCTAGTAAGAGGGAGTTACAAGAAGGAATCTAGAGGGAGTTATAAGAGAAAGTCTTGTAACCTAATCAGAAGATGGAACTTGTTGATAGAGGGAGAAATTTTGATATAAGTTTTCTTTTTGGTATTGTCTTACTATTTTAACCTAGTCAGTTTGGTTGAACAAAGTGTTTTACCATTCAAGTGACTTGGTTGATCAATTTGGTTTGCCATCAATGCCAAAGAGGGAGATTATTGAGATCTTATTGAAAAGATCATTGCTAAAAGAGATTATTGAAAGAGGGAGATTGTTGATGAAGAATTTGTGTTTCAATCATTATTTTGTCATCAATGTCAAACCTGCTATTTGCTAGTAAGACAATTGCTTATAAGATTTAAGTGTAGACACCTAAAAACCTTTAGAAAATAAAGTATTTTTATTTTCTGAAAAAATACCTGATGACATCATCATTTATTAATTAATTATTTAATTAATTAATTAATTAATTTTTATGTCATTAAATCCCTTTATCTTAATTAAAAATATTTAATTAAGGAATCCCTCCCAAAAATGTTTAAATCTTATTTAAACATTATTTCCTTATTTATTAATTATTTAATTAATAAATTGACCAAAAATCCTAAAATAAATAAAAAATTTATTTTTTGCCCAAAACTTGGCCAATTTCCTTATGACCAATAACCTCTTCCAAAATCTTATAATCCTTCTTTAATTTCGATTAAAGGCTAATCCCATCATTTCCTACCCCTAATCCTAACTCAAAATATTTAATTAAGATTAAATATTAATCCTCATGTTTATTAAAAAAGTTTTAATAAATATCTCCTCAACCCAAACCCTTGAAATAAATAAAACTTTATTTATTTCCTAAAAATCTAATTTATCCTCATCCTAAGAAGTTCTAGACTCTTCTAGAAAGTCTTCATCCTCATCCTAGGAAATTCTAGACTATTCTAGAAAGTCTTTATCCTCATCCAAAGTCTAGACTCTTCTAGAAGATGTCTTTAAACCTAATCCTAATCCCCTCCTAACCTTGTCACATTCCCTAAAGATGGGTTAAAACTTACTAACCCAAGTCAAAGTTAACAAATATCTCCTCCTTCACCCACCCTCATTAAATGCCATCCACTTGCCTATCCCTAAGCTAATCCTAAACCATCCTAATCCATCCTCTAATCATTTGCACAAGCTTAAGCAAGATTAAAACCTTCCTAATCAAGTCCAAGTCGAAATTTCTCTCATCACCCTCAAAATATCTCAACCATAAAACTTTATGAAGTCCACTAGGTCATAAATGACTCTTACAAGCCCTTTTATTGCTCTTACAAGTCATTATGAGGGTCTTTATGAAGATTTTATCCCTTGAGCCTCCTTTGTTGACTCATCCTTCCCCTTTCCTCCATCCTCTCACCATGTGACATGTGTCACTCCTTGATTGGCTATAAGGAAGCACAATCCATGTGCTCTCCTCTCATGCAATCTAAGCCCTCCATGAGCTTTTTCCCATCCTTGCATCTTAGCCCTCAATCCCTCAAGCCTCTTGCCTATAAATTGGATCCTTCCCCTTTGCAAAATAACGCAATCCATGAAGTAAAGTTATAATGCTATTTTGAGAGCCAAATTCATACTAAAGCCATCTATCCACACCAAAAATCCACAATCATCCATTGAAGCCTTTGGAAGCATATTGAGCATACATCCTATCCATTTAGATAAAGCTACTCAACAAGAGAGCTTCTTATTGAGAGAGTCCATTAATGGCTCATATTCTCAATTGAGAGCTCATCTTAGTCTATCTTGAAGTTTATGAATTTTGTTTAGTTTGTAGAAGCTTTATTTAAATTTGGTTTCTATTAGCATACTAACATTTCTCATATACATTAAGTACTCTCACTTAGTTGATTGATGAAGAGGATTTAATCAATGAGATGTAACAATAGCACCTAGAGGAAAGGTTGAGTTATAATTATGTAATGAAGTACAAGGATTAGTTAAGATAGTGATGGCATGATATATTGATAATCTACTTAAGGTTACAAAGGCTGGTTACACTTAGAAACTTTAGAAGAAAAAGTTACACAAAGATTATCTACCAAGCTTGACTAATTTATTAGTAGGTGCTAAGCAACATTAGTGCAAGCCGAGTAAAAAATTAGTTGAAGGTGAGTAAAAGAAAATTCTAGTGTATGCCAAGCAAAATATTGGATGTTGAGTAAAGTTTAATAGATGTTGAGCACTAGTAGACATATCAAGAAACATAGTATGTTCCAAGCATCAGAAGATTAATAATGTCAATTTGCTACATTATTTAAAAGATCATGAATTCAATGAGACCAAGCTAAAAATTTTATTTTCTTAAAGTTTGTGAACTGGGTGGAAGATAAGGGTGATTAGCTGGTGCCACAGAACTAAAGGTAAACCATTTCTAAGAAAAATCAAATGGATTCTAGGAGAAGTTTCTAGAATAAAGATGGAATATGGGGTAGATACAGTGTATCCTACCTAATCCATCTGAAACCTAAAATGGATGATGGAAAATGTGAAAAAATTTATCTTAATTTCCTATTTAAAGGAATAGTTGGTCATGGAGCAAAGTATTTATTGGAGTTGGAGTTTGAGGAGTTGGAGAGAAGAGGAGAATTGGATGTGAAACTACAAGGAAGATAGGAAGTCAAGGACTCTGCTTCATTAAGTGACCTAAAAGGTGATTGCATTGGTGAGCTAAGCAAGAAGACTTAAGAAGATATATGCTTGAATGGTGAGAAAGCTATCAGAACTACAAAGAATAAAAGTCAAGAAGAATTGAGGATTGAATAGTGATCTATAATCTACAAGAGAAGTTGTTAATTATATCAGATCAAAGCTCTACTGTTACTCTCTGACAAGTGTATCAGTCTAGGGTAAATCCTTTGTATTAAGGTTGACCTAGCAGTCATTTGTTAATCCTTGAATTAGGTGGCATTCCAAAGTGAATGGCCTAAAGTCCTCTAACAAGGCTCACTCCTAAAAAAATGATTGAAATCCTTTAACTAGGTCACACCTAATAGTGTGATTATAACCTTTAACATAGTTGGACTTTCACAAGGCATCACTTCAAAAGAGTAAAAAGAGTAGCATGTTACTAGTGGTTTTTCCCAAATTGGCTTTTGACATTAAATCATTGTGTCAAGTGTGTTGATGAATGTTTTATGTTTCATGTTTTACATTTCTGCAAATTGATTTGACAGTAACCTACATGTTTTAGTGATTACATGGATGCATGCATAGATATGAATGTTTTATGGCTTCACTAAGTTGGGAAGAAAATTTTTATTTTTACATCTCGACCTTGAATAACTGATTCACCTCCTCTTAGTTATTCTAAAGAATTCCAACAAATATATAGGTAGGATATCATAAATTACTATAGATATCAAATCTCAAGGATGGACCAAAGAATATGATGAGGTTATATGGAAGATATTGAAGATTCTACTACCACCATTTAAGTCAGCAATTTAGATGATAAATTTTTTGATATCTTGTACTGAAGATTTCACAAAGGAGTCATTTCTTAGAAGACTTGGAGTAGTTGAGAATGAGCTTAGACAATCCATAGAATTGACCAAAATAGAGATAGCTTTCAGCGCCCTGAATATTCGACCTAGTCTATCAATGAGCACAAGTGCTAGAGGAGATTTTTGTAGCGACAATAGATCTAAGGAGGATAGAAAGATTGAAGGAGTATCACTTCTAGTGAAAAGACAAAAAGGACATAAGAAAATATTTAAATGTTAGACTTGTGTTGAATATCCTCATTATGCATCTAAGTGTCCTAAAAGTGAGAAAAAGTATAAGGTAAATTACAAATATAGAAAAGAAAGAGAGTGTTTGTATGCAAATGAAGATAATTATTTTGATGAATAAGCAGTAAGTGCTAGCAATGAGAGACACTCATGAGTTTTTGAAAATATGTGATGCTTGTCAAAGGTTTAGTGAAAAGTTAAAATTTTCTAGCAATTTACCATTAAGACCTGTTGAAGTGCAAGCACCATTTCAACAATGGGGAATTGATTTCATAGGTGAGACCTCAAAAAAAATTAGTGGTGGACATTTTTGGATCCTAGTGGCTACTTATTACTTCACTAAGTGGGTTGGAGCAATCCCTACTAAGAATACAACAAGTAAAGTAGTGATCAATTTCATTCTAAATAATGTTGTGACTAGGTTTGGATGCCCACAGAAGATTGTAAGCGATAATGCTATGTGTTTTAGATTTGAGGAATACAAATTTTTTTGTAAGAAGTATGGCATTAAAGAATGCACATCATTGCTTTATCACCTCCAAGGAAATGACCAAGCAGAATCAAGAAATAAAAGTATACTAAAAATTATCAAGAGGACTTTAAGAGAGAACAAGAAGGCCTGGGATTCAAAATTTTTGTTAACTTTGTGGGTTGATAGGGTTACTATGAAAAAGGCCATTGGATGTGCTCCATTTGATTTGGTCTATGGCATACAAGCTAGACTTCCACAAAATAAACTAAAGGAGATGTACAAATGTATTCAAATTTATGAGGATGATATCATTGATGAAATGCAACCTAGGATGGATGATATCTTGCAATTAGAAGAAACAAGAAGAGAGTCTTTGGTTTAGAATGCCAAGTTACAATCACAAATGAAGCACTTATATGAAAAAAGGGCCATTGAAAGGAAACTTGAAGTAGGTGACATGGTATTAATGTGGAATGCTAGAATGGAAGATAAAGGAAAGCATGGTAAATTTGATGCCATCTGGCTTGGCCCATACAACACATGTGATATAATTGGTGAAGACTCATTTTTTTGAGGGATTTGACTAGAGATATTCTTGAATTTCTATTTCATGAACAATTCTTGAAGAGGTACTTTTCCTAAAGTGTCTTTTTCCATGGGTAGTAGTTTTAGGGTGTTTTGTGTCCCTATACATTATGTATATTTCTATAAATCCCTGTAAATGTCTTTGTACAGTCTGGTTCCCTATTTTTATTATTTTGTTTCTATGCCCTCTGAAGAAGTTTTCATTACTATATAAAGTATGTGGTCTACTCTACCATAGATTTTAAAGTCTTGCATATACTCAAGTAATCTATCATCCCTATACAAAGTCACTATTGGCCTAATTTTTCACCATTCAAAATTTTTGCATATTATAGTGAAATTTCAGCTACTTAATCAATTTTAAGGGTTGCATTGCAAGTTTGTTTGCCTTAAATCCAAAAACCTCAATTTTGTGTTACCCTAACATTGTTTGTGCTCCTTGTTTCCAAGGATAGGGTTTTCTTTTGTTTGAATTCAAATATACACAAGAAGTTTTAGTTTTTCTTGAAATATTTATTTCATTTTTTTTGCATATATCTATTAAAAATCTTTCTCGACCTATTTACCCCAGTCACTTTTATCCTAACCTTGGTTATTTTATCTAGTGTTTCACAAGGCATCTTAATTGTGATGGTTTGTTTTAGGCTAACCATTGATCTCTTCTAGAACAACGCTGGGTGCATACTGTTAAGATGAATTTGCTCAACTTTTATGTAATGTGGGCAAGTGCCTTTGTGCCATGTAGCACCTAGTGATATTGGGTTATAACTGTGCTAATAAGACTAGGACTTGTTAGTACCTTGTTAAAACTTTTTTCAAAGCTGTCAGTATGGTCATAACACATGAAACTTTCCAAGAATTTCATTGGTCGAATCATATAGTGGGTTTAGTTTTTGGCATCACATCTGTATGTCATTGATCTTTGCAAGATCAATGGCGGGCACTTTATTGCTTGATCAAGTTGATCAAGGTTTAAATAATGTGGGCAAGTACCATGTTGACACTTGTCCAAGATGATGAGAGGTGAAGTATTACGAGTAGATCTTAATGTGTTTTTTATCCACTATTGATCTTTTAGATATCTATGGTTAGTGCTTTCCTACTTAATCAAGATGCAAAGGTTTTAAACAAAGCGAGAAAGTGCCCTAGTGACACATGTCCATGCTGATGTCATTGCCACTATCTCAAACTATTAAAAAGGTTTAAATCATGCTACCATCAATCTTATAGAGATCAATGACTGGCACTTTCCCACATGGTTAAGATGATTGACAATTAGGTAATGCAGGCAAGTACCTACAAGACACATGGAATATGATGAGGTTGTGGGCCTGCAGTCTTTGAGGGGTAATAATACAATATGACTAGTTGGTAGCTATCGAGTAATCATCATAAAATAGAGGATGAAACGTTGGTATAAAATTTATGAATTTATTGGTTCGTGTGGCTGATTGGATCCTAATGGGCAGAGATTCTGGTTTACCACTGATCTTGGCAAGATTGATGGATTACGCTTCCCCACATTCAAAGAATGCATGAACTTTAGAAAAAGTGGGGAAGTACCTTGTGGACATGTGTCCATGATGATGTCATTACCTCTATCTCAAACTGTCAAAAAGGTTTAAATCATGACACCATTGATCTTTCATAGATCAACAATAGGCACTTGTTCTCATTTTGAAAGTGCTCACTAGTTAAAGAATGTGGGGAAGCATTGGCCTAATGTGTGGTGAGTGTGATTTCAAGGAAATACCTTTTTAGAAGACAATAAGGAACCTACTTGCATGGAATTTTTTAGAATGTATTGCTTTACATGGGGGTTTTTTATTGGTTGGTGTAGCTAATTAGGTGTTATTATAGTACAATAATCTATGATTATCAATCTTATAGAGATCAAGGGTTGGCACTTACCTACATTTTCAAGATGTGAGAGATTTAAAAAATGTGGGGAAGTGTCTATTCAAAATGTGGCAAGATCTTTACAGCTATGAAGTAATTCTACTTTTTTGAATTAAGGTTGTCTAATCTAATGAAATCAATGGATAAGATTCAAATCTGAATGTAATTTAGAAATAATGGCTAATGGAAGTTAATATTTCTCAAATTTCATTTGTATGATTTCAATGCCCTTATATAGTTCATGATCACACCATTATTGAATCACAAATTGAAAAAGGTTATTAGAGCACAAAGAACTTCCAGAGCTATGGCACAAAATTTTACCAGGATATTCAGTCAATTTTAGTGGAAATTTTATAGCAAAGAAACATAATTCAGCAGGTAAGTAGTCTGAAATTTCTAAAAATTAAGGATTTGGTGTTATGTAAATCCTAGGGTTTTCAAGATGCCTCCACAAAAGGAATTCTCTAGACAAAATAATTACCTTAAGCGGTTAGTACGTGATGATTTTCTTGAATAATTTCTATTTTCTTTAAATGAAATAACTAAGGGGAGAGAGCTTATTCCAAATAACCCTAGGGAAGCTATAGCAGAGGGTTTTTATGATAGAGCCAATTGGGTAAGAGATGCCTAGGTTTCTATGGAGGGTTAGAGTTGTTTACAAAACAGTTTTTAGAAAGAAAACTAGACACCCCATTAAGAAATGTCTAGGAATTTGACATTAGGAAATTAGTAGTCCTTGGAGTTTTATTTGATAGTGATCTACTTACTGATTTGGCTAAGAAGTATGATCATATTACTAGATGGGTGAAGAATCATGCTGGAGTAAATCTTTTTAGGGTTTCTCCTAAATTGATTAGAGAATTTTTTAACCTCAACCCTAATCGTGATATGCATGAGATCATTGATATGGATGACCTTAAAGCAAGGTATGATGCACAAAGAATGTACCTAAGGATAGGGCCACTATAAGAGCATTTTTCTAGGATTGGTACATTATCTTTGTCACACCTAGTACCCCAGAGCCATTAATGAGGAGATATTTCAATCTTATGGCTCAAGATTTATATTTTTCTCTCTACAAAATTTTTGGGATGGATAAAGTAGAACATATCCTAGGTGCTAATGTTCTTATCATGGCTCAGACATTACAATTTAGAATGAGTAGTATTCTTTATTTTGCCACTTTTCTTGCATAAGAAGTTCATAATGGTTTGGTGGGGATATCACAAGGAAAGGTGAATAGACCCTTTTGTTGTTATTCATTGCTCATGCATATATGTCTATTTAAGGGAGTTACCTTCTTCTCTAAAGGTATGGAACTGGAAGTAACAAAGGATAGTGAAAAGAATCCAATCCAATTATGGAGTGTTGATATGACTTCATAGGCTAGAAATGCTAGTTTTGTGAGATCTGATAGATATTTTGCATCTAGGCTTAGACTTCTTTTGAGAGGGGATAGCCCTAGGATTCCACAATCACTGTTAGAATTGGTTAGACCCAAGGACCATGCAAAGGGGCTTTTGGTTAGTCATAACTGGGGGGAATATAATTCCATACAATGTTTCTACAATGATCAGAGTATATGGCTTTTTGGGGAAGCCTCATGTGCTACCATTACATGTGCCTTTGAAGATAGGGACAAAAAAATTGTTGTGGAAAATTGGGACTATTGATGAAAGATATTTGCCTGAAAAAGGTACCTTCTTCCTAGTTGCTACTATCACCCATGATTTTATTTTTGTTAGAAAGGGGTGGAAAAATCTCAGTTTACTTTTGAATAGATACAACATGGAAGAGTCCCATGCAAGATATATTGATCTAGAGGGATTTTATGATCCTTTGAGAGCAAGGAAAAAGGCTGCCCATATGACACAACAAGTTTATTTTCTTGAGGATATTATTTGGAATATTTTCTCTTTACAGGAGTAGGAGGTTTGGAAAGAAAAGTAGGTAGTATTCAGGAAAACTTTAGAATTCATCAATGCTTTTGACTCTTCCTATGATCCCTTGAAAGATTACAAATACTAGGGAGCCAAAATGCATGAGTTGATGAACAATTTTGCTGAAATAATGTAAAAAATGAATGAAAAAAAGGCTACATATGCCAAATCCTATCTAGACAGAGCAATAGAAGTACAAAGATGAATAAACAATAGGAATGTAGTTGCTCCTAGTCAATATACACTACAAAATAGGGCATGATATGTGATGGTGCAACACATACAATAGGTTCCCCCTCATGGAAGACCAAGGCCAGAGAGTCCATCTATAGCTAGTGCCCCAAAGAGGCAAAAGTTGGAACAAGGATCCTCTTCTTGTGAAGAAGAGTACTCCCCAAGCCAAACCCCAGTCTGAATAGATGATGAGGCATCCTTAAGGGAGAAACTGAGATAGATTGGTGGAGAAGGGGTTGTCATTGTTACCACTATAGACCTGAAAAGTGGAGTACCTCAAGAGCCTCCTATACCATCCTTGGACCTTAAAATTTCTGATTATCATCGTAAGGAGATAGATCCACTTATTGCTCAAGCTTTTGAGAAGTTTATGAATGATGAAAATTTTGTTAAATCTAGGGCTTTTGCACAATTTTGGTGGAGGAAAAATATAGGAATTTTTGAGAAAAACATGTGAGAGGATAAAAGCAGAGAGCTTGGAAAACTAGACTCTGCCATTAAGAAAGAGCTAAAAGACAAAATTTTGAGTGACTTTGCCGAGTTCACACCTGAGGCCGAGAGAAAATTAGTAAAAGAGTTAGGGGTCCAAATTTTTCTAGAGTGGGACATAGCTAATGCTATGATTTTTTATTCAATTAGAAAAGAGAAAGATATACAATATAAAATAGAGGAAGAAATATTGCAAGCCCATAGGGGAGTTAAATTTAGTGATGACAACCAAACCCTAGTAATTTGGTCAATTGAGAAGAGACACAAAATTAGAATGCAAGAAATCTCTAGTGCAGAGCATACTGGTGCACTTACAGTATATAGGACTAGTGAGTTTAGTAGTAGGAAATTTTTTGGAATGGCCTCAGAAATGGTGAAGTTTGGGAATGCAGTGTCTAGACAAGAATATGATAGATTCTTGGAACTCAATGCCAAATTTGAAGAAGTGCTAAAGGCATATGAGGAGAGGGGAAGCCAAATACAATCTGTAGAGAATAAGGTCTCTCAAATGGAGAAGAAACTTGGAAAAAGAAAGGTGGGAGAATCTAGCAGGCCCCGAATTGTATACCCCTAACCACCCATTGAACCATTCAAATCCATCCCCATTACTGAGATACCAGACACCCCAGAAAGGCCTAAATTCTACACTATAGATGAATTTGAAGAGGAAAGGAATAAATTATATGCAATGCATGTATAATTGAACAATCATTATGAAGAAAAAATAAGGGAGGATATAATGTAATTAATAGATAGAATTGAATGGCCAATATTTTTTGATTAGTTGGCAAGAATTGCAGCTATTAGAGATGAATTAAAAGGAGATGAATATAAATTAAAACCCCTTGTATAGAAGTGAACTAAAAGAAATAATAATATTACTATCATGTACATATCTGTCATTCAGCTGCCATGTCATCAGATAGAGAAGATTTTTGATTTGTTAAATAAGTGAGAGGGTTTTAATGACACATAGGATTCATTTCAGAAAAGAATGACAATTTATTTCTCCAAATACATAGCTAAAAAGTTTGACCTATTTCCTAGTGCTCTAAAAATTGTTGATAAAATAAAGGAAAAGGAAGAGTGGAAAAAGGAATTGGATGAAATATTTTGTCAAAGAATGAATAATGTTATAAATGATACCGGGCATCTATTATGGGAAATGACCAATGAGGAGTTGGTTAAAGTGCAGTTATTATACAGTGCCATCAAAAAAGATTTCGTTGAAATAGAAGCAATTGAAAATTCTTTAATAACTGTACAAAGGGAAATCCTAAATTTTGATTGGCCTGATGACACTTCTTTCAACAAATGGAAGGAACAATTCATGTCTATAGAATAGATGGCAGAAGGTGATAGGGTAGAGAATGATGCAAAAGTAACTATTACCTTAACAATTAATGATGAAGACAAGGAGAACCCCTAAGTTAAATTAAGCTTGTCAGTAACCGAAGAGGACAGATCACTTTCAAGCCTTATAGCCACCTACTTTGAAGAATTAGAATGATAAAAGAATCAAATCATAGAGTTTTATTGTTTCGAGAGATGTAATAGAAAAGGGGCCTACCAAAAGAATGTTGTGATGTATAAGTTTTTCTATTACACATAATTTTATCTTTTTGTGACAACTGTATGTAAATACCTTTTGTGAAGGAACACTTGTCAGTTCTCTATGCCTGAAGTTTGTTGCATCTCACATTATATAAGTGAGATTCTAGGGCTAGAGAAAAGGTCCAAATACTTGTATATTTTTCAACTTTCAAGAAAAGTACAGTTGGTCCAATTAAATGTAGTTGTTTTGAGTTTACTTTCATTTGTGTACTCTCTGATGATATAAAGAAATGATAGAATCAACAAGATATTTTGGGCTTTTTAGTGAGTTTCTATTGGTTATTGTATTAGTCATCTAAAAGGATAATACAAAGGGGTACTTACATTTTATCCATGTCACAAATTTATGTCTCCATTTCATGAGTTTGTTTATTTTGAGGTCATTTAAATAAGGTTCAATTGATTAAATGTAGTCTAGATGGGTTGTATATTGGTTCTATTGTTGCTTTTAATTCAAGGAATTATATAAATGCTTCAATAGATTAGTAGAATTCATGAGTTTATGAAAAGGATATTTTTTAAGAATGGAAATGGGTGATTGCAATTGATAAATTCATTTACAATTTATTTGAATTAGATATCCTACCAATAGTTAACCTTTTTGCGCAATGGATAAGGCATTTAACCTTTTTGCCCAATGGATAAGGCATTGGTCATATAAATTAGGAATGGTTAAGAGTAAATTCTACCACTACATGTCAAATCAATTATAAATTAAAAATCATTTTCATTCTATTTTTTTCAAGGTTGTAATGTTGGTCAACACTCATTTATACCTTACTTCTGAGTCTTAAGTAGCTTCTATTTCCAGAAATATGTGTAAAACTCAAGGGGAATTATGACCAAATTTTCTTATAAGGGAGGTATGTTAGTTTGAAAATATAAAGAATTGGATAAATTGTGTATGTGTTATGAATTGGAGATGAGAATCAGAATGAAACTAATATAATTCTCATGCATCAATATTCTTTTGAATCATCCCCTAGGTATACCCACCTTGGTTTTGCAGAGCCTAAAGAGTAGAGTAGAAAACCAATTCTAGTTTTGTTGAAGTTGGGTTCAATTGGTTTGTACACATAATTGTTCATAGGAAGTGGCTAATCTTTAGATTATGTGAGTATTATCATTCTTGTATTGAGCATTTTGTTGTTTAGCAGTTTTAAACACCAACACTTTGAATAGATGTTAGCACTAGAAATATATTTGCATATCTTCTCTTTAGAGGGAAGAGGATATTGATAATCCAATAAGAAAGAATATAAAGGCTAATAATTAACCACTAACCACTTTTTAGATAACTCATTTCCATTTTTATCCTTTTTGGGAACATACATAGCATGGAAGAGACTGGAGAGGATGAGGGTTTGATGAGACCTTTGGACAATAAATATTCAATCTATTTTTTACACATTTCATGTTTAGATCTACTTAGAAGAAAGTAATTAACATGTCCTTGTGGCATAGTATTTTTACCATTTGCATCTATCTTGAGTAGAAGAGAACATTCCAAATTTTGTTGAAGTTTTGTCAACTATTTAGAAAATACCTTTTCCTTGAACATTTCTTGTATTTCTTGATATTGAGATTGAACTAAATTAATTTTATTAGTGAACCATACTCAATTGTCAACTATTTTTCTTTGAAATAACCTAGTTTCATTTGTAGTGCTACATTTTACTTGAGTAAGGTGTGAGATAGAAACTCCTTTGAATTTAAAAGAATCCTTCATAATAGTAAAGTCTTCCCATGTAGCCAAAGTATGACTGCCTATAAGTCTATCATATCCATCAAGTTCAAACTGTACAAAATTGGCATATTCTACTTGATTGATAGAAGGAACAATGTGGACAGTGCAAACCAAGGAAGATATATAATTTCCACTGCCAAAGTATAATATAGTCTGACTAGTTTTCCATTGATCCTTTTGGAAACACCACTAGAGGGCAAGATTAACATCTCCACTAGTGTCAAGCGAAAAGTGAAGATTATATGGCATGATGGATGGAATATGTACTGGAAGTGTAATGCCAAGACAAGTTATAGTAGAAACCACATGTATTTTGTGCATATTTTTTGATGAGCTCATTTCTTTTGATATTTCAGCATTGACTTCTTTATCCAATAAAGGAGAGTAAGGAAAACAATTCTTCATTTGTTAAGATATGAGCTTCTTAAGGGGAAGGTGTTTTCCTTCCTTTTCCTTAATGTATTGAGAGAGTTTATTTGATATTTCTTATGTGTCCTCTTACTATGAATATTCAAGTTCCTTTTGTGCTTGGTTGATGATCTTATTTAGGAATATGAAATGTTGGTGATGCCAAGATTATTGTGAGAATTTTTCTAAAGAGGTAGATTACATTGTCAAGGGACGAAAATTTATTGTTGAATCTTGCCAAGGCCAAAAGATCTATACTTGAGGAGATGCAAGAGGGGAAACTTCTTCGTCTAGATTGGTCATCTATAAATGAAGCGTAGAAAGCCTCTTTTTATTATGTTTCAAGCTACTGTGAGATATTAACATTGAATTTTTTTCTCGTTCTATGGCCTAAATTTTTTTGATGATTTTAAGCAAGGTGTGATGCTTAGATTGATAACATGGAGCTCAAGATATCATTGTACAAAAGAATGATACCTTTGAATCATAAGTTTTAGAAGATTAATTACTATCCTCATCAATTGGTAATGGTGGAGATGGTTTTGGAACATCAAAAAATTCATCTTCATCATCTGATGAAGATTCTAAAGGGATATTCAGGGGTTCTATAGGAAATCCATTAATATATTCATATTCCTCTTCATCATAAATCTTGAGTTGATGAACCTTGTTAAATTTGACTTTTCCCCTTTTTCTTTGTCTATCTGAACATTTGTTTACACAATGAGGGCCTTTGTAAATATAACATGTAGGTTTCCAATCCGTTTTCTTGAAGAAATTCATTTTTTGGAAAAAGCCTTTAGTTTTTTGAGCTTTTCCATAAGGAGGATTAATGAATTTACAAGAATAGTTAGTAGATTTCTCATGAGTATTTTCCCCCTTTTTGTGTGAGTTAGAAAAATCACCACAACCATAACTAGGAATGGACTATTTACATACAATTTTAGTAAGGAGATGCCTTATCCTTCCCTTGAGCTTTTCTTTTTCGTACTCTTGATAGATTTTCCTATTAAATTTAGTGATAAAATTACAAATTTGGGGAAATGTATTGTCTACCATTGTATTATTGGTGAGAACTAAGTGTTCCAAACACTTTTGCAAGTAATAGTTTCCAAGCTTATCCCCAAATCTCTTGAAAAATATTAAATACATGGCATCATGAATTTTCTCATCCCCAAAATAGTAGATTTTTTTATAATATTTATCATTGAATTATTTATGTAATTGCGTGAGGTAACAATATTTTTCTTCCATAAAGTTATTGTATGCCATGTGTTGAATGACATCAGTATGTTAAAAAAATATAAGGATAAGTTAATTACATATTGCATCCAATCTTGCTATTAATAAGTCTTCCCTATACTAAATATCTAGTTTGTCCCATGCTTTTCTAGCCAATTGAGTCATTCCATTTAAGGATGGAAAAATATATTCTCTTGGTGGGACTATAGGCTTGGTGTTGATATTATTTTGCGTCCATGCTCTTAAGTCCTCAATACTTCGAAGGTTATTGATAGGATCATAGTCAAAATTTGACCATGGAGGAGTTTGAGCCTTAAAATCATGTAAATATTGTAATGGACTTTGATTACCATATCCATCCCCATTTTTCATATTATTCATAAGAAATTGTTGTTGGGAAATAATATCCTTATAGGTACTTATGGATGGATCCCATTCCTTTAGAGACTAGTGTGCATCTTTTCTATGAATTAGTTTTGCCAAAAATATTGAATGTTTGTCTGTCAATTCTTCAATTTCCATGCTCTTAATTCCTAAAGGAAAAGACATAGAAGTTCTTTTATGAGTCTGGGAGATCCTTTTAGAGATCACAATCATAGTTTGTAAGATCTCAAAACTAGCTTTCTTTTGTGCTTCCCATCGTGCTTCTGCTTTAGCCTTAAAAGTATGATAGTCATTGTGCAAAGTAGAAAGGTCAACTTGGAGAGATTGAAAGTGGGAATTAGATTAGTTTTTTTTAAAGAATGGTTAAGTGATAAATGGCATAATGGTTATTTTGCATTTTTTGGCCTCAAAATTTATGTTATGAAAATTTAGCATGTTGCTAAGAAACTTGAGCATCATTGGAAATAAGGAGTTGCTTCCACAAGAAAAGGTTTGTTTAATTAAGAAACTTAGATCTAGAGGGGATATAATCTCCTATGGGGGCAACATTTTGTGGTCAATAGGGAATATATAACTTTTGGGGCTCATCAATATGCACAAAGTCACAAAATTTAGGAATCATATGAGTAACATCATGGGAGCTTTCAGATTCAAGTGCTTGTAAAAGTGCCAAATTAGAATAAGGAATGAAAATAGGCCTAGTAAAAAATCATCCAATCATGGACAAGGAGAAACCAATAAGGAAAATTGCAACATTTAAGCCATCATGAATCATTAATTTATGAATAAGATGCATACAGACAAACTAGATCCAAGGATTGTCTTCTATCAAGATGAGGAGGTTCCAAGGTGCCTAAATGATTTTTCTTGGTTAGTGGATGCATATGCATTGAATCTTCTACTTCTAAGAAACTAATAATGATAGAGTTTTGTTTTTTATGAATTGAAATTTTGGATAATTGCACACTCCTAGATTCTTGTTGGTCTTCACTAAGAAATTTGATAGACCATTTTTTGGGTAGTTGGATATCTTTTTGTTTCATATTGTGAGGGGATCGTATCTGAGAATAACATATCAAATCATGAATAATATATCACAAGATAAATAATATAATGAACTTTAACCTTTATTTTTTATCTGTAGGGATGATTGCACAAAGTGCATGTGTAGAGAGCATACACAACATTTAAGTGCTAACAAACTTAGACACTCAAGACTAGACTTTAGATACTTAGGATTCTAAGACACTCATGACTCAAATACTCAATATCCTCAAATGAGCTTACATGGTTGTATTTATAAGGTTCATGGGAAGGTCCTAGAGGATATGGTATCTAGATGTGAAATTTGGAAGGCCAGTGAGATTAAAAGGTTATGGATAGGATAAGAAAAATGTAATGTATATCTTGTGGAAGAGATAATGTAGGAAAAGGATAAAAGATATCTTTTGGAAAGGATAAGATAAGATAAGGACAAAAGATATCTTGTAGAAAGGAAAAGATAAGGTGTGACAAGTGGAAAAGGGAATGGAAAAGGTAGGTATAATCTCATGATGGGATTTTCATTTTTCTACTAAAATATTCTAATATCATACTAGACTTTATTTTGTCACTTTTTTCCATAGCTATGAAGTGAGAATGGCTCACTTAACATCCATAAGTGGATACTATTGGATACAATTATCCAATTGTGCATTTTCTTTGATGTTACACAAATTTCATATCTGTTATCTGTTAGCATCTACCGAGCTCGATTGATTTGCAAGATGATTTTTAGTGTCTACCAAGCATTCTTGGAAATTACCTTGTGTAGATAGTATTTATTAAGCTCACTCGGTCACCCAAGGATTTTGCAGGGTTCACAATATCAACTGAGCTTTTGATGGTCAACATAGGAAATCATTTTTGGAATAGTGTTTATTGAGCAAGGTTAGCCAATGAAGGAATTTTGAATTAAAGCTTAATTGTTTTAAGTATTATTTCTAGCTGACTATGGTACTAATTATTATTGGTGATTGTAACTTGTGAATGAGCTGACTTGATAATCTAAATGGTATATATGAAAGGTCAAGTTGAGAATTCTAAGTGTGAATTTGAATGTGAAAGTGAATGAATGAATGAGTGATCATGCAAGTGATTTTTTGAGAAAGTGAGAGAGAACTTTGAAGGATGGTTAGATATCCTTGAGGAGTAGCAAAGCTATATTCAATCAAGAAGGATCTAATGGAGCAGAACAAAGATTTGTAATCAACAATTTTAGGTGCATCTCATTCAAGTCATTTCATTGTTACTTTCTAATCATTGTAGCAGTGGTTCCAAAATATCTTAATAGAGTTGGTTTAATAGCCATTTTGTAAATCCTCTAACAAGGTGATAACTCTATTAAATTGTTCTAAAGACCTCTAACAAGGCCACTCCTAACAAAGTTATTAAGTCCTCTAATAGGGTCACACCTAACAATGTGTTTTGTAACCTTTAAAAGGGTTGGCTTCTAATAGGGCTCACTTTAGAAGAGTGAAAATTAGTAGCTAGTTACATTGGTGGTTTTTCTCATATTGGGTTTCCATGTTAAATTTGGTGTTTGGTGTCTCATGTGTTCATGCTATTTCTTTTATAGTTGCAAGTTATTTCTATGCATGTTTAAGATCTGTTAAAGTTAACATTCACTACATTTACTAAGTTACAACATTTTATGAATGTTTACCAAGTGGCAAAAGTAAATATATTTATCTGACATCTAAGGGATCTATGGATTTTTTTTTTTGTGGTAACTAATTCCCACCCACCTCTCAGTTACTCCATCTATATTTCCAACAATTGGTATCGGAGAATTTGGTGCTTTCAGGAAAGGTTTCAATGAACTAAGCTAAAGATTATGATGTCTTACAAGAGAGAAATTTCAAGGCTTAATAGAAATAATTTTTAAGCATGGCAGGGACTTATGAGACTTCATCTAGCTTCCATTGGTGATATAGAATTGAAATACCTTGATGAAAAATATGTAGATCCTACTGGCACATTATCTATTAATGACATTGTTGAGAAGAAGACTCATAACAACATAATGATAGACATTGCATTTTCCCTAAGATATGAAGAATTTGATGAGATCAAGGATTGTAAAATGGCTCATGCAATGTAGATCAAGCTAAAGGAAATCTATGGAGGAGATAACAATGTGAGGAGAGCCAAAGAAGAAAGCCTAAGAGGACAGTTTGATCAAATGAGAATGAGAGAGGATGAAAACATTGCCAAATATGTTGAAAGGATCAAAGCAAGTGTTAGTGCAATCAGAGCTTCTGGAGGGAAAATTGAAGAAGAAACTATAATAAGTAAAGTTCTTAGAACATTACTTCCTGTTTATGCAATAGGAGTATCTTCCATTTAAGAAAGAATATGTGAAGAAAATTACAAGATAAATTTGGATACCATAATGGGAAGATTGATAGCATTTGAGCTAGACAATATGACAATTATGTTCTAGCTTCCAAGAGTATTGAATCTACATTTGAAGCCAAACTTTCACTTAAGGAGAAAGGTAAGAAGATTAAGGACATTCAGTCAAATAATGAAGAAGAATAAGAAGAAATTTTAGACAATGATCTTGAAGTTGTTGAAGCATTGCTTGCAAGGAAATATTCTAGAGGTAGAGGAAAATACAAAGGTAAAGTTCCTTTAATCTATTTTTCATGTGAAGAAATAGGTCATATTACAGCAAGGTGCCCAAACAATCCAAACAAGGATGAGAAGAAAGGTCACAAGTGTGATGGCAAGAAGGATTTCAAAAATCAAAAATCATTCAAGGACAAGGGTAAGAAAACATGTTTCATGGCTAAGGATTTTGATAGTAGTGAAGATGAAATCATTTATATTGTTGTAAAAGATAAATTTGACAATGATGAAGAAGAAGATGAGATGATACACATCTCTCATGTGAGAAAAAATGATACATGGATCATAGTCAGTGGATGCTCACATCATATGACTAGTGACAAAGAAAATTTCAAAAACTTTGAAGACTATGATGGTGGTAGTGTAAGGTTTTGAAACAATGAACCTTGTTGTATAAAAGGAAGAGGCAGAATTTCTTTAACCAAAGAACTTGTATGTGATAACGAATATTGGGTTGAATGACTAAAACATAACCTATTTAGTGTAGCATAGCTGAACAACATTGGATTCAAGGTGAAATTCATGCATGGAAAAGCAAGACCACTAGATGACAAAGGAAAGCTAATTGGATTAGGAAAACAAACAAAAGGTAACTTGTTTTATCTTGATCTTGGTGAATGCTCATGCTTTATTGCTTAAGTTGAAGAAAGTTGGTTATGGCATAGAAGGTTGTGTAATGTAAACTTTGATAACATGGTGAAAATAAGAAAATTCAATAAAGTAAGAGGCATTCCTAATTTGAAGAAACCTGATGTTGGTCTATGTAAGAATCATCAAATTGGTAAGATGGGAAACACTAGCTTTAAAAGTAAAAATTATCAATCTAAAGATATTTTTGAAATTGTGCATACTGATTTGTGTGGACCTATTGGAATAGAAAGTTATACTTGAAAAAAAATCTGTATTATTTTTGTTGATGACTACTCTAGAATGATGATTGTTATGTATCTAAGAGAGAAGTCACAAGCATTTGAAAACTTCAAATTGTATTTAGAAAGAGTGGAAAAGGAAATAGGAAAAATATTGAAATGCTTGAGATCAGACAGAGGTGGTGAATTTATTTTCAATGAATTCAATAAATTTTTCATTGAAAGAGGAATCAACAGACATGTATCAGCTCCTAGAACTCTTGAGCAGAATGGAATAGCCAAAAGGAGGAATAGATCTATCATGAATTATGCAAAGACTTTGATGATTGAAAAGAACATTTTTATCAAATAGTGGAAAGAAGCTATCAGCACTACAATTCATACCTTAAACTGAGTACAATTGAAGGACTCATTCAAAACCCATTATGAGTTATGGTACAGCTATAAACCTAATATAAGTTACCTAAAAATATTTGGAAGTAAATGTTACATTTTGAAAGAATCTAGAAAAGGGAAATTTGATGCTAAAGGTGATGAAGGAATATTAGTAGGATATTCTTCCAAGAGTAAGGCATAAAGATGTTTGAATTTTTCTACTCACAAAATTATAAAAAGTGCACATGTGAAACTTGATGAGTTTGCAAAGAAGACAAAAGAAGAAAGAAAAAAGGAACCTGAAGATTATAGGAGATTTTTTTCATTGATACATTGCCAAAAACATCTACCAATAGAAGGACTATATCTACCGAGCCCAACATAGCTACTGAGTTGCAAGTAGTTCACACCGAGTCACAAGGACCCGAGTCTTAGTCTAAAGCTATCGAGCCAATGCCTACCAAGCCTAAGCAACTAGAACTAGAACTTGAAGTTCAAGTAGATAACAATGCAATTCATTAAAAAAACAAGGAATCTATATTAGTCAAATATGTCAAGAGGCATCATGCACTAGATCAGATTATTGGAGATAAATTAAAAGGTACCATGACAAGAAGTAAGCTAAAAGGTACATGTTTACTTGCTGATTTTGAACCTAGAAGTGTCAAAGATGCATTGGAAAATGAAAGTTGGATTGAGGCTATGAATGAAGAGATAGAACAAATAGAGAAGGACAAAACTTGGACTATTATACCTAGGCCTAAAGATAAAAATGTGATTGGAACCCAACAGGTATTCAAGATTAAGCTGAACGAAGATGGACATGTATCAAGGAACAAAGCTAGATTGGTATGTAAATGATATTTTCAAGAAGAAGGCATAGATTATGGTGAGACTTTTTCTCTTGTTGCAAGATTGGAAGGTGTTAGGACCTTACTTGCATATGCAACACATAAAGGATTTAAGGTATATCAGATGGATGCCAAATCTGCATTTCTTAATGGCATTCTTGATGAAGAAGTCTACATTGAGCAACCTAAAGGCTTTATTGATGTAGAAATGAAGGACATGGTCTACAAGTTACACAAAGCATTGTATGGTCTGAAATAACCTCCTAGAGCATGGTATGCAAGATTGCATAACTACCTTATTCAGATTGGTTTTCAAAGGACTAATGGTAACAATAGTTTTTAAATCAAGCAAGGACTAGATAACAAGATTGTTTTGGTAGAAATCTTTGTGGATGACACTTTTCTTATAGGGAATGATGATCAATGCAAATAATTTTTAGAGCAAATGAACAAAGACTTTGAAATGCCTATGTTTGGAGAGATTAAGTTCTTTGTTGGTCTTTAGATTTAGTAGATCAAGAATGGTATCTATATCACTTAGTCAAAGTATATCAAGGAGATACTCAATAAATTTGGTATGGAAGACTCTAAACTACTTGGAACTCCCATGTGTATAGGACTAGAGCTTACAAAAGATGATGATTCAAAAGAATTAGATTAGACCTTATATAGATCAATGATTGGAAAATTGCAATATGTTATTCATACAAGGCCTGATATTGCCTTAGTAGTTGGTATTGTAGCAAGATTCTTAGCAAAACCTAGAGAAAATCATGTGATGGCAGTAAAAAGGATCTTGAGATACTTGAAAGGAACTAAAGATTATGGCTTATGGTATAAACTTGGAGGAAATCTTTATTTGAAAGTGTTTACTAATGTTGATTAGGGAAGAAACATTGATGAAAGAAAGTGTACAAGTGGTGGTGCATTCTTTCTTGGCAAAAGGTTTGTATCTTGGACAAGTAACAAGAAATTTTGCACATCCCAATCTATAGTAGAAGTAGAGTATGTTGCAGTAGCAGTGAATTGTTCTAATATTGTTTGGTTTAAATAGTTATTGGAAGGCATAAAGGTTGAAATTAAAGAACTTGTTGTCATGTTTATAATAATACAAGTGCAATTAACATTTCAAAGAATCTAGCAATGCATTCCAAAACCAAGTCTATTGCTATAAAGTATCATTTTGCCAGAGAATTGGTGTAGGACAAGGAAATCAAATTGGAATATGTCCATACAAAGGAATAGGTTGCTGACATATTCACTAAGCCACTACCTAAGGATGCATTCTTGTATCTAAGAGGTAAGTTAGGGGTCATTCCCCTATTTGAAGCTCACTAAAGTAAAGTTTTAGTGATGCATCAATAGGAACCAAGTTGAAAATCTATCAATTGATGTAGCATAGTCAAGGAAATATTGCATATATATCAGTACTTAAGGTACATTGAAAATTATTTGATATGTGTTATCTATGGCATGCATTGTCAAAGAGGGTGAGTTTATTGTCATACCTTTCTGAAATTTGTTTAAAGAAGGAAAGAGGGAGAGTTTACTAAGAAAGAGAGAAAGCTTACTATTATATCTTTCTAAAATTAGTTAGAGGGAAAGTTTTTTGGTATAGCTATTTAATTCCTTCACAGAAGGAGATTAGTGCAGATAAGTGAAGCTTGAGGAGTAAAATATAAGAGGGAGAAACTTTCTATCAGAGAAAGCCTTGTTTTCAAATTTCATCTTACTAGGACATGTTGTGTTTCCATCAATGCAAAAGAGGGAGATTGTTGGATACAATTATCCAATTGTGTGTTGTCTTTAATGTTACACAAATTTCATATCAATTATCTGTCAACATCTACTGAGCTCAGCTAATTTGCAAGATGATTTTTGGTGTCTACTGAGCATTCTTGGAAATTACCTTGCATAGATAGTATTTAACAAGCTCACTCGGTTGCTAAAGGATTTTGTAGGGTTTGTAGTATTAACTAAGCTTTTGATGGTCAACACAAGAAATCAATTTTGGAATAGTGTTTACCGAGCAGGGTCAGCCAATGAAGGATTTTTGAATTAAAGCTTAATTGTTTTAAGTATTATTTCGAGCTGACTGTGGTAATGATTATTGGTGATTGTAACTTATGAATGAGCTGACTTGATAATCTGAATGGTATATATGAAAGGTCAAGTTGAGAATTCTAAGTGTGAATTTGAATGTGAAAGTGAGTGAATGAATGTATGAGCAGGCATGCAAGTGATTGCTTGAGAAAGTGAGAGTGAACTTTGAAGGATGGTCAGATAACCTTGAGGAGCAACAATGCTATATTTGATCAAGAAGGATCTAGTGGAGCATAACAGAGATCTATAATGAGCAATTTTAGTTGCATCTCATTCAGGTCATTTCATTGTTACTTTCTAATCATTGTAGTCCAAAATCTCTAAACAGAGTTGGTTTAATAGCCATTTTGTAAATTCTCTAATAAGGTGATAGTTCTATTGAATTTTTATAAAGACCTCTAATAAGGCCACTCCTAATAGGGTGATTAAATCCTCTAACAGGGTCACACCTAACAGCGTGTTTTGTAACCTTTAACAGGATTGGCTCCTAATAGTGCTCACTTGAGAAGAGTGAAAATTAGTGGCTAGTTACATTGGTGGTTTTTTCCATATTGGGTTTCTAGGTTAAATCTAGTGTCTCATGTGTTCATGCTATTTCTTTTATGGTTGCAATTTATTTGTATGCATGTTTAAGATTTTTTAAAGTTAACATTCACTGCATTTACCAAGTTACAACATTTTATGAATGTTTACCAAGTAATAGTAGTAAATAGTTTTATCTGACATCTAAGGGATCAATGGATTTTTTTTATGGTAACTGATTCCCCCCAATCTCAGTTACTCCATCTATATTTCCAACAAATACAAGGATATTTTGCATAAGTATCATCCATTACATAGAAAGACCCTTGTGCTAGTCATCATAATCACAAGGAGGAATAACATACCATATGGTAGAAAGTGTCAATCCTTGCTTCTATGAGTTTAATTAGTAACATTGTTATACTAATCTATATCATAATGAATCTTTGCTAATAATTCATTATGGATGTCACGATAATTCATATTAAGATCATCCCACCAATAAAAATATTCTAGAGTTTGGTTTTTCCATTGTACATCTTCTCCATCGAGATGATTAGCATCATATACTTGAAGATTATGAAGATAATGTAGTGTTTGTAGCCAAGTGGGAATATGATGTTCTACAATGAAAGGTATTTTTTCATATAATGATTTGGTGAGGAATATCTAAAATGAGATATGCAAACTAGTCTAAGAACATATAAAAGAAACTATGCTAAAGATGTATGCATATTAGATCTAGATGAGATTTAAGCTAATAATGAAAATCTATGAGAATGTAATAAGCTTAAATGAGTATGCAATTTGGCATCAATTCGATGCAAATTCTAATTCATCCCCTCAAAACGAAGAGATGAGGGTCTCTTAAATAGACTCACCTGAAAATCTCTGACGGTTAAGATCAATTTCAAGAAATAGTCAGGATTGAAGATGAAGTTCAGTCATAAAGGAAGATTCTCAAATCAAAGAGAGTTAACTAGCTCAGATCTGAGTGCAAGAGTCGGTCAACTCAGATAGACTTTAGTGTCAGAGTAAGTGATCTGATTTATTTCCAATTTGATCAGTAGTGAACTAGGAATTTCTCTTTTTTGAACTGAAGAGAGATTTTGGAGAGATATTTAATTTAATAAAATGAGATATGCTCTCATAAATACCTTTTCTATTTAATTAAATAATTCCATTTAATTAATTAGAGATACTTTTCTATTTAATTAAATAACTTCATTTAATTAATTAAGAATGATTTCGTATTTAATTAAATAACTTTTCTTAGCTAATTAGAAATAACTTTCCATTGAATTAAATAATTTTGTTTAATTAATTAAAAATAGGTGTATTTATTAAATTAAATTAAATTAATTCCTTAGTACATTAGCCTAAGGACATAATTTAATTTAATTAAAGTGTAAATACTTTAAATTAAATTAAATTGTAATCAATAGGTTTAATGTGACTAATATGAATCAATACTTTAAGAATTAAATAAAGAGTATGATGAATGCAGATTTAGGTGTTCTGCATTTGACAATTAAGTCAAGTAGTGAGTAGCAGAATAAGAATTGCCTAGTGACATAGGACTTTAGAATCGATCAGAAATAGACTAGAATTGGTATCATGGCAATGAGCCAATTTTGGGGTATTACATTTTGCCCCTCTTTGAATGAATGTGTGAGAAACACATTCATTTCAGAGAAAATCAGAAAGCATGATGCAAAGATGAGATTGGTTTTGAAGTTGATGATACGAAGACCAATTGATAAGCTTTTAAGGACTATCTCTAGAATAGAGCTTACTCCTAAGGAATCCAAGTAGAATGCCTAGATACCTAAAAAATTTAAGCATTTAAAAGCATATCCCTAGAACAGAGTGTAATCTTTAAGGATCCAGACAAAATGTCTAGATACCTAAAATTGATAAGCATTTAAAAGACTATCTCTAGAACGGTGTGTAATCTTTAAGGATCTAGATAGAATGTCTAGATAGCTGAAATTGATAAGCATTTAAAAGGTTTCTTCAGAATGAAGTTTGACCTTTAAGGATCCAAATAGAACACCTAGATACCTAAGATTGATGAGGATTTAGATGATTATCTCCAAAATGAAGTTTTACCTTCAAGGATCTAGATAGAACACCTAGATACCTGAGATTGATAGCATTTAGAAGATTTTCTCCAGAAGGAAGCTTAATCTTGAAGGATCCAGATAGAACAGCTAGATACTTAAGATTGATAGCATTTAGAAGATTATCTCCAGAATGGAGCTTAACCTTCAAGGATCCAGATAGAACACCTAGATACCTGAGATTGATAAGCAGATAGTGAGATCAAATTATAAGTCATAGAACCATCTGCAGAATGAGGCTTGATCCTTAGGAATTAGGGTTTAGATTGTCTCAATACTTTTCCATTGAACTCTAAGAAGAGTTGTTATAAGATTGATTAGTTGATGAAAAGATAAGATAGATAGCAAAGATTCTAGATAGGAGGGAGCAAGATGCCCCGAGTGATGAGATACCCCAAGTGACGAGGACATAAGATAGGAACAAGATGCACTGAGCAATAAGTATTCAATGATGTAATCATCCTACCCCCTCAGGAGAAAAATTGAAAGATGACACACCAGAAATGAGATATAGAAAAGAAATCCAAGATTCAGTAGAATATGAAAGAAATCAGAATGATAAGAAGAAATATAAAGAGATCAAAACGATCAAAAGAAATATGAAGAGATCAGAAAATTTTTGAAGAAAATATGAAGAGATCAAAATGATCTTGAAGAAATATGAATATGCAGAATGTGGCCTTACGCTTCACACACACACACACTTCAACATAGTCTTTATATGAGGATTCATCCCAGAATGAACATTGGATTTTCCATCCAAAAATCATCCAACAAGCCGACCTATTGCCTTTTATCTAAAGGGATTTTGCTCATTAATATCCTTAGAATTGAGGTACGAGCAACCAGACCCTCTAAGAATGAAGGATTTGAAATGAGATGCAACTATTCTATGTTAATATGCAAATTGATTTAAAATGAGATATGCAAACTAGTCTAAGAACATATAAAAGAAACTATGCTAAAGATGTATGCATATTAGATCTAAATGAGATTTAAGCTAACAATGAAAATCTATGAGAAAGTAATAAGCTTAAATGAGTATGCAATTTGGCAGCAATTTGATGCAAATTCTAATTCATCCCCTTAAAATGAAGAGATGAGGCTCTTTGAAATAGACTTACCTAAAAATCTCTGACATTTGAGATCGATTTCAATCAATGGTTAGGATTGAAGATGAAGTCCAGTCATAAAAGAAGATTCCCAAATCAAAGGGAGTTAACTAGCTCATATTGGAGTGTAAGAGTCAGTCAACTCAGATAGACTTTAGTGTTAGAGTAAGTGATCTAAGTTATTTCCAATTTGATCAGTAGTGAACTAGGAATTTCCCTTTTTTGAACTAAAGAGAGATTTTGGAGAGATATTTAATTTAATAAAATGAGATATGCTCTCATAAATACCTTTTCTATTTAATTAAATAATTCCATTTAATTAATTAGAGATACTTTTCTATTTAATTAAATAACTTCATTTAATTAATTAGGAATGACTTCCTATTTAAATAAATAACTTTGCTTAATTAATTAGAAATAGCTTTCCATTAATTAAATAATTTTGTTTAATTAATCAAAAATAGGTGTATTAATTAAATTAAATTAATTTAATTCCTTAGTACATTAGCCTTAGGACATAATTTAATTTAATTAAAGTGTAAATACTTTAAATTAAATTAAATTGTAATCAGTAGTTTTAATGTGACTAATATGAATCAATACTTTAGGAATTAAATAAAGAGTATGATGAATGTAGATTTAGGTTTTCTACAGTTGACAATTAAGTCAAGTAGCGAGTAGCAGAATAAGAATTTCCTAGTGATATAGGACTTTAGAATCGATCAGAAATAGACCAAAATTGGTATCATGGCAATGAGCCAATTTTGGGGTATTACATTTTGCCCCTCTTTGAATGAATGTGCAAGAAGCATGTTCAATTCAAAGAAAATTAGAAAGCACGATGCGAAGATGAGATTGGTTCTAAAGTTGATGATATGAAGACCAATTGATAAGCTTTAAAGGACTATTTCTAGAATAGAGCTTACTCCCAAGGAATCCAAGTAGAATGCCTAGATACCTAAAATTGATAAGTGTTTAAAAGACTATCTGTAAAACGCAACATAATCTTTAAGGATCCAGAATGAACATCTAGATACCTAAAATTGATAAGCATTTAAAAAACTATCTCTAGAATAGAGCATAATCTTCAAAGATCTAGATAGAACACCAGATACTTGAGATTGATAGCATTTAGAAGATTATCTCCAAAAGGGAGCTTAATCTTCAAGGATCTAGATAGAACACCTAGAGATATGAGATTGATAGCATTTAGAAGATTATCTTTAGAATGGAGCTTAACCTTCAAGGATCCAAATAAAACACCTAGATACTTGAGATTGATAAGTAGATAACGAGATTGAATTATAAGTCATAGAACCATCTGCATTATGAGGCTTGATCCTTAGGAATTAGGGCTTAGATTGTCCTGATACTTGTCAATTGAACTCTAAGAAGAGTTATTATAAGATTGATCAGTTGATGAAAAGATAAGATAGATAGCAAAGATACTAGATAGGAGGGAGCAAGATGCCCTAAGTGATGAGATGCCCCAAGTGACGAGGACATAAGATAGGAACAAGATACCTCATGTAATAAGTATTCAATGATGTAATCATCCTGCCCCCTCAGGAGAGAAATCAAAAGATGACACACCAGAAATAAGATATAGAAAAGAAATCCAAGATTTAGTAGAATATGAAAGAGATCAGAATGATCAGAAGAAATATAAAGAGATTAGAACAATAAGAAGAAATATGAAGAGATTAGAATGATCTTGAAGATATATGAAGAGATCAGAACTATCTTGAAGAAATATGAAGAGATCAGAATGATTTGAAGAAATTTGAAAGTCAATCCAAAGTGATTTCAAAGTCCAAAAGACCAAGTTTGACCAAGGAGTTGACAAAAATTGAGCATAGTTGATGTTAGTTGAAGATTTTCAAAATGAATTTTGAAAACATGAAGAATTTAGAATTGAAAGGATTTCAAGAATCCCAAGATATTAGATAAATTTAGACTGCACAAGCATTTGATCGCGTCGATTTCCAAAACTTTGAAACACAATTTTGAGAAATTTAGGTGTGTCAGATTTTGAATTCGATCTTGAAAATGAATCCAAAATGGTCCAATTAGCCAAGGGGTGATTTTTGGACAAATTTGAGCACTTTAAAAAATTAGGTCCACCCCTATATAAGGGTCCAAGGTGTCATTTTCAAACTCATTTGTGCTTTTGTCTTCTAGTGATTTTGAGTTCTGAGAGAGACATGGCAGTTAATGTGAGATATTATCGATTTGAGTGCTCCAGACATCACAGTCAGCCAGCAAACTATAGACCACCAATGAGTCATCGATTCCTTACCTTCATACTTTTTCTTTCATGCATTATTAGGTCATTTATTGCATTTATTAGCATGTTTTTAGAAGGTCCAATTGGTCTTCGCATGAAGCCTATCATCTTTTGTGCAAAGATCTTCTTTCTTTATGCAAAGAAATAGGGTTTGCTATTTCTTTGCACACGATAGGGAGGATCTTCGTGTGAGAGGCACTTGTCTCTTGTGCAAAGAATGAGATTCTTCATGTGACAGGAATTTGTTTCTTGTGCACAAAGATCTCTTCTCACACAACAACATGATTCTTCACACGAGATTTAATATCTTCATGCAAGACTTTGTGAAATTCACACAAAATTTCATGACTTCACAAAAGATTTCACGAACTTCACATGAAATCCCATGATAGTAATGCTTAAACATTTCACTTTCATACTCAAAAATTGCATTTTAATTTGTTTTGGTGTATCATTTCGACTTGATACTGATCATTTCATTTGTCATTTTTGTTGTGCGTGTAGGTGGTGATGTTGCATTCATATCACACTACCCACCATATGGGGAGTTATTGCAGAGATTCATTGATGCTGATCAGGCACACATTGCTTGATTGGATTTTTCTTCACTATGTCAAATTTTAGCCATGATGGTGAATCACGGCTTACTAACAGCTTTGGTGGAGCATTTCCATTTAGAGACAAACACTTTCCATTTGTGAATGGGTGAGATGAAAATCACCCCAAAGGATATATGGAGGATACTAAGGATCCCATTTCATGGTGCTCTGAGAAGAACCTCCTTATAGCAATATCGTGAGAATGCTCGAAATAACAGAATACAAAGTGATAGCAGAACTCAGAATAAATCTACTGATCACAGGCCACTTCGAGGGGGTAACCTCCTTTGAGCAAGCTCAATACAATAAATTCGTCCGTGCCCATCAAGGGCCTCAACCTATTCTTATATACTGGGTACGATCTAGAAAAGTAATACTACCTATGCATGTGGGATAATAAAATAAACTCACGGGACGACTTACAAAGCATATGCGTCCAACAACTCTACTCTAACAAAATAAATAGAAGGAACATACAGGTTCCTAACATCCCCTCTCCCTTAGAAAAAAGCTTTGTCCTCAAAGCTTAAGGTGTGGAAATTGTTGTTGAATCTGAAGAAGGGGTTCCCAGGTAGCATCCTCTGGTTGCATGCCATGCCACTGAATCAAGACCTCAGAGATAGAGCGAGAGCGAAGCTGGCGAGTGCGCTGGTCAATGATTGCCACCGGCTCCAGGATAATGGATCCTTCCGTATCCATTTCAGGGAGAGTAGTTTGTGCTCTGACAGTGGTACCCAGAACTTTCTTTAGACAAGAAACATGAAAAACTGGATGAATGCGGGAAGAAGGAGGAAGTTCCAGTTTATAAGCAACTGAACCAATCTTCTGCAGAACCTGATAAGGCCCATAAAATTTTGGGGCCAGCTTATGACGCCCTTTCAGCTTTAGGGAGGATTGTTTGTATGGCTGTAGACGAAGAAAAACCATATCCCCAACTTGAAATGAGCGCTCAGAACGGTGTTGATCTGCTTGCTGTTTCATCCGATTACGGGCCATGTGAAGATTATCCTGTAAGGTACGAAGAATCTGATCCCTGCTGCGGAGAACTATGTCAACTGCCTGGACTGGTGAGCTGTTGGGAGTGTAGGGAAGGAGCACTGGAGGTGCCTGACCATAGACTGCTTCATATGGAGTCATTTTAGAGGCAGTGTGGTAAGAGGTATTGTACCACCATTCAGCTAAAGGGAGCCACTTGGCCCACTGATG
Source organism: Cupressus sempervirens (assembly GCA_028749045.1). Taxonomy (NCBI): domain Eukaryota; kingdom Viridiplantae; phylum Streptophyta; class Pinopsida; order Cupressales; family Cupressaceae; genus Cupressus; species Cupressus sempervirens. The sequence continues at coordinate 643,005,203 of CM053783.1, read as the reverse complement.
TTGCTGTTCGGAAGTGAAGCAACGAAGATAAGTTTCCAAGCATTTATTGACAATTTCCGTTTGACCATCAGTTTGTGGGTGATAGCCCGAACTCATCTTCAGTTTGGTGCCAGTTTTCTGAAACAGTTCAGTCCAAAAATGACTGGTAAAAGTTGCATCACGATCAGAGACAATGGAAGAAGGGAGTCCATGAAGATGAAATATCTGGTCCATGAAGATTTGTGCAACAGAGGAGGCAGTATAGGGGTGGCTGAGGGCACAAAAATGACTATATTTCGAGAGACGATCAACCACAACCAAGATCACTGTCTTGCCACCAGATTTAGGAAGCCCTTCAATGAAATCCATAGAAATATTAGTCCAAATCCGTGTAGGGATGGGCAATGGTTTGAGCAAGCCAGGAAGGAGGGTCGTTTCACCCTTGTGGCGTTGGCAAGTATCACATTCAGCCACCATCTGTTGAATCGTCTGTTTCATTCCTTTCCAAAAGAAGTTTCTCCTTGCTCGCTCATAAGTTTTGAGGAAGCCTGAGTGCCCTGCTGAAGGAGAAACATGGAGTTCATAAAAAATAGCCTGATGTAGAGCTGGGTTCTGAGGAAGCACTAGCCGACCCTTGTATCGAAGAGAAGCACCATCCCAAGAGTAATGTGGTATAGCAGAAGGATTATTGGCTAGCTAGTGAATGATTTGAGATAAAAAAGAGTCACTGTCATAGCCCTGCTGAACAGACGCTAACCAATTGGGAATGGGCTTAGAAATAGCGGAAAGGGAAGCTTGATTATCAAATGTGCGAGAAAGAGCATCTGCCACAATATTCTCCTTACCCTTCTTGTAGGTGATCTCATAATCATACCCCATGAGTTTGCTGACCCATTTCTGCTGTGTAGGAGAGGATACCCGTTGTTCCAGGAAGTATTTCAGACTTTGGTGATCGGTTCTGATGCAAAAATGACTCCCTAAGAGGTATGGCCGCCACTTCTGTACAGCATGCAAAATAGCCATCATTTCTTTTTCATAAGTAGAGAGGGCTAGATTCTTACCAGAGAGGGCTTTGCTAGTGAACGCAATAGGATGGTCATCTTGCAGGAGAACAGCACCCAATCCATTGCCGCAAGCATCACTCTCAATAGTGAAGGGTTTGGAAAAATCTGGCATCGCGAGAACAGGTGTACTGCACATAGCCTGTTTCAGTTGTTCAAATGCAGTCTCAGCAACAGGGGTCCAGGAGAAGGCATCCTTTTTTAACAGAGCTGTCAATGGTGCTGCAATTTTCCCGTAATCTTTGACAAACTTGCGGTAGTAGCCAGTCAACCCCAAAAAACCCCGAAGGCTCTTGAGAGTTTTAGGATGCGGCCAAGTTTTCATGGCATCTATTTTTGTAGGATCCACCCGCACTCCATGGTGTGCAACAATATGCCTGAGATACTCCACTTCCTCCTGGCCAAACACACATTTAGATAGTTTTGCACAGAGTTGATGATCAGAGAGAAGTTGCAAGACAAGCTCCAGATGATGGAGATGCTCAGCCCAAGTTTTGCTATATATGAGGATATCATCAAAGAAGACCAGAATGAATTTCCGGAGGTATGGTCGAAATATGTTATTCATCACTGCCTGAAATGTTGAAGGAGCATTCGTGAGGCCAAAGGGCATGACTAAAAATTCATAGTGACCATCATGTGTGCGGAAGGCAGTTTTAGGTATATCCTCCTCATTAACTCGAATTTGATGATACCCAGAACGAAGATCTAACTTGGAGAAAAAATGAGCCCCATGAAGTTCATCAAGAAGTTCATTAACAACTGGAATGGGAAACTTGTCCTTTATAGTGAGATGATTAAGTGCTCGGAAATCAATGCAGAGTCGCCATGACCCATCTTTTTTGCGAACAAGCAGAACTGGAGAAGAAAAGGAACTGGTACTAGGGCGAATAATACCTTGCTTCAGTAAGTCACGGACAAGTATCTCGATTTTGGTCTTCTGATGAAATGGGTAGCGGTAGGGCCTGATGTTGGGCGGAACACTGCCAGGAAGGAGCTGAATACGGTGGTCCTCTGGACAAGAAGGAGGTAATCCCACAGGTTCAGCAAATATACCAGAATACTTGTCCAAAATGTGTTGGAGATCGGCAGGAGTGCTAGAGACTGCTGATGGCTGCATCTGAATGGAATGGAGCTGAGCGATGACACCATGTGAATTCTTCTTAAGAATTTTTTCCATACGGTGTGAACTGATGATGCTGAGAGACCCTGGTTGTAAGCCTTTCAAAGTGTGTTGGTGCCCCTCGGCTGAAAACTGCATCCAAAGTTCAGCAAAATCCCAGAGAATGGGGCCAAGAGTGCGTAACCATTGGGCACCCAAAACCACATCACAGCCACCTAAGGGTAAGGCAAACATGTCAGAGCGCATGTTATAATCTCCAATAGAGAGACGCACATTGCGACATTTCCCTTTACAAGGTAAAGTGCCCCCATTGGCAATCATGACTTCAAAGCTAGAGCAGGGATGGATAAAGCAATCAGCCTGTTTGGCTATTCGTGGATCAATGAAGTTATGAGTGCTACCAGAATCAATGAGTATAGTAAGAGGGATCTTCTTGAAGAAACCCTGGACCCGCATGGTTTGTGGAGTAGTGACTCCTGCCAAAGCATGGACAGATATCTCTGGTGGAGCTTCTGGGGAAGGAGGTGCAGGCTGGTGAGGCTCAACCTCAGCATCCACTGTTTCCTGAGCATCTACATATTCTTCCAGTGCCGGTGGAGAATCCACATCCAAGAGATAGAGCTTTTGCTGAACACATCTATGGCCCCGAGACCATTTCTCATCACAATTATAACAAAGCCCTTTGTCTCGCCTAACTCGCATCTCTGTTTCAGACAAGTGCTTGATCGGAGTAGTTCTAGGAGCTGGTATGACTGGAGGGTTGTGAGAACCTGTATTTCTGAATGGAACAAAATTAGATCTGGAGCGTTGTAGAGCACTAATCTTGTCTTCCGCTAACTTAGCCAACCCAAGGGCTTCCATCATTGTAGTAGGTCGAAACATTTTGACTTCTGAGCGAAGTGCATCCTTCAGACCACTGACAAAACAACTACGGAAGAATTCATCAGATAAGCCCTCTGTGTGATTAGCTAATTTTTCAAACTCTGTCTGGTATTCTCTTACAGTGCCTGTTTGACGCAGTTTAGTGAGTGCTCCTGTGAAATCATCAAAGGAACTAGGGCCAAAGTGCTCCAAAATGAGGGTGCACAATTCGCTCCACGTTGGGCCTACATTAGCCTTGATGTACCAACGGAACCATTGAAGAGCTTCATGTTCCAAATGAAAAGATGCAAGGGAGACTTTGTGGTTATCCAAAGTATTATGCAAGCTGAAATACTGCTCTGCCCTATAGATCCATCCAGTCGGATCAGAACCATCGAAGCGTGGAAAATCAAGCTTTGGTCCACGGAAATTGCCAGAAGAGGACCCAGTATCTCCTGAATGGTTTCGGCTCATGGCTGACTGCTGAAAGTTAAGACCCAGAATTTTGTCATCCAGATCTTGAAGTCTGGTTTTGAGGGATGCAATTTCCTCTTCCATGATTTTTGCTCCTGTACGCGTAACAACCATAAAACAAGGTTTTTTTTTTTTTTTTTTTTTTTTTTTTTTTTTTTTTTTTTCTGAACAGTCGACTTAGAAAAATTCACTCACAGACAGAACAACTGAAAAGAGTTATTGCAATAACAAGAGATATTAGAAGTGAGAGGAACCTGAAGGCCACGACAGAAAAAAATTTGATGTAATTTCCACCCAGCGAGCCCAAGAAAGTGCTCTGATACCAGATGAGAAGAACCTCCTTATAGCAATATCGTGAGAATGCTCGAAATAACAGAATACAAAGTGATAGCAGAACTCAGAATAAATCTACTGATCGCAGGCCACTTCGAGGGGGTAACCTCCTTTGAGCAAGCTCAATACAATAAATTCGTCCGTGCCCATCAAGGGCCTCAACCTATTCTTATATACTGGGTACGATCTAGAAAAGTAATACTACCTATGCATGTGGGATAATAAAATAAACTCACGGGACGACTTACAAAGCATATGCGTCCAACAACTCTACTCTAACAAAATAAATAGAAGGAACACATAGGTTCCTAACATGCTCATGTCATTTATGATAACAGTACCCCGAGTAGGGACAAAGGCACTATCCATTGTGTTTGAGAGAGAGCTATCGAGGGGCAAGGCCATCAGCTGGGATGAGCTGATGCACACCTACAGACTTATGCATAGGCTGGCATCTATGCTGGCTATATTTTTGAGTTGATTCTTATGTCTTGACAGAGGACATCATGGTTTGGAGTGTAGGTGGGGATTCATGCTCTACAAGATGTTAGAGGCACCCGAGATCTTTGGGTGGGGTCAGTGCACATTGGCCCACCTTTTTCATGAGATACAAAAGGTAGTCTTCCATGAGTAGAAGATGATGGTAGCTGGAGTTTATGTCTTATAGATATGGCCATGGGAGCACCTTCCCATATGTAGGCTAATTCATGAGGATGCCTGAGAGCCTATGGAGCTCTATTTATGCAAATATTAAGGGCACATTACCTAGGTCCACCTGGGTAAGACTGAGCACTGGAGGATACATCTTGATGACCTAGTCTCCATTATATGGTGACCCTGGTGAGAGATAGAGGACTGGGATGATGCCCCCAAAGAGCTACCATGGATGTTTAGTTCTTGACCTCTGGTGGGCAGGACTGCATCAGCTATAGAGAGATTTGTGATTTCACAAGTGTGGTAGTAGTATGGCCAACCACAGGACATTTTTCCTGAGTACTGCACCTATGCCAAGTTGCAAAAGGATGTTGAGTGGGGATGGCCAACACAGATGGATCTAGGGTGGTCCATGATAGATATTCATAGCCTAGCTGTAGTTTAGTGGGACTACCTGCCAGAGGTAGTAGATGCAGGGATGATGGTTGTGTATCAAGCATTTTTTATCAGCCATCCATTCCCATGCTTTATAAATCCAATAGGAATGGTAGGATAGGCATAGAGGTAGGTTCCCTAGCAGTAGCAGGCATAGCTACAGCCACTAGGTTATCCATAGTAGCAGCCACAGGTCTAGCATCGGGTACAAAAAATGCAGATTCCTCCATGACAGATGGGATTAGACCCAGGTGCCAGGGGTAGTGGGACTAGACAGAGTTAGTGTTGTAGATAGAGGACAGAGGAGGAGGCCCCATAGTAGGAGGCTCTATAGTAGCAGGTGCCACCAGAGCTGCAGGCACCACCACAGTAGTAGGCATCACCACAATGGTAGGCACCTGAGATGCTTGATGAGGACATGTCAGATCAGCCTGTAGCTAGGGTACAAGACATAGTATGGTAGTACTGAGAGCAGATTCATGTGGCCTCCTAATAGTTGGGAGAGTTACAAATTTTAGTGGTAGTCCAAGATGCACAACTAGTGGAGAGACAGTGGGAGATAGATTGATGGAGAGAGCACACAGAGACTACAGAGCAGAGATTGGAGTTGGCATAGGATGAGGTCCACTTTTAGTTAGCTCAAGTAGCTTACTATTATGCTACATATATGAGTGTGGTACTAGATGAGACACTTTAGGTTCAACACTTTTGCCAGTATGCACAAGAGTTTGGAGGTGCACGACCTCTTGCCAGACCAAAGATGCCACCGCCACCTCTGCCACCTATTGCTCTTGCTCCTCCTAGAGGCAAGGGTACGTGACAGAGTTAGATGCTTTGTGCTTGATTTTGATTTTGATCTCTGGCTATGTATCGACTGGTGTGCTAGCACCATATGTATCATTTTTTATTGATTGCACTCAAGTAGCACCATTTTTGTATTGATCCATTCTTTTGATATATATATATATATACAAGATCTTGAGCTGAGTATCCCTATGTGCATTTCATTGTCTATTTTTCTTTACTTTAATGTACATGGGATGTAGACATGATGATTATGAGATGTATGTTGTACTTTGATATGAATGCATATGTATCCTGATGTGATGTGATGTGACGTGATTATGAGCATGTAGAGTAGATATTATGAGTATATGGATGCAATGCATATGAAAATGGACTAACATCTCATGTAGTGTTTCGTATTTTTACTTGATAGTGACAAGTATTCCATTAAGGAGTACGAATCGATGAACCAAATGCTTATATAGCCATGAAGAAACCTGACATGTTTGAAGATGTCCCCAATCCTTCATCACATAGGGGAGAAATAGAATCACAACCGAATTGCATGCATATGCAAGTGAAGTATGTAATGAAAGACTATGTTAAATGAAACCCTACATCTGGTTACTGAGCCCCGACAATTTATCATCACTGGACATAGAACAAAGCTTGTATGTTATACAATTTCCACTGACATTGCAATCATGGGAATATGAATAGAACATACATTATAGGTTTTTCAAGATTAAATGTAAGCATTCAAGGCACAAGAAGCTAGAATGATCAGAACATTTGTCCCTCCATTTTAACAAGTTACCATAAGCATCAAAGCATAAACACTAGGATGACTTGAATGTTGCTTGCACACAAACATGCCAGACACACAGGAGATCCATCTTATGCTAAGTATTCAGTATTTATTCTATCTGCAATAACTCTTGCATTCATAACCTGAGACAGAAGTGTGCTAGATATACTTGCAGTGACCCATATGTTCACTTAGTAGGATGAGTATCAGTATTTACCATAGTATGAAGAGTTCACTCCAACAAACAAGGAGAAGAACCAATGTTATTGATGTATTCCTAAAAAAGGAGTCGAGGTACACCCGACCATCCAATACGAGATGGAGGCTCTTATAGTGGACACCCCTTTTAAAGGAATGTATCAACTTGTTGGAACTAAACCACAGACAAAAAGCAAAGAAAAGATCATGCCTCCAATCATTACTTCTCTAGTCGAAGATGACATCATCAAGTTGCTTGAGGAGATATGATAAAGCAAAATAAAGCAAACAAAGAAAAAGCTTAGCATATCCAAACAAGTATATCATTTTGAGTTCATGTTTTTGGGATTGATGTCAAGTGTCAGTGTCTAGAACATGTTTGAAAGAAATCTCTTCAATAAGTTGATAACAGTAGGCATACATACTCAAAAAGACTAGTGATTAGGGTCAAAGAGGAAACTTCACAATGAAGAACCTAAAAAGGACTAGCAACAATAGATAGACATATCCAGGATGATTGGTGACTGATGCAAGAGAGATCTTCCATAAAGGAATCTAGAGATGTGACCCAAGCAATAGTAGGCAGACATAGCTGAAACAACTAGTGATTTTTGTGAAAGAGATTCTACAAGGAGAATCTTGAAGAGAGTGACACTAGTGATAGTAGGTAGACACAGTGAGGACCACTGGTGACTATCACAAATGAGATTCTATGAGGAGAATCTTGAAATAAGTGACACTAGCGATAGTAGGTAGACGCAGCTAGAACAACTGGTGACTGTCGCAAAGAGATCCTATGAGGAGGATCCTGAAATGAGTCACACTAGTGACAGTAGGCAGATGCAACTAGAATAGCTGGTGACTGTCATAAAGAGATCCTATGAGGAGGATCCCAAAATGAGTGACACCAACGATAGTAGGAAGATGCAGCTAGAAAAGTTGGTGACTATTGCAAAGAGATCCTATGAGGAGGATCTTGAAACAAGTGGCACTAGAGGGGAATTCCCTCGAGTTGTAACAAGACTCAATCCATGGATACATGAGCAGAAAGTAGGAAAAGAAGGAAAGAGAAAGCATGAAAGTGACTATACAGAGTAGCCAGAAGATGCACTGCAAGATGGAGCATTGGGAACAAGAGGCACCTATTTACCAGGTTTTCACCTTCTTGGCAGAAATTTCATTTTTTTCCTACCATGATGCCTATTTCCAAGTTTTCACCAATGGCACTTTTTTTCTTTTTTTTTTCAAATTTTTTGTATTTTTTTCTCCGTTTTTTGATTTTTTTTGTATTTTTGAGATTTTTACTTTTTTTAGTGTTACCAAGGTGCCTATTGCTAGGTTTTCACCAGGGTAACAATTTTTTTCTCAAGATTTTTTTTGATTTTTAGAAAAAAAATTTAGGACATAATTATGTACAAAGAGCTTGCTGATATTAGATCAACTATAAAACTGCTTCAGGTGGAGAGTGTTCACAGGTTCTTTGAGCACTTCTCCCTCAGTTGTGGAAAGCTGATAGGCACTAGATCTATATACTGTAGTAATGATGTAGGGTCTGAGCCAGTTTGGTTCAAACTTTCCTTTTTGTACTTGCTATTGTTGATTCTTGGGGTTCTCTCTTAGGACGAGGTCACCCAAATGAAAGTCATGTGGCTTGACCCTCTAATTATAGCTTCATGCCATTCTTTGTTGATATGCTCGCAAATGATCACATGCCACTTGTCGACATTCATCCAGTAACACAAGCTCTTGAAGCTGAGCTATCCTATAGTCATCATCAGTGATAAGGCCCTTCATAGAGATTCTCAAGGTAGGAATCTCGACCTCTATTAGAAGCACAACATCCACTCCATACACCAAAGCAAAGGGATTTATGCTTGTTGGAGTTCTGATGCTTTTTCTATATGCCCACAGGGTTGGGTTGATCAGGAGATGCCAGTCTCTCCCTAACTTGTTGACTGTGTGATAAAGAATTTTGAGGATCACCTCATTGGATGCCTCAACTTGGCCATTAGCTTGGGGATAATAAATAGAAGACCAGTGTTGTGTGATTTTGAATTTCTTGCATAGTTCCTTGAGGTCTTTATTCTTGAATTGTCCTCCATTGTCAGTAATGATTAAGGATGGTACACCATATCTATAGATGATGTAGTTTGTGATGAAAAGTGCTACAATTTTGCCATCAGCAACTGTGAGAGGTACTGCCTCTATCCACTTCATGAAATAATCTATAACCATGATAATGAACTTATGTCCATTAGAGGAGGTTGGGTGGATCTATCCCACCAAGTTGAAGGCCTATTGTTGAAATGGCCATGTTGTAGTAGAGGGAATCAGCTCTCTAGTTGAAGTGTGGATGAGATTCCCATGTAATTGACATTTCTTGTAGGACTTAGCATACTTGATAGCTTCTTGCTCCATTTTGGGCTAGTAGTAACCAACATGAAGGAGTTTGCGAGCTAGTGTTAAGCCATTAGAAAGAGATCTGCAAATGCCCTCATGAACATCAATTAGTGCACATTTGGACTCTTTGGGTTCTAAACACCTAAGGGGTGTTGCGTTGAGACCTCTCTGATGCAGATCATCAGCAATAATGACATAATGTGAAGCATTACAGATTAGGTAATGTTTCTCATTCTAAGTCAAACCTTTTGAAATGGTTTGATTATGAAGGTAGGAATAGATGTGATGGTAGCGAGATGATTTTGATCCTATAATGGAACAAATCATCTTAGAATCAGGGGTGTCATAGGCTGGGTAGTGTAACGCTTCCACTAGGAACTCATGTTGGAGATCATTTTCAGGCATTTGTAGCAGAGAGGCTAGAGTGGCCATGGCATCAATCAATTTATTATCTACTCGAGGAACTTGCTGAAAAGTGATGTGTGCAAAATACTTCTTTAAGTCATCAACCATGCATTTGTAAGGAATTAGTTTCTCATCTTTTGTTTGGTACACATCATTAATCCGGTTGATAACAAGCTGAGATTCACCAAAGATATCTAACCGATCCACTCTCCATTCAGCTACAATTTTCATGCCATTGATCAAAGCCTCATATTTAGCAATATTGTTTGTACAAGGAAATAGAATCTTGTACACTTTGGGCAATAAGTATCTCTATGGTGTAATGAAGAGTAATCCAACACCTGATCCTTGTTGTGTGAAGGACCCATTGAAGAACATAACCCATGTGTGGTGTGTGAGTGTCAGAATTGACTCATCTGGGAAATCAATGTTCCTTGGCAGAAGATTTTGTATCGGTGCATCAACCAATTGATCTACAATTGCCTGTCCCTTGATAGCCTTGTGTTCAATGTATTGGATGTAAAACTCACTAAGTTTCATAATCCATTTAGCCAATCCTCCTATAAGAGCTACTTTACTGAGAAAGCACTTTAATGGATCTATTTTAGCCACAAGCCATGTAGTGTGGACAAACATGTAGTGTCTCAACTTCTGGGAAGCAAAGACAACTACCAAACAAGCCTTCCCAATAATGTTGTAGTTCTTCTCATAAGAGACCAATGTTCAACTCAAGTAGTAAATAGCTCCTTCTTCGTTGTCATTATCTTCCTAAGCCAATAGGATGTGTAGAGATGTTTTAGTGGATAAAATGTATAAAAGCAAAGGCTTCCCATGAATAGGAGGCATCAAGATTGGCGGATTAAAAAGATATTGTTTAATCTGTGTTAAGATTTTCTCACAATCCTGGCTCCAATTGAATTTCACACCCTTATGTAAGGTCTTTGTGAAGGGTTGTGATCTATCCACCAATTGTGAAATAAACCTATGAATAGATTAAAGCCTTCCCTATAATCCTCTCATCTGACTGATATTTCAAGGTGGTGGCATGTCCATTATTGCTTGTGCTTTCTTTAGATCTACTTCAATTTCTTTTGCAGAAACAATGTATCCTAGCAACTTCCCTGATGTGACACCAAATGTGCATTTCTTAGAATTGATTCGAAGATTGACTTTTTCTATATGATCTAGGATGGGACCCAAATCTTGCAAATGAGTATTGCATTTAGCACTTTTGACTAAGGTATCATCAACATAGTCCTCCATAGTTCTATGCATCGTGTCATAGAAAATTATAGTAATAGCCCACTGATATATAGCACCCGCATTCTTCAAGCCAAATGGCATCACATTCCAACAAAAGGTTCCCCATGCACATGTGAAAGTCATTTTCTCTTGGTCTTCTGGCGCAATTTTCATCTGATTGTATCCAAAAAAAACTATCCATAAGTGAGTACATATCATAGCCAGCCATCATGTCCATGATCATATCAATATTAGGGAGCAGAAAGTCATCTTTAGGATGTGCCAAGTTAAAATCATGGAAGTCTATACAAACCCTGATAGATTTATCGTGCTTGGAAACTGGAACAATATTGGATATCCATTCAACATAATCAATTGCACGGATGAAACCAGCCTTTAGGAGTTTCTCCAATTCTACTTTGATGAGCAATGTAATGTGAGGGTGCATTTTTTGAAGCTTCTATTTAACTAGTTTGAAGCTTGATTCTATTGAAAAATGATGCATGATAAGATCAGGATCCAATCCTAGCATGTCAGAGTATGTTTAGGAAAAAATTATTTTCTTTTTTTTGAAAAAGGCAATGAAATGTTCCTTCTTTTCAAGTGACAGTGACTGTACTAGATGTATCATATGAGGATGTTCTTTTGTGCCCAGGTTAATTGGCTACATCATCTCTATAAACACTGATGATTTTTCCTAAAAGTGACTGGGAAGTACATCAAATATCTCATCTGCGAGCACCTCAGAGAGGTTTTTACCCTTGGATACATTTTTTGTTTTTACTTTTTTTGGTTTCAACACTGCCACAATGTCGTTTTCACCATCAGACCTTTTGCATTTTTTCTTTTTAATTGTGTGACTAAGATATTTGATGTTAGCCTCAGTCATGTTTATGCTCTGCTCATTGGTGGAAGATGTTAAAGGTTCGATAGCATTTAGGTAATAGGTGAGAGCATAGTCATTCTGGAACATGGGGACTTCACTAGATGCATTAGGATTCTAGTCTATAAGCTCGGGATGTGTGAGTGAGAGAGTAGTGGCTGGTTCAATTGCATTCATAGTATAGTCATTAAGTGCTTGGACCAGCAATTCAAGACCTATGATGACCTCATCCACAGGTGTGTTCAAATGCCTCAGAGTATGAACGTTAGTAATTGAGGATTCTAGGACACTAGTTGGATTTGACCCATGTGACCTAACCCTAGATGTTTCACTTGCCTTGATTTGGTTTTCATAGACATGCACTTGGTCAATGTCTTTATCAGTAGTCACTTCTAAAAGAGAGTCAAACTCATATTCCTTAGAATCAGTGCTACACGGAGAGAGATTATAGAACTCCCCAATAGTGATAGGGACATAGTCACCTTCATCCTCTGGGTTCTTACATAAATACTCAACATGGCATGACTGGCTAGATTCTCCCTTTTTTGAATGATATTCAAGTTGCTCAGTATTTTTCTAAGAAGAATCACTAGTATCATCCATAGTGCTAACATGTGGCACAAAGTCATCTGGCTTAGCAAAGAATTTAGCGAGATCATAAGGAATAGGATGAGGATAAGAATCCTCATCATTAGATTCTTCCTCTCAAGTATCTGACTCAAATTGGGACTCATTTTAAGATGAACTCTTAGGTTCGGGGATGAATTTATTTGATCCCAAATGGAAAGGGACCTTCTTAAACCCTAGGCTAGTTGTATCACTATTGCTTCAAGCTATTGTTTTGATAGGATCAATTAGGCCATTGTTATTGCACCCAATAGGGCTAGTTCCCTTGTAACCAAAATGCTTCATAAGCCTAAGACCAGGCCCATATTTCTTAGGAGTGATTTATTGAGCTTGCTCTATTAGGTCCACTGGAGCTTCTTCTCTATAAAGCCATGCAACAATGGCTCTGTTTTCACTTTCATCTTCTAAGGGAACTATAGCCTTGACAAAAGTACCAGTATACTTGATTTGAGGTGTCAGCACGAATAGCTTCTTTGCCTCTAAGGGTCTCCCATAATGTCGAGGAGACTCTGGGAGAGACATTAATGATAGCACTGGTTCAATGTGGTACTCTCCCATACCAGTTTCTTTTAGTTTGAATGAATACTCAATTTGTTTTAGTTTATTATCATGATAATCAGTAGACTCACGATTAGCAGGGATGAAAGTTTCAGTAGCTTTGAGCATATTGCAGGTGTAGCTAGTAGTGGTAGGAATAGTAACTTTGGAGCCATGAAATGGGAACTTGATGCATTGGTGGTATGTGGATTGCATAATGCACATATCATGTATCTATGGCCATCCTAACAGAATGTTGTAGGCCAAGGGAATGTCAAGCACCTAACAGGTGACATCCCTTTAGACAGGACTGACGTAAATTGGTAAAACCACAAGACCTAGAGACTTTCATTCCACTTTGTCATATGCTTTGATAGTGATCTTTCGTCGATGATCAATAGAGTCCTTAAAATAATTCAATTGTCTAAGTAGAGTAGCAGAGACAATATTTAGGCCAGCACCATTATCAATGAGGATCCGACGAACACATGTCTAATGGATCATAATCTCGATGTGTAGAGGTTGATTGTATGGGTGACTCAGTGAGTTGTCATCTTCCTCAAAAAAAGTCATAAGATATGGTGAGGTCAGGTGACCTACCATGGATTGAAATCACTCAAGATCAAGATCTTGGGGAACATTTTCCTCAGCAAGGGCTTTATCTAGAATCTTCCTGTGAGCAAGCAAGATTTTAAGTAGCTCAAAGATAGAAATCTGAGCATTAATTAATTTCAATTGATCAATAACACTATAACTCATTGTGGTCAAGTTTGTTGTGGGTTTTGCACCTTTTCCAGATGGACCAACAAGGGTTTTATCTTTGTGTTGTTCAAGATCTGAAGTAGGAGGCATAGGGCCTTTGGGCACCAACTTGGTGCGAGAGCAAGTAACAATGTTAGCACAGTGTTGTGAAGGTGTATTATCCATTTCATTAGAAGTAGGGCCCCTCAAGACAAATGGTGACTTGGGTTTGTCATTATCTTGCTTGCCCTTAATGGTAATAACATTGTAGTATTCAAAATCTATAGGTTTAACCATGTGAATGACATTGTCATCATTGGAATATGTATAGTTGACCTTGTTGTAGGGTTTTGGTTTCAAAGTCTCTCCTTTTGCATAAGCTGGGAAAGGTTTTTGAATGCCTTATGATCAAAGTTTTTGTTATGTCCATCTACCACAAGATCACTAGCATCAATCATGTCTTGGACTTTATGGCACAAGTTTATATAGTTGCTAGTTTTGTGTCCCTTGTTTTAGTGATACTCATAGAATGAGGTCTCATTCCACCATGGTGGACGTGGTTGTGGATCATAGGGACAAGGGTTTTCCATTGGTGAAATAAGCTTATGTTGTAGAAATGTTTTGTAAACCACATCCAAAGGTTCTCCCAAAGGTGTATACTCTCATTTGGGGCCTGTTGTCCAAGAGTTTCTCAGTTTGTTCCTAGATGTCTTGTTGTCAAGAGGAGGTTTCTCAATTTTTTTGGCTACTTTGAGGTCATCTATGAGATTAGATGCAGCTTTAGTAGGTTTGGGTGTGACACTGTCAACAACTCCATCATGTACAATTTCTCAGTTCTTGTTGACATGTTTAGTTTTATCCCTGTTGGAAGTGGAACCTTGTTTTATGTCTCTCTGAAGAGTGAGTTCACCTTTCTTGACCATAAATTCTTCGATATGGATAGCCTATGTAATCATGTCTTCAAAGGTACATGGACCTTGTAGTTGGATTCTATATCCAAAATCAGGTAAGAGGTTATTAGTGAAAATGTCAAGCTTCTCCATTTTTGAGATTTTACGGGAATACTTAGTGTATAGTTGTCTCCACCTTTGGAGGAATGTGAGAAGAGGTTCTCCAGCTTTCTATTTAAGGTTGCATAGATCTCAAATATTGATAGGGTTTTGTATGTTATGAGAATATTGTTGAACAAATAGATTGGTAATTTCATCAAACGTCTTGATACCAGGAGGTAAATGTGAGAACCACTCCAAAGCTTGACCACCTAGGCTTCTAGGGAATAAACGCATGAGGTAGGTTTAATCATGTATAAACTCCATAGACAAAGCACCAAATTCCTGCAAGTTATCTTGGTGATTAGTAGTACTAAAGTACTTGTCATATTTGGGTAGTTCTATGCCTCATGGGAAAGGCGACATGTTTATGCTTTTGTCAAATGGAAATGGACAAAGAGTGTCCAATGTGTATGTCTTTGTGGGTTTCTCTTTCTCATGCATCATCTGAACCAATTGGTCTTGCATAATTTTTAGTTGTTTTTGGAGTTTAGAAGTCTCAATTTCTTCTTCAGGTGTGATAATGGTTTCCATGTTGAAATGAGAGGGCAATTTAGCTCCCTCTTGGGAAAGTTTGAGAAAGTACTTTTCTTTCTCTTCATTGAGTACGATTCCCATGACCTTTTGAAATTTTTTGTCTCTTCGACATTTTGCTATGTGTTCAAGGAGGATTTCTACTTCTTCTTGTTCCTCATCAGTATCATAGTCTTTCTCTTCCTCTTTGTCATTCTTAGGTGTTTCTTGATGTTGACTATGACTACCATGTTCAAGTTCACAATTAGTCATTATAAGAACATGTTTAGTTTTAGTGTGTTGTGTTTCAAAAGGTCCTCTAAAAAAATGATCAGACATAGTGTTTGGTAATACAAGATCTCTACCTGTCTCAGTATCCTCTTGGTACAAAGGATTCCTAATTTGTTGCAGGTTTATGGAAAATATTTGCTAAACTCGAGATGACCTAGTAGGTGAGGAAGATTGTGAAGATGCCTCACTATCCAAAGATATAGATTGCGTAATGAAAGGTAAGTGACCTCTACTGTGATTATGACCCCTAGCATGACCACGTCTAAGGTTATGGGGATAAAACACATTGCCACTTCTAGTTGCGACAACCATAGACAAGGACAAGAAGCTAGAACCTAGACAAGGACTACACTAAGATTGAGTCTCAAAAAGGACAAGATAATAGCAAGAATAATATCCAATAAGGCCTAAATGGTCTGATTTAAAGGCTAGAACAGATAGAGATTATGACCAATGCAACACAAAGTATGACAAGCATTAAGACGAGGACAAAATATAACTTATGAGACGAGACTAGTCAAAGTGCAAGATACAAGCCCTTAGCAAAGAAAAGTGCCGCTATTTCAAGACTGTTGACAAACAAAGAGTGACAAACAGATGTAAAAAAGGGTAGCATACAAGTTGAAGATAGCTAAAATAGATTGAAAAGTGGAAATGTTGACACAAGATCTCACGCAAGAAACCTGTATAGGCCGCACAAGGAAGTTTTCTGAGCCACACGAATAAGTTTCCTAGATTGCACAAAAGTCAGTGACAGTAGTTTAATTTCTCGTGAGGAAGTTTAGGGGTCATGCAAAGACTCTTGACAGTAGTTTAATTTCACTTAAGGAAAAAATGATTTTGCGCGAGACTGGAAAAGTTTTTACGCGAGAAGGTAGACTAGTTTTACAATAGGAACTGATTTCAATAAGATTTCTGGACTTTCCAGATAGAGTAGATAGATTTTTGAGATAGGTTCAATCGGACACATAGCGAGATTGACCTCACAAGACATTTTGACAAAGTTTCAAGTTTTTAATTCAAGCAAAGTGTTTAAACAAGATAGTGGAAAGAAAGCAGTAGTTGAAAATAGTCTTGTCGAGGACAAAGCAATGTGACAGGATAGGGGAGTCTTGACCTTTGTTTTTTGTAACTGGTTTGGACTTTGTTGATGACTCCATAACAAACATGTTTTATCCCTAGAAAGAAAAATTGGTAGAGAAGGCAAAACCTTTGTCTCACTTCTTATGCGCATGTGTGTACCTCACATGGCTATGTCACCCCCTAGAAGGTGCTTGTGTTTTTGGTATATTCAAAGGGCTCAATCGTATACACTGAATGAGCACCCTTGTGGCAGGGGAAGAGCACATATACCACCTTCAAACATCTAGTAGCATGCCTATGGTGAGTTATATAGGAGAGATTCTTCTCCCTCCTTGCACAAAGATTATGCCTCCTTTTGGAAGTGAACCAGGTGGCTTCTAACTAAGAGGTTTTTAATTGGCTTCCATTCATATTAATTTTTGGTGGCTCTGCAAGCAGAGTTGAGACTAGCAGCCCACACCAACATCTAAAATTGCACACTACTTGCTTAACAAGCCAAGGGCTGGCACTGACCAATGCACAGATAGAGCCTCCCTTTGATATGTAATATCAAGAATCAAGGGGAAGAAATTAATTGGGCTTTGGAGTCTTTTTCTCTACAAAGCATTTTGATTATAGTGAGTTGGAATCTCCGGCAAAAGGAGTGTGCTCACTTGGGTTGTTCCTAGAGGTTGGATCACTCTGGTAGGCTCTCTAAAGGATTGACATGGACTAGTGGTTTAGATCTAAGGGTCCAAGTTTTTGATTTCCCTCAAGGGGAAAGAGCATAATCCTCTACCTTATTTCCTCACCCAAACATGCAAGACAAATTAATTACCAACTTGGCTTAATCAATCCAAACTCATTCTTCCTTAAAGATTTTGATTCCTTTAACGGAAATCATTGTCTTATCATAGAAGAGAACAAGCTTTGGAGAACCACCAAGTTGCTTGCCTTCTTTGGAATGCCATCTTTTGGAAGCATCTAGGTTTCTAATCCACTCTTGGTCATGACATCCAAGAAGTGAAGAGCATATTCCCCTATTCTTTCGTCTTGCACTCTAGGAAGTTCACAAGCCCCTAATTAGACTAGTTTTGAAAGCAATAAGAGAAGACACACATTGTTTTGTGGGTTTGAAAATATTGATCTTTGACAAGTGTATCTTTGACAATCGTCCTACAATCAAACTGTTAATCCATTTTCAAGTGGGTTTTAAAAGGAATCTTCGGTAAACATCCTACAAACAATAGTTAAGCTGTAAGAAATCAGAGAAACAGATTCAAAATAAAACACGTTAGTGAAATTAGATAATTTGTATATTAAAAAAAAATGCTCAAAATTAAAACTGCTATTACAAGATCTCGCACAAGATCTCTGACAAAGCCATGTGAAACTATTTTTAGCTCCTACAAAATTCCTTTATGGCTCGCGTGAAGAAATAGGTGTCATGCAAAGTTTTGCACGATAAGGCACTTTCTCATGTGACACATAGAGAATCTTCACACGAAGATTCAAAATCTTCACACGAAAATGAACAGTCTTGCACGAAGATTCAAAACCTATACAGAATTATACGGACAAAGAACACAAAAATGATTTCAAAAATGTAGAGTAAGGCCAGAAAAATTGATTTTCTCGGCCCCACAGTGGGTGCCAGAAATGTATATGCAGAATGTGGCCTTACACCACACACACACACTTCAATATAGTATTTATATGAGGATTCATCCCAGAATGAACATTGGATTGTCCATCCAAAAGTCATCCAACAAGCCGATCTATTGCCTTCTATCTAAAGAGATTTTGCCTATTAATATCCTCAGAATCAAGATGCGAGCAACTAGACCCTCTAAGAATGAAGGATTTGAAAAGAGATGCAACTATTATATGTGAATATGCAAATTGATCTAAAATGAGATATGCAAACTAGTCTAAGAACATATAAAAGAAACGGTTGAGATTGATTTTAATCAACAGTCAGGATTGAAGATGAAGTTCAGTCATAAAGGAAGATTCCCAAATGAAAGGGAGTTAACTAGCTCAGATTTGAGTGTACAAGTTAGTCAACTCATATAGACTTTAGTGTTAGAGTAAGTGATCTGAGTCATTTCAATTTGATCAGTAGTGAACTAGGAATTTCCCTTTTTGAACTGAAGAGAGATTTTGGAGAGATATTTAATTTAATAAAATGAGATATGCCCTCATAAATACCTTTTCTATTTAATTAAATAATTCTATTTAATTAAATAATTTTGTTTAATTAATTAAAAATAGGTTTATTTATTAAATTAAATTGATTTAATTCCTTAGTACATTAGCCTTAGGACATAATTTAATTTAATTAAATTGTAAATACTTTAAATTAAATTAAATTCTAATTAGTAGGTATAATGTGACTAATATAAATCAATACTTTAGGAATGAAATAAAGAGTATGATGAATGCAGATTTAGGTTTTTTGCATTTGACAATTAAGTCAAGTAGCGAGTAGCAGAATAAGAATTTCCTAGTGACATAAGAATTTAGAATTGATCAGAAATAGACTAGAATTGGTATCATGGCAATGAGCCAATTTTGGGGTATTACACCTATTGTGAATGTGAGATGTATGACCAAAAAACACTTATTTTCTTTAGTTTGACAACCTTCTTGAGAAAGAAAATCAACCAAAAGGTTTTCCTTGCCTAGATAATGAACACAATCAAATTCAAAGGTGTCTAAAAATTGTGCCCATGGATGAAGCCAACCATGCACAACCTTGTTCTTTGATTCCTTCTTGAAGAACCCTTTTAGATTTTGTAGATCTACTCAATATTTTTTTTGTAATATTGGAATGCCTTAAATGTATGAACCAATACCAATATTTCTTTAAGGGTACTATAGTAGTTTAATTCACTCACTTTGAATGATCTAGATACATATTGAACAATTTCTTCTTTTCCATCTCCACAATTTTAGGACCTGACCTAGGGAGAGAAAGAGGAGTGAGTTTGATACTTTTGGATTTGATGCATTTGATAACTACATCATGTTGTTTGGTCCATGTAGGAGGATTGTTTTTTAGAAGATTATTTAATAAGGCCCCGTTAGAAGAAACATTCTAATAGAATCCAACAATGTAATGGATCAACCCCAAAAATCTCTATACTTCTTTACATTGGTGACAAAGATTCTTTATTCAAGATAAAATATGGCTTTGAGCATCCACCTTCCCATGGGGAAGGAGTTTGGTACCGATGAAAATGATGGATTCAGAGAAAAATTGACACTTATAAGGATTTAATAGAATACTATTCTAGAAGCAATAAAAATTTTCAAGTGCTCAATATAACTTTTTGGATACTTTGAAAAAATTATGATATCATATATGTAGGGAATAAAAAATTTAGAATATGAGTGAAATTTTTTATCCATGGCCTATTGAAAGATAGATGGAGTAGTCTTGATACCAAATGGGAGAACTATCCATTGGTAGAGCCCTTGTGGTACAAAGAGAATAGTCTTATAATGATGAGATTCTTTGAGCTTTATTTACTAGAACCCCTTTGACAAATTAAAATTTGAATAGATGTTAGCACTAGAAATAGATTTCCATGTGTACTCTTTAGAAGGAAGAGGATATTAACTATCCAAAAGAAAGCATTAAAGGTTTATAACTAACCATTAACCACTTTTTAGAAAACTAATTTCCATTTTCATACTTTTTGGGAACATACATAACATAAAAAGAAAAGGAAGAGGATGTGGGTATGATGAGACCTTTGGAAAATAAATCTTCAATCTCTTTTTTACATATTCATGTTTAGATCTACTTAGAAGAAAGTAATTAGCATGTCCTCATGGAATAGTCTTTTTACCATTTGCATTTATCTTGAGCAGATGAGAACATTCCAAATTTTGTTGAAGTTTTGTCAAATCTTTAGAAAATACCTTTTCCTTGAACATTTCTTATATTTCTTGAAATTGAGATTGAACTGAATCAATTTTCTTAGTAAACCATACTTTATTGTCACTTCTTTTTCTCTGAGATAACTTAGTTTCTTTTGTAGTGCTACATTTTAGTTGAGTGAGGTGTGTGACAAAAAATCCTTTGAATTGAAAAGAATCCTTGGTAATAGTAAAGAGTTCCCATGTAGCCAAAGTCTAACTACCTATATGTCTATCATATCTATCATGTTCAAAATGTACAAAATTAACATATTCTACATGATTGGAAAAAAGAGCAATGGGGATAGTACAAACCAAGAAAGATATATGATTTCCATTGCCAAAGCATAACTTAGCTTGATTAGTTTTCCATTGATCCTTTGGGAAACACCAGTAGCAGGCAATATCAACATCTATGTTAGTATGAAGCAAAAAGTGAAGATTATATGGCTTGATGGATGAAAAATGTATTGAAAGTGTAATGCTAGGATAATCTTTAGCAAAAACCATATGCATTTATTGCATATTTTTTAATGAGCTCATTTCTTATGATATTTTAGCCTAGATTTCTTTATCCAATAAAGGAAAGTAAGGCTTTTCTTTGTATAAAAATTCTTCATCTATTAACATATGAGCTTCTTGAGGGGGAGGGTTCTTGAAAAGACATGTGAGTAGAAGATGTTGTTCCTCCCTTTTCCTCAATGTATTGAGAGAGTTTAGTTTCTATTTCTTGTGTGTCTTCTTGGTACAAATATTCAAGTTCCTTTTGTGCATGGTTGATAGCCTTATTTAGAAATATGGAACATTGGTGATGCCAAGACTCTTTTTATAATTTTCCTAAAGAGGTAGATAACTTTGTCAAGGGAGTAAAAATTATCATTGAATCTTGACAATGCCAAAAGATTGACAATTGAGGAGATGTAGAAGGAGAAATAACTTATTCTTCTAGATTGGTCATCTATAAATGAAGAGTAGAAAACCTCTATTTATTATGTTTTTAGGTACCTTAAGATATTAGCATGTTGACATTTTTTCATGTTCTAATTTTGTCAATGATTTTAGTCAAGTCATGAAGCTTAGATTGATAATATGGAGCTAGAGATATCATTCTACAAAAGAATGACACCTCTAAATCGCAAGAGTCACAAGATTCATTACTATCTTTAACAATTGGTAATGGTGAGAGGTTTCTAGGACATCAAAAAATTCATCTTCATTATTTAATGAAGATTCTAAGAGGATATCTGAGGGTTATGTAGGATAGCCATTAATATATTTATATTCCTCTTCATTAGAAAGCCTGAGTTGATGAACCCTATTAATTTTGGCTTTGCCTCTTTTCCTTTATCTATCTGGACATTTATTTTCATAATCAGTGCCTTTTCAAATATAACATGTTATAGGTTTCCAGTACCTTTTCTTGAAGAATTTCCTTTTTTTGGAAAAACCTTTAGTTTTTTAGGATTTTCCATAGGGAGGATTTTTGACTTTACAAGAACAAACAATAGATTTCTTGTGAGTAATTTTCCTCTTTTTATTTGAGTTAGAGAAGTAACCACAACTATAATCAGGCACCAACTATTTACATATAGATTTAGCAATGATAGGCCTTATCCTTTCCTTGAGATTTTCTTTTTTTTTTAGTGTTGATAGATTTCCCAATTTACTTCAGTGATAAAATTAAAAATTTAGGGAAATGTAGTTTCTTCCATTGTATGATTGGTGAGAATGAAGTGTTTCAAATATTTTTTCAAGTAATAGTTGCAAAGCTTATTCCCAAAGCTCTTGAAAAATGTAAAATACATGGAATTGTGCTTTTGCTCATGCCTAGAATAATAAGTTTTTTGATTTTGATCATTGAAGTATTTATCTAACTAGGTGAGATCACAGTTTTTTTTCTTCCATTAAATTATTTTATTCCATACGTTGAATAAAATTGTTATGTCCAACAAACATGAGGATCAACTGATTACATACTACATCCAACCCTGTTGTTAATAAGTTTTCCCTATTAAATATATCCAATCTATCCCATGCTTTTCTAGCCAGTCTAGTCATTCCATTTAAAGCTCAAAAATATATTCTCTTGGTGGGACTATAGGATTGGTGCTGATATTATTTTGAATCCATGTTCTTAAGGCCTGAACACTCTAAAGGTTATTGATAAGATCAAAATATTCAAAATTTGACCATGGAAGAATTTTGGCCTTAAAATTATGTAAATTTTGGAATGGATTCTATTTACCATTGTCATCCCCATTCTTCATATTATTCATAAGAACTTGTCATCGAGAAAAAATATCCTTATAGGTAATTGTGGATGGATCCCATTCCTTTAGAGACTGGGGTGCTTCTTTTCTATAAACTAGTTTAGCTAGAAATCTTGAATGTTCTTCAATTTCCATGTTGGTAGCTCCCAAAAGAAATGACATAGAAGTGTTGTAATGAGTCTGAGAGACACTTTTAAAGATCATGGTCATAGTTTGTAGGATCTTAGAACTATCTTTCTTTTGTGCTTCCTACCATGCTTCTTCTTTAGCCTTAAAAGCATGATAATCATTGTTCAAAGAGGAAATGCTAGCTTAGAGAGATTGAAAGTGAGAATTAGATAGTTTTTTTTCAAGAATGATCAAGTGAGCAATGACATCATGGTTATTTTTCATCCATTGGGCTCAAAATTTATGTTGTAAAATTTTAGCAAGTCATTGAGAAACATGACCATCATTGGGAATAAGGAGTTGCTTCTGCAAACAAAGCTTTTTTTCCAATTAAGCAAAATAGATCCACATGGGATATCATCACCTATGGGGGAAACATATTATGGATAATAGGGAATATATAATTTCTAGGGATCATTAGTATGCATAAAGTCACAAAAGTTTTAAATCATGTGAGTATAGTCATGGGAACTTTTAGATTCAAGTTCTTGTAAAAGGACTAGATCAGAATCAAGAATAGAAATAGGCTTAGTTTAAATCATTTGAACATGTCCAAGGAGAAAACTATAGGGATATTTAACACATCTAGGCCATCTAAAATCATTAATTTTTGAATAAGAGGCATGCAAACAAATTGGATCCAAGGATTTCCTTCTATCAAGCTAATGAGGTTGTAGGGTACCTAAATGTTTTTTTTCTTCTTTAGTGGATGCATATGCAGTGAATCCTCTGATTCTATGAAACTAATAAAAGTAAAGCTGGGGGTTTCATTAATGGAAATGTCTTGTTATTGAACACTCCTATATTCTTGTTGATATTCACTAAGATATTTGAAAAACCATTCTTTGGGTAGTTGGATATCTTTCCATTTCATGTTGCAAGTGTCTCATAGCTGAGATGTAATACTAGAAGAGGTCTAGATGGTAGTAAACTGCTCATTGAGAGGAATATCTCTACAAGGATCATCCATAAAGTGCATGGTGGTATTGAACAAGTAGAAATGGATAACAGAATATAGGGTATGATCTGTGGATCCTTCTTTCATGAGAAAATTCATGGTTTTGAATTTTCAAGACATCATCACACATGCTGTAAAATAAATGACTATGGTCAAAGCACTTTCAGAGCCATATTCAATTGATAGAGGAAATAAAACATATTATATCCTCTCTAACAAAAACTAGAAGATAAGAAGAAGTAAAAAATATTTTATCCATCCCCGTCCTTCCCATATTACACCCAACTATAAGGAAACTAATGCACTCATTCATAAGAAAGAAAGAAACCATGTTTCATAATCACTTAAAATATATAATATATCATAGGTATAATGACAAATTTGAAATCATTAGGTGATACATTCATCCAAGAAGGAAAGAATAAATTTAAAAATTATAAGATACGTTGTTCTAAAAAAGTAACAATTTATTGACACCTCTTTCTAATCAAATTGGCATTTAAATACAAAAAATTCTCTTTCAATATGCATTCTCAATTCATAGGTATGGTAACAGAAGGTCATACATTATGAACTAATAATTATGAGAGTTTATATCATCATCATTATTGACAATGTTTCTCAAGAGTTGAATTCAATGTACAAATGACACCCTTATTGGCTCCTGATTTAATAGTGATTTTAACTACCTTTTATAATGTCAGAGAAACCTAGGAATTAGCTAAAGACTATTATAGGTATTTTGAGAAACAAAATAAAAGGACCAACTAACAAGACCTTGTGGTCTTCTTGTCTTTGAATTCTACAAGATTCAGGCTAGTTTACCTTAGGAATTTATTCTTATTTACATTAAAATGAATGTTCTCAGCATGAAATCCATAAATAATAGATGATTTATCTTTTTTTCTTCTAATTTAGTTGTATTAAAGAGATGATAACTAGCTATTGTACCAAACCTTAAATTCTATTTGCCAAGTATAAGCTGACATTTTAAACTTGAACAAAAAGATATTAAAAATATTGATTGATATAGATTTTCTACATTATGCAAAGTATTCCAATTAGATTAACTCATAAGGATGGTCATTTCCTTGTCCGCTGGGCTATAACTCATAGGGATTGCACTCCCATCTCTAGATCTTACCTTGATAGTTTGTGATAAGATCATAAATATTCACTTCAAGATCTCATATTAATTATATCTTCAAATTGAAAACCAAAAATTTATTCACTTTTTTCATTTAGCATTTACATAAAACATTAGATTATCAAATAAATAAGAACAAAATATAATTCAAAATTAATTACAACTGAAATTTAATGAGATTTTCTATCAAATTTTAGAGAAAAAAATGGAGATAAATGAAGAGACAAGATTTGGGATGAATAGTTAACTCTTTGTATTTGTATCAACTTTCTTGAATTTGTATACAATCAGAATGTTTATCACTGTCAAAAAAATAACACAATAGACTAGCCATTGTTAATTTTCATATTCAAATTTGGAAAAAAAGTTGCATTATGCATGGACGGACTCAAATTTTACAAAACTATGTTAGAAGTAATAGTTCAGCAGTATAAATGAAAGCGGGGGTGGGTTGAATCAATTATATATCAATCTTAGTCTATTCTTACTTTATCAACCAAAGTAAACAATAATCATAAGAAATACACATACACAAATACACTAGATATGTTGACTAGGGAAACCCTTGATCAGAGGGAAAACCCTAGTGGGAATGATACCCACAAAATAATTTACTAATCTGAATATTCCTTGTTAGAGGATGCATCCAGTTAAGAGCCTGTTACAAAAATTAGTACAAAAGTCCCTATTAGGAGACTTTGAATCCCTATTAGGAGATTCCAACCCTATTAGGAGTTGAAGAAGACAGTTGAACCCACTATCTAAACAACTTTAGGATTAGACCAAAAAACCCACTATTCATAGATGTGAATAATCTCTTCTCTCTTCCTCTATCTAGTATGTCAAACTTCTTCACCTTTAGATCATGCAAATAGATCTAGAACTCATCAGTAACCCTTAAGGCCACTTACACACAATAGAAAATTACTCTGCCCTTCACAATTCACAAATCTCCTCTACTACTCGATCACAACCATCATGTCTAGAACTTGGAAATATATTTTCTTTATACCATATTCAATCATTAATCCTTTGAGTCAGCTCCATAAATAAAATACACATTTAATTAAAGCTATATGCTCTAGTTATACCCAAAATTTCACATGAACAACTTCCATACCTATGCACTTGTTGATGTCATCAGTGATTAGTGTACTTCCTCTAGTTAACTATGCAACGCTTCATTCCAAGAACAATATGTTATATTGATCATACACTAGAAACTATTTTCCCAATAATCTATTTTCCTATAGTTCTTTGTAAGTCATTGATATCTTCTGTACATTGTCAATTCAAGTTCTGTACACTTGACTACATGTCAAATACATGCTATAGTATATACTTTAAATTGTGCATGGGCAGATATGCAATGAGGTATCCATAATACATAAATCTAAGTATTCTACTCTAACAATTTTACTAAGTTGTCATCAATGACAAACACAATCATAATACTCTTCTGCCCTACTCCCCCATAGCATCAACATTCATGCCAACAATCTCCCCCTTTGGCATTGATGGCAACATAGATGAAAAAAATCTAGTTCCAAGAATACCAATCAATCAAATCCTTTAGCACAACTCCCCCATAATGCAAGTTCTCTTTAGTGTTTTACATGTCACTCTCTCACATTTTAATATTGTTCATATCACTCTCTCCCCCATTGACATCAATGTCAAAGGTAGTACACAATTTGAACATATAACAACCTATCAACATGACCACAATTTGGTCTATTTCTTTACAATTATACCACAAGTATCGAAAGATATTGTTGTTTACCAACTACCTATTACCAAGAGTCCTTGACTAACTCTATTCATCATAGATACTCCCCCATTGAGGAAGCATCAACATTTAGTCTAGTCTAACAATGGTGTTGTGTACCCTAGACTTATGCACTTTTGCATCCTCTACTCTGAGTTAGGTAAGGGCATAACCCCAAGCATATCTATCAGGTACTCAAATGTATCCTTTGGTAAGGCCTTTGTGAAAATTAATGCAATCTATTCCTTAGTGCTGATGTATTCCAATTTTATTTCTTTCTCTATAGCTTTCTCTTTTATTACATGATACTTTATTGCTATGTGCTTAGTTTTAGAATGCAAAATAGGATTCTTAGTCATGTTGACTATACTTGTGTTATCACAATAAATGATAACAAGTTCTATGAATTTTATTCCAATATCCTTCATCATCTACTTCATCCAAATGACTTGATTATAGTTGCTTGCTATTGCGACATATTCTACTTCTACAGTACTTTGTGAGGCACAATCTTACTTCTTACTAAGCCAAGAAACTAGTCTTCATCGAAGAAAAAATGCTTCACCACTAGTGCTTTTACTGTTATCCCTATCTCCTGCCTAATCAACATCTGTATAAGTGGAAAGATTAGAGTCACTCTTTTTCCCATACTAAATACCATAATCTAATGTTCCTTTTAGATATCTGAATATTCTTTTTACTACTGCATAGTGATATTCTTTAGGATTAGCTTGAAATCTTTCCACAATTCCAACTGCATTAGCTATATCTAGTCTACTATGAGTCAGATATTACAATCCACTAATCATAGATCTATACTTCTTTTGCTCAATATTAGGTATCTCATCTTTGCTCAATAACTTATGACTAGTTACCATAGGAGTTCCAATAGGTTTACAATTTTCTAAACCAAATCTTTTTAGTAAATCCTTTAAATACTAGGTTTGAGAAATAAAGATACCTTCTTTGTTCTGAACAATGTGCAATCCCAAGAAATTTCTTATTTCACCTATCATGCTCATTTTAAACTCATTCTTCATCTCTTCTAACAATTTGTTACCGGCTTCATCATTTCCACCAAAAATGATGTCATCAACAACCATCTTCTATTTCCTTCAAGCATAAGTTACTATCTATTGTTCCTTTAGAAAATTCAAGCTTTGCTAAATATTTGTGTAACCTTGCATACCAAGTTCTTGGTGCTTGTTTATATCCATACAATGTTTTCTTTAGTTTACAAACCATATCCTTTTCTTCTGTTAAGAGAAAATATTCTAGTTTCTCAATGTATACTTCTTCTTCAAGTTTTCCATTTAAGCATGCTAACTTAACATCCATCTGATACACCTTAAAATTCTTGTTTTCTACATATGCTAGGAACATTCTAACTACTTCCATTCTTTCTATAGGTGCATATGTTTCTTCATAATCAATTCCTTCTTGCTAAGAGTAACCTTTGCATACAAGTCTTGCCTTGTTTCTTATTACTTATCGTTGCTCATTCATTTTATTTCTAAATACCCATTTAGTGCTAATCACATTTTTGTCCTTGGGTCTAGGAACTAATTCCCATGTGTTATTTTTAATTATTTTCTGAAGTTCTTCCTTCATTGCTTCTTTCTAGCAATCATCTTTGATTTCTTCATCTGTGCTTCTTGGTTCAACTTGAGATATCATACATAGCTCTTCATTAACTTTGCTTCTTGTCATTACCCCTTTTTCCTTACTCCCAATTATCTAATTTGTAGGATGACTTCTTATCAAGTTCTTGTTAGGAGTAGGAGTTACTACTTCAATTCTTATTTCTAGTATTGCATTCAGATTTCCTCTTACATCTATAGCTTGTGCATTGTTCTGCATTCCATTATTAGTCTTGGAAAATAACTTGTTACCTCTATTAGTCATTCCAAAATAATCATTTCCATTAGAGTTATAGTCCATTGTCTTTTCCTTGGTACCAAAATTTTCATCAACTTTGATATTTGAACACTCAACTATGGTTTTTGTTCTATAGTTGAAAATTCTGTAAGTTTTACTTTTCAATGAGTAGCCAAGAAACATACCTTCATCACTTCTTGGATCAAATTTACCAATATCATCATCTCTTTTGATGTAAAATTTGCTTCCAAATATCTTGAAGTACTTGATTGATGTTGAGTGACCAAACCATACTTCATAGGGTGTTTTGTCCATACCTTTTCTAATCTACACTCTATTTAGTGTGTATACTATTGTATTGACTACTTCTCTCCAAAAGGTCTTTGGTACATCATTCTCAAATAGCATAGCTCTTGCTACTTCAACAATTGATTTGTTGATCCTTTCAACAATATCATTCTGCTCAAGTGTATGGCATAGGGATAGTTTTCTCATGATGTCATGTTCTTCACAATTGATATTGAATTCTCTAGAGGTGAATTCTCCTCCTCTATCTAATCTTAGGCTTTTAATATTAACTCTAGATTAATTCTCAACCTTTTTCTTAGATATCTTGAATTCCTCAAATGCTTCTAATTTTTCTTTAAGAAAAGATACCCACATCATTCTAGTGCAATCATCAACAAAAATCATAAAGTACCTTTCTCCATGGAATCCTCTTGTTCTTGCAGGACCACTCAGATTTGTATATACCAATTCTAGGTTTTGTGTTGTAAAAAACTACTTGCTAGGAACTAAGATTCTTTTCTACTTAGCCAAAATACATTCCTTACAAATAGTGTCAGTAGGCTTAGAGATCTTGGGAAAATCTCTCATAGCAAGTGTATTACTAGACTTCACAATGTTATCAAAGTTAATGTGACAAAATCTTCTGTGCCATAACCAATTGTTGTCAATCTTTGCTACTAAAAATGTTATTTCAATGGAGTTTAACTGAAATACATTACCTCTAGTTTTTGTGCCAATACCTAGTAGTTTTCCTTCCTTGTTCTTGATAATGCATATGTCATTACAAAATTATAGTTGATATCCTTTGTCCATAAGATATCCAACACTCAACAAGTATGCTTCAGTCCATGAAAAAAATAAACATCATCAGTGTATATTTTACCATAAAGTGTTA
Organism: Cupressus sempervirens; assembly: GCA_028749045.1. Classification (NCBI taxonomy): domain Eukaryota; kingdom Viridiplantae; phylum Streptophyta; class Pinopsida; order Cupressales; family Cupressaceae; genus Cupressus; species Cupressus sempervirens. The sequence continues at coordinate 642,975,442 of CM053783.1, read as the reverse complement.
TAGATTTAATTCCTATAATATGTCAGGCTACATTATTTCATACTCTAACAATTTCTCCATCATGGATTCTAAATTTGATAAACTTGCTCATATCACCAGTCATGTGATATGAACAACCACTATCAATGATCTAGTCTTTCTTTTCAACTTGTGAAATCAGTGCACTTTCTTCTCTAATTTCTCTATCAAGATCATCCTCTTTTATGGCCACAAATCCTAATTCATCTTCACTTCTACTTTGATCAGATTCTTCCTCATCTTCTTCTTCATTAGCATATAAACTATTTCTAGATCTTCTAGATTTGAATCTACCCTTAAACTTCCTTTCTCTCTTAGGACATTTGGAGGCATAATGACCATATTCATTACAAGTCCAGCATTTAAAGATATTCTTACCATTTTTTTATCTTTCCACAAGAAGAACCACTCCCTCTTGGATCTTTTCTTCAATGGATCTACTACTGCTAGCAATGTTTCCCAGTAGTTTTGTACTCCTTGCTAAACTAGGTTTGATATCTATTGTACCAAATGTTGTCTAAATTTTTTCCAATTCTCCAGACTATTTTAGATCAAATTCTATAGCTTCCAATCTACCAAGAAATGTCTCTTTGGTGAAATTAATAGTGTAAGGTATCATCAGTTGAATCATTTGTGCTACTAACTTGAAAGGGTGTGTCATGCCTTTTAGGATCTTCCATATCACTTCATCATCAAATTTCTTTCCATCATAAGATGTGATTCTTGCAACAACCTCAGATGTTCTCCCAACATAGCTTCTTACAAATTCATCTTCGATCATTCTAGAATCTTGAAATGTGCAATACAAATTTTGTAATCTAACTCTTTTTGCATGTGTATCACCTTCATAATTAGCCTCTAAAGTCTTCCAAATTTCATGAAATTTTTTGAGTAGTTTTACTTGACTGTACTCACTTTTGGGCAATGCTAATAGTATTGCTTCTCTTGCCCTTATGTTGCACATAAATACTTCTATCTATTCCTTGGTGCAAGTTTCAAGATTGTCTTCATCTGAAATGTTCTTGGATGTCTTGGTGGCAAGCCAATATCATGGACCTCTGCACAAGAGATGAGTCTTCATTTTATCCTTCTAGCTATCATAGTTTATGTCATCAAATCTAGGGATTTCCTTTCTAAACATATTTTCCATGGATCTCCTAAAGTTGTTAAACTTTCTTTCAAGGACCTAGTGCTCTGATACCAATTGTTAGAAGTAATAGTTCACTAGTATAACTAAGAGAGGGGGGAGGGGGTAAATCAGTTATATATCAATCTTAGACTATTCTTACTTTATCAACCAAAGTAAAAAATAATCATACAAAATGCACATACACAAATACCCTAGATATGTTGAATAGGGAAACCCTTGATCAGAGGGAAAACCCTGGTGGGAATGATGCCCACAAAATAATGTACTAATTTGAATATTCCTTGTTAGAGGATGGACCAAATTAAGAGTCAGTTACAACACTTAGTACAAAAGTCCCTATTAGGAGATTCCAACCATGTTAGGATTTGAAGAAGACAATTGAACCCACTGTCTAAACCACTTTAGGATTAGATCAATAAACCAACTGTCTAATTGATATCAATATTGTTCACAGATGTGAACAATCTCTTGTCTCTTCCTCTATCTTGTATGTCAAAATTCTTCACCTTCAGATCATGCAAATAGATTTGGAACTCATTAGTAACCCTTAAGGTCACTTACACGCAATACAAAATTATTCTACCCTTCACAATTCGCAAGTATCCTCTGCTTCTCAATCACAACCATCATGTTTAGAACTTGGAAACATCTTTCCTTTATACTATACTCAATCATTAATCCTTTGAGTTAGCTCCATAAATAAAATACACATTTAACTAAATTTATCTACTCTAATTATACCCAAACTTTCACACGTGTGACTTCCATACATGTGCACTTGCTGACATCATTAGTGGTTAGTGTACTTCTTCCAATTAACTACACAACCCTTCATTCTAGACAAAATATGTTATATTGATCATACAACATAAACTATTTTCCCAATACTCTATTTTCTTGTGGTTCTCTGTAAATTATTGATATCTTTCATATGCTGTCAATTTAGGTTCTACACACTTGGCCAAATGTCAAATACATGTTGTAGTATATACTATTAACTATGCATGGACAAATATGTAATGAGGTGTCCTCAATACATAAATCTTAGTTTGCTTCTCTGATAGTTTTACTATGTTGTCATTAATGAAAAACAAAGTCATAATACTCTTCTACGCTACTCCCCCATAGCATTGGCATGCATGCTAACAAACTAATGTAGAAAAAGAAATTTAGACCCGTCTCTTGCCTTGGAAACTCATTTTTATAGTGTGAGTTGCAACAAGTTTTAGGCCTAGAGGGAAAAGGAAATTTGTTCTTAAAACAAAAAGGTCACAAAAGGAAAAAAACTATCACTATCAAAAACTACATGAGAAGAATAAAAAATTGTGGTCCTTCACTTGATAATAGAATGATCCTTTCATTTTTTGCTTTATGGTGGGGCCAATTCTATTTTGGTAGTTTCCTATTCCTCCACTACACCTGATGATTGATCGTCTTCTTTTTTGTTGCTTGTTAGGCTATGGGACCACTTTATCTTCTTCTATTGTGTTAGGTTCTGACACTTGGGTGTCTAATGCAAGTTGTTGATTATCTACTATATCATTAGTTTGAGTAGCTATATCAACCAACTACAATTTTTTTATGGATGTTGCTTTATCTATGAGCCCTTCTTAAGAAGCCACCTATAATGAATGTATAGTTGAAGAATAATCTACCATCTACTTCTTGAAAACTATGTCATCTAGCCAATTGAAATTCAATATATCTCTTTCTTTTCTCAGCACATCTTTTCCTAACCTTTTTATTTCAGCAAAATCTTCATGGAAATAATCAAAGAATAGTTGTAATTGAACTAACTCTTCACTAGTTCTAGCAAACCAAATGTAGTTTTCTTGATTGACTACATCATTCATTCTAATGATCACTAGTTCCTTTAACTCATTCCCCCTTTCTTCTTTATCCTTTATACAACATGGGCCTTTTAATGCATGGGTAAAGAGATCACAATTTTTACTAAGATACTTTGAGAAACTCATTTTCAATAATCTCTGCAATATATCTCTTTTCTAGATAAAAACTATTAGATCACTTGCTTGGTAAATATTTTTCTCTATAAGGTCATCAATTAGATCAATGACAAAGAAACACAAAGTAGTGATGGAATCATCTCTATTAATCCACTTATTCAATTTTTTTCTCAAGGTGGCTTCATTGTTATTCAATTCTTTCTACATGTCCACCAACCTAGAAAAATCCAAATGAAACAAGGGCTGATTAAATCTATCCACTTAAAATGTGATAGTACCTTTGATCCTATCCTCATGTTGCACACCCAATTCTTCATACAACACCCATATTTTTTGCTTATCTTCATTTAGCTCATCTACTGTCTAGAATTTTGGCTATAGGGGGATGTTAGGGATCTCCACATGTATTGGGATAGGGGAAGAAGAAATTCAAAGCTAGCTAGATTATCTCCCTAGCTTTCCCTTCCCTTGTTTCTTCTGCAAGTATGCAATCATCTTTTCCATTTGATAAATATTTATTTCTCTTTCATCATATGCCTTAAGAACCTTGTAAAACTTTGCATGAAGCTCAAAAAACTTATTCTTGTCTATGGCAACTAGTTCCACCCCAAAATTAGCCATTTATTTATTCATTTGATCTAACTTCTCACTATCCACTTCTCCGACCCTATGTACCATCAGGCTCCTAGTGTGTTCAACATCCAAGAATTCTTTAGCCCTCGACTTCTCCCTCTTTTGTATACTCCACATAACCAATTCTTTGTGATCATTCTTGTATTTCATCCCTTTATGGAATTCTTCTACCTCTTGCTCAATTCTAAACTTTGTCTCCTTTTCTTTTCTCACTGCATCAAAAATCATTTCATTAGAAATGTTCCACTCTAGTAGTATTAGTACTCCTACATCTTTCATTAATTTCTTTCCCCCTGATGGGCTTATTTGACTATATTATTGCATTAGGTTAGCCTTAACTTCTTCTTCTATGTCAGAGTTCTTCCTATTAGGTTTCTCTATCTTCACCTTTCTACACTATGCCCCAAAAACTTCAATATTGCTTCTCCATAAAAATTGCAAAAATGCCCTAGACTTTACAAAACTATCATCATCCAAAATAAATTCTTGTAGCCTACTCTACAATAGGATCAATCTCCTTCCCCTTGAAATCTTCTATAGTAAGGGATAGAAGTGGCATTTGAGGCTCTTCGAGTGCTCTCTCCTCTACCTCTGGTACAATTATTAAAATATCATGTTGATCTCCCATCTACTTCAATTGTTCCCTTAAGGAATCTTCATTGTCAATATGGATGGGATTCTATGAAGTGGAGTAATCCTCATCTTTCAACGAAGATCCTTGCTCCAATTTCAACCTTTTAGTTATTGGTTCTAAGGGCGAGCTCTCTAAAAATTGCCTTTTACACAAAGGAACAAGTTATATATCTACATTCCTAGCACAACATATCTTGCTTTTCTTTGCAAAGTGCATTATCCTAGGCTCATTATTACCCTATTTGCCAAAATTTTCTCAATCTTTATGACTTGGTCTAGGTATGCTTGTATCAATATCCCTTTTTTCTCATTAAGAGTTTACATGAATTCATAAAATTTGTCATAAGTTTATTTATCTTATCTCCCTAGTATTTAATGTTAGCAAGGGGATCATACTTCTTATCTAAAGCATTTATAAAATCTAAGACCCTATTATATACTTTCAATTTCTCCATTTTTACTTATCGTTCTTGAAAAAAATCATTTCTTATAATATACTCAAGAAAATTAACAATATGTTCATATGATTTAGATTTAGTCCTATCTATAAATATGTCATAGAAGCCTTCTGGGTGAATAAAACAAGGATGTGATTGAGCCATTTGGTATCTATCAAGAAAATTATCTAGATGTCTCCATCCTCCTTTGGTGAGTACAAAATTGTGGATGACTGTAAAATTTGGAAAAATTGTCCCTCTTAACCTGCCCACCAACTCTCTCTCTTCAAGCCCTCCTAGTTTCCATACAAACTAAATGACTCCCACCTTTAGAGGCACCTGATATGGGAGGACATGAGGTTTTCTATGGAAACCATATGGTTTGAAAATAATAGATATAGAGTAAGGGATAATACCCCCCAGTTATGACTTACTTTTAAACCATTAGCATGATCCTTGAGCCTAATCAATTTAATAAGGGTTGAGGTATCCTAGGGTTATCTCCAGTCAACAAGATCCTCATCTTTGAGGAAAAATATTTATCAAAACACACAAAAATGGCATCTATGACTTCTCTTTTCATATCAATAATTTATAGCAGAATTGGTAGCTTCTCCCTGTCTTTTTCTAACTCTAGTTTCATATGTTTTGAAAAGACAAAAACTCCCTTGTACAAACATATATACATTAATAAAGAATACTAGAAGAAGGACTATTCCACCTCACCCTTGTTGATGCCAATTAGTCCATTATGTATTACCTTAACCAAGTAAGATGGGTAATAAAAAATAGAGCTCATCCTATACTGCAAGATCTGAGAAATCATAAAAATAAGAGACCCAGGGATGTGATCCTATTCACCAAAACCAAAAATTTTGCACAATGATACATAAATGTCTATGCCCTAGGACTGAAATATTTCTTCAACAAGGGCTCAAGGTATGAGATGTGACTAGTGGATGATTCCCTATCCTTACAAAATGCTCCTATAGTGGTTGTCCCTAAAGATATACCCTCTGAGCATCATACCATGCTTGCTGATCATCAAAATCAATCTTATCATGTAATGTGTGGTTATGGTTTAGCATGAAAACCTCCCTAATAACTTTGGTAGTCACCCTAAAGAGGTTATCTTCTGTATGGTTCTTGACAACCCTTAGCACAAGATCCTATCTCTTTGCCTACATGGTTAGCAAGTCACTGTCAAAGAAAACACTAGGGACATTCAAATTTCTAATGTTAAATTCTCATACATTACTCAGTGGGGTATCATGTTTTCTCTTTGAGAACCATTTTCTAAAAAAATATAGTCCACCCATTGTTGTCTCAACATCTCTTAACCATTTTTCCTTGTCATAAAAATCCTCACCAATCAATAACCTAGGGTTCTTAGGAACCAAATCTTTTCCTTTAGCTTCTTTTTGGTGGAGAGGGGAAATTTTTCAAGGAAATCAACATGCACATTTCTATGTTAATAATATATCTTTCTAGAGAAATCCCTTTATGGAGGAATTTTTATCAACTAAATAAAATTGGGACTAGAATTATTTAGAAATAAAAGTTTAGGCACTTACCCATAAATTTCTTTCTTTAGAAAAATAATTTGTTCATAATAATTCCCTATGTGGAAAACTCAAACTCTAAGCTCTGGTTCACTATGCATCAAAACTCTTTTTCTTTGTAACTAATTATGGAATGAATCAAAAATTTTATACAAAACTCCTTCACACAAATTCTCTTTGATACACAATTAATGCTCCAATAGTCAAATTGTGTATGTTATGCCATGAATTTGAAAAATGATCATTAATTTGGGCATAATCTAGTAGTCTTGATTTGAACTTAACAATTGCATCACCTTTCACCTAGTTAGACACATGCCAAAATCTTGTATTGTCACTATGGCTAAAACTTGAGCACTTTCATTATGTGAGAATATTCCCATTGTCGATCCTTTTGCATCTCATGATCATAAAATATCTTTTCTATCATTACATTCATTTTTAGAGCTAGGCCCATTGAGACATACATCAACATATTACATTCTCACTTTGCATAAAAACCTTGCTCTTTTAGTATGCAAAAATACAACACCTGTTGATCTTCAAATAATGGATGGTTAATATTTTTGCATGCAACTATATGGAAAATATGGCCCACATGGACACATGATAAATTATTACATTCTCTCTTTAGGTAGACTTTGAGCATTTTGGTTTTTCAAGAATGCAACAATTGTTGATCATCTAAAGGTCTGATGGATAGGATAGCTCATTAATATTTGTTATACTTAGTATTCATAGTGAATCAAAACATGCCATCTAGAAACCTATGCTGACAACATCCTTTTTCATCTCATAACAAAATCTAGTTCCATAGTTTCCATGTGTCAACACCTTGCATTTTTTCTTTAGTTAATCATTTTGCATTTTAGCTTTACAAAAATATGACTACCTCTAAGCTTGATCTAAATCTATGGCTAGTAAGATTCTTTTTTTAATACTTTTTTGAACATATTGTGGGCCTAGAGGTAAAATTTTCAAATTATCACATTGTTGCACCTTTAAAATGCTTGAATCTTCACCTCGTGACAATATGACAACCATCAATTTGCCTTCTAATCAGTGGTTGAGAAAAACACATTTTATTCTATGTTTTGAGGACCCATAAGGACACATGGAAATCTATCATTTTTTTTTATTTCTTAAACATCAAAAACTTTCAATTTGTGAGAATGTGATAGCCCTTGATCATCACTTATATCAACAATCATCTTAGTCTAAATTTAGAACCAATCCGGATGTGATAGCTGGCATATTTAACCAACACACATCATAGTAAAAAGTTATTACCCCCACTAGGACTTGCATCAACATATTGCATTCTTACACTTCTTAAACACTAAGAAATTTGCAACTATGAGGATTCTACATGTGTTGATCTGGAAGTAGATCAATGACTATCATAAAACCATTGATTTCTTCATTTCCTTGGGTCCTACAAGACATGTGTCATTGTGTTGCTTTCATACTTTGGTTAAAGGCTTTACATCTTGAATCTGTGAGAATGCAACATTTTTTGATCTTGAAGGTGATCAACAACTATAATAAAAAATGACCAGAAGGGTTATAAATGAGAAAAAAATAAGACTCAAGATAACCACAACATAACCTGAGGTTAAATTTGAGTTACAAGCTCGGGCAAGACGACAATTTTGTGAAAGATTTTAGAAATAATCACAAAAAAAACCTTAGAATAAGAAATTTAAAAGGGTATTAGGGCCTTTTTAATACCACCCACCTTAATTTGAAAGCTGTGGTCAATTAATAATTTTTTAAAGGAAGCTAGGGCACAAGAGACACTAGATCGTAATAATTAGGGATTTTTTGAGGCATGAATGATCAAGAGAATTGCAACCCTAGTTTCTTATATGGGATAAACTATACTTTTCACAATGAGCTTAAAGGATTTTAACTAAGTGAAAAATAAGGCTACAATCCCCATTGTGGAAATAATTCAACAACACAATAAGGATTGCTAATAATGATACATTTTTTCTATTTTGATGATTACTTTCTTACTTTGTTTTAGTATAATTTTTATTGATCACCTAATAGTAATATCATTTTGGGAAATGAAGACATGCTACCAACTAAAACTTAACACAATTTTCATTAAAATTTTGATAATTTTAAGCATAACTCGACTATGTGCAAACAATAGTACTTTAAAATTGTTAATCTAATCTTAATAGTAAAAGTAACTATACAAAACAATAAAACCACAAAAAAAGACATAAATTTCAACATTGAAGCCCCCAAACTTTAGACTAGAACTATCTATCCACAATCCTTTTTTTTCTTCTAATTTCTCAAAGTTATAGTATGTGTATATATTTTTATTACAGGAGGCAAGCAAGGTATGAATTATTGCCCTTGCAACCTCGATAATTTCCTGAAAAGAAAACTCTATAATTGTAGCAAATCATAGTCACACAAGCATAGAAGATGGAAACACCAATAAACATCCATCCTCAACCATAAAAAAATGAGTACAATATTTCTCATATTAGTAATATCTTGGCTATCACATTCAAAAATTGTCAAAATATGGTTGGATTATGGGGTTGAACTATATGTGTATGATTGTAACCTGTCTTGGCTTCATTTGAACTTCTTATTTTTCTTTTTCAAAAGATCAAAGTCCCAAGTATTATATTAATAACAAAAAATTTTGCAAACAAGTTTTACATATGCATTAGATGAGGCAAAATGATTCACATTTATGTACTATAGTGGTATTGTCACATATGTTTCCAAATTCATTTGCTAACATTCACAACCATACCTAATTTTTGGATGTGAGGTGATTTTATATAGAATTCCTCACTTCACAAGAAAAAATACTTAATCTAGCTCACATGGTTATAACTATTTGCATGTTTCTTTTAGTTGCAATTCCAATTCTTATGATGTACCTACATAATCTATAGAATGAATAAGAAGAGTTTGAACCTTCATATATTAGGTTTTTCTATTCATTTAGCTATCACCTACAATCTATGATTGAAAAATGTGGATACACTTCTATAGGACATTACCCTCAAGAAATACATGATAAGATCCTCAAGAATAAACCTATAGCTTCCTATCTAAGACTTGCAAGGCTGAATAAAGAAAATAATAACATGATAATGGCTTTCAAATGAACCCAATTAAGAAACCTATGCAAGGTGAACCATAGAATAAAAGATTCAAATGAAATGCAAGATCTAAGCTAAATGAGATATGAGACCTAGCTATGGTGAAAGTAAAAGTTAATGCAATGGAATGAAGATAACAAGGTAATCTAGGAATTCAAATGCACAATGGATAGATGCTAACCTAGCCATGATAAACAAGGTCCAAGATGCAAGATGAGGGAAAGATCCAAGTATTCCAAGAATGCAATGAGACTCCAAAGTACCAAAGCTTCAAACTGACAGTGTGATGATAGCTCCAACTCCTCCTTATGCAAGAATGGGGAGAGACCCTCCTTTTAAACAAAAATAGATGGATAAGATTAAGAAAAAAAAATGACATAATCAAGGGAGGAGAATGCATATTGAGTGATCTATCATATCTCCATTTTAAGATAGAATTTTAATAATAATTAGATAATACAATGTTATTAAATAAATAATAAAGTTATATTAAAAATAATTCAAAACTATAAACCAAGGAAATAATAATGATTTAATCTATATTATTAATAAAATGATATTTAGTATAATATTTTAAATAATTAAAAAATAATAAAATTTCAATGAGTAAAGAAAGAAAGAAATAAAATTAAATACAAGAGATAATATTGTAGAAATATGTTAATTTTTTAAATAGAATTTAATAATAAATAAAATAAACACATATAAGTAATTAAATAAATAATATAACATAGAATAATATAAATTAACTAAATCTAATGAAAATTTAAGAGATGTTTAACAAATAGACATGACTTCTTAAAATGAAGATATAAAAGGGAGGAGAGTTTATTTTAGAGAGGGGAGAAAAGGAAGAGAGGAGGAGAGGAGTTCAAAAGGGAAAATGGAAAAGGAAAGTAATATGAAGAAAATAAGGAAGTGACTTTCTGAAAAGGTTTCAATGATATTGAAAGGATGTAAACCTTTGAAAGGGTTATAATTATGAATAGTTGTGGATCTTCAAAAATATTTTAATTATAAAGTATTAGGACTTTTCCGAAGGATTTTAGTGATGAAGGGTTGTGACTTTTCGAAAGGATTATAACTATGAAGTATTATAACTTTTCAAAGGATTTGTATTATGGAAGGGTGCTACTCTTGGAAAAGAAGAAGGTAAGAAAGGTATGTTTATGAATTAATTTATGAACAATACTTGTGGATAATATTGGGTTAGCTCATGGGGATAGCACCAAGGAATCAATGTGAACTCAAAGCATGGAGCATGTGAGATATTAATATCTAAATTATCTACCATGGCTAAGATTTGATATCAAAGCATGGAGCATGGAGATATTAAGATCTCCACTATCTGCCATGACTTGTAATTGAGTAATAATACATTAATCTATTAAGAGAATTATAAGATTTGAAGCATGGGGGTAGAAAGGTATTAACACCTCGAACTGACTATGATGGCCAAGAATTCACTGTATTGCCAAAATATTCTAATGTTGTCAAACATATGCATATGTCATTGACATTGGATAGAGGATTCCCATGCAATAAGAATCTTAAGGGGTGCACTCCTAGAATGATGACAAAGTAGCTATGAGTATAAAGCCCGTTCTAGAGACATCCTTAAGATTGGGGTCAACTTAGAGGGTAGAATAATATAGTTAATTTTATTATTATTGTGATTCTAACATTTATTTTTGCAGGTATTACTTGTCCCTAACTAACCCTATTAGTGGGGACATTACAATGGTATCATAGCATGATCTTACCATCCTATAGGGTTATAGAGGATCTAGAAATATAATTTATATAAAAGACTATTGTAGAAACTTAATGACTATTTGAAACGATTCAAACATATCCATGTTAGAAATCTAATAATTTGGATTAAACGAAATATATGTCTCAACTCAACAAAAGAAATTATCTAATTTCTTGAGGATAAGCAATTTGAGGGAGGGTGGACTGTCATATCCCCATTTTGAGATAGAATTTTAATAATAATTATATAATATAATATTATTAAAAGAATAATAAGTTTATATTAAAAATAATACTAAACTATAAACCAAGGAAATAATAATTTTTTAATCTATATTGTTATTAAAATAATATTTTGTATCATATTTTAAATAAATAAAAATAAATAAAATTTCAATGAGTAAAGAAAGAAAGAAATAAAATTAAATACAAGAGACAATATTGTAAAAAGTATGTTAACTTTCTAAATATAATTTAATAATAAATAAAATAAACACATATAAGTAAGTAAATAAATAATATAACATAGAATAATATAAATTAACTCAATCTAATGAAATTCAAGAGATGTTTAACAAATAGACATGACTTCTTAAAATTAAGATATAAAAGGGAGGAGAGTTTATTTTAGAGAGGGGAGAAAAGGAAAAGAGGATGAGAAAAGATCAAAGATGATTGAAGATTGAGAAACACTAGACAAAGAAAGTCAAAGACTGAGAAAAGACTAAGCGAGGCCAATCATGAATTCAGAAAATTGAGAAACTAAGAAAAGATCTCATCCTAGAACAAGAACAAGGATCAAGTGATACATATGCCTGGGAAAAGAGCTAGGATTAAGAGATAGATATGTCTACCCCCTCATGATCAAAACTGAAATGATAATGGAGGAGATGCAAAAACCCAAATAGATAGATTTGATCAAATCGATAAAGAATTAAGTTGAAGATAATAAATTAACTGATGTAGATAAGTGACCACTAGAATGACAGAATATGACTAGTGTAACTAAATTGACCAAGAATGATAGAGCATTAAAATTAGACCAAACATAGAAAAAGATGAGATAACACCTCAAAACAATAGTTAATTGTGCAAAGGAAGATAAATTTTTAAAAGACCAATTTGATAAGAAATATTAACACATATTTCAATTTCAAGCTTGAAAATGGATCCAGAATGTCAAAATTAGGTAAGAGGTTCAAAAGGGCAGATAAATGTGAGGACAAGACTAACCCTTTTGATGACATGATAGGAAAGAGGTGAATAAAAGATCAAGAAAATAAAAAGATATTATCAAGAAGAAAGGAAAGATGAGTGTAGTTGACTACAAGTCCATAAAAGATGAAGGAGGTTATCTTGACACTCAAAATGCAAGACTACTCCTAAGAATGAACCCTAAAATGCAAGCTACATGATGCAAGGGTTGTAGGTCCTCTTTATTGGCATTTTCTTATTCAATCCTTATTAGGGACATTGGAAGATCATTAAACTATAATTAGGATGACCTATGAAGATATGAATATGATCTATATTGGATTGAAATATGGGGATCCAACCTATGCTACAAATACATATAGGTCAAGATGACTACACAATTAGATCCCCTAGTTTTAATGTAGTGAGATTGTGCTTGTATAGAGAAACAAGAAAGTTGAGATGACCATAATTATGTACTCAAAAAAAAGAAAAGGATGAGGCCTTTGATTTGATCCTAAGTTTCCATGGGACCAAGAAAATTTTTTAAGACACCTAAGATAAAATCAAGGAGCACACACATAGACATAAATCAAAGGAAAACATGACCCATGCCCCTAGTCCTCTAGTCCAATACATCATTGAGAGAATATAAGGAGAGGAAACTCAACAAAGAAATAATCATTGGAAATACACAAAAAAAAAAAAAAAAAAGTTCAAGCAGGTCTCAATAATTTTTTTACATACATCTGTGAGTGTCACAAAGTTGTCTTCCTAGCACATAAAATCTTCTAGTGAGAAACATCATGACATTCTAGACTATAACAAAGGTATTTGATAAATGTTGAGAAATACTCAATGCTAATGATAAGTGTTGAGAAAAACTATTTTAAAGAGTTTCCAAAGAAATTCCAACAAAACAAAGAGACCCTAGATAAAGAATAAGATCACCTGTGCCCCCTAGACCTAGACTAGGATCAACTCCAAAACTAGGAATACCAAAAGGACATATGAAGTGAAATGGATTAAGGTGAAAATCCAAAGTGATATGTTGATAGACATAGGTATAAGGGTATCAAGTAGTGATAGTTTCCAAATTTTCACCACTTGGCAAGATTTTTAAAAAATAAAATTTCAAGACTTTTTTTTTTTGGTATTTTTGAGATATTTGATTTTTCTAGTGATGCATCAAAGAGCATATTGCTAGGATTTCACTAAGATAACAAATTTTTTAGACATTTTTGTTGATATCTAAGCCTACGTTGTCTATTAGTGTCCAAAAAATTAATCATTTACTAGGTAAGATTACATCATCATCACTATGATAGAGTTATCTAGTAAAGGCCGAGCATACAAAGATTATACTGAGCAAGATAGTGATTGCTAAGTATTTAGTAGAGATTGAACACATGTAGACACTAAGACATATAGTTGGAGCTAAGAAAATTAACAAGTTAATGATTTCTAAGAAAGAAAGTATATAGAAGTTGAGTGACAACATGAAGAAGTCTCTCTGATCGAGTGTCAGAGAATTCAACTACCAAGTAGTTTAGTTTTAACATATGAGTTTGTAATAGGACAAAAATGTATGTAATCTATTTTGGATGAATTCTATATGACATTTAATATTTGTAGAGTTAGCTAAGAAAGTGATCATGCATCATTTCAAAAGGTAATGATCCTGAGGTATGCAATTCAACCAATCAACAAATCTGATAGAAATAGCAAAAGATGATGAATTGTAAACCATCAATTACAATATAAAAAATTCATAGAACATCTATTTAAGGTGGATTTTAACCCAAGAATTAGTATGCATGTATGAATAAAGGAATTACTAAGTGTATTGTGAAGAAGAGAAGACTAATTTTGAAAGTAGATCAAATAGAGAGAAATCAAAGCAGTAAAGGATTGAAAAATGTTATCAAATTAGGAGATCAGATTAGAGATATAGAAAAGAGGAGACCCAAGACCAAATTACAAAGAAAATTGAGTGTCAGTTAATAAATTAGTTACTTTTAATTGAATCAAGGTACATATCTTAATAGAGTGGTTTTAATAGACCTATGTAAACCTCCTAATAGAGTTTGTACTTCATCGTGAGTGTAAAATCCTTTAACAAGGTGAGACATAATAGTATCTAAAGCTTTTAATAGGGTAAACCCTCATAGAGTAGATCATATCTTATGATCAAACATTGTAATCCTAATAGGTTAACTTTATTGTTGCAACAACGAAGATTTGTGGGTTTCATCCCCACCCCATTTTTAGCTTCACATTGAAGTATTTTTGGGTTACCAAATTATTATGTTATGTGTTGACTCTTTTATGGATGTGATGTATTTCATTTATGTTTTAGCATTATAGTTTTAATGGTAGATCTATTGAATGTGGTGAATTAGGAGTGATTTCATTAACTTGATTTTGAAGTTAAAAATTTAAGATCCTAATTCACCCCTCCTTCCAATATCTTGTTTTCCATTAAATCCTTCCAAAAATTGGTATTAGAGCTCAGTTCCCTTATCAAAAAGCCTAAAAAATTGATAGGATTAGATCATGGAGATGGAAGTGTATAAGATGGGGGAAATCATTAAGAGCCAAATGATTGAAATCTAGATCATATTGCGAAAATTAGAAGTGACAAAAGGAGAGATAAGGAAAACCCTAAAAAGAAGGAAAGAGATATCTTTTTAGCAAAATGACACATAGTACAAAGAAGTTTACACAAAAGGACTACTTAATAGTGGAAGGAAAGACACTAATGATGAAGCATTGAAAAAATTATTGGAGAAGAATAGTGCCCTAATAAAGGAAGAAAAAGATCTCAAGAGAGAATAGGGAATCCAATCAGCTACATTAGGTGAAGTGATGGAATAAAAGAAGAAAAAAATGGAAGACAAGCTCATGAATGAAGGAAACAAAAGATAGATAGGTATTAGACTTGAAGATAGATCATTTGAAGTACATAATCTTACAAATAATCAACTAAATATGATAAATCAATTAGTAGTTGCAAATTAGGAAGAAAACATAAAATATTTGTAGATCACAAATCTAAGGTTAAAAAATTAGAAATTGAAAGGTGAGTTAAGGCATGAAAATGAACTTATAGAGAGAATGAATAAATCAAATAATTTGAAGAACTATTGGGATCACCTAGAATGAATGACACCTCTAGACTTGGATATAGCAAGCACTTTTCATCTACTAAAGAAGGTGAATTGTCCAAGAGTGGAGAATAGAGGAATGCAAAATTCAAAGGAAAACCTACATGTCATCACTATTGGAAAATTCATCATATAACCAACATTTGTAGAAGCAAAAATGGTATGTAAACTCCTAAACCTAAAATCAATGGTAATTAGTTTAATTGAAAAAAGGAACGACATCAAACACATGGATTTAGATCAAAGAACAATGAATCAAACAAAAATGTATCTAAATTCCTAGGTCATTATTACAATTGTCAAAAAATTGGACATAGAGCTCATGAGTGTGGATCCAAGAAAAAATGAAACTGGATACCTAAGAAAGAAACACATACATCAAAAGCATTGTGCAATGCCTTTTTCCATTACTCCTAGCCCTAATGCATTTGGGTGCGTAACGTCTATTCAAAATACTAGTTTTCTTGATGTGAATTCTCCCCTGCCCACATTCTTGCCTGATGCATCACCTGTTGGGTCAATTTTGGGGATTAGTAGGGGCTGCCTACCTCCTATCAGCTCTCCCTTGGTGGCTCTTCCTAGTGGTGATGGTTCTGGGATGGCTTCTATGCCTTCTGCTGGTAGGGATGCTTCTTATGCTAATTTGGCAACCTTTGAAGTGGGTCTTCATGGTGTTGCCTAGGTTGGTTCTAGGCCTTCTCGTCCTCATAAAGCTATTCCTGTAAGTGTATCCAAACCTATCAAGGTTCTTTTAGACATTGAAAGTGTTGATGATATTCTTAATATGGCAAAGGAGTTCTCTTTGCTTGCTGCTATTTTTTGCTTTTAGAGTTTTTGGCCCTCTCTAGCTAATCTCCATGCTTGAATTCTTAAGCATTGGGAACCTATTTTAGATCACATTGTTCAAATTTTTCCTAATGCAAGGGGTTTCTTCATTGCTAAGTTTGAAAGTGATATGGATAGGAAGACCATTTTGTGTCATAGCAGTTTCTCTTGGCATGAGAGATATCCACTTATGGCCAAACCTTGGCATATGGATTTTGACCCTCTCACTAAATCCTTTAATAAGGTTCCTATCTGTTTCTAGCTTTTGAACCTCCCGATGCATCTTTGGATAGACTCTATTTTGAAATCTATTGGGGAATCTCTTAGAGACTTTTTATATGTCAATTTAGCCACTTCCAATGTTCTCCATTTGACGTGTGCTCAAATTCTTGTTGAGATGGATGTCTCAAAGGGCTTACTAGAAAATATTTGTTTGGCCTCTATGCAGGGCTCCTAGATTCAAATGTTGGATTATGAAGGCATCCTCTTCCATTGCAAAAAATTCCATAAGAAAGGAAACATTATTGCTCATTGTGTTGTTGAGAAGACTAAACCAAGGCATCCATCCTCCTGGTGATCTAAGGTCTCCCCTGAGCACCACATGGTGCTTAAGCCTTCAGATATGTCTTCAGATGCTTCCTCTATGGCTATGAATGATTTTGTTTCTACCATCTTAGGACCTGTGGTGGCTGGGGATGTCAAGCCTCATGCTAATGTTTCATTGCATGTGGCTGCTGAGGTTGGTAGGTCTTTGATTCTGGCTCCTAGCCCCTCTCCTATCCTTGTCCCTATCTTGGTTGTTCTTCTTACTCCTATGGGAGGCTAGCCCTCTATAGTTTCTCCTAGGGAGTTTGTTGCTACTCCTACTCCCCATGGCTTCCACTCTTCAGTTTCTTCTAGGGATTGGATTAGTGAGGTAGCTAAGGTGGAGGATGAATGGAGTACGATAAAAAGAAGAAAGACTAAGCCATCTACTCTACCTTTTGATATGTATCTTTTGTCAAGCAAGGGAGACTCCAAATTTAAGGGAGTATGTTGAGCTCCCTTGCTATGGCTTTTTGGAGGTAGATTCTTAATCAGATCTTTGCTTCCATTCTAGTGGCTAGTGATAGGTTTCTCTATCACCATGGTCTTTCCCTTTTTGGGCGAGACCAATTCCACTTTGGTTAGCTACATTTTTTCTTCTATGCTCATTGAATATCTAAAGCTGTATATAGGGTTTTAGGTACCCTTCAAAACATGTTTTCCTTAATAAAAAACAAACACATACATCAAGGAAAGATAATTCTTACAATTGGGATTAGAATACATGGCACAATTGTCACTATTGTGGAGAATATGGATACATTCTAGAGAATTGCACAAAATATGTTTTAGAGGAAATTACAAGAAGTGGCTAAATGAAGAAATAGTATGTTTTAGTTATTTTCAGATTTGGACATGTCAGTAGAAACTGTAAAATCAAAGCACCAACACCAGTATTTAGTAATGGAAATGAAAAATTTGAAAGAAAGAAAACATGGATAGAGATAGTATGAGCTAGAAGCAATGGATTAGACAAAAGCATGACCACGTAATCTAATGGATCAAGTGATCACACCACATCTCGCTAAATAAAGAATGTATGTAAGAATTGTATATTCAATGTTATACGTTACATTAATTCCTAGCATAGAAGTGCTAGAGGTTCATATCTATATAAGTAAAGATGCAATAAGAACTAAAAGAAAAATATAATCATAGAGTATTGAGTATTAGTGGTATACTCTATAATGATTGGAATTTTTAATATAAACCAAGTGATCAAGGAAGTTCATATATTGAACAAATAAATTTGTATTAGCTCGGTGAGGTTACCATGACAAAGAAAGAAATGGACATTGAGCTAGCTGTCAGGAACCAACCAAATACAAAGACATTAAATGTAGACCTAAAACAAAAATTTGAAGGTATTTATTGAATTTAGACATTCATTTTCTTTCAAGATGTCATCAAAAGAGTTTACAATAAATTTTAAGGAAATCAAGGAGATTTCAATGACCAGTGCAAAATAATTGTAGTAGTATATTAACAAATTTATTAAACAAAGTAGTATTACTCTCAATCCCAAGTTAAATATTCAATGGAGATATTGCAAACAATTTTTTTATCATACCATAGGTCATAATGGCATCTAGAAGAAAAATGTTGAAGAGAAACAATACACAAATTGTAAGAAATGATCAAATTCATCCACCTAATTTCAAAATTTAGTCAATCTCAAAGGCACGGTTGATGACATTAGAGATTTATCATCAATTCTTCCTAGATTCTTGAATATTTAGGATGTAAGCTCTTGTTATCTATGCAAAGTAGGAGAAATTAGAAATTTTGGGATTAGACCAACTTATGATAAGCTATGTTTTGATGGAATTTTGAAGGATGGGCACAAGATTGTTTTTGAGAAAGGGCTAATCCATGCCCTAGGTTTCCCAAGGCTTTTAAGGTTGAATAGATAAATATTTTTCTTAGTCACATTCATGACAAGAAAATATTGTTAGTAGGTGGGCCAATCAAGATAAACAAGGCTATTATTTGTAGGGTAATTGGATACCCTACCTTGGATAAACCAAAGATTATAAGAAGCACAACAAAGAATGAAATTAACAATCTAACCAAGGTAAAGTGGAATGGTCAAGGTATGTCAATTGATGGAATTGAGGACTCATTAGTTGAATTTCTCATTCATGTGATTGCACCCAAATTTTATCAATCTAGTAGGTTGAACAGTGTACCATGTGTAGCAGTGGATTTTGGCTAAATTTTTTTGAAGAAAGATCATTCCTATGGCCTTGCTGAGCTAAAAATTTGCCAACTTATAGAGAATTTAGAGGCAGCAAGGAAAGAAAATAACACCTCTTATAAGTTTGGATTTATATTAATTTGTATATTTTTCTATATACAAAACTCTTTTCCTACTATTTGAACAATTTCTTGGGATAGAACTTGATCTACTATGGAACATATAAAAGTGATTTAATTAGCAGTTTGGGAGAAAAATTTGAAGTAGTATTAGACAATAATATTAAAGAATTCAAAGTAAAATGAGGAACATGATGATATTTTCTAAGTCTATTATACAGAAGTGCTATGATGAAGTATGTTTTATTGTAGATACAAATTTTATTTATACTCAAGTAGTTTTATTGAGGATAGCATGGCTAAGGCCAATGTCTTATGAAGTGAGTAGATGAGGTCACAACAATAGTCTAGGAGAAGACATAGATGCAAGTGTTGAGAAATTTTTCACATACAAAATAGTAATTTTTGAGATAACTACTGAATCTAGTACACCCATTAAAAGAAAGAAAAGAAAAAGGAAGATTTCCAAGGGTGGAAATAAAGAAGAAGGAAAAGGGTTTGGACAACCTATAGAGGCTAAGGAAGGAAAAGGGAAAGAAATTTTTGTTGCAAAGCCTAAGGCTACTAAGTAGAGAAAGGTTGTTGTTATTGAGCCTAAAGTAAAGGCCAACTTGAAGAAGGATGTGCAAGGGATGGTGAAACCTCAAAAACCAAAGGGAAAGGTGATTATCACCTAAAAAAAGTCTTCTTAGACCTTGTTGAGCAAGTCATAAGAAGTCCATCAAAGAAGAGAAAAATTCCTAAAACACAAAAGCATCCAAAACAAGAAAATCTTAGTAGAAAACTGATCGTAGCATAATAGGAGGAGGAAGATGACGAATAGACGAGGTCTGATGAACCCATAAAACTTCAAATAGTGAAGAGACTCCCTCCAATGACTAGGGATCATGTATGTGAAAAGTTAAGAGAATAAAAAAGTTTTATGGGATTTAAAGATATTCATTATGATTCTTTGAATACTATTGATCAAGATAAGCTTGAAGAAGCTATGATTGACATGATGATCAAGTTTAGATATACACCCTTGGAATTAGGAGATGGATACCCAATGAGTTTGTACAAATGAGTGGATGAAAAGTGGAAGTGGGCAATGGCCACCAAGAAAAAAATAAGAGAGATAACATTGGCACAAGCTATGATAGATTTGGGGAAGACTCATATTTCTATAGCCCTTAAAGATTTTGTTAAAAAGTTTATGCCAAGAGATAAGGCATATAAAATTTTGAGAAATAAAGCTCCCAAATTTGAGAAAGATATCATTTGGTTATGGAAATAATCATTTGGATTTTGTACTCCATCTGTGTAAGTGGGGAAAGGCCGAGACATGGTAGAATTTGAAGATGACTACAAGCAAGAAGTTGCCAAGATGATCGAGGAGATTCAAAAACTAGTCAATTAGTGTGAATAGAAAGAGACTATCACAATAAAAGATGAAACTAACACCCCTCCACCAAATCCAAATATACTAACTGAGGAGGACATTTAAGGCTTAATGTTATATTCGAGCAAGCTCTCCACTAACAGAATTTTGTTATAGATTGTAGATTTACAATCTTCTTGATAATAAGAAGACTATTGATATTGATGTAACATAAGTTATAGAGGATAGAAGTTCCAAAAAACTTGGTAAAGAATTAGTTGTATTTACACCATTTACTTTTATGTCTATTTTGCAAATTGAGGAAAATTTTGAAAAGGAAACATGCACTGAATCAATAGTAGAAGAAGTAACATAGATAGAGAAAGAGGTTACTCAAGCTCTTATTCAATTTCCAAGTGCAACATTTTCTAAACATACAACTAAGACACTTGTACAATAGGTGATTACTACACCAGTGCAGTAGCCCAGATCAAAATCAAGTGACAAGGGAAAGCAATTACAATTATCACTATCGAGTGATACACCCCCACGATCTCAAGATGTGACTCAATTAGGTGAGGATGATGAGTAAGTGAGCCTTGATGAGGTAATCACATTAACTATGTATAATTTAAACAATCTAACACTTGCAAAAATGCAAGAACTAGAAACATTGCTAAGCCATAAGGCAAAGCAAGAACAACTGAGAAGAGAGAAAAAGAGAAGGTAGGTATTACATATTGTCAAAGATATTTTTGTAGATGCATTTGAAATCATAGATTTGAATAATAATCATAAAAATTTGGATCAACTAGTATATTTAGTTGATATGATTTAGAGAAAAGATATAGACACAAATGACAAATTATTACAATGGTCTAAAAGAAGAGTTGAACATAAATTGCTAGAGAAAGTCTCATAGGAAATTGTACATAGACAAGATGAGATTTCTACATCAGTCACGCAATTGGACACAATTTTGCAAAACATTAATTCATTATATTTGAAATTTTGTGATATTGATTTCTTTATAATTGATACTACATGCTCATTAGAGTTGTTACATACAACCATAAGAACAAGTGTAGTTACATTGGATAAGAATGCAAGTTCAATCTCATTATCATATAATGAATTTACATTAAGTCAAAAGAGGTTAACTAAGCTCATGACTAAAGACACAAAGATTAGGAATAAGTTGATGCTGATTCAACTTTAATTACTCCCACATATAGAGATTATTCAGAATGAGATATCTGTTGCCAAGAAAATTTTGTAGAAAGATACACATTTTTCACATATTGGAGGATTTATTCATCTAGCTATCGAGCTAAAAATTGAATTTCAAATTTTTGATCAAGTTAAGGAGAGATGGAATAAAGGATATGGCAATATTGTGGCAAATCATCAAAAATTCTTCGATAAGTAAAAGTTAGCCCAACAACCCCAAGGTCCATCAGTGACAAAATCAAGGGGGATACAAATATAAAAGAATAAGAAAAGGGGAAATAAGTAGATTAAGGATCAGACATCAAATAGATTTGACATGATTCAAACTATGGTCTTAAGGGGGAGTACTCATTTTGATAGAAATGATTATTCATGAAAACATTTTTTTCCACTAATGCCAAAGGGGAGATCATTGATCTCTAAGCCTATGTTGTCTACTAGTCTCCAAACACTTAATCATTTACTAGGAAAGATTAAATGGTCATCACTATGACCAAGTTATCTAGTAAAGGCCACGCATTCAAATATTATACCAAGTAGGATAGTGATTGCCAACTATTTAGTAGATATTGAGCACATACATGCACTAAGAAATATAGTTGGAACCAAGCACATTAACAAGTTAATTATTGTCGAGTAAGAAGGTATATAGAAGTCGAGTGATAGCATGAAGAAGTTTGCATGAGTGAGTGTTAGAGCATTCAAGTGCTAAGCAAATTAGTTTTGACATATGAGTTTGTAATAGCACAAACATGTATGTAAATTATTTTGGCCAACTTTTATATGACATTTAATATTTTGATGCAAAGGGTTAGCAACAAAAGATGGTTTTGCCCAAAATTGGGATGTTGCACAAATGTTTGAAGAAATTGCTTGATATTCCAAATGTGTAAATGCAAATTTTTATAAGGTCCAACTCCTTGTCTACACTAATAACGGATCACCCTTGACAAGATCCCGCAATAACTTTCCTTCACCAATTTTTGAATTGTGAAATCCAAAAAATTACACTTTTAGGCATAAAGCCCAATTAGTCCTCCTAACTCAATATTTCACAAATAACTTAATATTTATCAAAATACTTGGAAAAAATTAGAGATTCTAATACCCTTTTGGGAGTTCTTAGAGACTACAAAGTTATAGACTCCAACCCTACTCCAACACTCCAAAATGGTCTAAAGAGTCACAAACCCAATTGGCCTAATTGGACATGGTTTCTTAAGGAACTACTCTAGAATGGGTACATGGGATTGGAAAGTAACATTAATGGATTCTTTGACCCCAAACCACACTAGTTTCATCATTCCTTTTCCAAATCAATATTTCTTATTCATCTAATCCTTCAAATTATATTCCTAGTTGCTAAATACATAGGGATATTTAACCTAGGGCAAGGAAGGAAAAATAGAAAACATCACTCCCCTAGTATATGATTTTGGAATATTTTTGGACATCATCCTAACTTTATCCCCCCAGCCATACAAATCCATTGGTGGGAAGTCAAGTTAGGGCCCCATCTTTGATGGATGCCTTAGATTTAAGGACTTAACAGACCAATTTTGCAAGGATGAATGTAACTTCTACCCTACTTGATGGAATGACTTCAAATCAAATTCTACATTGTGTTAACTCCTTACCCTATCCAACCATATCATTTGTAGACTTCACAAAAATCCGTACAAAACCATACCAACAACAAATATAGTGGATTTTTGCACAAAAAAGAGTTTTTAAAAAAATATTAGTAAACCCTTTCGTACAATGGTGCTCTCCTCACTAGAGAGAGATGTCACAACCTTAAATATCCTTAATTCAATGGATACAACCACATTTTTGGATGTTGGAGGTGTTTTTTCAAGTTTTGCAACTTCTTGGCTAACAGTTGCTAATTAACAACTTTTGCAAAAAGTGCAATTTTGCATTATAAACAACAAAACTAACTCCTATACTTCCTATAAGCATGATATAAGAAGAAAAGATAAATAAAGCTTAGATTTTAGACCAATTTTTCCTTATTTAATCCAATAATAATGGAGAATCCTAACTAAGGGTCATATAGGACTAATTCAATCAAGATTTATAAAACATGTTGAAGAAATGCCCTTTACAAGTGACTGCGATGAATATCTAACATGTATAAACATGATCAAATCACTGTTCTTATCATTGTTTGGTTGATGTAGACCCTTGCTCCATGTTCTTGCATGGGTTTTTTTGGGACTCAAAATTGAAGCCCTAATTTTGAGTACCATTGAAAAAATTAAGCCCTATAAGCATTTTTTGATGCATGTGTAACCAAATGTCTTTTTGAGGCCTAAGAGGTGTTGAATGTTTCTAATAGCTTTTTATTAGTATATTCACTCATCCCATGGAGATAAATTTCCATCTTGAGTCATTTTGTGAAGTCCCATTTTGAGCAATGTCCAAATTTGCATTTTTGCCCAAGCATCAAACAACGACAAGAGGCCTTGTTTGCACTTGAATATCTTGGACCCAATAATGTTTCATGAATATATGCTTTGGAAGTGTTTAGTGTCCATACCAAAGAGCCTATGTTTCATATTTTGAGTTGTTTTGATATGTTTTGACTAGGTTTTGTATCCCTCAAAGTTGGTCATTTATTGTTGTCATGTTGATGCTAATTGTTCAGAATTCTGGGAGGCTATGTTTGACTTGTTATAAATTTGACCTAGCTAACCAAAATAATAAAATTCTCTTTGAATTTCATTCTAGAGGTCAGGGATATGATATGTTTCAGTTTTGAGCTTGTGACAAATCTGTTTGATCATTTTTTGAATGTGATTCCATATGCAATTTGTTACCTTTTACTGGTGTCATAAAGTGCAGATCGATCGGTACCTTTGTTTGGGATGTCATAACTCAAAATATGTGATAGGTGAGATCAAATGGATTGTACCATTTTTTTATAATCTAAAAATAATTTAAGTGTGCTAGTTTGCAAGTTTTGGCAAATCCATCTACACACTTTCCTAGGTCCATTGCATTTGCAAAAAGTTGCTTTTCTGCTAGTGTTTCTAGTATGCAAATCTGAATAGCCCATTTTGACCACTCGCCATGAGCTCAAATTCTAGATTTAACCTCTCCTTGTGATCATGAACCAATGACCCAGTTTTCATCTCTCCAAGTGTTAGTTTGACCTATTTTCACAGCCAAGGCCGAATGTGTTTAATGGTTTTCTGACATGTCTTCTTGTTGACAGTTCTAAGAAGGCAACTTTGGCAGTCAATATCTATTTGATTGAGAATTTTTCATGAGATGAATTTTGACATGGTGCAAGAATGTTGAATGGAGAATCAATATTGTTTATTTTAGAGCTTGATCTATTATTTTTGTCAGTTTTTAAAGCCAGTCAAAGGACCTCCTGGCATGAAGTTAACAATTTGCAAAAAAAAGGTGAAATTGAGTTTCAAAGTTTTATTTAGTGGTCGAACTTGATTCCAATTAGTATGACAGGTTCAATAGGGTAGTTTGAGAAATCAAATGTTTGAAAAAAAAAAAAAATTAGCCGGACCCACTTTGGGGCCTAATAGATTTTAGTAGATTGCAAATTTGTACTTTCTAGAAGGAGTGAGCTACTAAAAATTAAAAATCATGGCAAATCTAAGATGAATTGTTCAATCTCAAACACTTTAATGGCAATAGTTAGAAATACAAATCACAAATTCACAATGAAGATAATGATTAATCTCGAGTATAGGAACATGATTGTGAAGATTTCAAAGGCATTGAATTCCTTGTTAATGCAAAGAAGGTGGGCGACTCGCCAGAGGAGATAGCTGCATTTCTTACAAATGTATCTAGTTTGGACAAGACCTTGATTGGTGAATATTTTGGGGAAAGGGATGATTTTTCATTGAGGCTCATGCATACATATGTCAAGTCCTTTAATTTTCAAGGTACACAAATTGATGGGGCACTTAGGCTTTTTTTATAATGGTTTAGATTGCCTGGAAAGGCCTAGAAAATTGATTGCATCATAGAGAAGTTTGCAAAGCACTATTATAAATGCAACCCAAAGGCATTTACTAGTGCATACACAACTGATGTACTTTCCTATTTTGTAATAATGCTCAACATAGATGCACACAATCTAATGGTGAAAAATAAAATGTCAAAGGAAAATTTTATAAGAAATAATTGAGGTATTGATGATGGCCAAAATTTACCTGAAGATTATCTGGGATACTTGTATGATCATATTGTGAAAATAGAAATTAAGATGAAAGATGATACTTTGATTCCTTAAAGTAAACTTCCAACAAATTCAAACAAAATTCCAGTTTTAGATAACATTCTCAATACTGTAATTCACAAGCAAAAAGTAAGGAAAAAGAGAAGGTTGGGAAGCCAATTTCTCCTTCAACTACTACAAAAAATGATGAAGATTCAACCAGTCTAACATTTACTAGTAGAGAAGATCATTTGTATTTTTGGTTCCCTTTATTGGTAGGATTATCAAAACTTGCATTTGATCCCAGGACGAATATTAGAAAAAGTACATTGTAGGTGCTTTTTGACACACTTTGCTATCATGCACATTTATTCTCCTAATCTCTTTGGGATCATGTGTATGAATTAGTTCTGTTTCCATTATTTGATTATGTTTGGCACACAATTGATCCTGCTAGATTTAAGGTACATGGAGATGGATTAGAACATTATCCCACATTACTCGTGTTGGGTAGTTTTTATGCATTTAAATACATAACCACAATATACTTAATGTCTAACCAGACATGCCTTTTTATTAGGCAAGGCTCATTTGCAAGTGTGCCACCCGTGGCTAGCCAAAGATGGAGATGAGAGAAATTTTGAATAAGATCTAAATCAAGGAAATGATGTGGAATCTAAGGAACAAGATGGAAACACTTGGCCCCATTAGACGGTGGTCGCTATGTCACCATACGAAGATGCTTGACTAATAAGCATAGCGACATAGTGACCAACTAAGATGGCAGTGACAGACATGATGACTTGGTGTTGACATGGTGACATGAGAAAATTAGGTGAGGACATGTGGTAATGAGGTGTCGAGGTTACACCAATAGTATGGTGCCATGTGGCACACATTTGACACTTGGGTGGACTTAGGGTTAATGAAATATTTTTTTTTAAATATTTTATTCAAAAAGTTAAATGGGCCCTCTTATGTAAAATTTCAAGGTCATAAATTTAAAACATATAGTTTATACTATAAAGTTTTTAAATTTTTTAAATATTTTGAATTTTAATGTGCAAAACTGAAGTTGGAGCCTAGAACTTTGAACAACTACCAAGGGGGCATTTTTTTTCCTAAAATATGGACCCCAGTATATTGTTGGAATTGACAGAAGATGAGCTTTCTGATTCTAGAGTTTCTTTTTGCATAGGTGGTCATTAGTGTTGGAAATATTCAAGATATGCCAAGTTACTAAGAGGGGAGGGGTGAATCAGTAACCATAAAACTTTATTCTAATAAGATCTTAATTGCTATAATCTAGTAATCATTTAATTCATGAAATTAGATCTAACTGCATGCATGAGAAACTAAAAATATAAACATTCATGATACATGAACACAATAATTTGGTGATCTAGAAACCTTCCAAATAGAAAGTAAACCTAGGGTGGGGATGATACCCACAAAACTTCAATAATGCAACATAAAGTTATCCTATTAAGGCTTACAATGATCACTTCTGATGATTTTCCCTATTAGGAGCAATTAGGACTACTAGGTCCACCTTGATAGAGGTTTTACAAGCATACAATGAAGTACGCACTCAATGAAGAGATTTAAGAAAAGATTGTTAAGTCTACCTCGTTAGAGGATTTAGGAATGGTTTACCTATTAGAATAAAATAGTGGATCTCTGACTTACAATTGATTTTTTGATAGAGATTCTTTGAGGTACTGATTACCTTTATGTGATATATATGACTTTGCTGCTCCTTTGCTGATATGGCCTTACAATACACTAGTTTCTGATTCACATTCACATGCTTCTCTTTCCTTTTTTGTGTACACACATCTATCTCTATATATGGATATGATACTATATATATATATATCAATCCAATTTACAAAGTTACAAAGTTGGCCAATATACAAGTTAACACCAATATTACAAAGTCAGCTCAAATGAAGACACTCAGGTTCTAAAGATTGAATTGGTGAAGTTTTGATACATGACATCCACTATCATTACTTGGCATCATCATGTATTTGGTAGAAGTGGAAGCTTGTTCCATAGTAATCATCTTAGATTAGTCTCAAACTCAGTCTGCACTAGTGACTCAGTAGATACTATGTAACTTGGTAGAAATTGAGTTACTCATTTACCATGATCGTACTTACTAAACACTAATCATCTCATCACTCGGTTAACACTAACTTCACTTCACATGAACTAATAGCTCAATAGAAACTATGAAGCTTGGTAACCACTGAACTACTTGGTAAGAACTATAAGACTTCACACTTCCTGAATTTACTTGGTAACCACTGGAATGCTCAGTGGGAACTGAAAGACTTGGTGGCTACTAAATTACATGGAAAACACTATAGATTATTCAATGAGCTTGATAACCATACATAATCTGAATAAGTGTTGTCACTAATAAAAAACTTGACCTAATGTCAACAATCTCCCCTTCTAGCTTTAGTGACAAAAACACTTATCAGTCAAAACTTATATACATTACAGTATGATACTGGCTCAGTACTAGTATACTATTTTTGAGATTTTTCAAAAATTTTCTTTGTAATTATATAGTATCCTTTCCTTTTCTTTGCATGATTCTTCCCCATACAATATACATACTAAGTATATATACACATTGTCTCTCATATATATTTTATTTCTACCCCTTTTTGACAATAATGCCAAAGATTTATTCAAAACTTACACCAATGTAAGAAAGAAACTTAGAATGTACCTTAAGTATTAATGCTAAAGTCTTATCCCAATTTTTTTGCAAAACTTTGTACATATGTAGAGCAATTTGGACTTCTGTAGAGGGTTATATCACATGATCTGCAATTGAGAAGTTGTTGTCATGGATCAATGTTTTTGAGTAAACAATGTGCTTCTACATGGTGTCCATGATGGGAAGGATCATTTTCTGAATATCTATTAGTGAAGACTAGATCCTTGCTTCTTCTCTCAATAATTCTACCTACATATCTGACAAAAATCTAATTTTCATATGATGTGCAGAGCTTGAACTAGGCTCAAGTTTCAACTGTTGTACACTAGCCTTCAAATCATCATCAATCTTTGTTAGTTTTCTCTTTATTTCCTTTGTGAACTCAGTAACATTGCATAATTTTCCAAAAAGTGATGTTACATTTCTGCAAGATTTTTCAAAATTGGTCAAAATTGAGGAAAGCTCCACTTGTTGAATAACAATTTGTTGAGCAATGTGCTCAAGCCCCTTATTGTCAAATTTCTTTTTTGCTTTCTCAATCAATTTTCCCTAGCTACTTGAGTCCTCATTGAAATTTTGAACCTCCTCTTCTAATTGAAACAATATGTGTTAAGAAGTATCAACTTCAACACCTATCACCTCAGTCAAGATGTTCTTAGCACTTTCTATGATTTTATATTCTCTATCTCTTTCCTCCCTCAATTTCTTTTGTTTTACTTTCGTATGGAGGAGTTGACTAGCTATTTGCATTTGATCTATAGTGGCATCATCAAAATCCCACTTTGGAATCTCAATCTCCTCATCTCGATTAATATCCTCCTCTATCTCCTTTTCACTCAAAAGTCTTATACATGGTTGAGCCTTGGGTTCAACTACATTAGACTCTAGAATGGAAACAATAGTAGAGATAGTAGGACTAGAAATAAAAATTTATATAGTACCAATAGATGGAATACTAACTAGAATTCTTATTGAATCCAAAACTGATATACTTACAGATGTATCCAAAGCTATAGAAAAAAAAACTGTAGAATCCAAAATTGTAGAACTTAAAACTGTACTTACTGCTAAAGAACACAAAATTGTAGAACATGCTATACTAATTGCTGATGATGCTAACTTGGGAATTGAAAAAGAGGTAGGCTACAACTCAATAGATGAATTGGTAGAAACTTCCATTAGTGATACACTGAGCTGTGAGGGAGCAAAGTGTGATTGGACAATTGATGTATCTACTATGGTCACAATCAAACTCGCTAAAGCTATCTCCAAACTTGCTGTAGCTATTGATTTTCTTAGAGAATGAGAAAGTGAGGAAATGACTGCTATTACTATCCTCATAGGACCAGTTTGCTCATCATCTTCTTTGACTTCCTCAGTAGTTTCTTCCTCTTTATCTTCTTCAATTTCTTCATTGTCAAACTATATTGTCTCAAAGTTTGTTCCTTCTTCCTCATCATCACATCATCATCCTTGACTTCTACTAGAAATTCATTTTGTTTATGCAAGTGATAAATATTCTTCCACATACCTATAGCATTCTTGACTACATGATCTATATCTTTTTAAAAAATTAAATAAGTATGGAATCTAAGAGTCATCTTGTCTTTATTTTTCTTCATAGACTCTTTTATCTTAGCATTGGTAATGCTTAGTAACAATTGCCTCAGGGTTTTTTCATAGATATATTTTTATGTTTACATGGTCGAGTCCCATCTTGTATTTAATCTCTCTCATAGATCATTAGAGATCTAAGAGGCTATTGCATCAGGGGAATACTTTCATTTACCCATCTTGGTTAGCACCAATTCCTCAATTTGTTTCTTCTCAACCTCTATCCTGGTCTCATACTTTAATGATTTGAAGTTGGTTATGCCTACACCTTCTTCCATTTTTTTAATTCTTTCCTAGAAGGTGGGAGGAGGTTTACTAAACACAAATTCACTACCTTTCTTTCTAGATCTCTTGGTAAAAACTATCATGGATGGCTTGGGTGGCTTTGTGATGATGACCTTGCCTTTCTTCTTCACTGGCTCTTCTTCCTTTTCTAATTCTTCTTCATCATCTTCTCCTTTACCTTTGGTCAATAAAAGAGGTGTGTTCAATTTGATTTTTACTATTCTCCACTTGCCTTTGTTAGCCACCTGTGGAAGTTTGATTCCAAGCTCTATTCTTTCCTTAGCCTCATCATATGTTCCAAACTGTGGTGCCTTTGGATCAATAGGTTCATTTATCAAGGCTTCAATTATGTCTTTTTCTTCATCAATGTTCACCTCATAGGGAAGAGGTTTTACCCATACAACTCTTGGTTTAACTGCTTGAATGTAGGCTTTTTCATTGTCTACAATGAAACAAAAATCATCTTTGTAATCTTCAACCAATTTCCTAAGAATCTTGAATCTATTATTCATTTTCTCCTTGAAGACATCAAAGTAGTTATCCATTATGCTGACAAAATTCTCACCCATTTATGCAATATACTCATTAATCTGATACAAAATTGGCACATCCTTTCTCCATACAACTGTACCTTTAGAAGGGAAAAACTTTTGAACATAGAAATATAGACATGTCAACAATGAACCAAATTTGCAAGGATTGTTCTTGGATGTCCTTAGACTTTCCATGTTTTTGTTGAATTGTTTCAATAACAAGTCTGCAAGATCATATGATAGATTATTCTTCACGACTTTGAATGCCAAGTCTACTACTTCACACAACACACTATTTAGATGACTAGAACTATAGATTTTGTGATCTGTCACATGTATGCTAAATTTAAATTATGCATCTATTACACTACTAATCTTCATGCCTTTACCATCCCAGTCGGGTAGGGTTTTCTTCTCTAACTCTATCCAACCTAGGGTTTTAGTAGCTTTGGCTTTGGAGGGCATGGGAAAGCTGGTGATATGGTGAATCATCTTTTTAATAATAAAAAATAGTTGTTTAAGTCATAACTGACCACTGTGAACTCAACTTAGGATGTATCTGATCCATTTGATTTGGAAATTTTGGGTCAAGTGGGGAATGTGGATTAAACCCTTGTCTTCCAAGTACTTATGGTCCGATTTAAGAACACCATTTACACATAGTTCACCTAGGGCATCATCCATTTCTAGGGTTCCAATTTCTTGAATTTCACACTTAAAATTAGTTCAGATATCATTAAGGAGTACTAGCTTAGGAGGGATTTGCGATTGTGCTCCATTTGGATCGAGGGTTTTTGTAATTGTTGGTAAAAGTTTGAAATCTATAAAGAAAGAATACCATGGAAGAAAAAGAAGAGGAGTTGAAAGAAGGCAAAAAATTATCCCTACCGAAAGTGACCTCGTAGATAAGATCTACTTGATGTAACCTTGAACCAACATTTCTAAGCCTTTCTTTTCCTTGCTACTACTACTTGATGTTGCCATGACTACTTGGTAGGTTATGGAAAATTTCAAAAATTTAACTACAAATTTCCCTCAAAATTACTTGATCGCTTTTGCAATTCGCTTGATCGCAATAACACTTTAAGATTTTGGTGAAAATGAATTCAATTTCCTACTTTTTGATAACAATTTTCCATTAATTCTAAGTGCAAAAGTACTGTGATGACATCATTATTCATGATAGACTGCCATCCACTATCTATTTGGTTTGCTCGATGAATACTTCATAACTCGGTAACCAAACATTAGTTACTCCCGGCCTTGCTCGATAGAGTCCATGACCCAACCTTACTTTGTGATAACTAATATTGATCTTCTATGATCCCTTTGTATCTTGAATACTTATTTGGATCTTTTCTTTATTTTCAATTTTGGAACTGTTTGGATGTGATCATGATAACGCAGTTCCAATTCTTACTTAGGAACTTAGTTGGAAATGGTTAAGTCACCAACTTCTTGAGTGACATGACCATCATTTCTTGGAATAGCTTCCTTGGTGGATTTAGGCTACCTCATTTTCTTTTTGATGTTATCTTCTTTTGATTTCTTTTCAACTTCAATTCTACTTGTATTCATGCAATTTTTAGCAAGATGACCAAGTTTTGTACAAGTGAAACATCTTATGGTGGTATCTCTCTTCCTTGTATGATGTTTAACATAGTTCATGCCAATGTGTCCATACTCTCCATAGTAATGACATCTACACTAGGTGTTATAGTCCCAACCAAATATTACTTTCACAATTTGCTCTACAATATTGAATGACTTGGTTCTGTAGTTTGATGCCTCGTGACCTTGTTTTTTTCATTTGTGACATTTTCATTCAAATTTTGGTTTCTCATTACATTCATTAGCCTTGTGACCATGCTTATTGCAATTGTAACATTTACCATTGAATTTTTCTTTTTCATTACTCCAACATTGGTTTTATGTACGACCTATCTTACCATAGTGATTGCAAGTGTGTCTTTGATTCCTTTGAGCACCTTGTTTGGAGGATTCACCTTATTCTTTGTATCCAAATCCTATTTTACCTTTTTTTTTATAGAGATTTTTCTCATTTAGTTGATTTAACTGATTCATGTCTACTTTGTATTTCATCATTCTCTCATTGACTTGCTTTTCAATGTTTAGGTTCTTTTTCAATTTTTCATTGATTTTCTTTTCTGATCTCAAATCACTTCTTATTCTTTCATTGATTTATCTTTTTGATTTTAGATCATTCCTTAATCTTTCATTGATCTATGTTCAACTCATGATTTCTTCATTTGCATTGGAGATTTGATCTATAAGATATTCATGCTGAAGGGATTAATTCTGGATCTCATTGTTTCTTTCATCCATTTCTTCTTTCATCTTGTTCCTTTGCTCTAAGATTTCACATAGCCTTACTGACTAAATTTCTTATTCTCTTTTGAGCTTTCTTATTCCTTCTTGTAAGGAACCATTCTTCTCTAAGAGTTCTCTAATTTCATTGTTTTCTTCATCTGAACTACTTAAAGGAAAAGGATCTTCAATGTACTGGTGATCATTAAATTGATTTGCAAGTTCCTTCCTTCTTTTTAGGGATTGGGAAAGTTGTTCCTTAGCTTTCTTGAGTTGTGCAATGGTCATTTCTAGATCTAGCTTTTCATTGTCAATTTCTTTATCAAGTCTAAATATCTCCATTTTCCTTGATCTTTCCTCAAGCTATCAAGCTTTATCCTGAGAACCACAATGCTCTGATACCAATTGTTGGAAATATTGAAGAATATGCTAGGTTACTAAGAGGGGAGGGGTGAACCAGTAACCATAAAACTTTATTCTTATTAGATCTTAATTGCAATAATCTAGTAATCATTTAATTCATGAAATCAGATCTAATAACATGCATGAGAAACTGAAAATATAAACATTCATGACACATCAACACAATAATTTGGTGACCCAGAAACCTTCCAAATAGAAAGTAAAATTGGGGTGGGGATGATACCCACAAAACTTCAATACTATAGCATAAAGTTGGCCTATTAAGACTTACAATGATCACTTCTGATGATCTACCCTATTAGGAGCAATTAGGACTGCTATGTCCAGCTTGTTAGAGGTTTTACAAACATACAATGAAGTATGCACTCAGTGAAGAGATTTGGAAAAAGACTGTTAAGTCTACTGTGTTGGAGGATTTAGGATTGGTTCATCTATTAGAATGAAGTAGTGGATCTCTGACTTACAACTAATTTTTTGATAGAGATTCTTTGAAGCACTAATCACCTTTATTTGATAGATATGACTTTGCTACTCCTTTGCGGATATGGCCTTACAAATACACTAGTTGCTAATTCACATTCGTATATTTCTCTCTCAATTTTTGTGTGCATACATCTATCTCTATATATGGATATGATACAATACATTACATATATATCAATCCAATTTACAAAGTTAAAAAGTTAGCCAATATACAAGTTAACACCAATATTATAAAGTTGGCTCAAATGAAGACACTCAAATTTTAAAGACTGACTTGTTGAAGTTATGATACATGACACCCACTATCATTACTCAGCATTGTCATGCATTAAGTAGAAGTGGAAGCTTGGCCCATACTAATCATCTTAGAGTAGTCTCAAACTTGGTCTGCACTAGTGACTCGGTAGATACTGTGTAACTTGTTAGAAACTGAGTTACTCATTTACCATGACTGCACTTAGTAAACACTAATCATCCAATCACTTAGTTAACACTAACTTTTCTTTACATGAATTGATAGATCGATAGAAACTACAAAGTTTGGTAACCACTAAACTGCTCGGTAAGAACTGTAAGATTTCACACTACCTGAATTTACTTGGTAAGCATTGTAATACTTGGTAGGAGCTGAAAGACTTGGTGGCTACTAAATTACATGGAAAACACTATAGACTATTTAATGAACTTGGTAACCATACAAAATTTGAATAAGTGTTGTCACTAATAACAAACTTTACTTAATGTCAACAATTAGTGCATGCTACAAGGGGATTTGTCTATGAATCCATGGTTTTTGACAAGTATTTCAATTACAAATGTCAGTTGTGGTGATTGTTCCAGTATGTGATATTTTGATCCTAGTTGAAGAATTTGGTTTCTAGTTAGCAATTTGATGTATATTTGGTGCAAAATTTGGTAATTGTTGTTTCCTGCCAAATCAGTTATGTTTTCCATCAAGTGCTAAAGATATTTTTAACTTTGGAGGAAAAATGAGTGAGGATTTGATTATCCAGTTGTTGGGAGAGATTAGGGAGATGTTTTTAAATTCTTGGGGAAGTTTTCCAAGTGGACACATGGCGGTTGTAGAGTAGATCTATGAATTCTTTTTGTAATAATTTTCCTTAAGGCAAGATTCACCCCAGATCAAGGAGCACAACCACAAGCACTCAGTAGACCAAGAGTATGATCAATATGAGAATGTTATCTATTATCAGAAGCATATAGAAGCATTCTCATATTGATAATGCTCTTGGTCTACTAAGTGCTTGTGGTTTATCTCCCTAATCTTGGGTGAATCTTGCCTTAAGGAAAATTCTTACATGGTATCAAAGCACAGGGAGATTATCATCACTAGCTATTTGAGACCATGGTTGCCTCAGTACCTCGACTCAAATCCAAAGAAACTGTAGATATTGGGAGTGTCTAGAGCCAAAGTGGACCTCACCATTGCATCTAGAATGTTGATTTGGTGAATAATTGAGGCAAAATTGGTATGATCATTTCATATTTGTACATTTAATTTTTAGATTTGCACTTTTTTCATCTGCCTCTCTACAATTTTTTTTGGATTTGCATTATTTTTTTGAAAAAATTGGCCATGAGGCTTGTAGGAGAGATATTTTGCAGGTGAAGATTGAAGCTTGCTAGTGCAAATTAGATATTTGTATCACATTCAAAGGTCAAAATACCCCCAAATTGGATTTTGCTTCATCCAAATTGGACATCTAAGGCAAAATCTAGAGCCATTTTCTTTTTGTACACACAACCGCGATTTAGGAAAAATAATAACAGCAGTGATTTCCAAACAATGTTATCTTCTTCATATGGACTCCTTTTTGCGAGCAATTTTTTTTTGCTTTGGGGTAGAGTTTCATGATCTACACATTGGTGTAGGTGGTTTGAGATCTCTATTTTGAACTTTTTTGCAAGTCACAAATCCTAATTTTTGCCTCTTCAAATGCTTGGTACAGGCTCATCTAGACACCAAATTAGGTTTTTTTTTTTTTTGAAAGTGCATATTTTTTGTCTACTTTCTAGATTTGCAATCAAATTATAAGTTCTATGGACAAAAATACTACTTTCAAAAATAGGCCTTAAATTGGCATGTGGCTATTGCACTAAGTATAGAGTGCCGAAATCATACATTGGGGGGGTTGATTGATTGTTTATGTATTTTAGGGGGTTCATACATTCATTAATATGGTGGAAGAGTTTTGTGACACATGTTAGTTTGAAATTAGATCACGATTGACAAAAAAGAACTATAAAAAATGGAGTGCTTTAGTCATTGATCATCTAAGAAGTGAGCATAAGGAAGTATTTCCTTATTTATGTTCCAATGAACTAATCTCTGACACTAAAGTATAGCCACCTCTTTATAGACTCTAGGATATTATTATCCTAAATTTGGTTATGATACTAAGCATGTCATTAACAAGCTCACTTACCCACATGATATGTGGATGGCTCTTTGGAAAAAATATGGAGATCCCACAATTCCTCCTTTTCTAGATGACATTCTATATTTTGTGGCTTTAGTCATGTTTCATCCAACTCTAGAAGAGATCCCACCTCTTGATACTCCTATTGCTCCTACTGGTCCTGTTCTAGTCATAGATGCTTCAAATTTAGTGCAACAAGACCCTTCATGTTTTCCTACTTCAGTTTCATGGGATGACTTCCTTCCAAACATTGTAGGGTTGTTCATGGAGTCTGACACTAAAGATATGGGAGACATTATTTATGACATCCATCTTCCTTTTGAGGCAAATACTTTATCCTTTTCTGCAATGATAGATTCATGTACTTCAACACTACAAGGTACACATGGTCTTCCAGGTGATGACTTCTTACCAGACATTTTAGTTCTATTCTTGGAGTCACACATAATAGACATGGAAGACTTATTTGATGATCTATTAATTCTCTTTGCTAAGGAGGATTCTTCTACAATTTTTGTGAGGGCCCACTCTGGCCCTCAAGTCCATTCTCTACATGATCAATCCTTACAGCATGTAAGAATTTTCCTTAAGGCAAGATTCACCCAAGATTAAGTAACACAATCCTAAGCACCCAGTAGACCAAAGAGTATGATCAATATGAGAATGCTATCCATTATTAGAAGCATATAGAAGCATGTACATACACACTAGGAGTGCCTAAATATCTAGGCCTCTTAGGAAGCACCTAGAATATCTCTAGAAACAACCAGGAGATAAGATAAGCATTGACAACTAAGCACAAGCCTTATCCAACATTCTAGATGAGTGGATAAGTATTAGAAGGTTGTAGAACCATCTATCTCTTATGTTGTAGAAAAAATGTGCTTAAAAGAGGTGAGGACCCCTATGATGTCATCTTGACAACTCACAAGAATGCACAAACTCCTTTGTGACTAATAACTAAATATTAAATAATGCATTAACCTAAGTAAACTTAAGTAAGTATAAATAGTGAATACTTATTTACACCAACACTTTCCTTATCTACATCTCTCTTTTTCTCATCCATTGTAGGGGTTCTAGTTTTGGAGAAAATTTCTCATTGCTATGATACCTAGTTGGTAGTTTTCACTATTAGAACATAGTTCCAATTTTTGATATGTTTCAGGACTGTGATACCATTTTCTTCAAAAATTTCTCTTGGAATGAGCAACAAGAAATAAGAATATAGATGGTTCTAATCTATTAGGAAATTTTAAATTTCATTTTCATGCATTTTGTTGTATTTTTTTCAATGAAATGAATGAAAATGTAGCAACAAGTTAGTCTTTATTCTGATATCTTTTCTCCCATTCATGTTCATTGTGATCTTTTGTGTTTTGTTAACAAAGGATATGAAACTCAGTTGCAATGTATTGGTTGTATATGTTGAATTATTTTTCTTATGACTCAGGAAGTTATGTAGATGCTTGATTCATCATCATAGGATTAGAGATCTCATGAAGGGATAGGTCGAGTATGAGATTTAGAAAGATGCAAATGTCTGATTCACAAGGTGGATAGATAGATCAAGAAGTCTTGATGTATGGGATATGTCAATGAATTTTAGGGATGTGTGTTAAGGATTTTTTGTGACTTCCCAATAGATAAGGCACTAACCATTTTGAAGGATTAGAGGGTTATGTTGTTCATATCATCATGTTTTTTTGAAATCAACATCATTAATCAAATGTTTTCCCTTTAATGTTGAAGAACTAAAAGGGATGCCCCCACTTAGCTTTACAATTTTTTTGGCCATGTTATTAGCTATTTAATGTCTGAGATCTTTGCATAAGTGTTAGAAGATTTAGGGTTTTTATCTACTTTATCAAGATTCAAGTATATGTTTTAGCACTGGTACCATATAAGTGAATTTGATGTACACCTACCTAGGTTTGGTAAAGCCTAAAGTAGAAGAAGGGTCTAACATTATAGTTGGCCTGATGTTTGAAAGGGTATGTTAAAAATGGGAAGTAGCTTCCCCTAGATTTACCTTGTTCTCATCAGGGTAATTTGGATCCGTATTGTTCCAAAACACCAATAGGTTCCTTGCATCATATTCCTCTAGCCAATTCAACTCAAGTCCCTTGAGTTGGAATGGTTGAAAAAATTTCTATAGTCTTTTCAATTTGAAATTTTGTCAGCCAAGTGGCCTCCTCTAAGGATTTTCCCTGCCATTTTATTGAGTATTCATAATACTCATGCCTCCTGGTCTTTTTACTTACCATTTTATCAACAATGCATTCAATGCTTTTTAGGGTATGGATCAGTATATCCTTGAGAGTTTCCTGAGTTTCAACTTCACCTTGTCTTGTAACACAATCATCAATACTGATGGATTTATAAGCATAAATATCAGAAACATTAAAAATGGATGAGGGAGCAATATCAAATGGAAGATCTATTTTATATGCATTTGGTCTGCATTGTTTTAGAATCTTGAAAGGGCCTATTTTCATGTGTATCTTTTTGTATCTACCCTTAGGAAGACTTTTTTTCTTCAAATGTATCATTACTAAGTCTCCCACCTTGAACTGCACATGTCTTCTCTTCACATCTTTTTCTTATTTATATTTCATAGTGGTCTACTATAGTCTTCTTTGACTTATTGATGTATCTCCTTCATGAATTCTACAGACTCATCAGCTAATGCACTCTTTTGTCTATTTTTTTGCACTTCTCTAAGTTTGAAGAATCCTCTAGGGTGTGTCCCATGTGCAATCTAAAAAGGACTGCATCTAGTACTCCTATTTGTTGAATCATTATAAGAGGATTCTACCTGAGGCAATATAGCATCACATGATGTTCCATATTCCTTGGTTAGGTATCTAATCAAGTTTTCAAGTGATCTATTTGTGACCTTAGTCTAACCATAAGATTGTGGATGGTATCCTAAAGACATTGCAAGATTGGTTCCCAACCTTTTCCACAAACTCCTCCAAAAGTGTCCAATGAACATAGAGTCCCTATTTGATACAATGGTTAAAGGTAACCCATGAAGTCTCAAAATATCCTTGAAGAACAACCCTGCAATACTAGAAAGTTATAAGTCATGATGGAGCAACATTGTAGTGGATAACCAAAGATGGATAAGAAAAGATGAATATGATCCTCAAGGACCATATACTCAAGAGTACCCAAGCTAGGGTAAGAGTAAAATATCCATATGAAGCACATTTTGGATGAACAATGGAAGCATTGAGAAAGATAGCATATAGGATAATTAGTGGAAGCCATCAAGTAAGATAAAATATAGAATAAGAGATGGAAGCCAATAGCATGAAAGTGTGTAATCCAAAAGAGTAGATATGTCAAAAGGCCTATGAGAACCATATTTTTCTTTATGTGGTCAATACCAAGGATTAAAATATATAGGATAGTGGAATAATAGATAAATACTAATGAAGTTAGGTATAAATCTATGAGTGAATGAGCAAGCACAATAGGGAAGTTGGTGGATAAGATAAGCAATATTCAAGGATAGCTCAACATTGTAAAGATCAAAAAGAGAAGATGAGATATATGGATGATGGAAGAATTATGCATGATACTTTTTTTCCAAGTTTTCACTATGGTACTTATCCAAGGTGCCATAAGAAATAGTTTTTACCATAGGATGGATTTATTTCTCTTTACATTTTCTGCCAAGGTGCCACAAGAAGTGATTTTCACCAAGGAACATTTTTTCTTTTTTTCTTTCTTTCTTTTAATTTTTTTCTTTCTAGATTTTTAGAAATAGGTCAAGATTTTTCAAGTTAGATAATACTCTTGTATAAAATATAAGTCATGATAGGTGAAGACTATATAAATGTATGCTCAATGATACTGATAGGGTGATGGAAAGGATATGGTAGAAGGAAAAGTATATGGAGTTCATGTCTTGAAAGAACTGAACAAGCATGGATAGAAAGTAAGTGTAAGCTTTAGAGGATTTCATGAGGGTAGCTAAAATATTAGGAAAGATCAAGATTGGCACATACCTTGAAGGCTGATGAAATGAAACAAAAACCATGAATGAAATATCTTGAGTCTTAGATGTAGAGATGATAAGATAATTTTGGAGGAATATCAAGTCAAAGGATTTGAGTGCGGAAGATGTTTGGAAGAAAATGTAGTGGAAGCCTTTGCAAGCTTGAATGTCAACTTAGATTTATGTTAAATATTCAAATATTTTAAAAGACACATGGAAATCCATATAGCTTTAGATTTTTCTTTGTTTTCACTTTTTGAATAATGGACCTTTATAGTATCTTTGAATGATTGTTCTTTTATCCCATTCACATGTCGACTGGATGGGGCACAGTAATCTTCATTTTATTTCATTTCACTTTTTGATAATGGACCTTTGTAGTCTCTTGAATGATTTTTCATTCATTCCATTCACATGTCGATTATGTCAGGCATAGTAATCTTCATTTTCAAATGGATTCTTATGTTTTTTCTTAAGTTGATCATCCAAATTTCTTCCAAAATACTTAGGATTTGTTGATGAATAAGGTTGATATGACTAATTTATATGGATAGATAAATGAAGATTCATCAAGGATTTGTGTCTTTTTTGATCTTGAGGTATGATAGGAGAGCTAGGGAATGAGCTATGAGTGGAAAATGTAGGAGATGAAGGAGCATAAGGTCCAAATATGGATGGAAGGTTTGAAGGCTTTAGCTTTGATGAATAAGGACCAAGGATAGATTTAGGAGATGAAAATGGATAGTGGATAGGAGAATCAACATCTTTAGAGTGAGCAATATAATGACCAAGGCCATCAATAGGCTCATGATAATAATTAATAGGATAAAAACCTTTGATATGAGTGTTTTAATATTGAGCATATTTTTGAAGTGGATTTGGAAAAGTAGAATAAGAAGGGATTCTTTCATCTTGACAATTTTCTTTGGATATGATAGGAATAGATGGTTTTTAATAATTTTTAGTGAGCCCTATGGTAGTATAAGAAGTGGTATCTTCATAATAATTAGGAGGTGGATAAGACATAGGATATGGAAAGTTGACATCTTGAAGGAGATGGAAAGATGCTTGATCTTGATCTTTCTTGACATTCACATATTTAGTGTTTTGAGAGTCCTCTTGACATTGAGTCACTTCTAAGGACAAGGGAGTATGAAGGTTTTTCATGATAGGATCTTGAAGAGATTAAAAAGGACTAGTGGAAATGGGCATAGTAGGTGTAGCATCACATGAAGTTTGAGGATCTTTAGCTTTAGTAGCATGGAAAATATTTTCATCCAAGTATAGATCAATTTGAGTTTCTTTTAGAGGTAACCCTTAAGGATACACATAGTGAGTGTTGAAATCATTAGGATCTTTGTTTGGCAGAGGCATGTTAGATAGATTTGAATTTTTAAGAGTTTGATGAGTGTTAGAAGAAATGGTGCAATCAAGGAGACCATCACTAGACATAGGCTCAACAATATGATCTTTCTCAAGGGAATTATTCTCACCACATGAGTCATTATGGGTTTCAACATAAATGATGCCATTACCAATAAGATCTTTGATTTTATGCTTCAACTCAATGCAATCTTCAATTTTATGACCTTTGTTTCAATGGTTCTAGATTTATATGGTAAAGCAATGATATTATTTGCAATTAAGGTCTCAAGAACCATGTCATATGAAAAATCCTAAAGGAGTAAAATTTCTCTCAAAAGTATGTCTTGCACTAATTTTTTCATTCTCATCTTGGTCAAAGATAGGACCATCATAAAATATTAGCATATTCTTAAAAGAGTTATTACTCTTTTTCTCACTTAAAAATTCTAAGGTGTGACTACCTTGACCAAGTTGAAATCTAGTTGTGATAGGCATGAAAAGAGAAGTATTATAAACCAAATAAGTAACACAAGACAACTTGGTGTCTAAAATCAAGAGATTAAGTGTCTACTTTGCAAGTAGTGATAAAGAGTATCTAGTAAATGTGGCATGTCCAATAGTGTGACCAAGTAATTTACAAAAATGGTGACTTGATGCTGATAGATAGTTTATCAAAGCATTATCCATAACAACTAGGAGTAGTAAGGTAACTAGCTTGAGATAGAAAGTAGACACCTCCCCCAAGTGAGAATGTAGTAAAGATATTATTGTGGAACAAATCTAATTCAAATACTTTCTAGAAATGTTTATCAGTTTCCAAATACCAACAAGGATTAAGGGAAGACTTTCTAGACCAAGTGAAATCATACCCTAATTTGGGCTCAACAAGGTGTTCCAAAAGTTTTTCAATTTTGGCAATAGCAGTACAACAAATTAGTATTGTGCGATGCTTCATTAGAAAATAGTAAGTGACAATTTTGTGAGCTTAAAACCTTAGTTAGATGATTTATTTTGACCTAAATACAATGTAATGATGTATGAATTTTTTTTCCAGTAGGTCTAAAGATAGTAAGGGTTTTGAAAGCATGCAATTAGTGACAAACACTTAGCAAGAGAAAAAGAAACCTTTCTAAGACAAGCAATTTTCTTCCATAGAAATCTAAACCTATGCAACTAAAATTATTTGTATGTTCAAAATATTTCTATTGGTATACCACATTTGAAGCATATGTAAGAAATATCTACTTAAAGGATATGGTTCACTACTTGATACCTTGGACCATAAATTGATCCTTCCTTACCTCATACAAAGTGGTTTCCCACAATAGATATTGGCTTTGTTATAGATGGCTTACCCACATCTAAAGGACACATATGGTTAGTCAAATCTTGGGGTGATCTAGGTAGTCCAATATGGTCAATCCTTGCACCAAAATATTGAGTATAACATAGGGTGGCCTCTAATCCTAACATGTCTAGTAATGGCTTCCATTTATAACACTCTTGTTGCTCCCATATAGGACACCTTATTATATGATAAGTAATGAACCTCAGGGTGACAAGAGTACCTTAAGCATTCCCATCTAGTGATTTCCTCATGTTCATAGCCCCAAAATTACTTCCACTAGATGAAGACAAGTGCTATGTCTATTAAGGTTTTTTTGTCTTTGATAGCCTTGAATTTATTGTGGGTTGGAATAGCCAGGTTTGCTTGTCCCCACTTGAGTTGTTCCTCTATATCTCTCAAGAGTAGGCTTGATAAAGGTACTATCCCTACAAAAAAATGGATCCACTCTTGGAGGTCAATATTTTTGATTCACCTCAAGGGTGAAGAGCACACTCTCTATTGGAATTATAATGAGAAAGGTAAACTTTTGAGATGGGGGGGGTGTTGTGAATTAGTAGTTTAAACTTGGACCCATAAAACTTTCACCACACATCCATCTCATACATTCAATGAATAATATAGAAAGCATATACATCTAAGTCATGTAAACATGAATAAGTAATCACACATATGACACTAGATATGATTACTTAGAAACCATCCAAGTGAGAAG
Source organism: Cupressus sempervirens (assembly GCA_028749045.1). Taxonomy (NCBI): domain Eukaryota; kingdom Viridiplantae; phylum Streptophyta; class Pinopsida; order Cupressales; family Cupressaceae; genus Cupressus; species Cupressus sempervirens. Next base: position 642,931,000 of record CM053783.1, on the reverse strand, counting down.
GTAAAAATGAGGTGGGGATGACACCCAAAAATGTTCACTACTACAGCAATAAAATGTATCCAATTAAGGTTACAATATTTTGACCATGTAACATGATCTACCCTATGAAAGGTTTTCCCTATTAAAGGCTTACAAAGGCTGTTAGGTCTCACCTTGTTAGAGGATTTGAACACCTTGTTAGAAGTGTGCATAGTTATAGGACTTTGACTTGAAACTAAGTAAGCACCCTATTAAAGGATTTCATATTGCCTATTAGGATTACTCTCTTAAGAGATTTTGACTAAAATCACCTATTAGAATGTCTCAGCATATATCTTGGGGTTAGCACCTAATTTCTTGATAATAGATCATCTCTAAACAATGTCTTCTTGATCCTTCTTGATCAGATGTCACTTTGTTGTATCCTTTTCTCTATCCTCTGTTATGCTCTGACTAATTCTACTATGTAGTTTCACTTTATAACTTCTAAGAAACCATGAATGCTTTTTTGCATATTAAAACTTCTCCTTAACACCTTACACACTCATAGAGTGTTTTGGCTTTCGTCCTCCTTAGGAAGACTTTGGTGACTTAGGGTTAGGTATGAATCTACAGCTTAGATTCATCCATTTTTCTACTTAGTCCTTCCCATTTTCTAATTGGTTTCATGTAATTACATAGGGAATCCAACTAGATATTTTTCCTTATCTCCAAAATATAAAAAATCAATCTTAAGTTGGCTAAAAAGTAGTTTGAATTTGTACCATTACAAACAAATATGTCAAAATTGTCTTACTCAACATTTAAAGTCTCTGATTCTTGGCATACACTAATATTTCTACTATGAATTGGTACTTGTATTGCTCAACATCCACTATTTACTCATCTCCTATGTCATTCAACATATACTATATGCTCAGCTCCTAAGTGACTCAGCACATGAATGGCTTGACATTCACTATGACTCGGCATGGTCTATTATTTATGTGTTGTGCTTAGTATGTTCTACTAGTTTGGCATGAAATATGTAAATAAATTAAGTTTGTTGACACTCTCTTGTCAAAACCAATCTAAGATCGACAATCTCCCCCTTTGACATGAGTGTTAGAAACACTTGAGTATACATTATCATCCTTAATCTTATGAGCATAACATATCTCAACTTGGCTTATATAGAAGACTTCAAAATGTCAAAAATTTGTAATAACTTGTATACCTAAAAATTTGATAACTCACCTTGAGTTGATAGGTATGTTTTGTAACCAAAATTCTATACTTCTTTTGAGTAAATGTGTCTCTATTGATACACTTTGACTTCATGCTTTGTTTTGTTGATATTCTTTCATCTAATACTTCTTGTATTTTTGTGTTTTCTCTTTGCTTGTTCTTCCTTATGTCTCTTATTTCATTCTCCCTCTTTTTTCTATTTCTCCTCTAAAAATATGTCTCCCCATTTTTCACACTTATGTCAATGGACTACACACTTATTGTGTTTTTGTCCAAAAAAGGTTTATGGACATCCAATATTATCTTAAGGGTTGAATCCCAGTTATCACATGTTACATCCAATGACTTGATTTGGATTGCTAGCTTGGTAGCAAGGTGGTCTAGACCATCTAAGGTAGAAATATTAGAGTCTTTCTTTATTAGGGTTTCAATATAGCCTGGTTCCTTGTGCAAAATTTCCATATGAGGGGTGAGAATTTCCTAGATGCTAGTTAGTTTGGCCCTTGTATTAGCCTCATCTATTGTCAATACAACTAACTGAATCTAGGTTTGAAGCAATGTTCTAAAATTCTTCTCACTTTGAGTTGGATTCATTGATAGTTTTGTACTTGATGCTATAATTTGGCTCTCCAAACTCAAAATGTGACTTTTGGTCTCTTGGGTGAAGAGTGATGGATTGCACAATTTAGTGTACAATGAGAATATCTTCTCAAGTATCTTCTTCACATTCTCAACCTTAGTTTCCAATGAAACTTGTGTTAGCACTATATCACCAAGTATTTTCTCATTCCTTTTGTTTTAGAACTTCTTTTCTAGACATTATAATAACTTAGCATATGTATCTTGGTCTTCATTACTGACCTTCTCCACTATATATGTTAGTTGTTCCATTAGTGACTTGGTTTCATCATGAGTTGGAAAAATAAATGCATCTGAAAAGATTTCTTTAATATTCTGTAGTGCCTATTTCTACCTATGTTCTCTTCTAAACATTTCCTGATGGTTTTTCCTTTCTAGGGCCTACTGTAATATGCCCATTTGTTCTATTGTCATGGTATCATAATCATACTTGGGTAAGAAAAATCTCTTCATCAAGGCTCACATCTCCATATTTATTTACTTCTTCACCCTTTCATGAACTTGTTTTTGTCACTGAGATCTACAATGGAGTAGCATCTGTACTCAAATTTTGAAGAGTATGACTTGATGGAATGCTAGATACTAGTAAGGTTACTAGGTCTTGGATGGTATTTTTCTCCTTCAGTTGTGGCATCATCTCACTCTCTTCAGGCTTGCATTATTCTACAGTAGCGACATGTGTTTCCACTATGTTGTTCTCTATAGTATTAATCTTGGTAATTTTATTGATCTTGTTAGATATATCTTATGGAATTTGGACCAAAGGTTTTACATTAATGACTAGAGGGATAATAGAAGGTGGCTCTTTTGGATTCAGCTTTTCCCTACAACATCAGTCACTGACTTTTGTAGCTCATCCACACTAATCAAAATAAGATTATCACAAAGTTTGGCCTACAGTGTAGACTAATCTAATATCTTCTTCAAATAATCTTTAGTAAGGGGATTGATGTTCTGATCTGATAGATCAAAAACATCTTCAACAATTACTATTTCAGTGGTCTTAGTTGTGATATGTGGAGGACTAACACTCAACAATTGTGTGTCTTGCACTTTGTTTCTATTGCTGCTACTGTAGCTTAGTTGTTGTCTTATCATCCATGTCCATTTCAGTTACTTCCTCAATAGTTTTATCTTTGTAATCATTATCTTAGTTAACCCATAAGTGAGTTTCCATATTTGTGTGGACTTTTTTACAACATCCTTAATATTATTTTGTAAAGTGTTAAAGGCTCTATATTTAGGTGTGAACCTAACTACATACTTCTTCATAACCTTATCAATTTGTGCCTTAGTTGATTTAGGCATCACTTGGGCTAGTGTGGTCTCCCTAATTTGTCTTTCTAGGTTTAGACAATAATGCAATTTTTGCTCAACTATGTCATATAGACTCTTTGGCATTGAGTTGGTAATTTCTATTAGGGTTGTCTTGAATTTTTCTATCATGGCACATATGGTCTCCTCCACTTGGTTTTTCTCCACTTTACCCAATTTATCAAAATCAACATGAATGTGAGGCCTCACCCTAGCCCATCATAGCATATCATAGTAGTTTATTTGCATTTTAGATACTTTATATATTTTGCATTGTAGATACTTTATCTTTTGAGACCTTGTTACATGTTAGACTATTTTGGATATATATATATATATATATATGAAAATCATGAAATTTTGTAAAAGAGTCATCTCATGTTTAGTCCGATAATGGTAGTATTATATATGCACAATGTTTAGAAATGGAAAAGTGTTGTTCAATCAAGAAATGCCTTATGTTTTGATTCAATTATGAATATAGAATTAATTAAGGATTTATATGTGCATATGTTTTATTTATCTTGGACTACTGATATGTGGTTTGAGTTTGTAGGAAATATCCATGGTAAAATGGAGAACCAAGACTATACCTTTGTATTAATTGAGATTGACAAGGTTAGATCTAATGAAGAGATCTTAACCTCATTGTTAAGTATTTTACTTTATGAACTTAATGTGAATGAATATTTTAGATTAGATTCTTTTTTGTGAAAATTGATTTGCCACTCGTAATGTTAAATGTATATTTGTAGTGTCACTTGACACTTGTGTTGTTATGTGTTTAAATGGCAAGTTAGGTTGAGTCATTGTAAAAAGACACCCAACCTTATTCCTAACTAGTTAGAAATGTTTAAGTTTTCATCCCCTTGTATAAAATATCTTATGAAGGTTTTAATTAAATTAAATTTTGGATTTCAAGTTTAGGGTGAGTTTAGAGGGCTCTATTTGAGTCTTGGATTGTTCTTTTAGTGAAATTAAGTTACCTACATGTTAGTAATATATCTTAGGGCTTTAATTTCGGCTTTATTAGAGTTAAAATATTTTTTCTAAAACTTGTAAGATCCCATTTCTTAAGTATTGTAAAAATGAAAGAAGTCTTACCCAAATTCCTACCTTATCTCCAGTGAGTTAATAATTCCAACCAAATAGGGAAACTTAGGAAGAGTTGAAGTGGTTGTTCTCTTGTATGATGGAGAAAAATTAGGAATGTTCTTCTTTTAGAGGGAAATTGGAAAATAGAGTTGTCATTCATCCACTCTCTAGTCTTAGATATTTTCAGTTTTGGAGATTACTTTGATGGAAGGATAGAGGACTCTTCTCAAATTGGATCATTTACCATAGCTTAGAGAAAGGTTGGAGCTTTTGCCATGTTTTTAAAATTATATTTTGTATTATTTTTCTAACTATAAAATGTGTAAATTTCTCTACAGATGCATATGTGTTGTTCATTGTTCTTGTTGTATTGTTGTGTGTGGATGAATTTCTATTGCCTTATTTTTATTTTATTTTGAGAGTATGATGTTATGGGTGTGGAAGCACATCACTCACCCTTGGGAGGGAAGAAGTGGCCTTTAGGTGAAGGGGTTAGTTGGGCATATCCCCTGAGTACAGAGTCTCTTCCCTGGAAGAAAGAGGGATAAGCATATAGTATGGGTTGCATGTGTTAGTACTTTGTTATGCACTTTGGGGGTGATAAGGGGAGAAAATTTTGTGAGAGTTGGTATCTAATTTGTATGCCTTGTGAAGGCAGATTTGGTTTTCTATATTTGGCTTCTCCTTGGGGTTTTTGGGCACACCTTCACCCATTCTATTTTTTCATCTAGAAACCTACTATGTAAGCTCAAAAGGTTGTTAAATGTTGTATCTTGTATTGTTGGTTTATATGTGTGTGCTTGATTGTTACCCGGTTGGTCTTGGTTCTCCAAGCTCGGTGGGTGGTCTCTTAGAGATCTAGGCTAAGAGGTGAGCTCTCCATGGTTTACAGGGTTATTTTGCACAAGTTTTCTAAATGGATTGTGCTAAAGAAAAAGTTGGAAGATTTTCACTTTCTATTGAAGTTTTGAAGTTTCAAAATTGTGAACACATGGAGGAGTTTGACTAATGCATTACAACTTGTTTTAGTAATATATATATATATATATATATATATATACACACATATATATATATATATAAATAATAACTTAAAATAATAATAATATTTTAAAAATTAATAAATAAATAAATTCCAATTAAGTAATCATAAATTGAAAAAGAAATCCCCCTTCTTAAACATGAAATTTTACAACTCAAAATATCTACATAGTATATTTTCTCTCTATTTTACAAGATGTGATTGCCCTTAGTTTTATGAATGTTCAAAATAACCCCTTTTTGCATTTGGCTTAGGAAAAAGCTTAAGCCCTTATGTAGGATGCCAATTGTCATGTGAATTCATAGAGGTAGTCAAGGTGGTCGATGAGGTTGGGATCCTAGAGCCTCTTATTAAACAAATGTTGAGATAGAGTAGCATGAGGATGGAGTTTCAAGAGGGGATCATGTACCACAACCTAACCCACCTCTAAACTTTAATCAAGACATTTTGGATGCACTTCATAACCTGATTGGAGTTTTTTAGTAGAGCTTACCACCTATAATACCATATTCAAAGCACATAAATTTAGGCAACCATAGGGCAGTTATGAGGGAGAGGACTAGGAGTCCTCCACCTAGCTGGGTTGAGATTCATGATGATCATGAGGTTGAGTCAGTTTAGCAGGTATTGCCACATCTTGACCTAGTAGCACAAATAATGGAGAGAGCTCCTAGAGACATTGGAGATGACATTACAAGGTTGATTCGACTCAAACCTCCCCAATTCTTGGGAAATATAGATGGTGTTGGTGCAAAGGCATGGTTACAGAGTTTACAATGATGATTTAGATTACATCCTTATGGAAGCAATCTGAAGGCATGACTTGTGGTACATATCCTTCATGAGTCAACTTCTACCTGGTGGTAGTAGGATGAGGCCTTAGGTGAGGTCCATATTGACACTCTCACATGGGAATCCATTTTGAGTAGGTTCAGGGATAGATACCTTTTTGAGCTTTTTAGATAGAGATAGCTAGAGGAATTTCATGACCTGTAGCAAAAAGGAATTACTGTGGCACAATATGAGCATACATTTCTTGAGCTCCTTCCCTACGTTAAGTATATGAGGGATGAAAAGCTATGTACTAATCATTTCATTAAGGGTCTTAATATATCCCTTCAGGATTTTTTCTGATTAGCTTTTCCAACTACATTCAGAGAGGCAGTTGAGAGATCCCTAGTAGCAAAGGATATTCATAAGGGGGGGGAAAATCAGCATCAAAATAACTCAGGACATTTTTTAGGTTAGTAGAGACCCCCTTGGAAAGGGAATAAGAATTAGTTAAGAGGGTCCTTTAAGGTTCCTCAACCACAATAGGATTACAGACAAGGATCATCATAGGGATATAGGGGCTCTAAGCCTAAGAAATATCAGAAATATTAGGCTCCTAAACAAGATTAGAAGACACAGAACCCTTAAACACAACCAAGTAGGACTCAACAGTCTTATCAAGGTAGTTTTAGTGGATCTAGTTAGACTAGAGGTTCACAGTAGACTAGGTCACAGGGTATTCAAGTTCAGACTAGAGGACCATGCTATACTTGTGGTGGTATGGGTCACATTGCTAGAGATTTCCCATTGGGTCCAACATCAAACTATTAGAAAGGGACTGCTTCAGAGCCCATAATAGGTGACATGGGTAGATCTCATGGAGTATTTATAGTAGTTGATAATTTCCAAGTAGAGCATTAGGCCACGATCATTGAGGCTATAGGTATGATACAAGGTAGTCGAGTCTTTATTTTATTTTATTTTGGAGCTATTAATTCATTTATATCTCCATTAGTGGTAGAGTTTTGCATCCTAGTGGCAATTATATAGGAGGTTAGTTGGGGGGGTAGAGTTAGCCTCAGGTTCTAGAGTGTTAGTTGATTCCTTGGTTCAAGATAGTGAGATTCAAATTGGAGACATGAGTACGATGGATGATTTTTGCATTACCACTTTAGGAACCTATGATGTAGTCCTTAGCATGGATTTTATTTATGCCCACAACACCAAGATGGATTGTCAATAGAAGAGGATAGAATGTGTTGATAGTCATGGCACTTCCATAGTGATTTTTTGAGTAAAGAGGCCCATATCTCTTCATATGATATCTGTTATGTAGCTAAAGTGGTGCCTACATAAGGGATATCAGCTATTTGTCATCACTATCAGTGATAGGGATGAGGATTCTGAAAAGGAGACTTCCATTGATGATTTTCTTATCTTGTAGGAGTTTGCAAATGATTTTCCCTTAGAGCTTCCTGGTATGCCTCCACCTAGAGTGGTTGATTTCCACATTGATCTTGTGCAAGGAGCTAAACCTATTTCTAGGGCAACATACAAGATGACCACATAGGAGCTCAGTGAGCTCAAGATTTAGTTAGAAGAGATCTTGGAAAAAGGGCATATTCATCCTAGTGTATCAGCTTGGGGTGAACTAGTCATCTTTATGAAGAATGAATCACTTAGGTTGTGTATTGACTATCAATAGCTAAATAAAGTAACCATTAAGAACTAATACCCAATACCTAGGATTGATGACCTTTTTGATCAATTGAAGGGTGCTCATATCTTCTCAAAGATAGATCTTAAGTTAGGTTATCATTAGTTGAGGATAGTAGAGAGTGATATCCACAAGACTACTTTTTGTATGAGGTATGGCCACTATTAGTTCACTATAGTACCTTTTGGCCTCATGAATGCTCTAGCTATATTCATGAGTCTTATGAATGGGGTATTCCATACATTTCTAGATAAATTTGTGTTGGTTTTTTTTGATGAAATTTTGATTTATTCTAGATATGAGAAGGAGCATGAGGAGCATTTTAGATAGGTACTTCAACTTTTGAGGGAGAATTAGTTGTATGGTAGTTTGAAGAAGTGTGCCTTCTTCAAACCTAAGATACATTATCCAGGCCATATTATTATAGATGATGGGATCTCATTAGACCCATCTAAGATTTGAGCTATTACGGAATGGCCAACACCAACCAGTGTCACTAAGGTGAGGAGTTTTATGGGATTGGCTAGTTACTATAGGTGCTTTGTTGCAAATTTTTCTAGATTGGCTCATCCCATTACATCTCTTTAGAGGAAGGAAAATAAGTTCAAGTGCATAGAGAAGTGTGAGAGAGCCTTCCAAGAGCTCAAGAGAGCTCTCACTAGAGAACCAATACTTGTAAAAATAAGTTCAAGTGGATAGAGAAGTGTGAGAGAGCCTTCCAAGAGCTCAAGAGAGCTCCCACTAGAGCACCAATACTTGTAGTACTTGACCCATCAAGGTATTTTTTATGTGTATAGATGCTTGTTTGGATGGCATAGGAGTAGTTCTTATGTAGGATGGTCAAGCTATTGCATATGAGTCTAGAAAGCTTAAGACTCACTAGATGAATTATCCTACTTATGACCTAGAGCTTGCAATAGTAGTTCATGCTTTAGTAAGATGGTGACATTTTCTCTTAGGTCACCATTTTGAGCTTTATTCAAATCATCAAAGTTTGAAATACATATTCTCACAACCAAACCTTAATGCTAGGTAGAGAAGATGGATGAAGTTCTTATGTGAGTATGATTTTGATGTTCATTACATCAAGGGCAAGGAGAATTTGGTTGTAGCTTCTTTAAGTAGGAGACAACATATGATATCTTCCCTGACTACTACCATAGATTTGAAAGAGTGCATCTTACAACATTTTCTCAAGGATAAGTTATATACAAAAATTTTTTAGATTGCACATTCTCAGAGACCCCTAGTGGGAAAGTTTGTAGACTATTCTTTGGAGCCTAATGGGCTTTTATGACATAGAGGACACATTTATGTACCTTCTTTGGGTGACCTATGAGAGTTCATCATTTTAGAGGCTCATCAAGCACCTTATGCAACACATCCTTGTGTCAAGAATTTACATTCAGACTTGAGACAGTTGTATTTCTCACCTAGGATGAGGGTACAAATTGCACCTAGGATGAGGGTACAAATTGCTGATATTATTGCTAGATGTCTTGAATGTCAGAGAGTGAAGATAGAAAATAGCCATCTAGGGGGAGTTTTATATCCACATGAGATACCTATTTGGAAGTGGGATGTGATATCTATGGAATTTATTATTGGCCTTCCTATGTCTTCTTGTCACCATGATGCTATCTTGGTGATAGTTGATGCATTGACTAAGGTTGCCCACTTCTCCCCTATTCAAACTACCTTTATAGCACCAGCAGTAGTGCAAGTGTTCTTATGAGACATTGTTAGACTTCATGGAATCCCTCATAAGATCATTTCTAATTGAGACTCTCTTCTCACATATTCATTTTGGAGTGAGCTTCAAACAACATTGGGTACTAGTCTTAATTTTAACATAGCATATCACCCTCAGACTGATGGACAGATAGAAATGGTTAATCAAGTATTAGAGGATATGTTGTGAATGTATGTGATGGACCATCAGGCCAAGTGGGAGGAGTACCTTCATATTGTAGAGTTTTCCTATAATAATAGCCATCATACATCTATAGGTATGCCTCCTTATAAGGCCTTATATGGTAGACCTTACGAGACTCCCTTGAGTTGGTAAAGGATTGAGGATAGAATATCCATTGGACTACAATTAGTTGGAGACATGGAGCAATAGGTTGATTTGATTAGGCAGCATCTTATTGATTTGATTAGGCAACATCTTAGGGAGGCTCAAGATAGACAAAAAAAGTATGATGATTTTAAGAGGGCAGAGAAAGAGTACATGGTTGGTGATAGATTTTTTCTAAGAGTGCTTCTACACAAGAGCCCAATCTATTTTGGAAAGGGTTCTAAGTTGGCACCTCATTTTGTTGGACCATTTGAGATACTGGAGAGGATAGGACCAGTTTCCTACCATTTAGCTTTGCCACCTAGTCTATCATGCATCCATGATGTGTTTCATGTTTCAGTATTAAGGAAGTATATTTATGATGAGTCTTACATTATAGATTGGGGTGCTTTATAGGTGGATTTGGATAGCCACATAGTTCTGGAGTCCATTCATATTTTGGGCCAATGAACCCTAATACTTTGAGGTAGGGAGCTGGACTAGATTAGAGTCCAGTGGCATTGTTATGATGAGGTCATGACTTCATGAGAGGGCAAAACACATATGAGAGCTTAGTACCCATACCTCTTTGATGAACTCCAAGAGGAGGTTCATGCCTAGGGGGGAGGATGTGAGGCCTCACCCTTGCCCATCATAGCATATCATAGTAGTTTATTTGTAGTGCAAATACTTTAAATTTTGCATTGCAGATAATTTATATTTTGAGACCTTGTTATATGTTGGACTATTTTGGACTGTTACTTAGACTATTTAATACTATGGGACACTTTATTTTATGGTAATCATTTATGATGTTAAAACTTATTTATGATGCTTGATGATTAGTTACATTCATGTACTTGGTTGGTTATTTTATTAATAAATAAGAAATTATGTTTGAATATAAATGTTATATGGATTATATATATATATATATATATATATATATATATATATATATATGAAAATCATGAAATGTTGCAAAAGAGTCATATCATGTTTAATTCGATAATGGTAGTATTATATATTCACAATATTTAGAAATGGAAAAGTGTTGTTCAATTGAGAAATGCCTTATGTTTTGATTCAATTATGAATATAAAATTAATTGAGGATTTATATGTGCATTTGTTTTATTTATCTTGGACTATTGATATGTGGTTTGAGTGTATAGGAAATATTCATGGTAAAATGGAGAACCAAGACTATACCTTTGTATTAATTGATATTGGCAAGGTTATATCTAATGAAGAGATCTTAACCTCATTGTTAAGTATTTTACATTGTGAACTTAATGTGAATGGATGTCTTAGATTAGATTTTTTTGTGAAAATTGATTTACCACTCATAATGTTAAATGTATATTTATAGTGTCACCTGAGACTTGTGTTGTTATGTGTTTAAATGGCAAGTAAGGTTGAGTCATTGGCAAAAGACACCCAACCTTATTCTTAACTAGTTAGAAATGTTTAAGTTTTCATCCCCTTGCATAAAATATCTTATGAAGGTTTTAATTAAATTAAATTTCGGATTTAAAGTTTAGGGTGACTTTAGAGGGCTTTGTTTGAGTCTTAGATTGTTCTTTTAGTGAAATTAAGTTACCTACATGTTAGTAATATATGTTAGGGCTTTAATTTTGGATTTACTAGAGTTAAAATCTCTTTTCTAACACTTGTAAAATTTGTTTTCTTAAGTATTGCGAAAATGGAAGAAGTCTTACCCAAATTCCTACCTTATCTCCAGTGAGTTAATAATTCCAACCAAATAAGGAAACTTAGGTGGAGTTGAAGTGGTTTTTCTCTTTTATGATGGAGAGAAATTAGGAATGTTCTTCTTTTAGAGGGAAATTGGAAAATAGAGTTGTTATTCACCCACTCTCTAGTTTTAGAAATTTTTCAGTTTTGGAGATTGATTTGAAGGAAGGATAGAGGGCTCTTCTCCAATCAGGTCATTTACCATAGCTTGGAGAAAGGTTAGAGCTTTTTCCATGTTTTTGAAATTATGTGTTGTATTATTTTTTTGAATATAAGATGTGTAAATTGATCTATAGATGCATTTGTGTGTTGTTCATTGTTCCTGTTGTATTGTTGGGTGTGGATGAATTCCTATTGCTTTCTTTTTATTTGATTTTGAGAGTCTAATGCTATGGGTGTGGAAGGACATCACTCACCCTCAGGAGGGAAGAAGTGGCCTTCAAGTGAAGGGGTTAGTTGGGCCTATCCCTTGATTGTAGAGTCTCTTCCCTAGAAGGAAGAGGGATAAGCATGTAGTATGGGTTGTATGTGCTAGTGCTTTGTTATGCACTTTGGGGGTGATAAGGGGAGAAAATTTTGTGAGAGTTGGTATCTAATTTTTATGCCTTGTGAAGGTAGATTTGGTTTTTTGTATTTGGCTTCTCCTCAAGGTTTTTGGGCACACCTTCACCCATTCTATTGGTTCCTCTAGAAACCTATTGTGTAAGCTCAAAAGGGTCTTAAATATTGTATCTTGTATTGTTGGTTTATATGTGTGTGCTTTATTGTTACCCAGTTTGTCTTGGTTCTCCAAGCTCTGTGGGTGGTCTCTTAGAGACCTAGGATGGGAGGTGAGCTCTGCATGGTTTACAGGGTTGTTTTGCATAGGTTTTCTAAATGGATTGTGTTGAAGAAAAACTTGGAAGATTTTTACTTTTTGTTGAAGTTTTGAAGTTGATTTATTATGAACATTTATAAAAGTTATGTATTGTAAAAAATCAAAAGTAGAACTTCATGTAATTTGTAAATTTATGTAAGGATCCAAATGTGATTGCAATATTTGAAAGGACTTTTCAATACTTTGAATATATTTTAGTTTTAATACATCTTAAATTATTTCCAAGAAATAAAATAGAATATTATTATTGTGTGTATGTGTGTGTCTTGTTCATGAAAGAAAATTGGGCATGAAAATCACTAAATCTTGACAATTCTACACTATTCTTAACATTTTCATATAAATTTTCAAGATCTAAAAGAGGATTATGACTCACCTCCTTAAATTGGCTGTTGTCATCTGACTCTATTTTCTCCTCATCAAAATTTTGTTGTGAAACATACTTCCTTCTTGATCTTTTCTGCTCTTGACCTCCTTGTTCTACTTATTTGGTCTTTTCTTTGGCCTTTTGTGTAGTTGCACATGTACTATTTCTTGTAGTAGGTGTAGTGGGCTTGGGCTCACTTCGTTTGAAAATTTTCTTAGTCCTTGCCATAGGTTGTGCTTTAGCCTTCCTCATCTTTGGCTTGACAAGAGTTGGTGCTTCCTCGACTTCTTCTCCCTCAACACCTTCAATTTTTTCCTCTTCTTTCTCTTCTCTCATACCTTGTGTCAAAGCTAGAGGTGCATGTGCTTGGTTTTCTTCTTCCTCTTCATCCTTTTCTTCTTCTTCTTCTTCCTCCTCCTCGACACCCTCTCCAAAATTAGCTTTTAAATTCTTCACTATCTTCTCCTTTTTTATCAAAGCTGAAGTAGTTTTCAAATCCTTGGTAATCATGGACTTTACCATCTCATAATTTCCATATACTTTTGCAATTTTATCTACCTCTTCTACTAGTAAAGTTGTTATAGCTACAAAGGCTTCATCCACATTTATTTCATAACCTAAGGGTCTCAACCATCTTACCCTTGGTGTAGTAGCTTTTACCTATGTATAATAAACATCTACAAGAAAACATACATCATTATAGTGTTTCTCAACAAAAGATACTAGTATTCTCAATCTTTCCTTCATTGACTTCTTGAAATCTTCAAAATAATTTATCATCAAAGATTCAAAATTCTCTCCTGATAGCTGAATATACTCACCAATTTGTAAGTAACTAGTAATCTATTTGTTTTCCATGCAGTTGTTCCAAATGAGGGCAATGTGTTTTGTACATAAAAGAATACAAAAATCAATATAGAGCCAAATTTGCATTGTGTAATCTTAGTTTTCTTGATTGCTCTAAGATTCTCTATCAATTGTTGCAATTGTAGCCCTGTTAGATCATATGTATCATCTTTCTTGATAATATTGTATCCAACATCCATAGCTATAGAGGGAACACTATTCAATCTATTATATTGATAAAACTTGTGTGATATAACTCTTACAACAAATTTTATTATAGGATCAGTGATTGTGTCTATTGTCATGCCTCTCTTGTTCTAGATAGCTCTAGTATTCTTTTCAATCACTTCCATTGAATCACTTCTCAATGTCTTAGGCTAATCTATGGTTTCATAACTAGTAACCATATGGATTATTCTCTTAGTGATTTTAATAGGTGCATTGTCCATCCATAATGAACCATCATGAATTTTGCTAAGTACTATCATGATCCATTATGTCTTGAATACATTTGAAAAATCTAGGGCTTATGTTAATCTCTTCCTCTCAATGATTTTGAACTCTTCTTTCAAAAAATAACTATCATAGAGTTTTTCATATGCTTCCCTAATTTCCATATCCCCAATTCTTCATATCTTATAGTTGTAGCATTTTCTCACATCTTGTACCATTATCACATTCAATGGAAACATCGATAATGCACCAGAAGGGTCTTTCTTATAAAAAAATGTTAGGAATAGCTTTGAAAATGGCCTATTTGAGTTCATTACTTACTAACTAAACATTCAAAACGTCCTTTTCCTCTACATTATTCAAACTTGGTGCCATAATGCAAAACTAGGGTTTACAAAAATTAAAACTGTGTAGCTTAGCTCTTGATAAATACCTTATGAAATCTGAAAAATTGGTGTGATATTGTTGCTAGAATCTTCTACAACTACTTGGAATGGAGTTTCTAATTTTTTTCTACTCTTATTAATCTTCCCCAAATTGATAATGATGAAGAATGAGCTAAGATTTGATCAAATACCCTTTGAAAACCCTGTAATTAATGTTGAGTGCTTACATAATTGTAAGCTTGGCATCAACCAATTTTAGGCTCACTCATCATCCATTGACATTTCCATCACCTTAAAACTACTATGATCTAACTAGCTAGTTTGATGGTTTGGCATATTCTAAAATTCCACTCAGCACACATAAGAAATTTTTCATTCTCAGAAACAACATGAAAAACTTAAAGATTTATCTTGAATTCCTAACAACATACTACATCTTTATTCATGCTAATGTGGTCTTTTCAACACTAGATTCCTTTGGAACTAATGTATGATATAACTTTTAGATATTAGTCCCACATACCTTTTAATTGTCTATTTTGATGAGGTGTGATCACCTAACCCATTGGGTGAAGTGATCCCTTCTCCATTTGATGGGCTATAATCATCTTTCTTTTTCTATGTCTTATTCATCTCATCTCTAATGTGTTCAACATTTTCCTTGCCTTTTCCTTTATCAAATTCACAACTTGGTGCTTTTGACTTTGTTGGACAATACCTACCGATGTGACCTATCTTCAAACACTTGAAACATGTGGTTTGACTCAATCACCTTTGATAATTACCACTAATGTGTGTCCTAATACAATTTTCATGAACATGTCCATATTCTGGACAATAATGACAACTATACCTTGTATTATAATCCTTGTTATAGGAGTTAACATTGTTACCTTTTTTTGCCTTTTTGATGACCACATGGGTTTAAATCTACATTCAAAATCTTTTTGTCCATACTTATAATAATTGTAGCAATAACCTTCAAATCTTTGTATATGCATGGTCTTGGTTCTGCATTCATGTGCCTACTGACCTTTCTTGTCACACTTGTGGCAATGAACCATGCTTTTAGGCTTGACATTTTTATTTGTAGTCTTTCTCCTACGTAGATTAGTAGTATGTCCTTTCTTACCACAATTATGACAAGTGAGTTTGGAATTCTTACCTTTTTTGTTCCTCTCTTCAGCAGTTTTGGATGACTCTCCTTCTTCAGTGCTTGTATATCCCAGACCAAATGTATCATTATTGTATCTAGGGGAACTCAATAATTGATTAAAGTATTTGATGGCTTCATTTGGATTGTTGAAATTTTCAGCAGATTCATTTTCTCTCTTTAGATCACTCTGTAATTGTCCATTTTGCAACTTCAATGTAGTTATCTCAAAGTCCTTGACATTTAAATCATAGTTGGCATTCATCATTTGACTTACAGTATCTAATTGCATGTTAGAAATCTTGGTTAGCTCTATTGAATTCTCTTCTAGTTTGTTGCTTAGAATTCTTTTGTCTTCTTTAATCATGGCTTTTTCTTCCATAGATTTCTTCTTTTGTTCAGTTAGAAGTATGGCTTGTGATTCTTGTTCTAACTTGAGATTTCTAATTTCCTCAGTTTGGACTCTATTATTTTCCATCAGATCTACAATTGTTGCATCAAATTCATTGGAGTCACCATTGGCATATATCTTGGTAGTGTCAATCTCTTTGTATTGTGTGTCATTTTCTAGAATAGAAATTTATTTCCTTCTCTTCAAGGACTTCTTTAGTTCTTCTCTTGCTTCATCCACTAGATGTAGAATGAGTTGTATCTCAATTCCCCAGTTCTCAATAATCTTTCCCAATTTGTAGACTTCCATTTCAAGATCTTTCCTCAAAGCTGGAAAGCTTCTCTTTTAGAGAACAAAGCTCTAAAGCCAATTGTTGGAATTATAATGGGAAAGTTAAACTTTTGGGGGTGAATCAGTAGTTTAAACTTGGACCCATAAAACTTTCACCACATATCCATATCATATATTCAATGAATAATATATAAAGCATATACATATAAGTCATGTAAACACAAATAAGTAATCACACATATTACACCAGATATGATTACCTAGAAACCCTCCAAGTGAGAAGGTAAAATTAGGGTGGGGATAACACCCACAAATCTTTACTACTATAGCAATAAAGTGTATCCAATGAAGGT
This sequence comes from Cupressus sempervirens, assembly GCA_028749045.1. NCBI lineage: Eukaryota > Viridiplantae > Streptophyta > Pinopsida > Cupressales > Cupressaceae > Cupressus > Cupressus sempervirens. The sequence goes on along the minus strand of CM053783.1, from coordinate 642,914,286 downwards.
TACAATGTTTTGACCATGAAACATGATCTACCTTGTGAAATGTATGCCTTGTTAAAGGTTTACAAAGACTATTAGGTCTCACCTTGTTAGAGGATTTCAACACCCTATTAGAAGTGTGCCTCATTAAAGGACTTTAACTTACAATTAAGTAAGAACCCTATTAAAGGATTTCACATAGCCTGTAAGGACTACTCTGTTAAGATATTTTGACTAAAATCACCTATTAAAATGTCTTAGCATAGATCTTGTGGTTAGCATTTGAGTGCTTGATGACAAATCACCTCTAAACAATGTCTTCTTGATCTTTCCTGATTAGATGTCTCTTTGTTGTATCCTTTTTTCTATCCTTTGTTCTGTTTTGATTGATTTTACAATGTAGTTTCACTTTATAACTTCTAAGCCACCATGAATGCTTTTTTTGTGCATGAAAACTTCTCCTTAATACCTTACATGCTCATACAGAGTTTTGGCTTTTGTCCTCCTTAAGAATACTTTGGTAACTTAGGGTTAGGTATGAATCTACAATTAAGATTCATCTATTTTTTTGCTGAATCCTTCCCATTTTATGATTGGTTGCATATAATTACATAGGGAATCCAACTAGAGATTCATCCTTATCTCCAAAATATAAAAATTCAATATTAAGTTGGCTCAAAAATGGTTTACATAATTGTTTGTGCCTTTACAAACAAATATGTCAAAATTGTCTTACTCAGCATCTAAAGTCTGATGCTCGACATACACTAATATTTTTTGCTATGACTCAACACCTATATCGCTCGACATCCACTATTTACTTAGCTCCTATGTCATTCGGTATATACTATCTTCTCATCTCCTAAGTGGCTCAGCATATGAGTGGCTCAACACTCACTATGACTCGACTTGGTATATTATTTATATGTTGTGCTTGATGTTTACCACTAGTTTTGCATGAGCTAAGTAAATAACTTAAACTTGTTAACACTCACTTGTTAAAACCAATTTGAGATCAACACTCTCCTATTCCAATTTCTTCCCCCAATCAAACCAAGAAAGTTTGTGTACTCCTTACTCCATGTTGGCATATGAAATGGTTCAAGATTTTTGATTCACCTAAAGGTGAAGAGCATACACTCCTACCAAGTAAAAATATTTAGTAAAGAAAGTAATTATGTGCCTATGAAAAAGAAATATAGCTTAAACTAGGAAAGAATAATAAACACATGAAATCTCAAAATGATTTTTTTTTCTTTTTTAGCTACGACAACCTTGCAAACAAATGTCAGTAGCCCTTTTAGCAATCAAGGTCTTTGACATGCATTCTTTTCTTTTATTTTTAAAAAGAAAGAAATGAGAAAACCCTAAAAAAAATAAGGTTAGGGTATTACAAATAAGTAAGAACTACAACACGAAGTGCTTAGTTTCCTCAAAAATCCATGTTGTCTTCAAACCAAGTGTATGCCAAAAAGTGCAAAGTAATCACAAATGCTCTTTTTTTGACTTTTCTCTTTTGACATAGTCAACGAGATTTTATTTGTTTTCTATTATTTTGGCTCCAAAAATTGAAATTCAAAGAAGATACCCCTACTAAAAATTAGAGAGATTTACAAAAAATACAGGAAATCCAACAATATCTCTTCATTTGTTCCCCAAGGACTCATTTTGTCAAAATAGACCAATTTTTTAAAATTGAATTATTTATCCCTAGTATGAATTTTAAAATAAAGAACCAACCCCCTATATAACTTAAAGACATTTAAATATAAATATTTCTTAAACATTTTCTATGACCAGAAAGAATTTTTTTATGAAAAACAAATATAAGATCATAAATAATGCATATCAACTCACATCACTCCAAATTTTTTACTAAGTTTCCTTGGGTGCATTCCCAACCTACAAAATAAATTTCAGATCTGAAATCCAAGCAATTTAGGAGATATCATCAAATCTTTAAAAATATAAGGTTTTGGCCTTCAAAGCAATCTACACAAGGGTTAGCCTATACACCAAAGTGATAAACATGAAAAACCACTTGATTAGATCTAATAAGTTGTTGTAAAAAACCCAAAAAAATGAATGAAAGTAAATTGAAACAAAGAAATTAGAGCTAGAAACTTGGCTCTAGCTCCACAGTGGGTGCCAAAAAATATGTTTGAAAAGTGTGGACACACTTCTGAAGGAATTACACTCAATGAAACCCATCATAAGCTCCTGAAGAATTGACCTAAAGCTTCCCATCTATGATGTACAAGGCTGAAAGAATGAAATAACAACATGATAATGGCTCTCAAATGAACCCAATTAAGAAACCCTTGCAAGGCACACCATAGAATATAAGATTCAAATGAAATGTAAGATATAAGCTAAATGAGATTCAAGACCTAGCTATGGTGAAAGTAAAATTGCAATGAAATGCAATGAAGATAAAAAGCTAATCTAGGAATTGAAATGCAAGATGGATAGATGCTAATATAGCCATGATAAACAAGGTCCAAGATGCAAGATGAGGGTAAGCTCCAAGTATTCCAAGAATGCAATGAAACTCCAAAGTACCAAGGCTTCAAAGTGACCATTTTTGGGTGATTACAAAATCTAATTTTTTGATCTAGTATATAAGGTATATAATCCACATTTATACCTTCTTTGGTAAGGATTTAGGTTCTTCAAATGTATGTAAGTTGTGTGAATACATATTTTTCTATTTCTCTTGGTAGCTTAATAGAGTTTCAATTTGTCTCTTAATTGAACTAGTTTTGTTTACCTGCTCACCCTATATAGTTGAAGTAAGTTTAGATCTCAATTTAAGGAATCTTTAGTAGAAAATCACAACCATATATGAATCTTCAAGTTCTTCTTGGTGGAATGCTTCTTCAAGGAAAATACAACTATATAGATATGCAAATGTGTAACTTATTCCATACATATATGGTGATTTCAAAATAATATTTTCTAGGAAAATTTCCTTTACATTTAATCCTTGTCTCAATTTGAAAATTTTTTAGATTGGTATTGTTAGTGTAAATAATTAATTACTATTGACACTTTACTTAAGTTTACTTAGGTTAATGCATTATTATATTAGTTGTCATGTAGACACCTAGGAGTATGCGTAGTCATATGAGTTGTCTTGTTGACAATATAGGAGTTAGAAACTTATTTAAGCACATGGTGTTTATAAAATCTCTTTATGAGATACACATATGTAAGCTTATCCTCTCATCATCACACAAACTCCTATGCTTAATGGAGGAAAATCCACTCTTGGTGGACATGTGCTTAGTTGTCATGTTTATCACTTTGCTAACTCCTAGTCATTCTAGATGCCTTTATATACAAGCACTTCTAGAGTATATTCATCAGATATTCATTCTCATTATTTTTATTATGATCTTCCATTATTGGTCCATATTGTGCTAGTGCTTGAGCTTCTTGATCTTGGAGTCATTTTTCCCTAAGGAAAATTCTTACATGGTATCAGAGTGATAGGATATCTCTTCACATAGCCATTAGAGACCATTTTTGCTTCACTTCTTAGAGGGCCATGATTTAGATCTGGAGTATCTATAGTTATTAGGAGCATCTAGAGCTAATGTGGACCTCCCCATTGCATCTAGAGCATTAATTTGATGAATTTTGACTATAAATTTTCCTACCCAAGGCTATAGCAAAACCAGAGGCAAATTTTTTTACAAATCGAAACCCAAAGGCTTGATTTGTGAAATTGGTATGATCACTTTAGATCTATGCATTTAATTTTTTAGATATGTAAATTTTCATTTGTGTCTCCTTTTAGATCTGCATTATTTTGGATTTGCATTATTTTTTACAAAAAAATTGTCAAAATTTTTGGCCTTTTAGGCCAATAGTAGAGATTTTTTTTTTTAGGCAAACCAGGCAATCAAACCCTGGTAGCCCGTGACTAGCATATTCCAAATCACAAATAGCTTCCCCATTGCAACTAGCTTAACTACCATGAATCACAATTGACATTCAACATGACTTACAAGTCACTTTACTTTCCCACGAATGTGGTTTTAAACACATCAAAGTTTGTAACTTGGTGCATGTGGGATTAATAATATGACACCCACCGTTAGTGGCTAACACTCCTTAGCACTATTGGCCCCTCCACCACTCTCATTGACACCCAACCTTGATAATCTCCTCTGCTAGTTGATCGATCTCACTAGTGCCTTCTCTATAAATCACTAGCCAGTCTCTTTTGGTACCGTCAAGTGCTCCACCACTACCCCCAATGTGGATCTTTGACCACCACATCATTTGCACCACATTGTAGAAGGTGACTCAACTACCACATCAACCTTCGATCTAGCTACCACGTAGATATCACATTAGCAGCATAGTCAACTACCATGACATAACATGTTAGTGACCTATCATCTACCATGTCATCTAGTTATACTACCATGTATATTGTTGATATAATCCACCATGTCAACAATATGTATAATATGGACTACCACATCAGCTTGTTTGGCCCAATTTTTGCTGACATCATCAATCAATGAGCATAAATTTGACAGTCGTTAGGCCACCACTGGAAGGCCAAAATGCACTACTATGACAACCATTTGGACATCAAATTTAACATATTATTTTCCTAACATCATTAGGGTAGACCCCTCATCATACACAATTTTGATTTGATAGTCCAACATTGGGAGGCCATATCTCAATCATCTAGACTCCAAATTGGGTGCAATTTTTTTTTATTTGGGCTAGAATTTCCTGAACTTTTTTTTAGTGGTGCTATTATTTTCTAGTTTTTGTGCATGGATTTTTTAGAAAAATCAATTTTTGCAACTGTACCTATCCAATCCTACATTTTTCAACTTCAAACACTCCTTATGGGCTCATTTAGAGACATTTTCAAGTTCTTTTTTTTGAGAGTTCCTAATTTTTTGTCTACTTTTTAGGTATAAAATTATATTATAGGCTTGTGTGGATAGAAATACCACTTTTAGAAATAGGTCTTTTTTTTTATTGTATTGCTTTGATCAAACTTCAAAATTGTTGTATATCTGAGCAATATTGATAAGTACTAGATTTGAACTCCAAGTGGAGGTTGTAAACAAAAAAATTAGAAGACCACTTAGGCCCTACATTGGCAAGTGGCTATCATAATCAAACTAAATATAAAGTGCCTAAAGTATTCATTTAGGGAGGTATTTTGTTTGAGTGAAAAGGGGGTGGTGTCTCTTGGTGTTGTGTTCCTTTCTTCTTGCTATTATCTTTCTTTCCTTGCATTATGGGAAACATTAAGGTTCTAAAATTAACACAAGATAATTATGCCACATGGTCAGTTAAAAAATGGTGTAAATTAATGAATGAAGAAGTTTCTCAATATGTAGATGGATCTTTTCCTAAACCAAAAAATGATCAATTAACTCAAAGTGATATCCATGCTTGGGAATTAGTAGATAGAAAATCCCTAAGAATCATTAGGTTTCGGGTTGATGACAAGATCCTTTATTAGATCATAGAATATGATACATCCAAGGAAACTTGGGATGCCCTTAAAAATCTATATGGGAAAGTGACTGAGGAGGATGTCTACAAGATTGAAGATGAACTTATCTCCCTAGATCATAAGAACTTTGATTCCATGTAGGATTTTATCATTAACGTAAATGAGTTGAGAAAAAAAATTAATGATTGTGATAGTTCTATTAAGGATGACAGGTTGATTTATATAATTTAGAATATGCTACCATCAAAATACTCCATATTTGTCCCTTCTTTCAACACCACAAAGGCTACCTTAGGGGCTTCTTATTAAAAAATCACTTTTGATGACTATGCCTAGTTGTTAGAGGATTAATAAGCTAAGTTGATAACAATGGGGATTCTCAAATATTCAAAGTCTAAGGAATTGATGGCTAATAATGAGAGCTCTAAACATCCAACTGGTGAAAGCTCAAACAAAGGCAAGGGAAAAAATAAGAAGTGGAAAGATAAAAAACAAGGGGACATAGAAAAGTCACCACCTAAATCAAATCAACAACAAGGAAAGTATTCTCCTAATACCAACTAAAGGTGGACAATAATTAAGAAAAGAAGAAGTGAGCCTATTGTAAATGAATTGGTCATGATAAACATCAGTGTTATCACAAGCAGATTGATGAATTCAAAAAAATCATGATGAAGCACAATGTTCCATTGTCTAATGCTAATAAGTAAAAAGGGTGTTCATCTTTCGATTCTAAGAGAAAAGGGCAAGCTTTACTCACAAATAATCTTAGTCAGGGGGAATGGATTATTGACTTAGGTTCCACACATCACTTGGGTGCTTCAAAGAAAGATTTTTCTTTAAGGACACCTTCATAGGTACCCAAAATCTTTGTAGAGGATGATACTAAAGTAGAAGTTGAAGGAAATGGTGAAGTTGAGATGGAAAATGGAGCACTCAAGGATGTTCTCTATGTTCCTAATCTTACCTCCAACCTTCTTTTAGTCTACCAAATCACTCACTCTGGAGGTGGAAACAAGGTTGAATTTCTTCCAGATTCAATTGTTGTGAAAAGAATCAAATATGATTCTATGGTTGCAATAGGTGAAGCTAATCATGATTCAAGGCTTTATAGTTTCTCTTCCTTTGTGCCTAAATCTAATGCACAAGCCTTTTTAATGCATTCAAATATAGAAAGAAAATTGTGGCATGAGAGGTTTGGACATCTAGTATCCTCAATAGATTAGCAGCAAGAACATGGTTCATGGTCTACCTAAAGTCTAGTTTTAAGATGGTGTTTGTTTAGGTTGCACACTTGGGAAGCATCTAGAAAATTTTTTTGGCAAAGGGAATTCTTGGAGAGAATAATGGGTTCTTGAACTAGTTCATAGTGATGTGGTGGACCCATTTCCATTGCCATCATTTGGAAAGTCTTTCTATGCACTCACCTTCATTGATGACTACTCTCGCTATACTTGGGTATTCTTTATGGCTCATAAGAGTGAAGTGTTTGAATGATTTCTCAACTTCAAGTCTTAAATAGAAAAGTAGTCAATATAAATTCATCAAGGTTCTTTGAATAGATAATGGAAGCAAGTATGTGAATTGAAGACTTATAGAATTTTATACTCAAGAGGGAATTGACATTCAAAATTTAGTAACATACACTCCACAACAAAATGGTTTCACCAAAAGGAATAAAAAAACCCTCAAGGAGATGACCACTTGCATGCTACTACATAAGTCTCTTGATCAAGTTTTTTGGGCTGAAGTAATGAATTGTGCAAACTACATCTAGAATAGGAGTCCTCATAAAGCTTTGGATGGTGTAAATCATTTTGAATTTCCAACTAGAAGAAACCTTTTGTAAAGCACTTTAGAGTCTTTGGTTGTCCAATGTGGGAATGAATCCCTCCATAAAAATGCAAGGTATTGGAATCTCAAAGTAAATCTTGCATCTTTTTTAGTTATGTGGACTCTCATAAAGCCTATAAATTGATGGATCAGGAGACAGATGACATTTTTATGAGAGGAGTGTACACTTTGAAGAAATTTGTCCAAGATTTACTTCTTTAACTCCTTCTTTGTCCTTTATTGAAGAGAGTGATAGTGATGATAGTGACTTGGAAGATGTTCACACATGATCCAAACAAAGGTAGCAGACAAATGAGGTTAGGTAAATCCATTATACTTCTACATCTTCTGCCACTAGACCTAAATAGGCTTAGAAGACATTGGATGTGATAGGACCATTGACAAGAAATGGCTCAAACACTTAGAGGACAAGATCACATCACAACTCACTCCATCATGCTTATATTATAGTTTCTTATGATCCTCAATCATTCAAAGAAGCTTCAAGAATTTTAGAATGGGATAAAGCAATGGAAGAAGAATATAATTATCTTATGGGAAACAACACATGGGACTTAGTCTCTTTTCCTAAGGGAAGAAAATTGGTTCAGTGTAAGTGGATCTATCAGACCAAGTTTGTAGCAGATGGAAGTGTGGATAAACACAAGGGAAGACTTGTTGCAAAAGGTTTCTCTCAGGTACTTGGCAATGACTACACTGAGACCTTTGCCCCAATTGCAAAAATAAACTCTATTCATTTGACACTAGCTATAGTTGTAGCTCAAAGATGGATTATTCATCAAATGGATGTGAAGAGTGCATTCTTCAATAGTGATCTTTATGAGGAGATTTATATGAAGTAGCCATAGGGTTTTTTTTAGGATTCTACTTTGGTTTTCAAGTTGAAAAAGTCTATCTATGGACTAAAATAAGCTCAAAGAACCTGGTATGCCAAGATGGATTGCTTCCTTCTCTTAGAAGGGTTCACTAGATGTCATTCAAATATGATGTCTACATTCTTCAATGGGATGATTCTCACTTGCTACTTGTGCTTTATGTTGATGACTTAATCATTATAGGGAGTACAACATCCATCATTGATAGTGTCAGGTCTACTTTAAAGGATAGATTTTCCATGATAGATTTCGGTCTACTTCATTAATTCCTTAGTATTGAGATACAACAGTCTACATTAGGGATTGCATTATCACAACCCAACTATGCTCTTGTTCTACTTGCTTGATTTCACATGAGTGACTACAAGGTTGCATCTACTCCATTTCTTTTAGGTGTTAAGTTAGAAGCAAAATGTTCTACTCCACTTTTTGATGCTACTTTGTATAGACAGTTGGTTGGAAGTACCATCTACTTGACACATGCATGCCCTGACATATACTTTGTAGTTGGTATGGTTTCTCACTTCATGCAAGAGCCATATGAACTTCACTAGAAGGTAGCAAAATATATCTTACATTATATCTAGGGTACACATACATATGGGATATTCTATGCAACTAGTACTAGACTACAATTAGTGGGTTCTATAGGCTCAGACTATGTAGGGGATCTTGATTCTTACAAAAGCACTTCAGGATATATGTTCCATCTTAGTTTCAGTCCCATTTGTTGGTAGAGTAAAAAGTAGAACACTATTGCTCTTTCATCAACTAAGGCTAAGTATCAAGGAGCTATCACTATGGCTACAAAAGCTATTTGGTTACAAATTTTTCTAAAGGAGTTTGGTTTTGACATACCTAAACCCACAATCATCCATTGTGATAATTAGAGTGCCATTGAGATCTTAAAACATCTAGTGCAACATCAATGCATAAAACACATTGAGGTTCATATGTACTACATCAAAAAGTTGATTCATGAGCAGGTCATTGTATTATAGTATTGTCCTATAGAGTAGAAGATTGTAGATATCTTCACCAAGCCCTTCTTTGAGGTCAAGTATCTTCATTTGTGAGATCTCTTGGGGGTGCGGGATTTTTCACCAAGGGGGGTCACATGACTCTTCACTTCTTTATTGTACTTATCTCTTTCTGGGGGAGGGTTTTTCCCATGAAGTTTTTCCTCTTTCTCCATTTTTAGAGATTTTTCATTGCATTGCATCACACTGTATGTATAGCTTTGCATTTGTACATGGGTACCTAACATGGCCTAGTAGTTGGGACCCATCATGCATTTTCATCATAGATTTTGTGAGCTTAAGTGCATTCCCCTAAGTTGCACTTAAGGGGGGTGTTAGTTTAAATAATTAATTACTATTTACACTTTTCTTAAGTTTACTTAGATTAATACATTATTATATTAGTTTTCATGTACATGTTAGAGTAAATTATTATTATTTACACTTTTACTTAAGTTTACTTAGGTTAAAAACATTAGTTATTGGTTGTCACCTAGGAGTTAGAATACCTTTTATGTGTTGACTTGTTGACAACATAGAAGTTTATGTACATGTTGTCAACACCTTTTCATACTTATCCTTTCACCTACTTGGAGGGTAATCCATTTTTTTGTGGACGTATGCTTAGTTTTCATGCTTATCTCCTACCACCTTCTAGCTTATTCTAGAAGCTTCCTATATGCCTTTATATTTGAGCTCTCGTATTGTAATTTAATAGAGCATATTGTATAGCAATTCATTTTTCATTGTTGCAATATTTTTTCTCTCACTATATTTAGTTTCTCCAAGCTCTACCCTTCCTCCTTTGGTTTCTTTTTGATAGGTTATTTGCATGCAACTGATCTTGGCAAGCTCTGAAGTTGGCTTTCATCAACTTCTAGATGGTATTAGAGCCTCCCTACTACTTCCTAGTTGAAGGATTTTTGAAGCCGAGATTTGGAGACACAAACCCTAGTTTTTTTGTGATTTTTTTCCTATTAGGAGGAAAAGCATTATTTTGGGGCACTTTGAGCCTAAACAGATGGTGCCATTGATTTTAGAAGGCCTGTTATAGTAAAGATTCATATAAAATATTTTATTTTTGGCTATTATAGTGTCTGAAATTTTTTTTTTGCCTCATGGGAGGCTATATAGATGTGTTTAAAAAAAAAATAAATTTAAATGCATGTTCAAGAAGCCCTAGTTGCCACTCCATCGAGTGGTCACTATGATACCACCTATGCACCACCACCATGTGCTAGCATGTAGCTCAAGCACTACTGCCATTAGTAGCATAACCACAACTTGGTCACTACCACCTGGCCATCACGCCACCCTCCATAGTGGTACCACCCAGACTGCTACCCCTAACACAATCACATCTGGCTATAGCCACTAGTCCATGATCCTCATGGACACTGGCATTTCCTACATGCATGGCATCAGTTAGCATGTGCCTTGTTGACACCTACCACATGGCTATGCCATGTCAATGAGAAAATACCACATGGATGGCACATGGAATTGGCATGTGGTAGCTATGTGGTAGTCTTCTTTTGCCTCAAAAACTTCCAAGCTGTCAATTCTAGGCTCGGTAAATGCTACTGTCAACATGGCATCAACACACCTGGCTCTCCTTCAAGTCCCTTTTTGACCTACTTGAAGTTTTTTGGCCATAACTTGAGCATATGGAGGTATTTTTCCAATCCAAAAGAAGCACCAGAAAGCTAGTTCCAAGATGGAGACATTGGTGTAGGTATTTTTTAGTTTTGGTGTAGTTTTGTTGCCTATTTTTGTAGTCAAAGTTGGATGTTCTATTTTTTACTCCAGCAAGCATATCGTGTGCGTCCCATCTCCATTTTTTTGAAAATTATATTTTTGGAAAGTTGGTTTTGTCATCCTTTTAGAAATGTTGTCATTTCCTTAAAATTTTCTTCCATGCTCTTTCTATCATGTTTTTGGCATTTTTCTCTATGGTGGATATCTTGAGTATTCCAGGTTTGAGGATCATTTTCATGGCATGGGATCTTTTGTTTTAGGTGTACTATCTATTATATTAGTTTTTTTTCCCTTTTGATCATTGTTGATATCATTTGTAAGCATCTTTATTCAAACACACTGACATAAAACTCTTGCTTTTTAGGATCATGAACATTGTTCTGAGTTAGTTGTACTTGCATTATATTATAAAGCACAATGAGGGGTTAGTTGTTGCTATTTTTGTGCCCTCTTCCTTTATCAAGTGAGTGTCCCATCCATGACATTAGCCCCATGATGTGTTGGTGACACGTGCCTTTATAGGTGTTTGTAACTCTTCTTGACTCTTATTGTTCTTGGTTCTTTTTGCAGAGATCCTTTGGCCCACTTTCTCAGTTGCCTATCACCTCACACTGTCTATATTAAGGGGGGTTATTCTATTATTTCTAATGCTTCATTAGCTTGATGGTTTGATGGAGTAAGCTATGTATATAGTATTTGATCCTATATACTAGGCAATTATAGTGGCTGGCTACCTATGCATTTTAGTGAGATTGATCATCTACCATATAGACACTCTTCTTGTTTACAACCTTCTATTTCCATGAAGGTTCTTCAGATTAGTAGTTTAATTTTGATAGAGTTTGTGGCTTCTTCATGCTTTAGTGATGATTCTTCATGATCTTCTTGTTCCTATTTTTTGGGACATTCCTCTAGTTGAAGTCTTCTTTAGTCCTTCACTAGGTTTTTTGCTATCTCTTTTTGGAAAGGGGTTTTTCCCACTGGGTTTTCTCCTTTTCCTCTAGTTTATAGATATTGTATTTCATTTCTTATGCATTTGTTCCTGGGTACCTAACATGACTTTGTTGTCAGGACCCATTATGCATTTCATCTTAGCTATTGTGAGCTTAAATGCATTTCCAAAAGTTGCACTTAAGGTGGGTGTTAGAGTAAATAATTATTATTTATGCTTTTACTTAAGTTTGCTTAGGTTAAATGCATTAGTTATTGGTTGTCACCTAGGAGGTAGAATACCTTTTATGTATTGACTTGTTGACAATACAAAAGTTTGTGTCCATGTTCTCAACACCTTGTCATACTTATCCTTTCACCTACTTGGAGGGCAATCCACTTTTCATGGATATATTCTTAGTTGTCATGCTTATCTCCTAGCACCTTCTAGCTTGTTCTAGAAGCTTCCTAGAGGCCTTTAAATTCGAGCTCTCCTATTGTAATTTAATAGAGAATTTTTTATAGCAATTCATTTTTCATTGTTGTGATATTTTTTCTCTCATTTCTCTTCCATATCTTGTTTACATGTAGGTGATCTTCGTGAGCTATGAAGTTGGCTTTCATCAACTTCTATAGTAGACACCTAGAAGTATGCATAGTCATATGAATTGTCTTGTTGACAACACAGGAGTTAGAAACTTATTTAAAAACATGGTGTCTATAGTAACTCTTTACAAGATACACCTATGTAAGCTTATCATCTCATCATCACACAAACTCCTGTGTTCAATGTATGATAATCCACTCTTGGTGGACATGTGTTTAGTTGTCATGTTTATCACTTTGCTAACTCCTAGTCATTCTAGATACCTTTATACAGGCACTTCTAGTGTGTATTCATCAAATATTCATTCTCATTATTGTTATTATGATCTTCCATTATTGGTCCATATTGTGCTAGTGCTTGAGCTTCTTGATATTTGTGTCATTTTTCCCTAAGGCAAATTCTTATAGGTACAAAGAAAGCAGAATTTAGGAACCTAGCTTATGCTTGCAATTCATGCCTCAATTTTATCCCAATCCCATTTGTTTATTCTTGCTCAAATCCATCCTTTCCACCTTCTAACGATCTCCTTGTTTGTGTGTTATTTTTGCAAAGAAATCCCCAATTATTTTTAACTACCTCTCCCTCATAATTGACCCAAAATTTTATGTATATTTTAATAAAACCACTTATTTAGTTTCCTAATTAAAAAATTTTCCATTAATTAATTTTTCTAACAAATATTTCAAACAAAATACATGTGGTATTACATTTTCAATTTTCTCCAAGTTGTGAACAAATAGGTTGTGACACCAATTCACACCTATCTATTTTCATCTTTTGAATGTTTACCAAACCAACTATGTCTCTAGTAAATTAAAAATGTAAGGGTTTCATCAAAGTTGTATGTACCTAGGTCTTTCTTCAAGGGTAGTGTCAATGGTGATGTTTCTCTTGTATTTGAGCACTTGCCTTGGTTTGAAGTATCATAATGATAAGTATTAAGAAATGTGATAAATCCATGGTGAGAGATATGACATTGAAAGATTAGATATTTTGTAGATGCAAAAATGAATGCAAAACCCTTTAATTTAATTGCTCTAAGATAACTTTAGAGAAGTTAGTGGAATCTACATATCAATCTTTAATATCATATCTAAATATCAATGATTGATTTTAATTATTTTTTGGATTGAATTGTGTATAAGTTCTATCTCATCTTATGAAGCTTCTTGCATTGACATTTAAGATCACCCTCCATGAACCATCTTTCATCCTTGATGATGGTTCACATAAAGCATTGATGCAAAAACTTCTACACAATATTAGTATGAACTTTAAGAATTAGATAAAATTTACATCAGTTACTATATCATAAAATAAAATATTAAAATTCAAAACTTGAGAATATGATATATTTGTGAAACCAATTTCATTAACTTTAAACAATAATTAACCATGATAATATGTTTAGATGTATAGAATAGTAAAGGAAAAAATAATGTTTTTTGTTAATTAAAATATATTAAAATTTAAGTGCTACTTAAAAAGATGAAAAAATGATAATATCTTAAATTTCTACAATGATAAACAAAACAAAAAAACATATTCATTTTGTAAAACAACAAATAGAAAATCATCTTTCATTTTGATTAAAAAATAAAAAATAAAAATTAAAAAAACAATGATAACATCTTCAAGTTTATAAAATAATAATAAATCTACAGTCATCTTTCTATTAATTATACTAGTAGTTAGTGCTTCACACACACACACATATGGTATATATATGTATATGTGTGTATATATATATGTATGTATGTATATATGTATATGTATATGTATGCATATATGTGTCTATATGTGTGTGTGTGTGTGTGTGTGTGTAGATATATACATACATATACATATACATACATACATACATACATATATATGTATACATATACATATATACATATATATATATACATACACATACATATATATACATATATACACACACACACACTTTTTAGGCTACAACCCTACAAAAGACTTGTTGATCTTATTTGACTTAACCCATGGTTTCCCATGTTAAGTGTCTTCAGATATTCTTGTATGTGATAGTGCTCTGCCCCATTTCAATTGCCCCAACTTATAAATTTGATAGGAAATTGAAGGGTAAATTAGCACAAATTAAGTTGGCATTGATTCAAGTATTGGCAGGGCTCTGTGCTACCATTTTTCTTTGGAAGGTGACACCATTTCTTTTACCTATGTGGATTCTATAGAGGAGATTGATACTTATAATGAGGCTATTGACAAGTTAGCAACATGCAAGGTTATTGATTCTAGGGACTCCATGAAATGGAAAATCTTTGTGATGAATCTTGAAAATGATGGGACTTACAAAGAGGTTGTGACTTAATCAAACCTTTTTACTCAGAGGTTGATGCTTAATGTCTTAGAAATGAAAGTGGTAAAGATTCTATTTATAAACTTCTTAATTTGAAATGTTCTAAATGGTTGAGTGTGTTAAATAGTTAAAATAGACTTATTTTTCTAAGCTTAATTTTTCCATTAGTGTATGATAATTAAGGGAAATCCTTTCATACTACCATTTCAAATCTTTTCTACAACAAACTTTAATGACTAGGCAATGGGGGTTTCCACTTCCACTATTATCTATGCACCACTCAAATAATTTAATCTGCTATAGCAATTGTAATGCCCCGCCAAGAGATCCAAAGAATTAACCTAGAATTTTGCTAAGTTTGGTAGCATTTTTTTTTTTTAAAACATGAAATAAAATACCACATATAACTTATGAACCATAATGGAAGCAATAGCAACATCCATCTAAAAGTAAACATAACATACACAACAGATTACATTCTTTAATCCCTTAATGTTGAATCACATCTAAATCCACTAACATTACTGAATCCATCTAATACAACAACCACATGAAATAATAATGTTAAGTCCAATGGTTATACATTACATTTCTAAATGCTCAATCATCCACTGTACATGTCACATGGTATGAAAAGCTTAAAAGAATATACATATGTGGAATAAGGTACATCATCCATTTCTAATCCATGATACATCAAAGTAAAGATAATCACATGTCATACATGATACATCATCATAGAAGATATAAACATCCATCATAAAAGATCAACATAATAAACTAAGTGCACGGTTCCTCTCAACCGTTAATAGCATCATTAGACCATTGTGGGTCCTAGCCATTCCTCCGTGCATAACATTCCAAATCACCAAAGAGATCATCAGTATTAACATAGTAAGAATGTCACTCCTAACGTATACTACATCATATGCAAAAAGTAATCTAACATGCAAATAAAAGCATAAGATAACATCATCTAACATATGCTAATCATCAATGAAAGGATAAATATCCACCATCAGGAAGGACACATTAGCCATGATGTCTCCATAAATCTCAAATGATAAGAGTGGAAAAACATTACCACTTGACTGCATGGTACCTAAGTGGTCCACTCCCACCGTGCTGAGAAAATAATCTCAAGTCCCAAATAGGCTATCAAAATTACATAGCATAAGAATACTCTCTAAGTCTTGGAATCCTAGATATATACTAACTCAAGGTTCCAAACAAAAAATTGATATCTAATTCCCAGAGGCATACAAAGACATGGAGGAACCTACTATGCAAGCGAGAAAGTGTCACTGCATATATCATGTAGAAGTTACCCTGGCAGTTAGCTAAACTCCACGGGTCCCTACTGATCCTCATGCGGCCACCAGTATCCTCTCATACTGACAAGGCATACTATGGAATGCAAGGTCACAACCATGTGTTCTCTCTACTCCCATCCTAGTCTATACAAGCACTCGAGGCATGGGTAAGAACAAAAAAATTATCTTTTTAGGTTCATTTAGTTAGTATTAAGTGTGAATGTTTTCACTTATTAACCAACTTACAATGAGTTACCTTGGCAGCCTCTTAGGGCCCTGACCCCCATTGCAAGCCACTTCCTGACACTATAAGCAGATAACCTACCCTAAGCTCATGGAATCATAAATCTCAAAATCACAAAAGATAATCCATAATAAGAACATCAAATATGCACAATAAAAGCATCAAATCTCCATGAGCAAGCATCCATTGAAAATCATGACCACAACAACTCTCTATTGGCAACTGAAGCATCACTGATAATCAAAAGTATCCATTGGTTCTCAATAACCAAAATATATCTCAAATCATACTGATCGAAGACTCCAAAATGGTTGAGTCAAAACATGTCACAACATAACATCATAAATCAACATTTCAGTCCCATCATGGTGACTAGAAAATAACAAAGGATAACTGATCGATGACTCAAAAATGATTAGGTCAAGTGTCTCATACATAGAATATCAACTATAACAATCAGTAATTACAAACATTACATAGAGCATTCCATCACATAACCATGGTTGGGTTTGTACTGATTGAAAATAAGACATCATCATGACATCACAATCATAACCCCCAAGCCTCTAGTAGACGTCCTATAACTGGTCAACACTAGTCAACCCAAAACCCAAAACAAATAGCATAAAGAATAAACAATGCAAGCACATGTTTTGGTTTTGCTAAAAATTACATCTTGAATTAAATGTAGAGGTCTCAGTTTATGTTTTCAAGTATGGATAATGAATGGAGGATCATTTTGTACATTTTTCCTGACACATGTATTGTTTTGGATGGATAAAAGTTTTCCTTTATAAGTCTGAAAATCCATCTTCCAATTATAATATTTGTTTGAAAACATCCCTCACCAAACTACTAATTAAATTTCTTATACTTTATTTTATAATTTAAATCAATTAATTAAATCTTAATAGTTAAATTGTAATATTATAAAAGAGGAACCTTTAATATAAATCATTTATCAATTATTCAATAATTTTAATTTATTAATAAAATATTTACATACTTACATATATACATATATATATATATATTTATTTATTTATATAAAAATATGTATATATATATACATATATAAATAATTATTAATATTACATTTTAATTAAAATTGAATTACAACAATTTCGATTGATATCATATTATATGTAAAAAAACTTTTATCACATAACATATAACCATGCCTTTGAATTTATATGATAACATTATAACATATAACATTACCATTGATAACGTCATACATTATAACATTACCAATGAACCCAAATTTTTCATCGCATAACATTGTTTACAATTTGTAAATGCTAATACTGCACAAGTGAACCTTATATCAAATCGCGACAAATATTATATGCACGTAATAACATTTGGCACCATTTATAATAAAAGGTGAATACGCCTACTCCCTTTGCTGTGAAGCCATGAGCACTTTGTACTCTGCTATCGTAGAGTACTGTGGTGACAGTGGGTACAGAGTACACTTGTCGTCGCAGTACCTATGATGGCAAGTACTCCAACGACCCATAGAGATAGTGGGTACGGGTTTTCCCACTTGTCTAAAATGTTTTATTTAAAAATTTAGCGTATAGTAAGATTTTGAATTTCATTAAACATTATGTTACTGTGATATGACAACGGCATTTTTAAATGAATACATATATATAAGTATATGTATATATATATATACTTATGTGTGTGTGTATATATATATATATTTACAAGTATGCAGATTTAAACACAAAAGTATATTTTAAAATAAGACATATACATAATTTAAAAGGGCTTCCAATCTATTAAATATTTTTTCTCCAAATTAACCCAATTAATTTTCTAATGGATTTGGCTACAATTTAAAACCCTAGCCCTGTGTTCTCTTTAGATCTATGCGTATATGGTTTTCTCAAATAAATTTTAACTACCCATATTGAGAATGCAAACAACCAAAATATTGCAATCCTCAGAAAACATATGGAAGACACGAAGAAGACAGAAAGTGCAAGATGCAAAAATAGCATAAGCAAAATCACAAGAATCTACCCGGATTCTAATGCTAATTCACTCTTCCTCAGAAAACTCACAGAGCAAGTTCCTCCCTTCTCCAAAGTTCCCAAGTCCTCCAATGCTCCAAAATGCTCTCCAAACGCTATCTCTAAGCTTCTAGGAATGCCTAAATATAAAGAGCTCTTAGGAGGCACCTAGAATGTCTCTAGAAACAACTAGAAGGTGTCGCCAACTAAGCATGTGTCTTTTCCAACCTTCTAGATGAGTCATAAGATTGTATACACCATTTGCTTAATTGGTGCACTAACCCCCGTGTTGTTGACATATGAGAAATAAAAAGATGCGTTAACTCTTAGGCAAGCTTATAACTCCCATTTAATTTTTATAACTTCTATTTAAATTTTTTATAACTTTCGTTATTATTTTTATAACTTTTATTATTATTATTTATTTATTACTTTATTATTATTTTATAATTATTATTAATTTTAATTTCTAATTTTCTTTTATTAAATTTTTTATCCTCAATTAATTCTTATTTAATTAATTATAATCAAAATATCAAAGATCATGATATTATATTAATTTTCTCCAAATAAATCTATTTATTAAGACTTAATTAATAGAAAATTCACCATAGACCTCCAAGATAAAATATGAAAACCCATCATAGAACAATTCATACAAAATTAGTCTAAAGGTTTAAAAATCACGAAATATGTCATCCGACACATTCAATGGGTAAAATATTTAGATATCTGTCCTACCTCACTGGGACAAATGGTTTAAGGGTTTGGGATTTGGACTTGACAATTTATCTCCCTTCTCTTATCATTGAGATAGTGTAATAGGGTATGCTCATCCTAGCAATTCAGGGAAGTCGATACCCAATACCTCCAACCTACATAAAAACCATGCATGTACATACAATATATATAATACTAAGCTAACCAAGCAATGGCAGGAAGTGGTGCATCATGTAGATCCTGACTAATAGGTGACTACGACTCCCTTCCTTAACCACATCAGAAATCCCATACAATATGAGCAAACACGCACACCATACACATGCAAGTATGGGGTAAGTATCCATAATGAAGCACATGAGATAATAAACCATCTAACTAATAATCATCAATGACTGAAAGCAATGTAATGATCATCATGCATACATGAGATGTAAATTCTAAATGATCTCATCATATATCCACTAAATCCATAACATAATATCTGATAGTCTCACTAATCCATAAAACTAGTCTAACATAGTTCAATAATAATAGCAACAATGTGTCCAAAAAGATGTGAATGAGGGCAAGCACTACATCCACCACCCCCCCCCCCCCCCCCCCCCCCCCTTGGATTAGGCTTACTCCTGGAAGCCTACAAACAAGTAGGGATATAACTCCTGTAATCTAGCTGCATCCTCCCATGTAGCTAAAGAATCATCAATAGGGTCCCATTGGACCCTTACCTACTCGATCGTTTGACCCCTAAGAGTCAATTGTCACTGCTTCAAAATACAAACCAGCTCCAAAGCCAACTGCTTGTCCTCTAGCTGCAACACATTCCAATCAAGAACATGTACAACATTAGGAATATACTTCCTAAGTACTGAAACATGGAAAACATCATGAATGCGAGCTAGGCTGGGTGGTAGAGCAAGGCGGTAAGCAACCAGGCCAATCCTCTCTAGAATCTCAAATGGTCCCACAAAGTGAGGTGCTAGCTTAGAACCATTTTTGTATCAGATTGGACTCTTTCATGGATGCACTCTCAAGAAAACCTTATCACCCATAGCAAACTGCTTATCTATCCTATGAGCATCAACATACTTTTTCTGCCTATCCTATGCCATAGTCAAGTACTCATGGATACACACTACTTGTTGTTCCATATCATGAAGCATCTCAAGACCCAATAGGATGTGATCCTCAAGACTATCCCAAATCAATGGTGTATGACAAGGATGTCCATATAATGCCTAAAATGGTGCCATGCCAATCGAACTGTGATACCCGTTGTTGTAAGCAAACTCCACTAGGTAGGGATAGTCCTCCCAATGTGTTTGCCTATCCATCACATACATCTATAACATATCCTCCAAAACTTGATTCACCCTCTCTATCTGACCATCTATCTCTAGATGATATGCCAAATTAAAATTTAATTGCACTCCAAGCTCATGCTGCAATGATGTCTAGAATGCAGATGTGAATACAATATCCCTATCAGAAATGATCTTTTGGGCAATACCATGTAATCTCACAATGTCACGCATGAAAACATTAGCTATAGAAGTTGCTATGTAGGAAGACCTGATCGATGAAAAATGTGCCACCTTAGTCAACCAATCAATGGTGATCATGATAGCATCATGATGACGAATAGTCATAGGTAATCCTACTATGAAATCCATGGAGATGATATCCCACTTCCAAGAAGGAATGAGATTTGGCTGCAAAAGTCTAGCCGGGTGCTGGTGTTCTACCTTGACTCTCTAACACTCAAGACATCTAGCCACAAAATCAGCAATCTCTCGCTTCATCCCAGACCAAAAGAAAAAACATCTCAAATCAGCATGCATCTTCTTGACACCTAGATGTGCCGAGTAAGGTGTATGATGGGCCTCTGCTAAAATCAAGGTGCAAAGCTCATCTAGTAATGGCACATAAATCCTTCCCAAATGTCTCAAAAGACCATCTAATTCTTGAATGTAGCCTGCAATCTTACCTTCCAAAGGTCTTCCTAAATCTATTTCTCTGCACACTTTCTGATACCAAGAATCTGTAGGAAGTGCCTGAAGAATTTGACTCCTCAAATCCACACTAAGAGTCATAGATGATATCACATGTCTCCTACAACTCAGAGCATCTACCACCACATTCTCCTTACCCTGAATGTACTTAACCTCAAAATCATATTCATATAGAAATTCCATCCATTGCCTCTAGCAAGCATTCAAATTAGGCTGAGTGAAAATGTACTGAAGACTGCAATGATCACTGTGTAGCTCAAATATATGCCCCAACAAGAAATGTCTCCACCTTTTCAAAGCATGATCTACTGCTGCTAACTCAATATCATGCGTAGGATAATTTAGTTTATGATTCTTGAGCTTGCGTGACTCATACGCAATCACCCATCCATTCTGCATCAAAACTGCTCCAATCCCTTCTAGGGAAGCATCTGTACACACCATGAAATCTCCTTCTAGATCAGGTATGGCTAAAATTGGTGCACTGGTCAAAAGCTCCTTGAGCTTCTGAAAATCTTCCTCACATTTCTCTATCCACACAAACTTCTTTCCTTTCCTCTGAAGAGAAGTGACAGGATGCGCTATCGTAGAGAAGTTTTGGACAAATCTGCGATAATAACTAGCTAGGCCCATGAAACTATGAATCTTTGACACATTAGTCAGTGTAGGCCAATCTATTATCGCCTGAATATTTATAGGATCCACTGAAATACCATCACCTAAAATGACATGCCCTAAATATTGAATCTCCGATTTGAAAAATTTGCACTTAGCTACATTGGAATAAAGCTGATTGTCTCTTAAACACTGCAATACCAACTGCAGGTGTTCCTCATGCTCCCTCTGAGTCTTAGAATATATCAATATATCATCAAGAAACACAAGTAAAAACCTATCAAGATAAGATCAGAACACTCCATTCATCAAACTCATGAAAACTAATAGAGCATTAGTCAACCCAAAAGGTACCACTGTGAACTCATAATGCCCATAGTGAGTTCAAAAAGCGGTCTTGTGAATGTCAACCTCCTTAATGCGAAGCTGATGGTATCCTAACTTAAGGTCAATCTTGGAGAATATTGTAGCTCCCTTGTTTTGGTCAAATAAGTCATCAATCCTTGGTAGAGGATACCTGTTCTTAATAGTCACCTTATTCAACTATCTATAATCAATACAAAGGTGCAAAGAACCATCTTTCTTCTTCACAAAGAGCACTGGAGCTCTCCATGGTGATACACTAGGTCAAATGCTCCCTTTGGCTAGAAGTTCCTCTAGCTGAAGACATAACTCACCCAATTCTTGTGCAGTCATTTGATAAGGAGCTTTAGAGATAGGCTCTGCTCCAAGAATCAGATCAATACTAAAATCAATGTCCCTCTTTAGAGGCATGCCTGAAATCTCACTTGGAAAGACATTTGCATATTCCTATAAAATCGGGTGATCTAAAGTCTTCCTCATGGGATCTTCCTCATCAAGATCATTTAACATAACAAAAAATATCTAATATCCCTTACAAAAACTCTGCTTCAGCTGCATAGAAGAAATCATCCGTAGAGATATAGTCTTTGGTATCCCAACTATCTTCACATCATTCCCTTGGTCATCTTGGCACATAATAATCTTCTTCCTATAATCTATACTAGCTCTGTGAGATCCAAGCCAATCCATACCCAAAACCACATTGTAGGAACCAAGGGGTATGACTCAAAGATCCACTACAGTATCAAAGCTTCCTAAGCTAAGCCCACACTTATGAACTATAGAATCTATGGAGACCTTAATGCTCGAGGCTAGTTCCACTTGCCAACCATAATCTTGCTTCACCGCATCTAGCTTACACTTAGAAACTATAGATGGTGAAATAAATGAATCTATAGCTCCTAAATCAAACAATACTGAAAGAGATATACCTTGAATAGCACCTGTGGTCTCAACCACTGTCCCCTGATGATCTGCCTGATGGTGGTCTATTGCTGCAAACACTCTATGAGCTCTACCTGCATCACCAACTGTAGGCTCTGAAACTATAGGCCTAGGTCCTAAAAACTAAGGTGCTCATTGTGGACATTGAGCTGCATAATGACCAATTTGACCACATGAAAAACATTCTATATTTCTGCCAGATTCTTTCCCCATAGGTGGTGCATTTGATTGCTGACAGTTGTTCCTACTAACAAAAGACTGACTACTCTGAGCTAGCTGATTGGGCTGATTTTGTTTATTGCATTGAGCATTATGGTTGTTCTTGGAGTTAGAACCTTTGCCACCACCTTGCGCCTGAGAATTTGATCCCTTCTATTGTTGCATCTACTAAGACTATTGTTGATACTGTTTCCCCTTAGAAAAAGAAGGCTTCTTGTTACCACCTAAATTGTAGTTGCATTTAGATCTTGATGCTGTTGGTGCTCCTACAAAGCCTCCTTGACCAAGGTTGACACTTTTCTCAACAAGGATAGCTTGACATACTGCATCCTTGAGGGTTTTTGGCTCAAATACCTTGACACCCCCAATTATACGGTTGTTCAAACCTCTAATAAAATGATGTGTCAATTGAGCTGAATTTTCACTGAATCCTAAAAAAGACATAAGCTCATAAAACTTATGCTCATACTTGGTCACTAACATAGTATACTACCTAAGATTATGAAATTTATCTGCCCTTTGCTATTTCCATTCCTCTAGTAGGAATCATTTGCGGAAACTCTCTAAGAATAGTTCCCATGTGACACTGCTCATATCAATTCCCAGCTTCTTCTCCTCAATTGTCCACCAAGTGGCCCCAAAATTCTCCAAATTGGTGATTGCAAATCTTGCCTTAACATTGCTATCAAAATCTTGCATGGCAAAAATCATGTCGAGGGAAATAAGCCACTATTCGGCCACATAACTAGAACCTTGCCCATTGAAAGGCTTGACCTTGGATCTCGAAAGATCCTCCATCTGAGTGGATACAATGGACCTCTATTGATCCTTCCAAGGACTCCTAGATCTGGGTCTATGCTCTTGTTCTATCTTATATGCTATAGGCTGATCTTGAATAGGAGGTAGATGGTCTAGAATAGTCTACATCATCTGTCTCAAATCAACCTCTTTAGACTCACCTTGGTCCTCTGTATGGCTCTCTTCCTGCTGCCTACTAGCATGTTCTCCTCTGCTCTCTTCATGAGTAGATACCCCATGGGTAGACTCATGGACATTGATAGCTCTGCCATGACCACGACCTCTACCAAGGCCTCTACCATGGCCTCTAATAGAAGACCTAGTCACAGATACCATCCTACAACAGTACAAAGTACTATTACAATCTAAAGACACATGTTTGCAAAAGACTAAGTTCAATTTAAGTAAAATTTTCAGTTTTGAAAGGTAAGTGTTGAAGTATGAAAAATATACAAGTAACTGTTTAGGTTCTATTTCAGTTCACCTAGTTTTCAAGTTGAAGAGGTACACTTAAGTTCAAAGTTTTCCAATTGTTCCAAAATAACCAGAGCTCCCAATGTAGAAACTCAGGCTCTAATACCAAATGTAATGCCCCGCCAAGGGATCCAAAGAATTGCCTTAGAATTTTGCTAAGTTTGGTAGCATTTTTTTTTTAAACATGAAAGTAAATACCACATATAACTTATGCACAATAACGGAAGCAATAGCAACATCCATCTAAAAGTAAACATAACATACACAACAGATTACATTCTTTAAGGACCCCTTAACGTTGAATCACATCTAAATCCACTAACATTATTGAATCCATCTAATACAAGAACCACATTAAATAATAATGATAAGTCCAATGTTTATACATTACATTTCTAAATGCTCAATCATCCACTGTACATGTCACAGGGTATGAAAAGCTTAAAAGAATATACATATGTGGAATAAGGTACATCATCCTATTCTAATCCATGATACATCAAAGTAAAGATAATCACATGTCATACATGATATATCATCATAGAAGATATAAACATCCATCATAAAAGATCAACATAATAAACTAAGTGCATTGTTCCTCCCAATCGTTAATAGCATCATTAGACCATCATGGGCCCTAGCCATCTCTCCGTGCGTAACATTCCAAATCACCAAAGAGATCATCGATATTAACATAGTAGGAATGTCACTCCTAACATATATTACATCATATGCAGAAAGTAATCTAACATGCAAATAGAAACATAAGCTAACATCATCTAACATATGCTAATCATCAATGAAAGGATACATATCCACCATCATGAAGGATGCATCAGCCATGATATCTCCATAAATCTCAAATGATAAGAGTGGAAAACCACTACCACCCAACCGCGTGGTACCTAAGTGGTCCACTCCCACCGTGTTGAGGAGATAATCTCAAGTCCCAAACAAGATATCAACATTACATAGCATAAGAATACTTTCTATGTCTTGGAATCCTAGAAGTATACTAACTCAAAGTTCCAAACACAAAAATGACATCTAATTCCTAGAGGCATACAAAGACATGTAGGAACCTACTATGCAAGCGGGAAAGTGTCATCGCATATATCATGTAGAAGTTACCCTGGCAGTTAGCTAAACTCCACAGGTCCCTACTGATCCTCATGCGGCCACTAGTATCCTCTCATACTGACAAGGCATACTATGGAATGCAAGGTCACAACTATGAGTTCTCTCTACTCCCATCCTAGTCTATACAAGTACTCAAGGCATGGGCGAGAACAAAACAATTATCTTTTTAGGTTCATTTAGTTAGTATTAGGTGTGAATATTTTCACTTATTAACCAACTTACAATGAGTTACCCTGGCAGGCTCTTAGGGCCCTAGCCCCCATTGCAAGCCACTTCCTAACACTACAAGTAGATAACCTACCCTAAGCTCATGGAATCATAAATCTCAAAATCGCGAAAGATAATCCATAGTAAGAACATCAAATATGCACAATAAAAGCATCAAATCTCCATGAGCAAGCATCCATAGAAAATGATGACCACAACAGCTCTCTATTGGTAACTGAAGCATCACTAATAATCAAAAGTATCCATTGGTTCTCAATAACCAAAATATATCTCAAATCATACTGATCGAAGACTCCAAAATGGTTGAGTCAAAACATGTCACAGTATGACATCATAAATCAACATTTTAGTCCCATCATGGCGACTAGAAAATAACCAAGGATAACTGATCGATGATTCAAAAATGATTAGGTCAAGTGTCTCATACATAGAATCTCAACTATAACAATTAGTAATTACAAACATTACATAGAGCATTCCATCACATAACCATGGTTGGGTTTATAATTATCAAAAATAAGACATCACCATGACATCACAATCATAACCCCCAAGCCTCTAGTAAACATCCTATAACTGGTCAACACTAGTCAACCCAAAACCCAAAACAAATAGCATAAAGAATACACAATGTAAGCACATGTTTTGGTTTTGCTAAAAATTACATCTTGAATTAAATGTAGAGGTCTCAGTTTACATTTTAAAGTATGGATAATGAATGGAGGATCATTTTGTACGATTTTCCTGACACATGTATTGTTTTGGATGGATAAAAGTTTTCGTTTATAAGTCTAAAAATCCATCTTCCAATTATAATATTTGTTTGAAAACGTCCCCCACCAAACTACCAATTAAATTTCTTATACTTTATTTTATAATTTAAATCAATTAATTAAATCTTAATAGTTAAATTGTAATATTATAAAAGAGGAACCTTTAATATAAATCATTTATCAATTATTCAATAATTTTAATTTATTATTAACATATTTACATACTTACATATATACATACATACATACATACATACATACATACATACATATACGTATATATATATACATATACATATACATATATAAATATATAAATAATTATTAATATTACATTTTAATTATATATATATATATACACATATACATATATAAATATATAAATAATTATTAATATTACATTTTAATTAAAATTGAATTATAAAATTGAATTACAACAATTTTGATTGATATCATATTATATGTAAAAAAACTTTTATCACATAACATATAACCATGCCTTTGAATTTATATGATAACATTATAACATATAACATTACCATTGATAATGTCATACATTATAACACTAGCAATGAACCCAAATTTTTTATCGCATAACATTGTTTGCAATTTGTAAATGCTAATACTGCGCAAGTGAACCTTATATCAAATCACGACACATATTATATGCTCGTAATAACATTTGGCACCATTTTTAATAAAAGGCAAATACGCCTACTCCCCTTGTCATGGAGCCATGAGCACTCTGTACTATGATGCCATAGAGTACTATGGCAATAGCAGGCACAGAGTACCCTTTTCGTTGCAGTACGTGTGACGACAGGTACTCCAACGGCCCACAGAGATAGTGGGTACAGGTTTTCCCACTTGTCTAAAACGTTTTAATTAAACATTTGGCCCATAGTAAGATTTTGAATTTCATTAAACATTAAGTTACTGTGATATGACAGCGACATTTTTAAATGAATACATATATATAAGTATATGTATATATATATACTTATGTGTGTGTGTGTGTGTGTGTGTGTGTGTGTGTGTGTGTGTGTGTGTGTGTGTGTGTGTGTATATATTTATTTATTTATTTATATATATTTACAAGTATGCAGTATTAAACACAAAAGTATATTTTAAAATAAGACATATACATAATTTAAAAGGGCTTCCAATCTATTAAATATTTGTTCTCCAAATTAACCCAATTAATTTTCCAATGGATTTGGCTACAATTTAAAACCCTAGCCCTGTGTTCTCTTCAGATCTATGCGTATATGATTTTCTCAAATAAATTTTAACTACCCATATTGAGAATGAAAACTACCAAAATATGGCAATCCTCAGAAAACATATGGAAGACACGAAGAAGACAGGAAGTGCAAGATGCAGAAATAGCATAAGCAAAATCACAAGAATCTACCCAGATTCTGATGCTAATTCACTCTTCCTCAGAAAACCTGCAAAGCAAGCTCCTCCCTTCTCCAAAGTTCTTGAGTCCTCCAATGCTCCAAAATGCTCTCCAAATGCTATCTCTAAGCTTCTAGGAATGCTTGAATATAAAGAGCTCTCAGGAAGCACCTCGAATGTCTCTAGAAACAACTAGAAGGTGTTGCCAACTAAGCATGTGTCTTTCCCAACCTTCTAGATGAGTCATAAGGTTGTAGACACCACGTGCTTAATTGGTAGACTAACCCCCATGTTGTTGACATATGAGAAATAAAAAAGATGCATTAACTCCTAGGCAAGCTTATAACTCCTATTTATTTTTTATAACTTCTATTTAAATTTTTTATAACTTTCATTATTATTTTTATAACTTTATTTTTATTATTTATTTATTACTTTATTATTATTTTATAATTATTATTAATTTTAATTTCTAATTTTCTTTTATTAAATTTTTTTTCTCAATTAATTCTCATTTAATTAATTATAATCAAAATATCAAAGATCATGATATTATATTAATTTTCTCCAAATAATTAATTTATTAATTAAATCTATTTATTAAGACTTAATTAATAGAAAATTCACCATAGACCTCCAAGATAAAATATGAAAACTCATCATAGAACAATTCATACAAAATCAGTCTAAAGCGTTAAAAATCATGAAATATGTCATCTGACACATTCAGTGGGTAAAATATCCAGATACTTGTCCTACCTCACTAGGACAAATGGTTTAAGGGTTTGGGATTTGGACTTGAGAATTTATCTCCCTTCTCTTATCATTGAGATGGTGTAATAGGGTACACTCATCCTGGCAATTTAGGGAAGTTGATACCTGGTACCTACAACTTACATAAAAATCATGCATGTACATACAATATATATATATATATATATATATATATATATATATATATATATATATATATAATGCTAAGCTAAACAGGCAATGATAGGAAGTGGTGCATCGTGTAGATCCCAACTAGTAGGTGACTATGACTCCCTTCCTTAACCACATCAGAAATGCCATACAATATGAGCAAACATGCACACCATACACATGCAAGTATGGGGTAAGTATCCATAATAAAGCACATGAGATAATAAACCATCTAACTAATCATCATCAATGACTGAAAGCAATGTAATGATCATCATGCATACATGAGATGTAAAGTCTAAATGATCTCATCATATATCCACTGAAACCATAACATAATGTCTGATAGTCTCACTACTCCATAAAACTAGTCTAACATAGTCTGATAATAATAGCAACAATGTGTCCAAAAAGATGTGAATGAGGGCAGGCACTACAGAAATTAATTAAATTGTAAACATTATATTTACGATCATTTAAATCTTAATTAATTATTTTTTAATTTTAATGTAATTAATCGTTAAATTAAATAGTATATTTTAAGAGTTGTGTAGATTTTTCCCTAACTTATATCTTAAACATTACTGAAATTCATGGTGAGTGCCTATTAGTATATGTAATAGTGAAATGTGTTAACAAATAGGGGAGATTATGATTACCAAGTTATACATAAATAATATGAAATCATAACCACACAACCAAAATGGTGCTTAGTAGTGCTCCCATGCCATACAAGTATAATCTGCATTGTCAGTAATGATTTGTCATAAAAACATGTAATAGTGAAATATATTAATAGAAAGAGGAGATTATAATTACCAAATATACATAAATAATATAAAAATCATATAAACACAACCAAAATGGTACTTAGTAGGAGTAGTATCGCGATTTCCAATAAAAATATTACTTAAAATATAATTGTTCATGAGTAGTAAATATTATATTTTTGAGAGCATGATTGCATCTCTTGAAGGAGATAAGGTGTTGCATTGTTTGATTCCATCTTGAAGAACCCTTTTAGATCTTGTAGATCCATTCACAAAAAAAAAATTGTTGTCAGCCAAAACTAAATGGAATGCCTTAAATGAATTATCCCCTACCAATATTTCTTTATGGGTAATGTGGTAGTTTGATTCATTCTATTTGAATGATCCAAATACATATCAAACAATTGTTTCCTTTCCTATAGAATTAGATTCTTTTAGGACTCCTCCCCAGAGGAATCACTTGCATCAATCTCTATAATTTTAGGACTTGAGCTAGGGAGAGAAAGAGGAAGGAGTTTGACACATTTGTCTTTGATGTGTTAGATAGCGACATCATGTTCTTTGGCCCATGCAGGAGGATTATTTTTTAGAAACTTATTTAATAAGGCCCTATCAGAAGAAACATTTTGATAGAATCCAACAATTAATTAAATAGCTCCAAAAATCTCTAGAGTTCTTTGAAATTGGTGATAGAAAGATTCTTTATTCAGGATAAGATATGGCTCTAAGATTTCATCTTCCCATGGGGAAGGAGTTTGACACCTATTAATATAATGGATTCTGAGAAAAATTAATGCAATCAAATTCAAAGGTGTCAAAAAATTGTGCCCACCAAAGAAGCTTACCACAAACAAGCTTGTTCTTTGCTCCCTTCTTGAAGAACCTTTAGATTTTGTAGATCTATTTGTAAAGCAAAATTTTTGTCAGCCAAAAACAAATGGTGTTCCTTAAATATATTAACCACTACCAATATTTCTTTATGGGTAATATGGTAGTTTAATTCACTCCATTTGAATGATCTAGATACATATCAAACAATTTCTTCCTTTCCTATAGAATTAACTTCTTTCAGGACTCCTCCCAAAGAGGAATCACTTGCATTAGTCTCCATAATTTTAGGACCCAAGCCAGAGAGAGAATGATGAGGGAGTTTGATACATTTGGATTTGATGCATTTCATAGTGGCATCATGTTCTTTGGTCCATGCATGAGGATTCATTTTTAGAAGCTTATTTAATAAGGCCCTGTCAAAAATAACATTATGATTGAATCTAGCAATGTAATTAACCAACCCCAAAAATATCTAAAGTTTTTTGACATTTCTAACATAAAGATTCTTTATTTAGGATAAAATATTGCTTTGAGCTTTTATCTTCCCATGGGGAAGGAGTTTGGTACCTATGATTAGAATAGATTTTGAGAAAAATTGACACTTGTCAAGATTTAGTAGAATACCATTCTAGGAGCAAACTTGAAGAAATATTTTCAAGTGCTCAATATGATTTTTTGGATCCTTAGAAAAAATTAATGTATCATCTAGGTAGAGAATAAAAAAATTAGAATATGGGGAAAAAAAATTATCTAGGGCCTACCAAATGGGATAATTTTCCATTGCTAGAGCCCTTGTTGTATAGAGAGAAATCTTATACTCATCATATTCTTTGAGATTTATTTGCTAGAACCCCTTTGGAAAATCAAACTTTGAATAGATGTTAGCACTAGAAATAGATTGTCATATGTGCTCTTTAGAGGGAAAATGATATTGATTATCTAATATGAAATCATTTAGGTTTATAATTAACCATTGACCTTTGCTTCAGATAACTTATTTCTATTTTTATCCTTTTTGGGAACATACATAGTGTTACAAGAGAATGGAGAGGATGAGGGTTTGATGAGACCTTTGGAGAATAAATATTCAATCTCTTTTTTACACATTTCATGTTCAGATCTGCATAGAAGAAAGTATTTAGTATATCCTTGTGGCATAATATCTTTACCATTTGCATTTGTCTTAAGTAGAAGAGAAAATTCCAAATTTCATTAAAGTTTTGCCATATCTTTATAAAATATCTTTTCCTTGAACATTTTGTGTATTTATTGAAATTGAGATTGAAATGAATCAATATGCTTAATGAAACATATTGGATTGTCACCTCTTTTTCTCTAAAATAACTCATTTTCTTTTGTAGTGCTACATTTTGGTTGAGTGAGGTATGACACAGAAACTCCTTTGAATTGAAAATAATCCTTGGTAATAGTAAAGGTTTCCCATGTAGCCAAACTGTGACTACCTATAAGTTCATCACATCCATCAAGTTTATACTATAAAATATTTGACATATGAGTATATGCAATAGTGAAATTATTTAATGGATAGGGAAGATTATAACTACCAAGTTATATAAATATAACATGAAATCATAAACACATAACCAAAATGGTGCTTAGTAGTGCTCCCACGCCATATGTACATAATCTACATTGTCATTAATGAATTATAGTAAAAACATGTAATAGTGAAATATATAAATAGATAGAAGAGATTATAATCACCAACTATACACAAATAATATAAAAATAATATATACACAACCAAAATGGTTCTTAGCAGGAGTAGTATCTATGTTTCCCAATACAAATACTACTTAAAATAAAATTGTTTATGAGAAGTAAAGATTATCTTTTTGAGAGCATGATTGCATCTCTTGACAGAGATATGGTGATGGATTTGGACCTATATTTTACTTAAAAATTTATTTTTTTGTGCTACCTAGTGCATCAAAATAAATTCAATTATATCATTATTGAAAAATATAAAAAATAATGAAATGTGTTAATAGAATCCTACTCACCTTTTTACACAAATTACACACTTTTGACGAAGAATGACACTATCTATGTAAGAACCAAAATGCACTTTTATTAATTAATCATAAATTTATATATGAATTTTCATTTGTTAAAAAATACAAACAAATTGGTTATGAGGTACATTTTTGCCTCTCCATAGCCAAAACTACGAAGAACTATCGAGCTGCCAATTAGCATGTTTTTCTGTTATGCTTTCAATTTGGGCAAAATTAAGCAGAGTGATTTCATGCAAAATGAATTCACTTAGAATGTTGATGAATTGGCACAATTTTTTCTCATTTAAGTAGACTTTTAAAAAATAGTTGTAACATTTTCCAGTTTTAACCTATTTTACCTCATGTCCTAATGCAACTACTTATCTCTACTTTCTACTTAATTTTAAGGAGCGAAAGTGTTACCATGTGTATTTTGAGTGTCAAGAAAAGGATGAAATGAAATCTTCAACTATTTTAGTGGAGTAGTGATTGCTTTAAAAATTAAAATAAGCATTGGAAAAAATAGGGGGTTGGAAATTGGGAAAAATAACATGTTGCTCCACAATTATTTTTTCCTCTATTAATTTGTCTCCAATTTTTTCTCTAAATCATTTTTTTTACTGATTTTATTTTAAAATAGGTTTTAAGATAATTTCTAAGAAAATAGGCAGCCAAAATTTATTAGCATGGGGACAACAACTCCACAAATAATGACTAAAAATGTAGAGCAACATCAACAAGCTAAAATAAGCCTAGCAACCACACATGAACCTGCCCTTAGTAGATGTGTTATGAATAGCCACATTAGATTTTTGCATAGTACAATTTCACTTATAACTCATGGCAAGTGGTAACAATACTAGACCATTTTGAAATATATGAAATATTGACTTTCCATAAATAATGATGGATTTTATAAAAGTAAAGTCATTTAAAAAAATTAATGCTCTCGATATAGCATAAAGGGAAATACTTTCTCCCACAAAGAGAATGAAATCACCTTTTGAAGAAAATAGAAAAATCTTTGTAGCACATAATCTGGTAATACTTGTACTACATCTTCATCTATTAATGGAGGAGGTAGGATATGACAATACTCTTCATTGGAATTTCCTCATCTTCCTAAAAAAATGCACCTATTAACCATGGAGACCTTTTAGTTGAGTGCAAGTATATGCCATTTATTCATCAGTTATCTCAACTAGACAAAACCCTATTCAAATTTGAAATCTATTCGTGCCTATATATGAAACCCTAAATTTATGAATTGAAAAGATAAATGAACAATAAACAAATTTATGTCTATCAAGGGTAGATTGAAAGTAGAGGGGGATAATATGAATGCTTTGTTAAGAAATATAGATCAATGGTAGAGTTTATCATTTAATTAAATTTTTAGATAAAAATAGATTCAACTATTTATAAATGCTTCAATTCTATTATGAATCAACTGTAGAGATATAGATATAATGTTGTACTTGAATTTTGATATCTTACTTGTGTTTGAATCTACCAATGAATAATACTAATCCTTTATTGATTGTGGGCCAATCCATATGCATATCATAGGCATTAACATATGCTTGTTAATGTATTTCCAAGTGATCATAGCACTCGATATATATAAGAGATGGAATGGTCATGTCTCATATAGAGACATGACTCTATGTTCCTTCTAGACCCTTAGGGTCATGTCTCTATATGAGACATCCCTTAACAACATTAATTATAATCCATTAACAAAAATCACATTCAATGAATACATATCTCATGAGCTTGATCATAATAGGTTTTTAATAATTCATGAGCACCTGACCAGAGTTGGTGAATGGAGTAATAATAATTTAACCTAGATTATAATGGGAGAATAGTATTTGGTAAAATATTCACATCCACGATTCATGCAAATTGTGATGTTATAAATGATTACTACATCATAACAAAGATTATATTAGTATTGAAGTAGACCAAATCATTTTGGATAGTCAAATATAATACTCTCTCTCTCCCCCTTCCCCATCTCTTTCTATGTGTGTGTGTGTGTGTGTGTGTGTGTGTGTGAGTATATATTGTTTATTGTGATCAATAACAAGATATTAGATATCCAACATATACTACAAGTTACACACTCCCTCTTACCGTGGAAGGGTATGACTATCTCACAAAATGATGATCTAGGTTTAATAAATCTTATATTGGCATAATTAAGATGCTCATTAACACTATTATCCTAGAAGGATGTTAGTTATCTAATCTCAAATATATTCAAGGATAATAACTAGGTATAGTCTATCATATGTCCATGTTGATCTTAAGGTAATATAGAATCATGATCTCTAGATCATTATGAGACTAAGGTAGTCTATCATTATTCTTTTACTATCATGATTGTTAGCACATTCCATGATAACAAGTTCAAATAGTCTTATCATGGTAATGAACTCAAATTAATAACACATGTAGCACCATGACTTCCAACTCATTTTGGGACAACAATAGAATTCAATTAGATACTTTTGTTATCATACTATCTAACACATTCTAAGACAACAATTTAATGAAATCTATGATAATAGGTTAATCTACTGTTAATGTTTCTACCTCAATATATATGTATGTATGTATATATGTATGTATGTATGTATGTATGTACATTTATAGATATATGTATATGTGTGTGTGTGTGTGTATATATATATATATTACAAGCTAGGGTTGTCGTTGTGCCATTTTATCAACTTGTCAATGCCCGATAAAACCACTAGACTTATAGAACATAGGAGGTGGTTAAGCCATGTCATGAATCTCAAAGGGAAATTTTGGTAGTTAGTCCAAAAATCCCCCCTTAGCATTACCTAAGGAGATTTGAACCTATGAGAAAGCTTTGATACCACTTGTTATAAGCTAGGGTTGCCATTGCACCAAAAGGTCAACCTATTAATTCCCAATTAAACCACTAGACTTATAGAACACATGAGGTGGTTAAGTCATGTCATGAATCTCGAAGGGGAACATTGGCAATTAGTCCAACAATATAAATATGTGTGTGTGTGTGTGTGTGTGTGTGTGTATTTATGTACACACACATAACACAAAACTGAATAATACATGTTAGGGTGTGTGTTTACTAAGTATATTAAGGATCCAATTGTATGTTTGTAATATGTAGGATCAATAGCCTCAGAGTCACGTGCTTCAATTTTGATTTTATGAAGATTTGTATCCATAGGCATGGATAATAGTTTGGAGTCCATTGTGCCAAATCTATTCAATATTTCAATAGTATACTTCCCTTGATTTAGGAAAACATATTCTTTCTTTTTTCTTACTACTAATTCTAATAAGTAGTGTAGAAAACCTGATTTTTTTCATTTCAAATTCAGATATGATGTCTTGCTTACATTTAACAATAAGGTAGTCTTAGCCTATATCAAAAGATCTTCAATATAGAGAACTATTATTAGTATGTCTCTGTCTAATTTCTTAAAGTATATATTAGAATTTTATTCATTACTTAAATACCCTAATTTGAGAAGGTAGCTATCTATTCTTACATTCTATGCCTTGGGGGCTTGTTTAAGACCATAGAGAGTTTTCTTTAGTCTACACACATGTGATTTCTTTTCAAGGATAATAAACCCTTCTAGTTGTTCTAGTTATACTTATTTAGTAATGATTCCATTAAAGAATTCTATTTTTACATCCCCTTGATATACCTTCCAATCTTTGGGTGGAGATATTGCAATTATAGTGCTAAAAGATGTGTAACAAGAAATGAGAGAAAATGTTTGTTCATAATCAATTTCTTCCTTCTGTGAAAATCCTTTGGCCAAAAATCTAGCTTTGTGTTTTTCAAAGCTTTCATCAGGCATCTATTTGATTTTAAATAACCCTCTTGAGGAGACAACTATTTGTCTTTGGATATTGGCACAATACCCTAAATATTATTTTTCAATATAGATAAGGATATTCCTCAACCATGGCATCCTTCTAGGCTTGGATTTTTAGAGCTTCTTCAACATAAAAAGGATTATGAATTAGTAGTCTCATTTATGTGAGTCTCATAACATGAATGGTTTCTCTAAGTATTTGATTAGGGGGCACATTGTTTTATTTAATCATTTTTCTTGCCCATAAAGGTACTTTTATATTGAGCAAGTTTGAATTATTTTTTGAGTTAGGTGTAATGGAGCCATTCTTTTTTATACCTCTCTCAATTATATAACATTCATTATTCTTAGTAATGGAACCATCATTTGGCTCTTCTATATCTTTAGAAGTCTTGTATGCAATATCTTCATCAAACTTGACATCTTTTGCAATTTCAATTATCCTTGACCCTAACACATACTCTATAAGCTTTGGAAGAATCATTATAGTCGACATATATGCCTTTCTTTCTCGAGGGATCTAGTTTAGATATTTTCTCCTTAGGAATATGAATATATACAAGAAAACCAAAGATTTGTAAATGACTTAGATTAGGCTTGTTCCTTGAGAAGACTTTTTTAGGTGTTATATTTACTAAAATTGCATGAGGGTGTCTATTTTAAATATATACCACAATATTAGATGTTTTTTCCTAGAATGTTGTGTACATATTTTGATCATGCATCATTACCTTAACCACTTTAATGATAATTCTATTTTTTCTTTCTTCAAATCCATTTTTTTGAGGATTATATGGTATAATACACCCCCTCTTAATCCTAATAGATATACACAATTCTTTAAAGTTATTAAAGATGTATTCTCCTCCATTATGTTCACTATAAGGGAAGGAAGACTTAGAGTTCTTTCCTAATGCACACCTTTACATACCCCTTCATGTTCAAGTTTAAGGTTACGTAAATCTTTTCAATTTTGTCTATAAAAGGTAGAGATTAGAAATTTAGGCGCTTCTATGTTGAATCTCATTTGTTTTCCCAATTTCATGGTCTAGGGATAAATTTGATAAATTACAAAGTTTATATAGAACCCCTTCTCTAAATCTAATATAAATTACATTTTTAAAGTTTGAAGTTTTAGGCCAACATATGACTTTATTTTCTTGAAAGGAAACCCAATACCCTTGATCTATTAGACCAAATTTAAAGATAAGATTTCTCCTTATTGTAGGAAAAATTAGGACATCTTTTAATGGTAGGTTAACTTTGTTACTTAGTTTCACTAAAAAAGTCCCAATCCCTTTCCTAGTAGGGCACAATCTTACCCTGGGACACAATTGTACTGCAAAAAGTTTACCTTGACTTGCACTACTCAAACAAAATTTATGTTTGTAGATCCCACAAGTTCAACAAAAAGGGTATCCAAATCTTCTCTTTAATTCATTGTTCCACACCTTTATCTACGAGAAAAATGGTTTTTGTTAATTTTGAATGGGGGTTTTCCTTGGTCAAACCCGAATTTCAAATCAACCTTGAAATTGAATTGAAATTGCAATATCTATAAACAAAATAAATGGAACTATTCACCTTGCTTATATTGAAATCATTGTGGAGCATTTGAATCCTTGAATCCACTATTATAGATGATCCAAATGAATGTAGAAATGTATGTAGGATGTCTCAAATCAATGGCATTAGATCTTCAACACCAATCTTGAATGTATCTTTGCATAGAAGAAGGCTTGAATGAATTTGGATGGAGAAATCTTTAGCAAGTGGGCTCCATAGAGATTGAATCATTTAATGGTTAACAATGCATCTCCTTGATGAATTGGATTCTTAAACACTTGAATGATAGTAGATCTATTAAAGGACAAGGTTAATTTAATTTAATTTATTAAATTACCTTTTCTCCCTTCTTAAGATTTCACTTTATATGTTTATTAGCTTTCTCTATTTAATAATTAATTAGTAATTATTAAATAGCTTTCACTATTAGGTTACCTTTAGTAACATATTAGGTTACCCTTTTATGGTTTAGATCTCCTTTTATAAGGATTGATCTCTTTGTATTTCATAATTTTTTCTACATCTAAATATACAGTTTTCATGTTTTCAAAGCAAACACTTGCCTCTTCTTGTCTTTTTCTTCTTTGTGATAGATTTTCTACATGCAAGTATTCAAAGCCTTTGTGGATTTGATTTACATCATGGTATTAGAGCCATACTTGTTGTAGCTTGTTCAGTATTTGAAGAAAATAAAAAATGAGGATTTGATAGAATAAATCTAGAGTTTTTCACATTTTTTCCTAAGAAAATAGGGGGCTCACTAATTTTTGGAGTAGTTTGAAGCCAAATGGACTTCATAGATGGATCCAAAAGGTGTCAAAACCCTCGTTTCCATATAAAGTTTGTCTATTTTAGACAACATTACTCCAAGAGGCAAAAATTTTTTGCCTGACAAGGTCATATGGCTTATGGCACATGTTACTAGGAAAAAATTTCAAAATAATCACAATTTAAAAAAAAAAATTTTTAAGGCCACAATGGTTAGTTAACCGCTAGTGGTGCTACGGTGATCACCATTGGTAGCCACCACTAGCGACCACTACTAGTGGTCACCATCGGCAATCTACCTAAGGGCTCTATAGTGGCCCACAGTGGCTCTGCTAAAAATTTGCGCACTGCTCAATGGTAACTCCTCCCACCACCTTCCCACTCACCACCTAGTGACCACTTTGCTAGCAATGCAGGGGCAACCATTTTTATTATTATTTATTTTTAATTAAAAACAATTTTTTTTGGCATTTCCAAGGGCCCTGTCATTTTTTTTCATAACTTGTGCATATGGACATATTTTTTAATCTAAAAAATGCATTA
Source organism: Cupressus sempervirens (assembly GCA_028749045.1). Taxonomy (NCBI): domain Eukaryota; kingdom Viridiplantae; phylum Streptophyta; class Pinopsida; order Cupressales; family Cupressaceae; genus Cupressus; species Cupressus sempervirens. The sequence continues at coordinate 642,874,853 of CM053783.1, read as the reverse complement.
AAAAAATGGTTCTGAGACAAAGACATTGGTGTAGGTATTTTTGGGTTTTGATATAGTTTGGTTGGCTATTTTGGTAGTCAAAGTTGGATGTTCAATTTTGCACTCTAGGAGACATATCTTGAGCATCCAATCTTTGATTTGGGAATTCTTTATATCGTTGGAAATCTCTTTCCGATCTCTTTTCAGTGATGCTAGTTATTTTTCCAAGTTCTTCTCTAGGAATATTTTATTTAGTCTTCTACTTTTTTGCATTTTGGTGGATGTCTTGGTTGTTTCAAGTCTAGGGATCAATTTTGTTGCTTCAGATGATTCATCATGACTTGTACTATCTACTGTATTAGTCTTATGTCTCTTCTAGTCTATTGAGACATCATTTTTATGCATTCTTGCAAATGCACTGAGATAAAGTGTCATACTACATCTTTATTTTTCATTTCAATTGTTTGCCTTGTTTTGCCTTTTGATTCGAGGAGTGTCATTTGAGGACACTTATGTAGATTATTATATTCTTGGGATTCACTATGTTTTGTGTCTTACTATACATGCACTACTCTAATAAAGTGCCATGGGGGGGTTAATGTTTTTCCTTTGTTTTCCATCTTCCTTCATCCAATGAGTGCCCCTTCTATGACATTAGCCTTATGATGTGTCTAAGATTGATCACCTTAGTACACACTTATGTACTCTTTCATGCATCTTTATTGTGGCTCCTTGACTTGCAGTTCTTTTTAGCCCACCTTCTTAGTTGCCTATCACCCCACCCTATTTTCATTAGGAGGGGATTCTACTATTGTTTCTCATGCTTCCTTGGTTTGATTGATAAACTCTTTAGGATTTTGTATTTTATACCATATGTATTTTAGAGTTCAGTTGTTTATCTCTTGTTTTGATGCAGATTACAACCTTTGCTACCTACTCTAGTTCTATTTCAGTGGAGGTTCTTCATATCAATAGTTATCTTTTGATAGATATTTGCAGCTTCTACATGCTTCAATGATGTTTTTCATGATCACTCTTTGTTCCTATATTCTGGGACATTCCTCTAGTTGGAGGCTTCTTTAGTCCTTCACTAGGTTTTCAGTTATCTCTTTTTGGAGTAGAGTTTTTCATACTAGGCTTTCTCAATTTCTCCATTTCATAGAGATTTTGTTGTGATTGGGTACCTCATTAGGCCTTGTTTTTGGGACCCAAGTTTTCTTTCAACATTTTAGTTTCCTTGCTCTTTATGTATTGTTTGTAACTACATTGTTGCTCATCTTAAGGGGGGGTGTTAGAGAAAAATGTTAATTTCATTTCATTTATTAAATTACATTTTCTCCCTTCTTAAAAATTTTCTTTATGCATTTTTAAGCTTTCTCTATTTAATAATTAATTAGAAATATTAAATAGCTTTCACCTTTAGGTTACCTTTAGTACCTTATTAGGTTACACTTTTCAGGTTTTGATCTCCTTTTACAAGGATTGATCTCTTTGTATTTCATAATCTTTTCTACATTTGAATATACAATTTTCATGTTTTTAAAGAAAATCCTTGTCTTCTTGTCTTTTTCTTCTCCATGATAGGTTTTCTGCACGCAAGTATTTGAGGGCTTCATGGATTTGATTTGAATATCTGCTCAAATCCTTCAAGATCTTCACTTCATAGAATAATGAATGTACTTAATAAAGTGTAGCTACTAGTTCATAGAAAAGTAGATGTCAAAATGAGGAAAGAAGGCTTCCTTATATAGAGATCTAGGGCACTAACTCCTAGAGAAGGTTGACATGGGAGCATTAAATCCCATTTAACCTTGACCCCTAGGAATAGACATAAATTAAATGTTATCTAAGAATCTACCATTTCAAAACTCGAAATAGCTGACCTGGAAGCAAGAAAAAGAATCTATTTGAAGCCCAATGTCCTAAAACTCCCCAAAATTGAAAAATGTACCTAGAGTCAGGGATGAGGTTGACCCTATCCTAGGTTAGGGTAAAAGTTGACCTTGACCTAAAAGGTCATCCTTGACCTAGAAATTCAAAGTCCTTAGTTTCATAGAGAAAGTTGTTAGAAATAGGCTATATATATATATATATATATATATATATATATATATATATATATATATATATATATATATATATATATATATATATATATATATATATATAGAGAGAGAGAGAGAGAGAGAGAGAGAGAGAGAGAGAGAGAGAGAAGTGAAATAGGGGAAAACAACCAAATCCATGCAAAGACCCATTCAATGCACTTGAGATGAACCCAAACCACTTACTCTGATGGATAAACACTTTAGCAAGAGTATGGACATGATGCAAACTCCTAGTAAAGTAGATTGCAATGAAAAGATAGGGTTATTAATATCAAAGGGAAAAAGAAATCCTTAAGCCCCTAAAGAATTAAGTCTTTATTAACTCTAAGATCACAATAAGAGAGACATCTATAGAAAAATAGAAAAAGAAAAGCAATGTGATTATCTCACCCAATGAGAACTTATGTCTCATTATGAACCACACAATGAAATTGCACAACCAGAAAGATGGAATTAAACTGCCTAGTGAATGTGGCTACTCACTAGCCAAACCCATCAAGGATTCAATCTCATGAATATTATATTATATAAGAGTAAAACCAAAGAAGTAAAAAGAGATCCAATATTAAGGATAATTTCAACCTTAATCGATCAAAAATATATTTGAAACTAGAGTGATTAAGATATCCTAAAATATAAATCCATGCTTTAAGGATTAGTCATAATCCAAAACGGGAGAGAAAGTATCTCGAAAGATAATATATATGTATTGAAAAGTGCATGTGTGCAATAGGTGAGTAGAGTGTAGGACCCCACATTAAAGTCATTGCTAACACTTTAATAGGAGCAATGACTTTGATGAAAATATAAAAAACTCCACTTATTATGTTTCCACTGCGAAATGCCCCCAGATGAAGACAAATCAAGGGAAATACTACATAAACATACAAAGAACATAGAAGGGATCTACCTACTATAGGGTCAATATGATCATAAGATAATATAAATATATAATATTATTGCAAATGAATTCACATCATTCCTCAAAGAAAGTATAACTACAAGCACAATGGAGGAAAGATCACATAAGAGATACAAAGGAGAATATTTTCAGACCATGACCTGGAGACCAAAAATAATTAGTGCTACCAAGTCATGAATCCAAGCAGATTATACAAGGGAACATCTACAAACAATAGCACATGTAGAACATAACATGAAACAACATATGAAATAATAGAGATACATATAGAGGAATAGTATAACAGGTTTGATTCCTTTATCACCTTGTACCAAAATAGAAACAAAGATCATATAAAAGAATCTAACAACATTTAGAAAACATATCATAGGAGAAGTACAATACAATAGACAAAAACACAACAAATCCTACCATGAAGGACTAGCCAATCAAGTATGTCACTTACTCTCCCTGTCTCATTGTATATCATTTAGGGAAGGTGGGTAACTCACAAGAGGGACTATATCTAACACAGTAGGAATGATAACTAGTTCAAAACAAGGATCCTCTTGAGAATCACAATGATTGATACTAGGTATAAGTGTCAATTATGAGGAAAACATATTAGGTAAATCAATGTCAAAAGTTTCATATTCATCATTAACATCATCAACATCATTAAGAGTATCTTATTCATCTAAATTAATCAAAAAAGGATCTAAGATATGAATAGAATCATTAGAATACATTATTAGTGACAACTTCTTGTAACACATCATGCATAGTTGTACCCAAAGAAGGTAAAATATTTTGAAGAATAGAACTATGAGATTTAGCAACAGGATCCTTTTGTTAGAGTAAATAATTATTATTTATGCTTTACTTAATTTTACTTAGGATAAATGTATTATTTATTACTTTCATACCTAGGAGTTAGCATACTTTTATGGGTTAACTTGTTGACAACATAGGAGTTTTCACCTACCTTGTAATACTTATCCTCTCATCTACAGGGAGGATAATCCATCTTTTATGGATGTATGCTTAGTTTTCATGCTTATCTCCTAGTGCTTTCTAGCTCATTCTAGAAGTTTCCTAGATGCCTTTATAAATAGGCTCTCTTAGTGTATTTTTGTACAAAAATTCATTTTTTATTGTTGAAATATAATTTCTATCATACCATTTAGATTCTCTAAGCCCTACCTTTTCTTTTTTAGTTTCTCTTCAGTAGGTTATTTTCATGCAAGTGATCTTGGAAAATTATGAAGTTGGCTTTCACAACTTCTAAATGGTATCAGAGCCTCCCCGCTTCTTCCTAGTTTGAAGGATTTTTGAAGCCATAATTTGGAGACACAAACACTAGATTGTTTTTGATATTTTTCTTTAATTAGGAGGAAGTGCATTTTTTGGGGGGGCACTTTGGCTCTTGAATTTGGCTTCTACATCTAGTTTTGGCTCTTACATCTGGATCCTACAATCAGCTTTGGCTTCTTTGTCTGGCTCCCACATCTAGCTTCTACATTTGACTTTGGCTCTCGCATACAACTTTTGTATTTGGCTTCGGCTCATGCATCTAGCTCTAGCTCATGTATCTGGCTTCGGCTCCTACATCTAGATTTTTTTTCTGGTGACATCTAGTCAACAGCTATACGACTGTCAATTTTTTGCCACGATTATAATTTTCTAGTGAGCTTGTCTTTTGGATCAACAATTGATTTTTTGGCCATAACTTGAGCATACGAAGGTCTTTTTTCAATCTAAAAGAAGCATCAGAAAGCTAGTTCTAAGATAGAGACAATGATGCTAGTTTTATTTTGTTTTGAGTTTTTTTGAGCTCTCATTTTTTGTGTTGAAGTAGAGGCTTATGTTTCCTCTTTCTTTACATCCAGAATCTAGGTTCTTTTCTCAATTTTTGTACTTTCTGTAGTTGTTTCTTTGGTACTTGAGGAATTTTTTATCGTTTGGGGGGGGAGCATTTTTTTTTGTAATTTACTTTAGTTTAGACCCATCTTCTTCTATCTTCTTCTCTTAATATCAGATCCTTCTGTGACCCAGCTCATGCCACAAAACTATCACACCTAGAAAGCACAAATGACTAGGCTTCTCATGTCAAGAGGCTTATGGTCATGTCTAGATGCAAACCAACCTATTCTGTAGTGCCCTTTTGAGGTTCTTCAATGCAAAAAAAATGGATGAAGCCATGAGATTGATTGCACTGAACATCTCTGATAGTCTACTATTTCACCTAGATGGTTTGACAACTCCTTAGGATTTTTGGACCAAGTTCTACAACTTGTTTGGCATAGTAAATGAGTTTTGGGCACTAGATCTTGATGCAGAGTTGACTTCTTTAACACCTATTAGCTTCCCCACCATTGAAAACTTCTTGATGATGTTCAAATCACTGCGTACAATTTTGCAAGGATGTGATAAAAATAAAATAGATCATGAATGTATTTTTTTGATACTCTCAAAATTGTGAGGACAATATTAAATCTTTTCTTACATTTTCTACTCCACTATGGATGCCTTTGGTATGAAACATCATATGCCTTCTTTTTAGATATTCTATGATAGGTTAACTTGTGAGTAGTCCAAGATCACTTGGATGGATTCACTTATAGGTTCCTAGTCATAGGCATCACTTGCCAAGGGTACACAAGAGTAGAAACTGGAGAAGATATCAGATTCCTCTTATCAACACTCTATTGGTCCATCATCTTCTACAACGAAGGTGAAAAAGAATACTAAGATTCCTACCTATTCCTATTGTTAGAAGGGACCTCATGATGAGTCATGTTGTTTTTAGAAGATATTTGATGGTTAGGAGAAAAAAATTGTATATTTTCATGCTCTTCTTCAAAAGAGAAATGTTTCCTTCCATCCTCTTCTACCTCATAGGGGTCTTCCTTCTAGTCTTCTTCCACATCTACACTAGATTTTAGATAGGGTCATGCATTACAGGCATCCATTGTATCCCTTTCCTAGGTCTCTTGGATACTAGATTCATGTGCTTCTCACCATATGACATCTTCTCAAGATATCTTCTCCACTATTGAGGCTTCTCCACTAGTGTAGTCTAGATACTTGAATCTTTGTATTGTTCCCAAGATCGCTACTTTGACTCCCACACCACATCTAGTTGAGGTATTTTCTCTTTAGTAGGATTCTTCTTCAGCTCTATCTAAACCTCTAGCTCCATTCATCAAGCCTCCAGGTGCACCCCTTGTAGATTCTACATAGGACATTCCTCTCCTCTTTCATGACTGTGTTAGCACACCTACACTTGGGATTCCCTTTCACAATCCTCTTGTTTTCTCCTTTCAACATCAATTAGGCCTTATAGTTTCACCTCTCATTTAGGGATTTCCTTGTTTTGTAACCTTGTTTCTTCTGCATTAGAGTTTCATTTGTTCACTCATCTCTATAGGGGCTCCATCCTTTTGGGGTTCTTTGGTTTCTCTTCTCTCTCTCATGTAGGGGATGGTTGTACTTATGGTTTTGAGAGAGTCTCTTGAGCCATTTTTGGTCTTTGCTTGGGATTATAGAAGTTTTCCTTGCGAGGTTCTTGTTGAGGCCTTCCTTCCTTCATGTTTTTTTAGCATGTTTGTACTTACCTCTTTTAGGGGGAGGGTTTTTCCCATGTGGTTTTGCCTCTTTTCCTATTTTCACAGGTTACATTTCTTTGCATTTGTACATGGATACCTAACATGGCCTCATTGTCAAGACTCATTATGCATTTCATCATAGTTATTGTGACCTTAAGTGTATTCTCCTAAGTTGCACTTAAGGGGGTGTGTTAGAGTAAATAATTATTATTTACACTTTACTTAAGTTTACTTAGGATAAATTCATTATTATTAGTTTCATACCTAAGCATTAGCATACTTTTACATGTTGAATTGTTGACAACATAAGATTTTGCACCTATCTTGTCATACTTATCCTCTCATCTATGTGGAGGATAATCCACTTTTTGTGGACATATGTGTTGGAAATATTCAAGATATGACAAGTTACTGAGAGGGGAGGGGTGAATCAGTAACTTAAAATTTCAAACAATAAATATGCATACTGATATATTCACCATTCATCCAAGTAACCTACTGTAAGCATGAAACAAAATCATTTGCAACACTTGAACACACAGATTTGGTGACCCAGAAACCTTCCAAATAGAAAGTAAAACTGGGGTGGGGATGAAACCCGCAAAGCTTCGTTACTGTAGTATGAAGTTGGCCGGTTAAGGCTTACAATGACCACTTCTGGTGATCTGCCCTGTTAGGAGCACAAAGGATTGCTAGATCCACCTTGTTAGAGGATTTACAAACATACAATAAAGTATGCACTCTGTTAGGAGATTTACAAAAGACTGTTAAGTCTAACTTGTTAAAGGATTTACAAAAACTGATTCACCTGTTAGAATGAAATAGTGGATCTGATTACAACTGATTGTTGATAAGATCCGCTATGCTCTGATTCACCTTGATGTGATAGATAAAACTTTTCTGCTCCAAAACTTGACCTTGTTGAATACCTTCACAACTCAGCACACATACTTTCGCACGCATGTATTTCTTTCACACTTTTCATTCATTTCCATTACCATTGCTATCACATTTGAATGATACAATACATTGCATATATATACCATCCAAATAAACAATACATGCAAGGTCGGCCAAAAAAACAAGTGCAAATCTCTATACAAAGTCGGCCCAAGGTAAAAACTCGGGTTCACTGAACTGACTCGGTGTCCTTCTAATACTCAGCGTCCACTGCGTTACTCGGCATCATCATGCACTCGGTAGAAGTGAAGGCACGGTCCATACTAAACACTTCGAGTAGTTTTGAACTCGGTAACCACTGGAGACTCGGTAGAAGAGATGTCACTCGGTGAACACTTCTATCTGAACTGTAGCTCGATGATCAAAGGAAACACTCGATAGAACCTTGTGACTCGGTGATATTTAGTTTCCTTCATAACCGTCTGAGCTCGGTAAAATTAATTTCCTTGATAACCTCAGGAGCTCAGTTATCACGAAGTTCTCGGTCAATACTAAGTATATTTTCACTTGGTCAAAACTGATTCCTTTCTTTACCTCGAACACTCGGTAAACACTGGCTGCTTTGTTTACCTCGATCACTCGGTAAACACTGGCTGCTTTGTTCACCTCAATCACTTAGTAAACACTAAGAACTAGGTAAAGCTTGGCTTACAAAGGAATGTCCGGTGAGAGCTCGATAAGCATTCAGAATCCAATAAGTGTTGTAACTAATGACAAAAAAGTATCATAATGCCATCAATCTCCCCCTTTGGCATTAGTGACAAAAACACTTATGAGACAAAATTTATCTGACATGCTGATGACTGATTCTGAATATACATAGCTTCGTTATATACAACTCCCCCATAGAATGTACATACAATATTTACATGAGCTGTATATCTCTTCCTTTGTACAATTTTTCCGAAAACATTTATTCACCCATAGTATACATATCCAACAATAATCTCCCCCTTTTTGACAATAATGCCAAAGAATAAAAGAATATATATACTTATATAGAAACACCAAAATGAGAGATGAACTCTGAATGTACCTAAAGAATAAGCTGGAGAGTCTTATCCCAATTCTCTTGCAAAATTTTGCAGGTGGAAAGAGCTACTTGAACTTCAGCCGAAAGTTCAATCACATGGTCTGCAATGGAGAAGTTATTATCATGGATTAATTTCTTTGAATGTGCAATGTGCTTTTGCATTGAATCCATGATGGGAAGGATCATGTTTTGGATATCTATCAATGTAGATCGGATCCTTGCCTCTTCTCTCAACAGCTCTGCCTGCTTCTCTGACAAAAAATTGATCCTGAGGTGATGAGATGAGCTTGAACTGGGGTCAAGCTTCAAGTTCTGTGCGCTCACCTTCAGATCCTCATCAATTTTATTTAGTTTCTCTCTTATTCCCTTAGTGTACTCGGTAACATCACAAAGCTTAGCAAAAAGAGATGTTACATTATTAAAAGAATTTTCCATATCTACCAAAACTGAGGTTAATGCAACCTGATTTATTGCAATGTTCTGGGCAATGTGCCCCAATACCTTATTATCAAATTTCTTTGCTGCATGCTCCATCAGCTTTTCTTGTCCAGAGGCATCTTCATTGAATTTATTAACTACCTCTTCCAATTGAATCAAAATGTGTTGAGAAGTATCAATATCAAGACCTATAGCCTCAGTAATTATGTTCCGGGCATCCTCAATTATCCTGTATTCCTTATCCCTTTCCGATCTTAACTGCATCTGAGTAGCCTTTTTCTCAATAAGTTGACTAGCATACCTCATTTCTTCAATGGTAGCATTATCAAAGTCAATCTTTGGAATTACTATCTCCGTGTCCAAGTCAATGTCTTCAGGAATTTCCTTTCCAGTGATCATAAGTCTTAATGGTTGCTTTTGTTTGACTTCTGAGATGACTGGTTTGACCTTTGGAATAGACACAACAGTAGAGACAGAAGGACTAGCAGTAAAAACTGGGATGCTTGAGGGTTGAGTGCCAATAGGAGTATGTACAGGGTCAAAAATTTGAGTACTGGCCAAAAATGGTGATACACTCGGTAATATAGTATCTAAGCTCACTGTGCCTAAAGTAGATGGCAACAAAATTGTAGAACAAATTTGAGTAGTCAAAATTTGAGAACTCGCAGCAATACCAACTGATGATGATGGAGTCGAGGAGGCCAACTCGGTAGATGAAGAGGGGTGCAGCTCGGTAGACGAAGAGGGATGCAGCTCAGTAGATGAAGTGGTAGTCACTTCCACTGATGATACCTGGAGCTGAGATATGGCAGATGCAGATGGTAAATCTAGTGTAGATGAACCTGCTGAAGCTGACTCCAACCTTGATGATGTCACAGGTTTAGCTGGGGAGTGAGGAAGGGATGCAATAACTGCTGCTGCAATTTTTACCGGATCATCCTCCTTATCTTCCTCTTCAGCTTCTTCCTCTTTGTCTTCTTCCTCTTTCTCTTCCATCATTGCATGCAACTCTCCTGGTGTAACTATGATGGATGGAGCGCTATCTGATTCATCACTGTTGCTATTGCTGCTATCATCATCCTTTATTTCTACTGGGTCTACACTGGGCTTATGTAGATGATAGACGTTTTTCCACATGTTTGTAGCATCATTTACAACATGTTCTATATCTTTGATCAAAATCAAACAAGTGTGGAATCTGATCGTCATTTTACCTTCATGGGTTTTCAATTCAGATTTTACCTCTGCTCCAGTGAGACTAGGCCGAAGATTCTTCAGGGATTGCTCATATATATCTTTTACCATCTTGGTGGCTAACTCCCATCTTGGTTGTACTCTCTCCAGTAGTTCTTTAGAGATATGAGAAGCAATCTGGTCCGGGGAGTATTTCCATTTTCCCATTTTGTTAAGTACCAGTTCCTCAATCTGCATTTTCTCTGCATCAGTCCTTGTCTCAAATTTCAATGCCTTGAAATTTGTGATGCCAGCTCCTTCATCCAATGATTTGAGCCTTTGCTCAAATGTAGGTGCAGGCTTGACCAATACAGGTTCCTGAATACCTTTTCTTGTCCTCCGAGTAAATACTGCAGTAGGCTGCTTCTTAGGCTTGGTAATGATTACCTTGCCTTTCTTCTTTGCCGGTTGCTCTTCTTCTGATTCTTTTTGTCCTTTTTCTTCTTCTTCACTTTCTTTATCTTCACCTCTTCCCTTGCTAAGCATAAGAGGACCCAATATAGTTTTCAGTTTGGCCACTTTCCTCTTACCTTTGCTGATGGCCTGTGGAATTTTGATTTCCAGTTCAATTCTAGCCTTTGCTTCATCATAAGTACCAAAAATCTGTTGCCTTAGTTCTACTGGCTCATTTACCAGTGCTTCAATGATATCCCTTGTTTCATCAATATTTACCTCATATGGAAGAGGTTTCACCCATGCAACTCGGGGTCTAACTGCCTGTATGTACACCTTGTCATAGTCAACCATAAAACATACGTCATCTTTATATTCTTCAACAAGCCTAAGAGGAATTCTGAATCGGTTATTCATCCTCTCCTTAAAGTCTTCAAAATAGTTATCCATGATACTATCAAAATTTTCTCCCATCTCTGCTATAAACTCTTTAATCTAATACAAAATTGGGATATCTTTTCTCCATTCTACGGTTCCCTTTGATGGAAAGAATTTTTGTACATAAAATAGTAGACATATTAACAGAGATCCAAATTTACAAGGGTTATTCTTCGATGTCCTTATACTATCCATGTTCTTGTTTAACTGCTTCAACATTACTTCTGACAGATCAAACTCAAGATTCTTCTTTACAATTTTCAGGGCCAAATCCACAGCTTCACACGGTACACTATTTAACCTGCTGGAACTATATAACTTATATGCAATAATATGTATGCCAAATCTTAGTTCCAAATCTGTTACAGTGTTAACCTTCAAACCTCTACCGTCCCACTCGGCTAGGGTTTTCCTCTGTAACTCATCCCGTCCTAACTCTGCTAGGGCATTATCATAGCTTGTGCTCGATTTTGAGAGAACCATTTACACATAACTCTGCTAGGGCATTATCCATGTCCAATGTCCCTATTTCTTGAATAGCACACTTAAAATGAGTGCGAATGTCGTTTACGAGGAGTACCTTGGGTGGAATCTGTGATTGAGCTCCATTGGGATCGAGCGATTCAGCGATGGCAGGAACAAGCTTGAACGTAGGTGCCTTCCATTCTGTTCCCTTCACAAGCATTTCGAAACCCTTCTTCGCCTTGCTGCTGCTGGTGCTTGCGGATGCCATTGCTGCTTGATGAGTGAAAAGGTTTCGTAAGAATACTTCGCTGGAAAATCTCTTCAAATCGCTTGAAATTGCTTGAAAGCTCCCTTTTTTTTGTGTAAATCTCGAATTTGCAGTGAAAAATGAGGTCAAAATCTGCCCTTTTGATGAAAAAATTGCCATTAATGTTCAGTACGGAGGTAGCTGCGATCGACAGACTGTCATCCACTAGCTCGGCTTAAACTTTGCAACTCGGTGACCAAAAGAAAATAGTTTAAACCGACCTTAACTCGGTAAGAGAAGAACCAACCATGCTCGGTAAGTGCAACTTGGTGAAAGAAGCCTTACTGCACCCGACTGAGCTCGGTAAGGTCATGTACCGACCATGATCCTGATGTATCTAAAATACTGATTTGATCATATTTTCATTCTAGGACTGCTTAGGATATTGCTTTGTAGATACAATCCTGGTCTTATCCTGATGAGTCTTAATTGGAAATGGTAGAGTCACTCACTTCTTGAGTGACCATTCCATCACTTGAATTATCTGGCTCGGTAGACTTAGGAATCCATTGCTGCTTCATTTGCTTCCAAATATTGTCTACTTTGATTTTCTTCTCATCCTCGACTTTCTTTATGTTCATGCAGTTTTTAGATATATGACCAAGTTCTGTACATGTATAACATCTTATAGTGGTATCCCTTTTTCTTAGGTGATGCCTTGCATAGTTTATGCCAGTATGACCATATTCTCCACAATAATGACATTTGCACCAAGTGTTGTAGTCCCAACCAAATATTGCTTTGAAAAGTTGTTCAGTTGGATTAAATGATTTGGATTTGCATTGTGATGCCTTATGACCTTTCTTTTGGCATTTCAAATTTCGGTTTCTCTTTGCATTCATTGGCTTTGTGTCCATGCTGATTGCAATTGTAGCACTTTCCATTAAATTTGCCTTTTCCATTGCTCCAACATCTGTTAGATGTATGACCTAACTTACCACAGTGGATGCAAGTAGGTCTTTGATTCTTTTGAGTACCCTGTTTGGAGGATTCGCCTTCTTCCTTGTATCCAAGGCCTGCTTTACCATTTTGTTTATGAAAGGTTTCTTCATTTTGCAGATTCAATTGATCCATGTCCTTTTGAGATTTTACCATTCTCTCATTGACTTGTTTTTCAGAGATTAGATCACTTTGTAAGCTTGTATTGATTTGCCTTTCAGTAATTAAGTCATTTCTCAAATTCTCATTCTCAGATCTTAGATTCATAATTTCTTCATTTGCATTAGATAATTGAGTTACAAGATTTTCAAGCTGAGAGGATTGATTATTCCTTACCTCTAAGTCTTCAGCTGCCTTGTTCCTTTGCTCCAAGATTTCACATAGCCTGATGGACTGGATTCCTTGTTCCCTTTTGAGCTTTCTTACTTCTTCCTGCAGAGATCCATTCTTTTCTAAAAGTTCTTTGATTGCTTTGTCAGCTTCATCTGAACTACTTGATGGTGAGAGATCTTCAATCTTTTCTTCAACATACTGATGGTCATTCATTTGCCTTGCAAGTTCTTTTCTTCTTTTCAAGGATTGTGAAAGATGCTCTTTTGCTTCATTGAGTTGAGCCATGGCCATTTTCAGATCTAGCTTTTCATTCTCAATAGTTTTGTCAAGTCTAAATATCTCCATTGTCCTTGATCTTTGCTCAAGCTGTGAAACTTTTATCTTGAGAACCTTATTGCTCTGATACCAATTGTTGGAAATATTCAAGATATGACAAGTTACTGAGAGGGGAGGGGTGAATCAGTAACTTAAAATTTCAAACAATAAATTTGCATACTGATATATTCACCATTCATCCAAGTAACCTACTGTAAGCATGAAACAAAATCATTTGCAACACTTGAACACACAAATTTGGTGACCCAGAAACCTTCCAAATAGAAAGTAAAACTGGGGTGGGGATGAAACCCACAAAGCTTCGTTACTGCAGTATGAAGTTGGCCGGTTAAGGCTTACAATGACCACTTCTGGTGATCTACGCTGTTAGGAGCACAAAGGATTGCTAGATCCACCTTGTTAGAGGATTTAAAAACATACAATAAATTATGCACTCTGTTAGGAGATTTACAAAAGACTGTGAAGTCTACCTTGTTAAAGGATTTACAAAAACTGATTCACTTGTTAGAATGAAACAGTGGATCTGATTACAACTGATTGCTAATAAGATCCGCTATGCTCTGATTCACCTTGATGTGATAGATAGAACTTTTTTGCTCCAAAACTTGACCTTGCTGAATACCTTCACAACTCAGCACACATACTTTCGCACGCATGTATTTCTTTCGCACTTTTCATTCATTTCCATTACCATTGCTATCACATTTGAATGATACAATACATTGCATATATATACCATCCAAATAAACAATACATGCAAGGTTGGCCAAAACAACAAGTGTAAATCTCTATACAAAGTCAGCCCAAGGTAAAAACTCGGGTTCACTAAACTGACTCGGTGTCCTTCTGATACTCGGCGTCCACTATGTTACTCGGCATCGTCATGCACTCGGTAGAAGTGAAGGCATGGTCCATACTAAACACTTCGAGTAGTTCTGAACTCGGTAACCACTGGAGACTCGGTAGAAGAGATGTCACTCGATGAACACTTCTATCTGAACTGTAGCTCGGTGATCAAAGGAAACACTCGATAGAACCTTGTGACTCGGTGATAGTTAGTTTCCTTGATAACTGTCTGAGCTCAGTAAAATTAATTTCCTTGATAACCTCAGGAGCTCGGTTATCACGAAGTTCTCGATCAATACTAAGTATATTTTCACTCGGTCAAAACTGATTCCTTTCTTTACCTCGAACACTCGGTAAACACTGGCTGCTTTGTTTACCTTGATCACTCGGTAAACACTGGCTGTTTTGTTCACCTCGATCACTCGGTAAACACTGAGAACTAGGTAAAGCTTGGCTTACAAAGGAATGTCTGGTGAGAGCTCGGTAAGCATTCAGAATCCAATAAGTGTTGTAACTAATGATAAAAATGTATCATAATGCCAACAATATGCTTAGTTGTCATGCTTATCTCTTAATGTTTTCTAGCTCATTCTAAAAGCTTCCTAGATGACTTTATAAATAGGCTTTCCTAGTTTATTTTTGTATAGCAATTCATTTTTCATTGTTGAAATATAATTTCTCTCACATCGTTGAGATTCTCCAAGACCTACCTTTCCTTTTTTGATTTCTCTTCAAAAGGTTATTTGCATGTAGGTGATCTTGGTGAACTGTGAAGTTGGCTTTCAAAACTTCTACACCTTCATAGGTTCTAAAGTAGGATTAACAATATTATCAAGTGATTGACAAGCAATGGGAGGAGCTTTATTAAATGATGTAGAAGCTATAGATAAATGAGGTATAGAAGGTGTAGGAAAAAGACCATGGTTAAGATCCATATGATGAAAATTGAACTCAAGAATATTATGATGCTTATAGGCTTGATATGAGTGGAAAAGATGACCAGGTCAAAAAGGACATGAATTATTTCTTGTGAAGGCCAAAAGAAGTCAATGGTAGAAGAATCCTTGGGCCTAGAAGTATGATATAAACTATGATTAACCATCTTCACTTCATCATCATAAAGAAACATAATATATTTATGAATAGGTGAAGCAAAGACATGTGAGGCATTTAACAATAGAAAACCAAGATTGACTTGAAATTGATTAGAAATAAGAGCTACAACAAAGGTAGCATTCACAATTTTTCTAGAAATTTCAATCGGTAAATCAATAGAACCAAATGATGGATAAAGAAAACCATCACAATTTTGAATCCACACATCTAATGTATCATAAAAATAACATTTCAAAACTTTCATAAAAGGATTTTCTTCTATGATCACATTAACTAAGGAGGTAGAATCAACAAGACAACCGTGAGTAGGTATCTCATCAATCTTAGAATAAATATAAAGGGGACCATCAAGATATTTAATAGTCTTAGAATTAATAAAGTTAATAAAGTTCCCAAGGTAATTTTTTATTAGGTTGTTGTCAAGGTTTAGGTTTAGGCTTCAATTTAGGCTTAGGTTTCAGTTGAGGTAGATCTAAAAACTTGAGATTGAAGCAAAGGTTGAGACTGAGGTGGAGATATAGATTAAACCACATGCTTCACTTGATTAACAACAAGATTAAGATCATCCATCTTTGAATCATACATAATATCCATTGAATATGACTAAGAAATAGTATTAGTATCATGTATACGTAAAGGATTCATATATATTTGTAGATTTTGATTAAAAGGAGAAATAGACTTATCCCCACTACCATAAAAATTATCAATGGATAAAGAATTAGAATCAATTAAGTCCAAAACTTTACATTTTAAAGAATAACATTTCTCAATATCATGACTAGTCTAATGATGATATTGAAAAAATGATTTTGGATCAAAAGATTTAGATATCATTGTAGTAGGTAAAAGAGGTTGAATAAGAAGTTAAGTAATCATATTAATAGTTGAAAAAACAATTCATAATAGAATATAAAGATTCATAAAAGAAGTGGATGTAGAAGTGGCATTGTGAGATGTAATAACTTGAATAACAACTACATTTTCTTGTTTATTTATCTTGACATAGTTGTTGAATTTTTTAACTTTATTAAGATTAGGAACAACATCACTTTTATCAACTAGAACAAGAGCCATTGGAGTCGTTAATTATGAAGCATTGCACAAAGTCTTTGAAAATAGGTAAATTTAGTAAAAAAAATCTTATCTCTAATTTCCTTTTGCAAATTTGAAATAAACATACGTTGAATATCAATATCAGGAACATGATAGGAAATTTGAGCATGCAAATGCTTAAATCTACCAAAAAATTTAGTAAATTTTTCTTTAGAATTTTGTTTACAATGCATCAAATATTTCAAAGACACCTACAGGCCAATGTTTTTTTTGAAATTGTTGAATAAAAGCATTAGCAAGTTGAGGAAATGAAGGAATAGAATAAGGAGTCAAGGAACAAAACCATTGTAATGCCTTGTCAGGAAAAGTTTGAGAAAATAACATAGCTAAAATCCTATGCTCATGAGCATAATCATTACCAAGGATTTGAAATATTTTAACATGATGAATAGGATCTCCCTTACCATTATAATTCTCAAGATGAGGCATGTTGACTTGCTAAGGAAATGGAGTATGAATAATATCCTGGGACAAAGGACTTGACATGTAGGAATACTATACTTGTTTTAAGTCAAGGATGCAAGTTATTGTAGTAAAATGATGACACATTTTGAGCCAAACTAATAATTATAGAATCATGAGAAGAAATAGGAGAACTAGCAACATTAGAAACACTAGGTAAAGTGTACAAAGCTACAAGAATAGAAGACACAATTGGAGGAACACTAGGAACTACAATTGGCATAGGAGTAGAATAAGTAAAAGGAATAGTATGATAATAATGTTGTGATGTAGGAAAGAACACAAGAAGAACACTCATAGGGATATAGGGAATCATCGTAGTCAGCAAAGGAGGAGTAAATAGGAACACTAAGAAGAGGAACATAAGAAGGTTCTACAATAGTGACAAGAGGAAACAACCCTAAATCTTGAGCTTCTTTAGCCAAAGGTTTAACATTGGAATGCACAAGGTGAGTAATACCATGCAAAATATTAACACCATGGTCAAATCATGAAGAACTTTCTTAAGAGCATCAATAGCTTGCATAGAATCTTGATTATGGTTTTCTTGAAGAAGCCAATTACCCATTTTATCAAATTCATTTTAAAAATTTTGGACTTGTTCAAGAGGAACTCTTAAAGAATAATTCTCATCATGACATGAGTGAGAAGATTTTTTTCTCCACAATTGGATTAGAATAAGGAAGAATCAAAGTCTCATCTAGAATCTTAAGGAAAGGAGAAGAAGACTAATGTACCCATAATTTTACAAATACATCTAACCCCAAGATTAGAAGTAGGACTAGAATTAATAAAGCTCATAGACTAATCCAATGTAAATGAACTAAACTAAGAAAACATAAAGCATAAATATTTTTGTATTTTGAAAGAAATTTTGCAATTTTTTTTGTATTGTTGAATTCAAATGCAAGAGCATAAACACAATCTAATCTTTATGCAAGAATAGACCTAACAAATATAAAATGAAGTATAACACTGCAAATCACAATAGGGCATCTAATTCTAGAAAATAAAAGAGAGTAAGCATGTTGGGTTCACCAAAATGAATAAGATGAAGGTGAACATGCAAGATAATACGAAAGGAAATATAACACCATAAAACACAATAGAGCTATTAGAATTATTTAGAATAATTAAGAGGGGAGGTAAATTAGTTATCCAAGGTCTAGATGTACAATTAAAACTTTTCATAGCTTAATGAACCCATATGCATAAAATATTTTCATCATGCATGCATCCATTAGATTATGCAATGACTTAAACTTGTAGGTTACTGTCAACTCAACTTTACAAAAATGTAAACATGAAACATAATAGATTCAATAATACATTTGACACAATGACTTTACATGGAAACACAATTTAGGAAAAAAAAATAAATAATATTCTACTCATTCTCACTCTTCTAAAGTGATGCCCTATGAAAGGCCAACCTTGTTAAAGGTTACAATGCATACTATTAATTACAATGCATACTATTAAATGTGACCTAGTTAAAGGATTTCAATCACCCTATTAGGAGTGAGCCTTGTTAGAGAATTTTATATCATTCACTTGGAATGTCACCCGATTAAAGGATTTAAAAATTACTATTAGGTCAACCTTAATCCAAAGGATTTACCCTAGATGGATACAATGATTAAAAAGTAACAATATGGCTTGATCTGATAACAACTTACAACACACGTGCAAATTATACATCTCTATTTTAGTCCTCCATACTACTTGGCTTTCACACACTTTAGCTCTGATAGTTTATTCACCCTTCAAGCATCCATACCCTTAAGCCTTCTTTCTTTTCTTTCCAATATAGTCTTCTATTAGGTCACCAAATGCAGCAATACCCTAGACTCCTTATCTTCCTTAGGTTCTGGTACATGAAAACTTTTTCTTCAGACCAACCATTTCTATAAATAGAGAATTAAGATATTTTTCCATTCATCCTTCATCATCCATTTTAGGGTTAGGTTAGATTAGGTAGGATTCAATGAATCTACCCATCATTTCATTTCATTCCCTTTTAGAAAATTGTCTTACAATCCACTTTGAATTCACATCAAAATGGTTCATCATGAATTTTATGCCACCATCTCATCAACCTTATCTTCCACACAATTCACACAATTCAAGAAATCAAACTTGTCAACTTAGATTCATTGAATTCATGATCTTTCTCATAATGTTGACACTTGACATTAACTAGCTTCTGATGCTTGACACATACTATAGTTTCTCAACATCCTCTATCAAATCACTCTATATGAACTAAATTTTACTAGTGCTTAGTATCAACTAAACTTTACTCAGCTTATACTAAAATTGAATTTTCTTGGCTCCAACAAATTGTTTCTTAGCTTGCACTAACTTTTCTCAGCACCTACTATGTTGAATGTTGAGCTTGGTAGATAAACTTAATTTAATTTGTTCTTTTAAACTTAATCAATATAACCAACTCTTGCAACCTTAAGTAGATTGTCAATACACTATATATTACTATCTTAACTGTCTTAACTAATCCTTGTACTCCTTTTCATATCATAACTCAACCTTTCCTATGGTGCTATTGTTGCCTCATTTGATCAAATCCTCTTTTTCAATCAAACAAATGATAGTACTTAAATCATATTAGTAATTTTCTTACCAACAAATAGTGGGTTTGACACCAGTAACAAAATAATGATTGAAATACATTTATCATACTTGTATCCATCTATTTTCAATAAGGGCATTTAATTCCACAAAAGAAAAGAGGGTAAGCATGTGGGGTTCACCAAAATGAATATGAAGAAAATAATGCCCATCCCTAACCCAAATTTTCAATAGAAATGATCCAAATTGATTAAGTACAAGAAATGGATCAATGCACAAATGGATCATGTAATGGAAAATAAGGAGAAAAGAGGTCCTATGATCTTCCTATTTGAGTTGTATGTGCTTAAATCTTAAAATAGATAAAAGACAAATACTAAACTTGAAGTAGAATTATAGAGATGTGAATCTGATTACATCACTTAAGTAATCCTATTTAGTCATCTCCTAAATTATTATTAATTAACTATATAATATTTAATTAATCTATTGTCATCCCCTAGTTAATTAATTCAATTAATCAATTATATCCTAATTGATAAAACCAAATGAAAAATCCAAAGTCTAATTATCAATTAAATCTCTATTCTCCTATTAAATTAAATAAATGAACAAAAATATTTAATTTAATCCCAAAAATCCCCTTTGATCTAATAAATAATTTCAAGTCAATTCCCAACCCTTAACTATATCCAACCCATTGACCCATACTAACCCTGCTTAACCAACTAATTATCCTACCTCATAAGTGCTAGCCCACTTGCACCCCTCTAACATGTCAATTGCACCCTAATTTCTTCCTAAGCTAAGCATAATCCCTTCCTAAGCATGTGCACAACTTTAACCAATGGTTAAGAAAGTCCAAAACCAAACTAAAGTCAAATTTATATCATATCCCTCTTGTATTCCTATCTAAATGCCATTTACACCCATTTTCCACACTCATTTTCCCTCATCCTCCCTCATAACTCCCTTTAAAAACCCACCTTGAAGCTCTTCCCCTATCCAATACGCTTGTGACACTTGGCTAGAACTTTGAAGAATCATAATCCATGTGCTCTCTTCTCCTTGCATCCTAGCCATCCCTAACCCTTTCTCCATCCTCACATCTTGACCCTCCATCTAATCACCCCTTAGTCTACAAATGAAAACCCTCTCCCTTCACAAATATATTAACTTTTATGCAAAATTTTAATTCCCCTTTGGAGAATAGATCATTGAATCACATCCTTACCATGTAGGAATCCTCACTCATTCCCCACATAATGTTTTACCCTTTGAAGGCTCTCATCCATTGAATTCTTGAAGTACATTTTGATCAAACATCCCTATCATTGGATACATGTACACAATCAAGGAGGCTTGTTGGATGCTCTTTATTTTGGTTTTCACCATCTTGTATCCTTTTTTGTCGAACCTTATATGTGAGCATATTTTTGGTTTGTGAATGTTTTCAATTTAGTTAATTTTCTTTGCATGCTAACTTCTTGTTCTACATTTTGGCACACCCAGTGGGATGAACCCACAACCACAAGGTGAAACATTATAGATATATATAGTTTCACCTTTCATTTTTATTGCATTTTTTTGTGTAATTTTTCTTTGATATCTATATATTTAACCAAAAATAAATAAAAAATCATTTTGTTTCCATTTTTTTGGGTGAAAATCTTGTATATATATATGTCATCCAATCACTACTTGCAGCCACCACAATGCCACTCCCAATCATAGTAGCCATCATGGCATACACCTACACCTACTCCTCTCTCATGATTAATGATTCCTACTCTCCCTACTCTACTTGCGGCTTGCTCCACCCCAGCCTCATTTCTTCCACTCATGTCTGCCACCTACACCTCCTCACCCACTGAGACACCCCTACATTCTCCTTTGCCCGCAATCTATTTCCCAATGACTAAGCCACCAAAATCTTACCATTAGAACCATCACAACCTCAACCAAGTAGAGCTCTTCCATGACTTCTTTGTTGCCCTCACACTGCCTGAGTAGCTCTCCAAGCAAACCATCGGTTCAGCAACCACTGCAAACCAACACTTGGCCACCAAGCAAATTTTCTAACTATAAAATTTAAACTCATAGCTTTTTGATGTCATCATTGAATAGGTCTTCTATATGCTCTGTTAGGCTGTAAGGAATAAATTTTGGTATTTTTCTCATAACTAGAGCATCCAAACTCCATTTTCTAAAAATGAGATATCATTGAAAAGCTAGTTTCAAGCCCATCATAATGTTGTTGGTTTCATTATATTTTGAGGCTATTTAGATACTTGTTTTTTTTGTCAAAGGCTAAATTTTATTAACATTTTCATTGTAGGGTTATTCCATGTTTGATATACAATTTTGATGCCCTAACTTATGGTGTTGTAGGGATATTTTCTAACTCATGCTTACATGATGTATAGCCAAAGAATTTAAACAAGGAAGCAATCACAAGAGGACTTTAATTTGACTTTGAATGCATTTTGTGCTTAAAATTAAGGGATAAATCAAACACACTCTTGAATGATTAAACTTAAAACAACAAAATCCAATCTTAAGTACTTAAATCAATTGAACAAAACCTTTCATTTGAATGAATGTTCTTTAAAACACAATCTTGAATGGCATAAGAAAATTGAACCTTTTATGGGATGAATTTTTAAACACAACCTTGAATGCCATAAGGAAATTGAAAATTTTCATGGAATGAATTTTTAAACACAATCTTTAATGCCTAAAGGAATTGAAAAGCTTTTCATTGGAATAGATGTTTAGATAGCACAAAAATAATATTGAATGCTTAAAGATTCAAAGAATATTCTAATAAACATTTTGAATTAGTTCTTAAAATTAATACACTCAATCTTGAATGACCTAAACTAATTGACTCTTTCCTTATTGATTTTCTTACTTTGATGCTCATTGATTTATTTTTGTTGATAAACTCTCGATTTCTTATGTTAATGATGTTGTCACATTGTAAAGAACATTGTATGCTATAAACATGAGATCCTTTAAGAATAGATTACAACACTTAAAGATCCATTAAGAAAGAACAAGTGTATTTTGAACCTAAGACCACTTATATATTCACTCCTCTCATGCTTTCAAGTGCTCCTGGGTACACAAGAATTAAGTGGCCTTGTTTTACTTTTTAGGAAGCCTGCTTGGGGATTTCATCACCCCTTGGGATGACCTCAACTCTATCATTCTGGTGGAGTATAAATATAAGGAGGTGAACTAAAAGAAACCTCTCTTGGGAATAAAATCTTGTCACTCTTGGCAAAGCCCCAAAGAACTTAATACCTTTGGGAAGTGAAGGTGGAGATTTGGGTTACCATCTCCTCCCAACTATGTTGCATTATTTTTTTTCATCTATAGATTTTGGCCTCATATACCTTGAGTTTATTGAGGACACCCTTAGTTGAGCTTATATATCCTAGTCACAACCTTATTAGATTATTGGTATGTTTGACATGCCTGAGTGTTCAAAACCCTCCCCATGTTTTAGAAAAATCTAAGAAAACATCATAAAAGTTAAACATTGGTTACTATCAAGTATTTTTGCTAAAGAGACCACTTGTATATTTCTCTCATAGTTTCTTTGAGAGATTATTTTCTCACAATGCACCATTTGCAAATGGTTGATAGCAAGTCCATTTGCAAAAATCTTGTGTCTAGTTTGATCAGCTTTATATCTTAAATCATCCATTGTTAAATCATTTTTTACCCACTTAAGCTCATTTTTTATCCAAAGGTTCATGTTTTTCCAACCCAACTAAAAGGCATACTTAGTGCATTCACTTCCTTGAACCAAAGTTGAGATAAAACCTAGGGAAAAATTAGTGCAAACCCCATGTCAAACCAACAAAAACCCAAGTTCAAAAAGGTCAAACTCAAGCAACTAGAAATCTATAGAGAAATCAAAGCCAAATGAAATAAAAACACAAACCAAATCCAAGAGCTACCACACTAGATCAAATTGAGAAAGAATATATTGAGGTTGTCCTACAAACTAAGTGGGATCACAAAATTCAAAACATGACCCTAAGAGATGGAGTAAATCAAAGTCTCATCAACTACACTAGCTATAACCACTTTTATTATGTCCCTCTTCTTCCACACTTGATCATCATTTTTCTTCAAAAGGTCACAAGGCTACCTTAGGGTTGATATCACCACCATATCTCAAGCTTACACATAAGGGAAAAACATCCTCTCTTTTACCCTGACACCACATCCTTAGGATTACTAGATACCATAGCATTAGAGCTAATATTGTTTCCATACATCCATCATACATCTCTTTTCATCTTAGAAAATCCCTCCATCATAGTTCTATCATTAAGAACATCTAGCAACATCATTCACATATATATACTTTCTCTCTTTATCCTAAACACATCTTGCACTCTATCCTTAGGATCATCATTATTTCATGCCATCTATCACCCATTTTAGTAAGAAAAAAATAGAAGAAGAAAGACATGGATCCTAGTCTTAGTAGTAGTACAACTCATGCACAACCATACCTCATAATCTCGACAACACTATATGATACACCACCAAAAGTTTTAGAAGAATCAAGTTCTACACTAGACATAGTTGTGTTCATGAATCAACTTGGTCATTCAACCATTGTTAATGCCATCATAGATTGAAATAGAGAGACCATCATGAAAAAATTCTTAAGGGATAATGTTGGTGCCTTTTATTTTGGGAGACCACCACTTGTTGACATTACAGGTCCTACACATCCTCTTTTTGGATGGAAACCACCACCAATAAGGCCATTTACCCCTCATGATCCCCTCTTTGCACCAAGCAATGGATATCAATCAACACAAATAGAGCCCACAAATCCAAATATTCCTTCAACCCAAATTGGTACTCCTATCCCACAAAAAGGTAAACACATAATCACTCGACCCTTAATCCACACCACATTCCAAACAACCACAATTGTACCATTTTCACCTACTTCTACCACCCCTATCCTAGTTTCTCAATACTTTCCTTTCCCACTTAGCAATATTGCATTGTCCCTTCCTTGATAGGCCACATCTGATCCATTTAGTAGTGCCACAAACATCCAATCCACATCCCAATACACTATAGGAATGCCTTCATTAGGGTCAAGCACTTCATCTTCCATCATGTCTAACATCACTATCAACCCATTTATCACAAGCCGAATTACCCCTTCTTCATTTTCTCTTGGACCTTGGAGTTTTGGGCAAGCACAAGGGTCTACCACAAGTTTTCCCTTTAGTACTGCATCTATACCTATGTTCCAATCACATCCATCCCTTCAACCTCTAGTCTATTTTTTATCACCCATCACCAACTAGTTTTTTATTCCACCCTTAGGAAGTAGCCAAACTATTGCACAGTCACAAAAACTATCCATAAACACCCTTCCCTACACCAACTATTTAGCACTGGTTAAAACTCAGTTGCTTTCTCAAGAAGGAGCACAACCAACATATAGTGGGTAGGGTATACAATCTCAGAGCATGGCCCATATACTACCTACACTACCATCCTTTCAGCCACAATCATCACACCAGCAGTATGTCTAGGCACCTATGTAGAGCTATTTATCCGAACATCAATCCCATAACTATATATCCAAGTCACAACTCCCATACCAGTAGTATACCTAGTAGATGCAATAGTATGCACAACCTCAATTCCAACAATCCATAACATTTATCCCAATAGTCCCACAACCCATATTCCAACCATCACAATATGGAAGCCAAGGTTTTTCATATTAACCTAAAACATCCACTACATACCTCACACTAATTTTGAGGGCATTAATTATGCCACCTCTAAACTCTGAAAGGGAAGAGATGAAAAATGCTCTCAAGGCACTCAAGGATGGAAAATAATCCAAAAATTTTAAGTTTTAAAATGATTGTCCATACCCATTTGACAAGACTATAACAATGATGCCTTCTCCTAAACACTTTGAAATCCCAAAATTTGATAAATTTAGAGGGAAAGGTGATCTGGTCATGCATGTCAAAGAGTTTCATATGCAATACTAGGAAGTGGATTATAATCACATTTTCCTCATGTGGATTTTTAAAAAGTCTAGTAGGGCCTACTCTTGAATGGTTTTTTTAGATCCCTTAGGGCACCATCAAAACTTTTGCTAAACTATTAGAGGCCTTTGTAGCCCAATACACCCATCTAGTTGAAAATGAGCTATCTGTAGTTGACCTAGTTCACATCAAACAAAAGGGAGCAGAAATCATTGCAAATTACTTGCAAAGATGGGAAACTCTCACAACACAAATCTCTTGTACCATCCCAAAGCATCACCTTCTTAAAATTTTCATCAACAATGCCCACCCTAGTCTTGTACATCACATGGTCATGAATTGTCTACAAACATACAATGACATCAAAGAAAAGGGTATGGGCCTTGAGAAAGGACTCATCAAATATGGTGTTGTTAAGATATACAAATAAAACACCCATGACCAAGGCCTATACAATGAAAAACAAAGGTACTAGAACAATAATTAAAATATAGTTACCAATGGGGCCATAGACACTCAACATATTCACATAGTTGAAGCATCACCTAGTACACCAAACACTTCTTATAAGAAAATGCCTCCTCAACAACAAAAACCAAATTACCAACATAACACATACCAACAACCTCCCTCTCAACACACCACACAAGTGCATAATCCTCAAAATCAAACCAATGTCATCACTATGTAGCCACCCAAAAGCTATGCATCCAATGATAGCCCTAGGTATACACCCTTTTGGGTGAGCCTATTGATTCCATTTTTGAGAAATTAGGCAAAGACAATCTTTTCTAAAATCTATAGATTTAGCCAATAGATCACAATTAGTCAAGGGAACCTTGGTATAGAGAAAATGATTTTTACAAATTTCACTGTGTGAAAGGGAATCCCACCCTCAAGTGTATGTAACTCAAAGATTATGTCTAGGATCTCGTGACTAACAAGGAAATCATAATGGTGGCACAAACCTCATTTAATGCAAGGTTATTGATGTACCAAGATGCATTTCCTCCACACAACAAAAATATAGACAAAGGTCCTATAAATAATTCTACCATCGACAAACCCAACAATAGTCAAAACAATGAAGGTGATAATCATGATAAGTAACAAAACTATACATCCACATACTTGGACTATAGAAATTTGGTTAGACAAATTTCTCAAGTTTAGCCTTCTATGAATGTAATAAATATCAAAGGCTTAGATACCCAATGTGAAGTCACTATGAGAAGAACTTGCCTCAACATAGTCAACCCATCTCTACCTACCTCATCAAGACCACCACCATCAGGACCACCTCCATCAAGACCACAATATAAATTCTTGGAACACCTTGGGAATATTCCCACTCAAATATCCATCTTAGATCTCTTACATACTAGTTTACTTTACAAAGATATCCTTGATAGTGCTCTTCATGAGTCACATGTCTCCATAGATATCAATGCCACAAAATTTTGAAACCTAGTCATTCATCTATCCAAATCATCTGCATTATCTTTCAAAACTTTAGACATGCTAGTTTTTGATCCCTATCATATACTTACACTTTGTATAATTGTCATGGTTTTTTATTTTTTCATCAAAAAGGTCATGATAGATAATGGATCGGCCTTGAATCTATGTACTTTGAAATTCATCAGACAAGTAGGATACACTAAGGTAGATATCCTAAATGCGGTCATCACCATCAAAGCATATGACAATTTGGAATAGACCATTGAAGGAACTATTTTTCTCCCTATCAAAGTTGGCCATGTCACTCAAGAAATAGTTTTTCATGTAGTTGATCTTAATCTACTATATAAAATCCTCCTTAGTTGACCATGGATTCATGCCATGAAGGCTATTCCATCCACATATCATCAATGCATCAAATTTCTACATAATGGCACTAAGATAACCATCTACACTAATATCGAACCTTTTTCTTATTGTAATGTAGTAGAAGTCTCATAAATCAATCATTGTCCAAGGATCAAAATAAAAAATTCCATGGCTAGCTCCTCTAGCACTTGCCATAATCTAGACACCATTTTAACGACCACCCTTTACATGGTTAAGATAAACTACCAAGGTTGCGGAGAATACAATGCCTCAAATGCTTTTTTTATTGGTGCTTTACCACTTGATCCACATACTAGAGGCTGCCTAATAGATCAGGCCCTGAAGTCACACATAACATCCCAACTTAGACAACTTGGCACTACCATATTTGTTGCCAATGGTATCCTTAATGGAGAGGAAATAATTGTTGTCATTAATACATATCTATACAAGGATCCATCTCCAAAGAATAAAGAGCTTCTTGATCACTTCAAACAAAAATACCCATGGTCACATCACCTTGCTACTAAAAAATGGGATTATCATGTAGGTAGCTTAGGCACTAAAGAATAAGGCATTAAATAGCTTGTAGAAACATACCAAAAGGATAAAAAGAAAGGCTTAGGCTATGGACTTCCAACAACTGGGACACAACAAAAGATGGCCATTCCTTTATCAACATCTAAAACAATCTCGTTGAGGTAAAAAACATTCCTAAGGAAATTGAAAAGAAATCCTATGATGATATCTTCCTTGATGAACTCATCTTAGGAGCGTCTATGCTATACCAACTATCTGTTAACCTCATAAATTTACCCCTTGCTTACCCCAAACTCATTGATTAGGACCAACCAAGTGTTATTCATGTCGATGAATTCTCCATGGAGCATGTGCTCTTCAAATTCATGAGAGAAAAAATACCACAAAAGAAGCCACCACCACAGTTAAAATATGTCTACAAGTTGGATCCCAAAGGTTACTTTGGGGAAGGGGGGGATCAACATCTCCAATTGTAAGAATGATCAAGGAAAAGAAAACAAAAAGAAAAAATGAAAAGGAAAAGTATCCCTTGGTGAAAACTCTTCTGGAGTACCATCAGATCATCCAAAAAAGAAAATAATGATAAAGGACATATCCAATGGTGAAAACCTCTTTGAGGCACTTGAGGATGGATATTTCATCTACCCCTTGCAAGATCATAGACCTCCAATATCATCAATTCTTGCAGAGGAAACTACACTAGTCAATATCACTCTAACAAAGATACTAATAATTACACACATTGCAACATCTTTACCACTAGAACAAGTAGAACTCCTCATCACAATCCTTGGAGAAAATATTGGTCACTTTGTATGGTCCTATCAAGAAAATCTTAGATCCCAAATTGGTAGTGTTAGAAATAGATAATACTAGAAGGGGGTGGGGGGGTGGGGGTGAATCAATATTTTCAATCTTTTTTCCCATAACTAGATATTACTAATTACTTTTCCACATGCATAAGAAAGTAAATCAATAATGTTTAACAACATTAAAAACCATAGATAAAGAGAGCTCATAGCACCATATTTTGCTAACTAGGGAAACCCTAGCCAAGGGAAAACCCTAGTGGGGATGAAACCTCAGTAGATGATTCACTATATAAAGAATCTAGTTAAGGATATTGACCTTGTTAGGTGTCTATGAAGAATGTATAGTGTCCCAAGTCTCTATTAGGAGACTAGGCCTTGTTAGAAGCCTCAACCCTATTAGGAGTTGGTAGATCATATACAAATGTGTGCAAGAAGAGCCCACTTCCTTAACATGCAAATATACATTTAAATTTTTCAAAAGAATAGATATACATACAATATTGGATCACTTTTTGTACTTCACAATTCTTTTGATTGTTAGTTCTTCATAAAAACCTTCAGTAGACTATAGACAATCTTCCTTCCAGTTCACTCAATGTCATAAACAAGGAGTAACTACACATATAATAACTTGCATTATATCTCACATTATCATATCATGTCATCATATCACATTTTGCAAATGAATCTGTTTACTTAGATCAAACATATTAATAAATCCTTCCTTAGTTAGCTCTCATATCATCCTTAGAGTAGGTTCATCAAGACTTAATAATCAAAATAATTATTTAAGTCATACAACTCAATTTGCTAATATGCTCTATTCTATACTGTGAAGTATCTGCATTGATATTTCCTTCATAACTTGAACTTGTTTATCCATACATACATGTGCACTAGTATACATCATCAAGGTGATGTCATGCATCTCTAGTCAACTATGCAAGAAAATATTCTTAAAGAATTTTCTACTAACAATAGAACTCATCATGCTTTTATAGCATTGTCCAATACTTAAACAATTTTCCATCACAAATAATCATGGCTATATTGTAAAATATATTTTCCATAAATGACAACCACCTTTCTCATCTTATTTGACTGATTAGCCATATTACCAACAATCTTCCCCTTTGGCATTGATGGCAACATTATGGGAAAATTGGCTAAGTCTCCCAAAAAAATGTTGTCATACCAATCAAAATGAATAAACATACACAACATAGTATATCTTGGAAAGATAGATTACAACCAAAAGGATTACATCCCTTATAACTTTGATTATAAAGCTTGCTTGAAGAAAAGCTTACTACTATACTTCAAAACTACTATACTCCAAAATACAACTATACAACTTAGAATTACAATTTTCCTTATTTCCCCCTCTTTGACATCAATGAAAAAGGTGTCAAAAAAAGGAAAAATCCTATCAAAATCTTTAAGCTGCATCAAAATCTAGAATAAAAAAATCACTGAAGTCAGTCTTCAACTATGCAAGGTGTTTCTTCCAACTATCTTTTAGTGCATCTAACATGCTTATAGTGAACATAGGGAATATGTGGCTAACTTTGTTGCATTAACTTGTCATATGAAGTTTTAGCTGGCAAGCGTTCCTCCAATTGATTCTATAACATTGTAATCTATGGGGATAAATGGTATCTCAAAAGTGAAAATATTTTTAGGGCTTTCTCTTTTTCTGCTTGTATACCCTGGATTCCATCATGAATTTCTTCCATTTTATGTTCAAATTTCTCTAACTTCTAATCTTGTTTCAAAAAGATATCGGTAAGCATCTATAGCTCATTTGTCTTTCCTTTGATCTGTTCATCAAAACTATGAAGGTGAAGGTATGCCAAGTTGCACTTAGCATAAATATGCTTCCCTTCCTCTAGACTATGCCTCAATACCTTAATGCATATATTTAATGTTTCTATATCATTCCTTATATTTGTACACAAAGTATTAAGAAGACTAGCATCATGCTTAGTTTGTGCTTGCACTATAGCAACATTAGTAAGAATTGTAACTCATTGTCAAAAGTTTTACACAAAATTGTTGCTCTCTACTAAATGTCTACAGATGTATCCACAAAACTTACCATCTTCTCTAATCTATCCATAATTGAAGTTAAATTCTTCTCAATTGACTTTACTAATTTCTTCTTTTCAAAGAATTTACTTAAAGGAGATATAAGGTTTTGTGCTCCAGCTTTATCATTTGATTACATTGTTATGGTGACCATTGTTACCTATATAGGTGGTGTAGAGGGTTTCATTATCATTGTGTCTATGGGTGCACTTGTAGTAGCTACCTTAGTGTTGGTTTACATAAATTTCTTCTCAAAAGATACATCTTCTTTCTTTTGTTCCTACTCTTCCTCTTCATCAGTAGAGCTATTGTAGTCAACAATATTGCCAACAATATTAGAGACAAATTTTTTGAATAGATCTTCAGTTCTATCCACTATTACATTAATGTTATCCACTTGGATTCATTGTTAATGGTAATTTGTGGTAGTGATTCACTTAGAATTAAAGCTTCGGCTAGTTGTTCAAAACTATGAGAAGAACTAACTGCTACCATAGTAGGCCTTGTTTCCCCTGTCTATGTGCTCTTCTCAGTCTCCATAGGTAAAGTAGACATGTATGTAAATATTGCCTTTTCAATTTCAATATTTACTTCTTCATAATTTCCTCCCACAAGAAGAATGGATCTCTTCTTATTCCTCAACAAGGGTGCTATATCTTTCAAAATTTCCTATAACTCTTCTTTCTTGTTTAATATATATATATATATTTCACCATATTTATCCTTATTTGTCTATCTTCCTCAATTACTCTACTCTTTCTATTATACAAATCTTCAGGGATTTGACCTTTTATGCTATCAAATATTTTATCTTTTAGAATAATATTTCTAACTACAACATTCTCTAGTTGTCTCCTATACATATTATTGTACAAGTCACAATACTTATTCAATTTCACAAAATTTTTGTCATTAATAATTTGCATATTAAGATTTTATACTTTAGGTTTCCATGCTTTCCTTCCTGCTAAAGTCTTCACTTCATATTCTATGGGCTCCATTGGTCTATTTCTAGTCTCTTCTCTAGATTCTAACGAATTCATCTGCAAGGTTTTCCTCCTCTTACTGAGTCCACTTTTTTTTTTTCTCAACTCTGTTCTTAGGAGAGGGGGTCTACACGATTTTTTTTCCTCAATTCTTGTAGACTTTCTTGGCATTAATCCTTTCACTGATTCCTTTTGGTTCCTCAAGTTTTGTTATTACCTAACTATTGTATATGGCATTGTAGGTGCTTATGCACTTGTCTATGCAATTGTGACCTCTATAGTAGGTCCAACCATTGCAATAGGTATAGGAGTTACTATTTTAGTTTGACCACAACTGGATATTATTAATTAATTTACAACATGCATAAGAAATTAAATCAATAATGTTGAATAGTATAAACAATCATATATAAAGAGAGCTTACAACACCATATTTTGTTAACTAGGGAAACCTTGGCTAGGGGAAAAACCTGGTGGGGATGAAACACACTAGATGATTCACTATATAAAGAATCTAGTTAAGGATATTGACCCTATTAGGAGTCTATGAAGAATTTATAGTGTCTCAAGTCCCTGTTAGGAGACTAGGCTAGATTGTTAGAAGACTCAACCCTATTAGGATTTTCTTCAACCCTATTAGGAGTTGGTAGATTCATATACAAATGTGTGCAAGAAGAGCTCACTACTCTAACATGCAACTATATAGTTAAGTTTTCCAAAAGAATAGATATACATACAATGTTGGATCACTCATTGTACTTTACAATTCTTCTAATTATCAAATCTTCATACAAGCCTTGAGTAGACTGTAGACAATCTTCCCTCTAATTTTCTCAACATCATAAACAAGGAGTAACTATGAATATATCAACTTGCATTATATCTTGCATTATCATATCATCTCTTATCACATCATATCACACTTTGAAAATAAATTTATTTACTTATATCATAAATATTAATAAATCCTTCCTTAGTTGGCTCTCATATCATCCCTAGAGTTGGCTTATCAAGACTTAATAATTAAAATAATTCTTTAAGTCGTAAAACTCAATTTGCTGACATGCTCTGTTATGTATCGTGAAGTATCTGCATCGATATTTCCTTCATAACTTGAACTTGGTTATCTGTACATACATTTGTAGTAGTATACATCATCAGGATGACATCATGCATATCTAGTCAACTATTTAAGAGAATATTCTTAAGGAATATTTTGGTAACAATAGAACTCATCATGCCATTGCATCATTGTCAAATACTTAGACAATTTTCTATCACAAATAATTATAGCTATACTATAAAACATATGTTTCCATAAATGAAAACCACATATCTCATCTTATTTGACATATTGGCCATATTTCCAATAGGTAGTACACAATTTGGCTCTAGATCCAAAAGTAAAACCAATTAAGAAAAAGCTTTGCAATATGCATCCTAAAGTGTCTCTTCTAGTCAAAGTGGAGTTAGAAAAATTGCTAGATGTGAAGATCATTCTCCCAATAGACTATTTGAATTGGATCTCTAACATGGTACCTATCACCAAATCCTCTGGTGATATCAAGATTTGCATGCACTTTAGAGACCCCAAAAACGATTGTATAAAGGATGATTTCCCATTACCATATATAGACATGATTGTTGATCTCTCTACAAATCATGAGATTTTATCTCTTATGGATGGTTTCTTTGAGTACAATTAGATCTAGATAGCAAAGGAAAACTATTATAAGATGACATTTACCACCCCTTGGGGAACCTTTTGTTATAACATGATACCATTTGGGATAAGGAACATTTGGGTAACCTATTAGTGAGCCATGATAATTATCTTCCATGATCTCATCCATAAAACTCTTGAGAATTATGTGGATGACATTTTAGTCAAGTTTCTTAATGTCGTTGATGACTTATCTCACCTTGAGGAAGTATTTGATTAGCTAGTTAAGTATCATCTCATGCTCAACCCTAAGAAACGTGTCTTTGACGTCACATCTAGAAAGCTCCTAGGATTCATTATATCAAGTTGTGGAATTGAGATTGGCCCTAAAAAGGTCAAGGACATCATGGATATGTCTCCTCCCAAGACACTTAGAAAACTTCACTATCTCCAAGGGAAGTTAAAATTAGTTAGATGATTTATCTCACAACTAGCAGATAAGTGTCAACCATTTACACACCTACTAAAAAAGGATTATAATTTTAGGTGGGATCCTATTTTCCATCATAACTTTGAACTGATCAATAAATACTTGGATAACCCTCCTATATTGGTTCTACTAGTTGTATGATGAGAACTCATATTATACATCATAGCCACCCCAACAACACTAGGTTCTCTTCTAGCACAACTTGATGATGAAGGAAAAGAGAGGGCTATTTACTACATCATCCATACTCTAGTCAGGTATGAGCTTAATTACACACCAATGGAAAATTATTTCTTAGCTATGGTTTTCACCACTTAGGAGCTTCTTCATTACATGCTAAGTCACACTATGAAACTAATATCCAAGATTGATCATTAAATTATATGTTATCACACACATATGTCATAGGGTGACTAGCCAAATGGGTTATTATTCTTAGCAAGCTCAACATCTAGTATGTTAACAGGAAATTTATAAATGGTCAAGCTATAGCATATCATTTGGTTGATGCACCCCTGGTTGCTGATCATCCTCTCATTATGGAGTTCCCAGGTGAACACCTCTAGCTTATAGAAGAACAACCATCTTGAAAATTATAATTTGATGGATCTTATACATCCCATGTTTTTGGAGCTGGCATACTTTTGGTCACTCCTCAAGGTGACTACATTCCTAAATCTTTTAAACTCTAGTTCCAATGCACTAAAAATATCTCAGAATATGAAGCTCTTATTGTAGGGCTCAAAATAGCAGTTAAGTGGAACATCACAAAACTATAGGTCTTTGTAGATTCATAGTTAATAATCAAGAAAGTCCTTGATGGGTATCAAACTAAGGATGATAAACTTTAGTGTTATAAAGAACTGGTAGATTAGTTAAAGAAATAGTTCACTTAGATCCAATTCACACAAGTGCCTAGATTACAAAATAATGCTATAGGTGTCATGGCTACTATAGGTTCACTCTCAGAGATTCCTCAAGAAGCTACACAATATCAATCCTTAGTCAAGCAGCTACATGAGCCTGCATATGAGAATGTTGAATCAACATGGGTATGCATCTTGATTGGTTCCCAATCCCAATGGAACTATGAAATTCATGCTTATCTACTAAATGGTATCCTATCTCCCCATGTCACAAAAACCCAATACTAGAACCTCATTCGTAAAGTATCCCATTATACTATCTTAGCTAACACCTTATGTCATCGTGGTTATCATGATACTCTCGCTTGATGTTTAGACTAAAATAAGGATGCAATGGCTCTCAAAGAGGTACACATAAAACTTTGTGGTGCTCACATGAGTGATATGGTCCTAGCTAATAAAATACTTAAAGTTGGATACTATTGGCCTACACTAGAACATGAAACTTGTGACTTTATCAAATGATGTCTACCTTATACACAACATGAAAACTTGATACAAACTCTAGCTCAAAATCTTATACGTATTGCACAACCATGGCCATTTTCATGATGGGGGTTTGATCTTATTGGTGTTATAGAACCTCTCTATTCACGAGGACACAAGTGGATAATCACTATGACTAATTATTTTACTAAGTCAATAGAAGCAGTCCCACTTATCACTGCTATAGGAGTTCAAGTTTTGAAATTCATCTTGTATCAAATTATCTACTACTTTGGCATCGTTGCTACCATTTTCATAGACCATGGAGGTAACTTTGAAAACCTCAATATGGAATAGTTGTACACTTCCCACCACATTCACCACCATTTTTATAGCCCCTACTACCCACAAGGTAATGGCTAGGCTAAGGCAACTAATAAAATCTTAAAGAAAGTTGTCAATGATTCTAGTCATGATTGGTATTTGCAAATCAACCCTATCCCATGGGCCTACCACACTTTATTCCATACATCCATAGGCACAACCCCATACTCCCTAGTCTATGGTGTCAAAGAAGTATTATCCATTGAGGATGAACTCCCATCCTTGCACATTTCTTTGTGAGGATAGATATTAGATGAGGATAATAGAATATCCAAACTCACCTAGAGAGATTTGCTTGATGAAAAAAGGCAAGAGGCCTATGACCATCTCATGGTCTATCAAAATTTCCTAAAGCACAACTTCAATAGGAAAGTTTGTCCCTAACAATTTCAAATAGGTGACATGGCCATCAAGTAAACTATGAAAGTCCAAGTAGACCAAGAAAAGAAGGGAAAGCTTGAGCCCACATGGCTTGGCCCATATGTTGTCACAACATCTTTTGGCTTTGGCACTTATTAGTTATCAACCCTTGAGGGTGAATAATTGAATTATCCCACTAACATCATTCACCTCAAGAAATTATATGCCTAAAATCCTCGATGTATCCTACTAGTCATGGAAAAAGAACAAAAATACCAAAATATTCAAAAAAGAAAACTAAAATAGAAGAGAAATATAAACATCCAATGGTGAAAACTTGGCAATTCAAGCACCTTGGATACGATGCCTTGGCAGAAATCTAGCAATAGGCACCATGTTACTTGGCCTTTTTATTATCTATTAGTGAACCGCTAACCCACCTCCCACAACATCTCTCCTTACTACAGTCACTCATCTTCCCATTTTTTAAAGGTTTTCCAAATTACATCACTAAACTAACACTATCATAATCCTAATCCTCGAACCTTCTAGCTTTTATATGGAATTGTCAATTTTGAGATGAATGGAATTTTCTTTTCTTCAAAATTCATCCGGCTAAATTTTTTTAATCCTTTTTCAAGGATTCTTGGTTTATGTTTTCTCTATTTTAAGGAGTTCCCTAATGGTTTGGTTAAGATATCCATCTAGTTAAAATTCACAAATATCCACAAATCGAAAAAATCAAAAATTCAAATCCACACTCCGCCCTCCCCAAAATATAAAAAATAAAATTTCTAGCAAAGAATGAAAAACATATCACAAACATGTCACTTGATTTTGCATAAATTATTTTTATATCTTTTAATCTAATGATCCATTTATTTCATGTCAATTTGGTGTCCATCTATAATTATTGCTCCTTTGGGACAAGTTTGTGTACCTTGATTGGTTTTATATAAAATCAATGGTGAGGCCTATTTTGAAACTATTTAGATATTTTGAAAATATTATGGTAATTTTCAACAAATATATCAATGTTGTCCTATAAGGCTTTATGCTCCATTTTTTGTCATATCTCATGAAGCCTTGTCATAATATCTCTCAACAAAGATGTCAGTAGTGCTATATAGACTGAGGGATTAAGAAGAAACATCGTTATGTCTTGAAATATGATTCCATTCTTGGGAAAATATGGCATGATGTGAATAGCAATAAGGAGTGACCTACACTCCTTATCACACCTTTTGTCTCAAGTAATGTAAATAACGATGGATTTCTAGACTTATTTATGTTGTAGAGACCATGATTGATCAACGCTCTTCAAACTACTATATCAATTCTCTCCTAAAAATCTACCTAAACATATCTAGCACCCTTTTAGACCACTCTAGTGCCTTTTTAGGCACCAAGTACCTATCAAGTCCCTTTAGCTCCTTTCTCAAGGCCAACTCACCTTTTTGGCCCCTTAGCACCTTGTTCATGGCCAAATCACCCTTTTTAGGATCTAACTCACCTATTTGGACCCTTAGCACCTTTGTCAAGGCCAAAGCAACCTTTTTGGGCTCTCACTCACCTTTTTTAGGCTCATGAAGTGTCTTTTTTGGCTCAAACACCTTTTTCTAGGTGCAAACACCATTTTGGGTCTTCAAATAATTTTTGCAGCCCACACACCTATACTATTTTGGCCTTAACTTGTTTGTAAATAGCCATAATTCAATAAAACATCTGAAAAACATTCAAATAGCATCAAAAAGTTAAAAACATCCAAAAATAGTTCTAAAAATACCAAAACCATTAGAAAACAAATGCAAAACAATCCAAAGAATTCAAAACATTTATAAAATCCAAAAACATACATATATGCCAAAAAACAAAACATTGAGTGATATCTCCATTTCTCTTTTTTAACTATTTACAAATATTTATCTTCCTGATGATCCCATGTTTTCATATTTA
This sequence comes from Cupressus sempervirens, assembly GCA_028749045.1. Lineage (NCBI taxonomy): Eukaryota > Viridiplantae > Streptophyta > Pinopsida > Cupressales > Cupressaceae > Cupressus > Cupressus sempervirens. Next base: position 642,836,739 of record CM053783.1, on the reverse strand, counting down.
TCTGGTGTTCACGTATAATTACTAATCCTTTGGGACAAGTTTGCATACCTTGGCTAGGTTTATATGAAAACATTGGTGAGGCCCCAAGTTAATATTCTCCAAAGTGCTTTTGAAAATAGTAATACATCATTTTTCATCTAAGATAAATATTTGAAATAATGTATAGCCAATCAAAATCCATTGCACATTTTAACTTAGCCCCACCACATGGCTTATGTTGGTCTAATTTTTTGAAAAATAAATTTCTATAAAATCATGGTATAAAAATTAGATTTGAGCCCTTTTGACCGAGTCTTAGGGTTTAGGGTTTTGGTTTTGTACTTTTGAAAATCCTTAAAAAAAACCCATGAGAAACCTTAGGATTTCCCTTTTATTTTTTTCTTGGTGTGAAACCTTTGAAAAAGGTATAATATTCCTTTCCTACCTGCTCTAAAGCCTTTGTTATGTGCCTTAATAAAGAGGTCTCTCCACCGTTCAATCTAGGATGATCAATGGTTGTTGCTATCTCGCATTGAAGAGTTGCAAGGTCATTTAGTTACCACGACATAGCAACTATCAAGTTTTGTGTTGTACAATGCCATAAAGTGAACATCAACATTAGAAATGGTATTTTATCAGTGGGAACATGTGGAGCAAGATGTAGTCACAAGAATTCAAGATTTTTGGCAAATCATTGTGTCATAACTAGAGATATTTTGTTCTTTGTTGATAGTGAGGTCACAAGTGGCCAGAAAACATAAAGGGCAATGGTATGATGGCTAGAAAACATAAAGGGCGGTGCTATGATGTGCATGTTGAGAGGAATTTGTGTAAGATTTGTTTTAAATCCTGGATCATAGGATTTTTTGAGATCGACTTCCTAAATTCAAAAACAAAAGCAAATGCCACTCTGTTTTCCCTTACAATTCATTTATGAGATTTGAAGGTTTCATGTGTGAAGTAGAAACATATTATATCACAAAGATTTTTCCAATTTCTAATTACAGGAACAATATTTTGAGCTTATTGAGAAAAAGAAGATCATAAAGAGTATTGTGTTGAATTTTGAAGTCAAGGGTGTAAAAATTTTCCAATTGTTTGCGAAATATTGTGGATTCATAGAGAAAGTAGATTGAAAATCAAGTAAGTTTCTATAAAAGTAGTCTTTGTGAAATTTTCAATTCCTCTTACTTATTTTCAAAATGCCTCTAAAGAAATTTTTCTTAGGTAAAAGGGATTATCAGGATAGAAATTTTCATGTTGACTTATTAGAATTGCTTCCTCAATTCACTATTGAGACAGTTCAAGTTAAAAAATTAACTTCCATAAACCCTAGGTTAAAGATTGTAGATGGTCTTTATGATAAGGGAAATTGGGTTAGGGATGCAATCATTGCTTAGACTGGTCTTGTTTTGTTTAAAAAATGGTTCTCAAAGAGAAATCTTTTGTCCCCACATTCAAATGTTTGGAACTTCTATTTGGGAAAGCTGGTTGTTCCTATTGTATTTATGGATTATGATTTACTTGAGGCCATTGCCAAAAATTATGACCAAACTATTAGGGTGGTAAGAAGGATTGATGATGTGCCCCTAATTAAAATCAGCCCTAATGAGATTAGAGAAGTTTTTTTCTTAGAACCCTTGATTGACTTTCATGTGCCAATCAATTTGCAAGATTTAGAAAATGAGTATAAGGAAAAGAAATATTTAATTAGAGGAGGGGCATTGTAGGAACATATTGGTATAATTGGGACTTTGCTAGTGATTATATCTACTTCTAGGGAGCCTTTCAAGAAAGACCTTTTTACCTCCCAAGCTATAGAAATATATAGAACTTTGGGCAGAGTTTTTGGTGAAGATGAGCATAATGCCATGCCTATCAGTTTAATGTATATGATGATTCAGATTACTTGTTTTAGGGTGGATGTTTTTTTTTATTTTTCAACCTATTTAGTTGAAGAAATCCATTTTGGTTTGGTTGGTATTGCTAAAGGGAAAGTGGAGAAACCCTTTGGACATTATTCCTTATTGATGCATATGTTCTTGTTCAAAGGGGTATCATATTTTGGTACAGAGATGGAATTGAATAGGGAGCGGGATGAGATAGCACTACTAGTCCAATTATGGAGTGTTGACATGACATGGGATATTGATAATGCTAGCTTTGTCAAATTTGATAGGTATTTTGCCTGCAAGTTGAGATGTCTTGTATCAAAAGATAATCCTAGAATCCCTAAGGCACTAATGGATCTTATTAGGCCTATGGATAAACCCCATGATTTGAAGATTTCACACAATTGGGGGGATATCATTCCTTACTCTATTTCCACTCTATTCAAAATTTATGGTTACAAGGGTAGTCCTCATGTGTTTCCTTATCAAGTGCCTCTGAAGGTTGGAATGGCTAAAATTTTGTGGCAGTTAGGAGGTCTAGAGGAGACTTACCTATTGAAGAGTTCACTGGGATCAATTTTTTCTACTTGTACTATGGCTCTCCAGTTTGTGATTAAAAAAGGGGGTTGGATATTTTTGTATAAACTTTCGGATCAATATAAGATGGTTGTTTCCCATCCTCATTTTTATGATACTGGGGGATTTTTTAATCAAATGTTCAGGGTTAGGATCAAATTGGGAAGGATCAAACATGAGTCCTATTATCCTGAGGATATCATTAGGAATGAATTATCACTACAAGAATAGGAAACCAAAAAGGAGAAATGGAGAGTTTATGCCAGAGTTTTAAAACTCATTCATCATTTTGACAAGGATTGCAATCCTTTGGATAAAAATATTCTAGAGGGACATAAAATTAGAAAGCTCATGATTGCTTTCCTTGGCATTATGGAAGAAATGAATGAGAAAAAATATTTTCTTATTGATTCTTATCTTAACAAAGCCAGAGAGGTGATGAGAAGATTAGCCTTTACTCCTAATGTAGGAGCTAGTCATATAAATGTTCAGAGAAGGTCAGGTTATAACATAGTTCTAAATAGGAGGACTGTTGAGGAAAAGAGGAAACAAGTAGTAGGATCCACTAGTGTAGTCCTGGAGGAGAGACCTCTTGAGCCATCCCCAAAGAGAAGAAAAATAATAAGAGAAGAGCATTCTCATGACCAAGAATATTTTCCTACTCAATCCCCTCTAAGAATAGAAGGAGAGTAGCTCACTGATGAACAGGTTGAGCAAATAGGATCACAAGGTGGTATCTTTATTCCCAGTTAGAAATTGATGAGGGTAACCTTCAAGAGCCTGCTCCACCCATTTTGGATCTAACTATAGTTGACTATAGAGGCAAGGAATTAGACCCTATGCTAGAATGTGCAAGTCATCAATTTCTTTCTGACGATAGTTTTGTAAAATCTAAGGCTTTCCATCAGTTTGCTTGGAGAGCAAATATGAACAACTTTGAAGAAAGATGCACAAAATTGAAAATAAAGCACCTAGAGATGGATGAAGCATCCATCCAAGACCGCATAAAGGAGGAAATGTCAAAAGAATTCCAAAATATAAGCCTTGAAGAAGGAAGGCAAATGGTGAAGGCATCAAACATCTTATTGTTGCCAAATTGGGACATTGTTGATGCCTTAGTTGTTAATTCTACTTCTAATAAGTTGAATCTCCAAGATCAAAGAAAAGAGGACTTCTAAGGCACTACTTTTAGTTAGGATCAAGCTACATTGGTTTGTTGTTCATTAAGGAGAGGGTCTAGAGTCATATCATAGCTAGATGAATCTAGATTGAGGGGAAGTATAATTGTAAGGAAAGTTGCTGACACCTCACATGTATAGGCAACCTTATGCATATGGATCATTCTCATTTTACTTTGGCCACTACAGAAAGGGAGGAAAAAGAAATGTTTTAATTATAGAGTGAGTATGAGAAGGTTGTGGGAGCATATAATAGAGAGGTTCAGTGGATAATGGAGTTAGAAAATAAGATATTAGGAAGAGCCTCTAAACCTAGAATAACATACCCTTTTCCTCCAGTGGAACCTTTCAAGTCTACCCCCCTTATAGAGATACAAAATACACCTCAAAGGCTAGAATACTATATAGCTAAGGACTTTAAAGAAGAAAAGAGAAAATTGTGTGCCTTATATGTAGAGCTAAATGTTCAATATGAAGATAAATTAAGAAAAGCTCTCATGTACCTTGTAGACAAGATTGAATGGCCATTGTTCTATGATCAATTAGCAAGGGTGGTGAACATTTTAGAGGAATGGAAAGTAAATGAGGAGGTTTTAAAACCTATTGTAAATAATTGGGGAAAGGAAAGGAGAAGAAAAGAGGTGACATTCCTATGTTTTTCAATCATAATGTCATCCCATGACCAAATTGAAAAGATTTATGACATTGCCACTAAGCTACCAAATTTTGATGAAAGGAGGAGATATCTGTAGAAAAAAATAATTGGCTATTTGACTAAATATAAGAGTTAGAAATTGTACTTGTTTCCTCATGCCATAGATAGAAAGAATAGACTAAAAAGTAAAGATGAGTGGGTCAAATAGTTAGATGATTTATTCTACTTAAGAATAAATAAAATCATAAATGAAAAGGAACATGCTTAGTGGGCCACTTCAATTGAAGAGATGGTAAAGGTGCAATATTTCTTTGATTCTTTGAAGTAGGATTTTGTTACTATTGATAATGAGGTTGAGTATGTTCTCAAAAGACAAAGAGATATTTTGCATTTCAATTGGCTAGATGATATAGTGTTTGACACATGGATGGAAGATCTTCTCTCTGATGAGAAAATTTAGGAAGTTGAAATAGATGAAGATGAAGTGTAGAATGATGAGGTGTAGATTGTTGACACATCAGCACTAGTTTTGAAAGAGGAAGCAGATGAAAGTCACCAATTATTTCTAGCTGCTAAAACAAAAGCCCAAGATGCGGATGTGATAGAAGAGAAATTAGAAATAAAAGTGATGTTGTCTGTACAAGATGAAGATAGTGAAAATCCAAGGGTAAAAGTTGATTTTGAAGCACTATAGGATAATTCTCCATTGGCTAGTTTAGTAGTCACATATTCTAAAGATTTAGATTAGTGGTGGCAAATCAAAAGTTGGTGATTTGCAGTAGTATAATAGAAATGGGCCTACCAAAGAATATCTTGATGCACTGGGCATTCTATTATACATTGTTTTCATCTTTTGTTTCTAAGACACTTGTCAGTCACATTTTCTCTTTGCTTGTTGCAACTCATGTCTACATAAGTGAGTTTTCAAGGCAATGTGATGGTTTGAGACTTGTGTAATTTTGAATCTTTTCAAAGAAAATATAGTCAGTCCAATACATGTAGTTATTGTTTTGAGTTGTTTTCAGTTCTAAATCCTCTGATAATATAATGAAATGATAGAATCAATTAAATATTTTAGGCTTTTCTTAAATTTCTACCACTAATTATATTAGTCTTCTTAGAAAGATAATACATAGGAATACTTAACTTCTCTGTTGTGTCATCATTTTCTGTCTCCAATTCATGAGTTTATTTATTTTGAGATCACTTGGATAATGTTTAAGTGGCTAAATTCAGTTTGGATGGGTTGTGTATTGATTTTATTGTTGATCTTAAATTAATGAATTATATAAATGGTTCATTAAATCAGTAGAATTCATAAATTTATGGAAAGGATATTCTATAAGAATGGAAATGGGTGACTATTGTTGATAAATTCATTCACAAGTTGTATGAATTAGATCTCCTACTAGTAGTTCAAGTTTAGCCCAATGGATAAGGCACTGGTCATATAAATCAGTGATGGTTGAAAATAAGTCTTAGTTCTACATGCCAAAATCAATTTAAATTTAGAATCACTTTCAGTAAAGGTTATATTGCTAGTCAGCACTCATCTATATAGTATTCCTGATCTATAGGTAGCTATTATGATTAGGAATATTCATAGATTCAAGGAGAATTGTGACCAAATCTTCTTAAGAGGGATATGTATGAATTATAGAATATTAACAAAATGGATAAATTACATATGTGATAGGGACAAAGAATGATAATCAGAATGAAACTAAAATATGTTTCATATAGTAGCCTCCTAATCAAGTATCCCTTAGGTATACCCACCATGGTTTAGCAAGACCAAAAGAGTAGAAAACCACCATTGGTTTTGTTGAAGTTGGGTCAAAGTGGTTAATTCATATAATTGCTACTAGGAATTAGCTACCCCTTAGATTGTGAGAATTTTCACTATGATATTGGGCATTTTTTTGTTCAATAGTTTCAAACACCAACAGCTTACAAACCATCAAGATGAAAACACAAGAGCATTATTTTACAAACCACTTTACACAACATAGTAAATAAGACAAAACACATCACAAAAAAATAAAACACATGCTCATTGAGCACCCCATCATGGAGGTGGGGCATTTGGGTTTCTGGCAAGGGGCATTCCCTCTTGTGTAGTCCTAGATGATGACACCCTTGGGGTCATCCTCATGCCTACCCAGATTGTATCCATTGGAATAGGGATGTTCCCATGACTCAAGAGAGTGTTTATCTACTCCATGAATTGATTCTCTAAATATACAACTCCTCTCATTTTCTCCAAATGGAATACCTAATGATATAACCCCATATAATATATTGCCTCTCACACAACTTTGATTGACTACTCCATCACATCTTTCATCTCTTTCTGTAGTCTTTCATCCCATGGAATATTATTGTCCTCTATGAAATATTGTGCTCTATTTCATATCTATTCACTAAAATTTTCATTTAATCCCTCTCATGTTTCACCATAGTCATTTGATTCTAGTACTACGTAATGTGTGGATTACTTGCATTTAATCATTCTTGTGCCCTATATGCTAAAATATTGGTCTGCACCATTGACTCCATGAATATCATAGTAGGACCAATTCATTTTGGATTCTCTCCATAGTAGGTCTCTGAATAGCTAATGATACCTCTACAGTTTCCACTTGCACTCACTAAGCAAATAACACTATTTCTAGGCACTTATCTTCCATCTGTATGTCATCTTCTTCAGACCCTTCATTTAGGCCTTGAAATAATGTAGTGTCTTTCTCTACTTGTTTGGTCTGCTCTTTTTCAACCACCAACTCTTTCTTCATCTCTTCTTCCATCATTTCCATTACATCCTGCACTACTTGTACCACAATGTTAGGCTACACCACTTGAAATGGCTAAAATGTAGACAACATTGGGTCATCCTTTTTTCTTTAGGGATTTTTTTCATGTCCCCTAGAATGCTATTTCCCTTCCTCCATGGGGTCATTATTGACCTCACCATGGATCTATATTCCACTTCTAGAAATTTCCCTCCTATAGATGGTTGATATCCTACATCTACTCCCTCTAACAATACTCTTACACATACAAAAGATGTCTCCTTTTCCTTTTCCCTCAGTTATATTCATTGCATCACACCTTTTGCTAATAGATATAGTAAGGTCAAATCTTCTATTCCATCTCCTCATTCCTCCTTCTACCACTTTTGGCTTTTGTCGGGCCTTCTCTTGTGAATCTTCTATTGATACTTTAGAAGGCTCAATTCTTTACACACACTTCTCTTATTCTTTGAAAAGCCCCAACTCACTAGGCTTTCATCAGGTTTACTCACCTTTTATAGAACCAAAAACATTCTCCATAGCTTTTTGATTACAAACTATCAATATCTTCAGCAACAATCTCTAATATACACCATCATAATAGTCAAGTTGACAACCACCTCCATCCTACCCACACATCACCTCCCCTATAGAATTGATGCTATATCCTATCTCTTCCTACTATCTCCTCATCTTGATCTTTTCATCTATTGTCTTCTCACCTTAAGATTTTCATCTACTATCCCCATGTCTTGAGCTTTTCTCACTATCTCCTCAACTTGTCTTTTTATATACTATCTTCTCACCTTCATATTTTCATCTACTATCTTCTCATCCTAAGTTTGTCATTTGCTATCTCCTCATCCTGAGCTTTTCATCTACTATCTTCTCACCTTGAGCTTTTCTCCTACTATCTTCTCATCTTGAGTTTTTCATTCACTATCCCCTTTTTAAATATCATGTTTGGCCTATTGTATATCCTCCAAAGTCATTACTTCTCCTAGGTCCATTCTACACACCTTGTTTCTCTCATATTAGTTCATGTTTTGATCACAAATTGTAGTTCTCTTGGTTAGATGCTTCAGCAAATCCTCGTACGAGATCCCTTGTCATCAAAGTGTTGTACTCAAAGGTTTTGATTTCCTATCTCATCCTAGTCCTTGATACTACTAGTAGATCCTTGTAGGAGGCATCTTTCCTCTCATCTAATCTTGGCCCATCAATATTCAATCCTACCAATATCTTTGGTAGAAGGTTGCTTTTTTTCATGGATTTACATTTTCTTTCAATTTATTTTTCTTTTTGGGATTTCCAAAATTGGTTCTTACAGTATCTATTCCAAGAAATTGGATTGTTCCCCTCTTAAGCTCATGATCATCTTCTGTATCACGGTGTGTTATGAATGGGGCAATTTGATAGAAAGGTTTTTATTAGGTCTTTTTCATCTTCTTTTCTACTTATGAGTCAATCAGATATAACCCTTGCATATTACAAACATGTGATCACTTGTGGTTACATGGTACACTTGGGAAGTATCATTTTCTTGTGGGTTAACTAGTATCATTTCCACTCTGATTCCTTTAAGACTCATATATGATAATGGGGCAATCCTTGTGTGTTTGTTTTGAGTCAGTCCTATGTAATATTGGTGAAAGGGCCTTGATGTTCTTGGTAACCTTGGCATATACCCAATATTCTTACATCAAAATAATTCTCAACTACATGGTGGTGCTCCCCATTGGAACACCACCACTCTCAAGCTTCAATGGATTCCTTCACAGCTCACTTCTATGAAAACACAAGCCATTTTTGCACATCCTATCCAAGCCTCTCATCCAATCAGTCCTACAATCATGATCCAATATATCTATTAATCCCATAGTATCCCAAGTCCTTTATCTACTTTCCACCTCCTACATCACTCACCCTCCAATCCCCACCCCAATTCCTTAACAAGTCCTTTTGTTGGAATTAAGGTATATTTTTCATTAGTGCAAACACTTATTTGATTCTGAATGCTTACTGAGCTCATCACTTAGTCTACAGTTTATACTGAGCATTCCTTTGGAAACTGAGCATATGGACAGTTCAGTAGTGTTTACCAAGTTTATAATGGTTACTAAGTAGAATAGTGTTCTTCAAGTAGTTAGTGGTCATCGAGCTTTGAAGTGTTTATCGAGTGATCAAGGTAAATGAAGGACTTAGTGTTTATCGAGTGATCAAGGTAAATGAAGGACTTAGTGTTTACCGAGTGATCAAGGTAAATGAAGGACTTAGTGTTTACCGAGTGAACAAGGTAAATGAAGGAATCAGTGTTTATCAAGTGAAGAAGGTTATCAATGGATTCAGTTTTTATCGAGTGACACAATATTCACCGAGTCACCAATGGTTACCAAGTTCCAAGCTACTTAGAGTGATTAGTATGGACCATGCCTCTACTCTTACCGAGTGCATGACAATGCAGTGTATTGTAGTGGATGCCGAGTATCAAAAGGTCACCGAGCCAGCTTGAGGAACCCAATTTTTCTACTATCTGGCCGACTTAGTAATGTTTTGATTCACTTGTGTTTGGCCAACCTTGCTAGTGTAAATATTAGAATGGTATATATGTAATGTATTATATCATTTTTAAAAGGTGAGAAAATGTTGTGTATCATTGAATTTCAATATTTTGAGAAGAGTAAAAGAGAATCAGCAAAAGAATAGAGGAATACAGTAAGCTCAACATAGATGCAAAAAATTTATATCTATCACATCAGGTGATCAGTGCATAAAGGATCTTATCAGCAATTAGTTGTAACCAGATCCACTGCTTCATCCTAATAGGTGAATCAGTTTGAAAATCCTTTAATAGGGTAGACTTAATAGTCTTTTTTAAATCTCCTAATAGAGTGCATACTTTATTGTATGTTTGTAAATCCTCTAACAAGGTGGATCTAGCAATCCTACTTGCTCCTAATAGGGCAGATCACTAGAAGTGATCATTGTAAGCCTTAACAGGCCAACTTTATACTACAGTATTGAAGTTTTGTGGGCATCATCCCCACCCCAATTTTACTTTCTAATTGGAAGGTTTTTGGGTCATCAAATTAGTGTGTTCATGTGTTATGAATGTTTATCTTTTCATGCACACAATAGATTAGATGGATGAATGGTGAATTTTTTATTATCCTGAATTGACTTAAAGTTTTAGAGTTACTAATTCACCCCTTCCCTCTCAGTAACCTTTTTAGTCTTGATTATTTACAACAATTGGTATTAGACCATTGTGGTTCTTAGGATAAAATTTGATAGCTTGAGCAAAGATCAAGGACAATGGAGATATTCAGACTTGACAAATCTATTCAGAATGAAAAGCTAGATCTAGAAATGGCCATGGCTCAACTCAAAGAAGCAAAGGAGCATCTTTCTCAATCTCTAAAAAGAAGAAAGGAACTTGCAAGACAAATGAATGATTATCAGTATGTTGAAGAAAAGATTGAAGACCTTTTACCATCAACCAGCTCAAATGAAGCTAATAAAGCAATCAAGGAACTCCTAGCAAAGAATGGTTCTCTACAAGAAGAAGTAAGAAGGCTTAAAAGAGAACAAGAAATCCAATCCATCAGGCTATGTGAAGTTTTAGAACAGAGAAACAAGGAAAATGAAGACTTAGAGGTAAGAAATGATCAATCCCTTCAGCATGAAAATCTTATAGGTCAACTATCTAATGCAAATGAAGAAATTGTGAATTTAAGATCTGAGAATGAAAGTTTGAGAAATGATTGAATCACTGAAAGACAAATCAATGCAAGCTTACAAAGTGATCTAAGATCTGAAAGACAAATCAATGAAAGTTTAGAAAATGACTTAAATATTGAAAAGCAATTCAATGAAAGGATGTTAAAATCTCAAATAGATGTGGATCAATTGAATCAGCAAAATGAGCAGAATCTTCATAGACAAAAAGGTAAAGCAGGCCTTGGATACAATGAAGAAGGTGAATCTTCCAAACAAGGTGCCTAAAGGAATCAAAGTCCCACTTGCAATCACTGTGGTAATAGGTCACACATCTAATAGATGTTGGAGCAATGATAAAGGAAAATTCAATGGTAAATGCTACAATTGCAATCGGCATGGTCACAAAGCTAGTGAATGCAAAGAGAAACCAAAATTTGAAGGCAAATGTCACAAATGCAAGAAACAAGGTCACAAGGCATCTAAGTGTAGATCTAAATCATTCAATCCAGTAGAACATATTATCAAAATATTATTTGGTTGGGACTACAATACCTTGTGCAGATGTTACTATTATGGAGAATATGGACACATTGGAGTAAACTACACAAGGCATCACCTAAGGAAGAAAGATACTACCATAAGATGCTATACATGTCCCGAACTTGGTCATATATCCAAGAATTGCATGAACATATGAAGAGTTGAAGATGAAAAGAAAGCCAAAGCTGACAACATTTGAAAACAGATGAGACAATAGTGGATTCCTAAATCTACCAAACCAAAAAGTTCAAATGATGGCAATGTCACTCAAGAAGTGGGTGACTCCACCATTTCTAATTAGACTCATCAAGGAGGATTAGGGACTACATCTTCAAGCTATATCCTAAGAAATTCTAGAATTAAGGAGTGTAAATAAAAAATCAATATTTTAGATATAAGACATAGTTCACTATGATGCATCTACTAAGCAAGGTTGGTCTCAGACTTAACCGAGCTTGGTCGGGAATATAAAAGGTTTTTTTTGTTCACTGAGTTTCAAGGTTTACTGAGTAAGTCGATGACTATCTGATAAACCCTAGGTCATTTCAGCTACCTTTGTACCCAAGCATTAATGACAAATTTTTCATCAAAAAGGCAGAATTTGATCTCATTTTTCATCATGAATTTATAATATATAGAGCAAAGAAATTTCCAAGAGCACGCAAGTGAGTTCAAGAAATTTGAAGTAATTTTTGAGCAAAGAATTTGTTTTATGAAATCGTTCACTCACCAAGCAACAATGGCATCCATGAGCACCAGTAGCAAAAAAGCGAAGAGGGGCTCTGAAATGCTTGTGAAGGGAGTCGAATGGAAAGCACCTAGCTTCAAGCTCGTTCCCGCCATAGCTGAATTGCTCGACCTGCATGGAGCTCAATGATGAATTCCACCAAAGGTACTTCTTGTTAACGATATTCATACTCATTTTAAGTGAAATATTCAGGAAATTGGTACATTGGAAATGGATAGTGCCCTAGATGAGTTATGTGTGGATGGAACCCTCAAACCCGAGCACAAGTATCTGGAAACCAAAGGTTTGACCCATATCCCACACTTGCCAAGGAACTTTCAAATGAAATGGATAAGATACATTTTAAGTCATGTGCATAATGGTCAGTTGTGGTTAGAGAAACTCGTCTTGACAATGAAAAAGATGATTCATAAGATCGCGGGTTTACCTATGATGAGAAAATCCAAAACCATTAAAACCCTAAGCCAGGATGAACTTCAAAAGTTAACCCTAGCTTAATGGGATGGTAGAGGACTGAAGCTTAACAATGTATCAAATATAGAGCTAATATTTGGAATTAGTGTAATTGCATACAAGTTGTATAGTTCCAGTAGAATGAGTAGTGTGCCCTATGAGGCTGTGGACTTAGCATATAAGGTTGTGAAGAAGAACATGGAGTTTGACCTAGCAGATGTGTTGTTGAAACAACTAAATAAGAACATGGATAGTATAAGGACCTCAAAGACCAAACCGTGTAAATTTGGCTCTTTGTTAGTTTGTTTATTTTTCTATGTACAAAAAATTTTCCCTTCTAAAGGTATAGTAGTATGGAGAAAGGATGTTCCAATTTTGTATCAGATTAATGAATTCATTGCAGAAATGGGCAAAATTTTTGATAAAGTAATAGATAACTATTTTGAAGATTTCAAAGAGAGGATGAACAACAGGTTTAGAATTTCCCCTAAGCTTGTTGAGGACTATAAAGATGATGTATGCTTCATGGTTGACTATGACAAAGTGTATATACAAGCAGTCATACCCCGAGTGGCATGGGTAAAACCATTGCCTTATGAGTTGAATATTGATGAAGCAAGAGATATAATTGAGGCACTAATGAATTAGCTAGCCATTCCCAATATTCCAGCATTTGGTACCTATGATGAGGCAAAAGCAAGAAGTGAACTTGAAATCAAGCTGCCTTAGGCTATTAACAAAGGAAAGAGGAAAATTGCTAAGTTAAAAATTGATACTGGCCCTCTTATGCTTATCGAGGGAAAAGATGAAGATGTAGAAGAAGAAGAATCTGAAAGAGAGGAATCAGAAAAGGAGGTGGAGCCTGTGAAGAAGAAACGTAGGGTAATCATTACCAAACCTCAGGCAGTATTTTCAACAAGAACAAGGAAAGGCAATAAGGAAAGTGAAGTTGTGTTTAACAAGCCTCCTCTCACATTTGAAGATAGGCTAAAACAACTTAGGATTGGTGCAGGAATCAGCAACTTTAAAGCCTTAAAGTATGAATCAAGGACTCCTGCTGAGCAAAAGGAAATTGAAGATCTAGTAATGGAGAAGTTGGGAACTTGGAAATTCTCCCTATACCAATTTGTCTCCTAAATTCCTACAATATTGTTTGATAAAATAAATGTAAGATGGGAGAACACTGAGAAAACTATTAGAGGCATTTTTGAATAGAAATTGAGAGAATTGGTACCTAACCTGACAGATGCAGAAATAAAAAAGGCAATGAAGGATTATGAAGGAAGAATGAATATGGGATTCAATAAATGTCTCATATTATTAAATAATATTGAACCAGTTGTTAAGAATGCAACTGATGTTTGGAATGATACTTATAAACTACATAAGCCAAGTGATGAACCTATTGAAATCAAGGATGATGACAGTGATGATATGGATGATGAGCAAGGTAATGATTCCATATCCATAGATGTAACTGATGAAGATCTTTAGGATATGATAAAGGAGAAGGAGGATAAAGAAAAGGAGGAAGAAGCTAATGAGGAAGAGAAAGAAGAGGATGACCTAGTGAAAATTGCAGCAGCAGTCATTGCATCTCTTCCTCACACTCCACCAAAATCTATTACTATCGAGACAGTTTCCACTAGTGAGATTGTGAGCACTACAGCCACATCAATTGCTCAATCTTCACTAGTCTCCTCCCAGCTCCAGGTATTCCCAATGCAAGTGCCAAGCACTTCATCTACCGAGCTGCAGGCAACTTCTTTAGTTACCGAGTCATCCACTATAGCAGCAAGCACACAAGGTATATCAAATCCTCCTGCAGTATGTATAGTAAGTTTTCCAGTTTGCTCTCCAATTATGTCAACATCAGCTACATTAGCACCAATTTTTGCACCAGTAAGTTCTCCAATTGTGAATATTCTAGTATGCACATCAATTTTGGGAGGTATATCAATTTTGGATACAGTTAGCACTTCTCTCAGTCTTCCTTTAGTTGGTCCTATTCTAGTTTTGATAGCCAGTCCAACCTCATCAACCATTGTCTTTGTTTTCAAAGGAAAAGATGTTAGCATAGCAGAAAAACCAAAGACTCCATTAAAATTTCTGCTTACAGGCAAGACAATGGATGAGGATGTAGACTTGGATAAAGAAATTATCATTCCCAAGATAGATACGGATACTGCTTCAGTTGATGAAATAAGACTGCTCAGTCAGCGCATAGAACTAAAGGCAAAGTAGAAACAACTAAGGAATGAGAGAGATAGAGAGTTTAATATTATTGAAGGAGCGAAGAATATTATTACTGAGGCTATAGGTGTGGATGTTGATACTTCTCAACACATTTTGCTACAATTAGAAGAGGTAGTTAATAAATTCAATCAGGATATCTCTGGTCAAGAAAAGTTGATGGAGAAGGCAGAAAAGAAGTTTGATAATAATGTTCTTGAGCACATTGCTCCGCATATAGCAATAAAATAGGTTGAATTAACCACAGTTTTGGCCAACATTGAAAACTCTTTTAGTAATGTAACATCTCTTTTGCTAAGCTTTATGATGTTACCGAGTATACTAAGGAGATAAGAGAGAAATTGAATAAGATAGATGAGGATCTAAAAGCAAGTGCACAAAAGCTGAAGCTTGACCCAATTCAAGCTCATCTCATCACCTCAGAATCAAATTTTTGTCAGAGAAGTAGGTAGAGTTACTTAGAGAAGAAGGAAGAATTCAGTCTACACTACTAGATATCCAGAACATGATTCTTCCTATCATGGACACAATGCAGAAACATATTGCATACTCCAAAAGATTGATCCATGACAACAATTTTTCTGTTGCAGACCATGTGATTGAACTTTTTGTAGAAGTTTAAGTAGCTCTATCCACATCAAAATCTTGCAAGAGAATTGGGATAAGACTCTGCAACTCATGTCACATTTTGGTGTCACTATGTCAATACATTATTTTATTCTTTGGCATTATTGTCAAAAAGGGGGAGAAAGAGATACTCAGGATATTGGTGAGATAAATGTACAAAAGGGACAAAGAGATACTATGAATAAAAATCATATAACTCATGTAAATACCTTTTATGGGGGAGTTATATTTAAGGAAGCCATGTATATTCAATAGAACCAGACGTTAGTATGTCAGATGTTGTATATAAGTTTTGGCTCATAAGTGTTTTTGTCACTAATGCCAAAGGGGAAGATTGTTGGAATTAAGGTATATTTGTCATCAGTGCAAACACTTATTCAATTTTGAATGCTTACCGAGCTCATCACTCAGTCTACAATTTATATTGAGCATTTCTTTGGAAACTGAGCATATGCGCAGTTCAGCAGTGTTTACCAAGTTCATAATGGTTACTAAGTAGAACAGTGTTCTCCAAGTAGTTAGTGATCACCGAGCTTCACAGTGTTTACCGAGTGATCAAGGTAAATGAAGGACTTAGTGTTTATCAAGTGATCAAGGTAAATGAAGGAATTAGTGTTTACCAAGTGATCAAGGTAAATGAAGGATTTAGTGTTTATCGAGTGATCAAGGTAAATGAAGGACTTAGCGTTTACTGAGTGAAAAAGATAAATGAAGGAATCAGTGTTTATTAAGTGAAGAAGGTTATCAATGGATTCAGTTTTTACCGAGTGACACAATATTCACCGAGTCACCAATGGTTACCAAGTTCCAAGCTACTTAGAGTGATTAGTATGGACCATGCCTCTACTCTTACCGAGTGCATGACGATGTAGTGTATTGTAGTGGATGCCGAGTATCGGAAGGTCACCGAGTCAGCTTGAGGAACCCGAGTTTTCTACTATATGGGTGACTCAGTAATGTTTTGATTCACTTGTGTTTGGCTAACCTTGCCAGTGTAAATATTAGAATGGTATATATGTAATCTATTATATCATTTTTAAAAGGTGAGAAAATGTTGTGTATCATTGAATTGCAATATTTTGAGAAGAGTAAAAGAGAATCAGCAGAAGAACAAAGGAATACAACAAGGTCAACATAGATGCAAAAAAGTTATATCTATCACATCAGGTGATTAGTGCATAAAGGATCTTATCAACAATCAGTTGTAACCAGATCCACTACTTCATCCTAAAAGGTGAATCAATTTGTAAATCCTTTAACAGGGTAGACTTAACAATCTTTTGTAAATCTCATAATAGAGTGCATACTTTATTTTATGTTTGGAAATCCTCTAACAAGGTGGATCTAGCAATCCTACTTGCTCCTAATAGGGCAGATCACTAGAAGTGATCATTGTAAGCCTTAACAGGCCAACTTTATACTACAGTATTGAAGTTTTGTGAGCATCATTCCCACCCCAATTTTACTTTCTAATTGGAAGGTTTTTGGGTCATCAAATCAGTGTGTTCATGTGTTATGAATGTTTATCTTTTCATGCATATAGTACATTAGATGGATGAATGGTGAATATGTTATTATACTAAATTGACTTGAAGTTTTAGAGTTACTAATTCACCCCTCCCCTCTCAGTAACCTTGTAATTCTTGATTATTTCCAACACCTTTGTCATATTTTCCTAAAGAAATTGGATTGTTCCCTTCTCAAGGTCAACAAAATCTTCTATATCATGGTGTTTTATGAATTGGGCAATTTGGGAGCAAGGTTTTAATTAGGTCTTTTTCATCTTCTTTTCTACTTATGAGTTAGTTAGATATAACCCTTGCATTTTACAAACATGTGATCACTTTTGGTTACATGGTGCACTTGGGGAATATCATTTTCTTGTGGGTTACCTAGTATCATTTCCACTTTTCTTCCTTTAGGACTCATGTGTGATACTGGGGATATCCTTGTGTGTTTTTTTTGAGTCAGTCCTATGTAATATTGGTGAAAGGGCCTTGATGTTCTTGGTAACCTTGGTATATACCCAACATTCCTACATCAAAATAATTATCAACTACATGGTGGTGCTCCCCTTTGGAACACCCACATTCTTAAGATTCAATGGATTCCTTCACAGCTCACTTCCATGGCAACAGAAGCCATTTTTCCACATCTTATCCAAGCCTCTCATCCAATCTGTCCTATAATCATGATCCAATTTATCTATCAATCCCATATTATCCCAATTCCTTCATCTCCTTTCCACCTCCTACATCACTCACCCTCCAATTCTCACCCCAATTTCTTAACAAGTCCTTTATCATCTTCTCATAAAGTGGGAGTATGTTCCCTATTAATCCTCTCTTATCCAATCTAAGTTCTCCCTCTTCCACCTTGACTTATTTACATTTTCAAGAAGTAATCATTCCTATTTTTCTTTCCTCACCACCTTCTCGAGGCGGCATCAAATAGTCCATTCTCTCCTCTTCTATTTAAGACTAGGGGAACCATATTGCCTCAAAAATATTTCCTCATCTCATTTATCTTCAAAATTCTTTGAAATAGTATTGTTCCAACACTATCTCAAAGAGGGACAAAATATAGACACCTAAATTTGATTACATCACTTAAGTAATCATATTTAGTTATCTTATAAAGCATCATTAATTAAATATTTAATATTTAATCAATCTATATTCATCCCCTAGTTAATTAATTCAAGTAATCAATTATAGCCCAATTGATAAAATCAAATGAAAAATCTAAATTCTAATTATCAATTAGATCCCTATTCTCCTATTAAATTAAATAAATTCATAAAAATATTTAATTTAATCCAAAAAATCCCCTTTGATCTAATGAATAATTTCAAATTAATTAGCAACCCCTAACTATACCCAAATCCCTACCATTAGCTAAAACCAACCCACTGACCAATTTTAACCTTTCTTAACCAACTAATTAACCTACTTCATTAGTGCTAACCCACTTTCATCCCTCTATAATGCCACTTGCACCCTAATTCCCTCCTAAGATAATCCTAATCCCTTCCTTAAGGATGTGCACAACTATAACCAAGGGTTAAGAAAGTCCTAAACCAAACCAAAGTCAAAGTGCTATCCTATCCTTCTTGAATTCATATCCAAGATCGTTAAAGGCTCTTACATGACTTGAAGGATCCTTAAATACCTTTTACATCCATTTTCCACACTTATCTTCCCTCTTTTATCCTCCCTCATAACTCCCTTTGACTACCTATCTTGACCCTCTTCCCCTAGATAATCCCCTTGTGACACTTTCACAAGGGTAGAGCTTTGAAGAAGCGCAATCCATGTGCTCTCTTCTTCTTTCATCCTAGCCCTCCCTCACCCTTTCACCATCCTTACATCCTAACCCTCCATCTCATCACCCCTTAGTCTATAAATGAAAACCCTCTCCCTTCACAAATATATCAACTTTCATGCAAAATCATAATGCCCCTTCAGAGAATAGATCATTGAATCACATCCTTACCATGCAGGAATCCTCACTCATTCCCCACACCATGTTTTACCCTCTAAAGGCTCTCATCCATTAAAGGCTTGAAACACATTTTGAGCATACATCCCTATCGTCAGACACATCCACACAATCAAGGAGGCTTTTTGGGTGATCTTCCTTTTAGTTTACACCCTCTCTTAGCCTCTTTGTCTAACCTTATATGTGAGCATTTTTTTGGTTTGTGAATGTTTTCAATTTATTTTATGTTATTTCCATGCTAACTTCTTGTTCTATAAGAATAATTTTGGAAAATGTAGATTTCTAGTGTCTATGTACATTTCTGAGGATCTCTACAACCTATTTTAGATTGGAAATGTTGAGACAGAGAAAACCCAAAAAAAATTGTCCTTTTGAAGGGAGGTCAACCTTGACCTTGATAGTGGGGCACAATCTTACCTCAGGGTACAACTGTCCCCTAAAAAGTTGACCTTGACCTATACTACCCTAACATAATTTCTGTTCATGGATCCTACAAGTTCGACGAAAAGAATATCCAAATCTATTCTTTAATTTTTTGTTCCACACTTGTATATATAAGAAGAATGGTTTTTTTGTTTGGATTAGGGGTTTTCCTTGGTCAAACCCTAGTTTTGAATCAACCTTGAAATGGAATTAAAATTGCAATATGTATAAACATAGTAAATGGAAGTATTCACTTTGCTTATATTGAAATCCTTGTAGAGGATTCAAATACTTGAATCCACAATTATAGATACTCCAAATGAATGTAGAAATGTATGTAGGATGTCTCAAATGAATGAAATTATATCTTCAACACCAATCTTGAATGAATGTAGATGGATAAATCTTCAACAAGTAGGATCCATAGAGATTGAATCCTTTAATGCCTAACAATGAATCTCCTTGAAGAATTGGATTCTTGAGCACTTGAATGCTAGTAGATCTTCACTTAATATAATAATGAATGCACTTCATAAAGGGTAGCTCCTAGTTCATAGAAAAGTAGATGTCAAAATGAGGAAAGAAGGCTTCCTTATATAAAGATCTAGGGTACTAACTCCTAGAGAAGGGTGGCATGGGAGCATTAAATCCAATTTAACCTTAACCCCTAGCAATAGACATAGATTAAATTTAATTTAAGAGTATACCATTTTGAAACCCCAAACAACTGACATGAAAGTGAGAAAAAGAAACTTTCTGAAGCCCAATGTCTTAAAACTCTTGGAAATTAAAAAATGGACCTGGGGTCAAGGGCAAGGTTGACCTTGACCTAGGTTAGGGTCAAGGTCATCCTTGATCTAGGTTAGGTTCAAGGTCTACCTTGACCTAAAAGGTCACCCTTGACCCAGAAAGTCAAAGTCCTTAGTTTCATAGAGAAAGTTGTCAAATATAGGCTAGAGAGAGAGAGAGAGAAAGAGAGAGAGAGAGAGAGAAGTATAATAGAGGGAAAACAACCATATCCATGCAAAGACCCATTCAAGGTGTCTAACATGACCACAGACCACTTACTTAGAGGGATAAACAATCTTAACATAGAACTACTTCCATTTCAAGATGATATAGTAGTAACATGTAATTGTTGGTGTATTTCCAAGTGATGATAGCACTCAATATACATAAGGGATGGAATGATTATGTCTCATTTAGGGTTATGAATCTATACATCCTTTGGTCTATAGGGTCATGTATCTACATGATAAAACCCTTAAAAACATTAATTATAATCTATTAACACAAATCATACTTGGTGATTACATATCTCATCCCAATTATAATCAGTTTCTAATAATTCATGAGCACCTAACCATAGTCGATGAATGGAGTAATAACAATATAACCCATGGTTGTGGATAATAGTATGTGATAGAACAATTACATCTATGATTCATGTAAGCTCTAATGTTATCATAGTATGATTACTACATCATAGCAAAGATTGAATTGATATTGAAATAGATTGAATCATTTTGGGTAGTCAAATATAATATACCCCCCACACCCCCCTACCCCATATGTGTATGTGTGAGTATATATATATTCTTTTGAACAATAATGATATATTAGATGTCTAAAAAATTCTACAAGTTCAACAACATATGTGATTAGAACACAAGTGAAAATGCTTTGAATTCTTAAAATAGGGGAGGGTGGAATTTATAACTAGAAGCCCAAGGGATAATCATAGAGATTAGTGATGTGGATTTACAAGTTACACACTTGCAAGGGGAAAATGAATAAATCATTTATCTCATCTAATGGCCTAGATGGCTTTGATGGTCATCCATGACCATAAAACAATTAGAACCATTGACCAGGAAAACCAGCTTGATACATCTCATTTAATGGAACACCTTAAATATAATGAAACTAAATTGTATTTTGTTATTAATTTTTAGAATTAAAAAATAATTTAAGCTCCAAAAAAATAGGTTTTAATCAATAATAAATTAGAAATTAATGTGTAAGCATATAATTTAAATATAAAACGTAACAAAATTTAAAATTTATAAATTTTTATCATTCTTAAAATGTAATAGATAAAGACTAATGAAAATATTACCTCCCTCATGAAGACTAATAATAATAAAAACCTTTTAGCTTGTTATTTGTACTAATTATTTTAGTCATATATATGTACTAATTTCAATGAAATATTTTTTAGGTTCATAAAAAGTTCAAGCTTCAAATATTATAGAAAAAATTAGGTGAATCCTATGAGATGTGGATTCAATGCACAAGATTAGCAAAATTTCATATTAATTTGTTAGATGAGTAGCTCATTGGATCTAGTTTATAATTTAAAGTGAAAATTGTTTTCCAAGGCATTCATCAAAGAACAAAGTATCAAATATCGGAATTGAGTTTAATTTGCACTATGAAATTATATATATTTAATGTATAGTAATCATATTTTCAAGGATATTCTTTCAACTTATGTTCTACTTTCATCAAGATTATACTAGCAAACACACCTTAAGGTATAATAGGTACATTGAAGAGATATTGATAGTCAATTAGGGGAAAAAATTGATCGATTTTTCTTGAGATACAATATCATAACCCAAATTACAAAGATAATGTTGTCTCTATTTATGACCACATCATGTCAATGATCTAAGCTATAATACTTATCCTAACCTTAATAAAAACTCTAACTTTTTTCATAAAACTAGCCATTTTCATGAATGCAACTTGAATCCTAAAGTTAACCTTAACTATAAACCTAATCAAAATCATAGCTCTAACTGTAATAGTAACTTGATGTAACCAAGGTAAACTTTAAGAAAGCCACCTCCAAAAAAAGATATTAAATATTGGCGAATATGTCATTATTTTGAAAAAACAAAATTATTTATATTGGCGAAACTCTCAATTTTTTATTCTAAATATGATTAATTTTGGCAATTATTTTTTAATCATAATTTTTTTTGTATAAAATATTGACGAATCTCAATAATAATAGGAAGTTCATTAATCACCATGGAATATTACAAATCAAAATTGAACATTTTTTTACCTTGTGGAATGTTATGAGAATCGTTACATATACTTTAAATCAATAGTGAATAATAAATATTGGTGATATATCCCTAAATTAACTAATAATTATGATAATTATTGGTCAGTTCAATTTAATTTCTCCAATAATATATTATATTTAGGTTACTCAAATCTATTCATGTAAAGAATATTGTGGCAAATATTTGAGTTTAAATTTTTCAATAAAATAAATTATTGAGCTATTTTAAATATTCTAGAATTGAATTTTATAAAACTATGGCAATTTAGTTTGTATCAAATCTTAAATTATTAGCCAAAATACTAGCAAAAAAAATCTAAAATTAGCCGATTTACGAATATTAGCCACTAAATTATACCCTAGATGTAACCTATTACCCTAATCATAATTGTAATCCTAAACCCTATTTATAACACCAACCCAACCCTAGATAATCCAACTCTATATTATTCTAAGCTTAACCATAATATTAGATCATAGCCCTAAAAAAGAGCATAGCCTAGACTCTATAGTCGTTATGAGCCTGAATCATGATGTTAGGGTTGAAGAGAGGGGAAGAGTGGATAATATAAAGGGAGAGATCTATCTATTCCTATGAATATATAGGTTCATGTTGACTAAATACTTTTTTTTAATATGGATGTTCATACTAGAGTATGAGAACCTAATGGAGGCACACTATTTGTGGACACACTTAACCTAGTTAAGCTACCTAAATTGGGAGCATGAACCCATAGACTAAAACCTCTTCAAGTAAGACTTCTAGTTAGCTCATGTAGAGCCTTTCAACTTCACCAATAGACTAAGGGTCTATTGACTAAGAATTTATCTTGAAAAATAGATATTTAAATATTTATACGAATATTAATACTTTAAATAAATAAAAAACCATAGTCAATTTTTTATTTTAAAATTATTTCATGTATATTATTGAACTAACACTCATAATATTATTAATTTTAAGATTCTATTTTAGTGCAATGGTGTGAGAAAATAATAATAAAAGGAAGGTGTCCTAAATTAGGAAAGTGAATAATGATTATTGGTCAAGCAATGTAAATCATATCTAGCTAGGAATAGGAAATTACTTTCAAATTTTAAATTAAAATTTCTCCAAACAAGGATCTTGATGTATATTTTAAGAAAACTTTCCCTAAACAAAGATCTTACTGCATTTTTCCAAAATAGGTTTCTAATCAACCCTTGACCAAAAATATTCAAACCCTCAATAACGCCAACATTTGTCACTAGAGTGTTTTCCCAAGATGGTTTCAAAGAAACTCTAACTTGGGAAAAAGGTGTGAAGCCAATAATATAAAGATAATGTTATAAATCCATAGGCAAAACCCTAATAATGAGTTGGGAAACAATAAAAAAAGGAAAATAAATAGGAACATTCCAATAAAAAAACAATACCAACAAAAATATGTATGTAACATGATTATCAAGAGAGATCCCAAATTTCACCAAAGGAGCTAAAAAGATAGCCTTAGGAAATATATCTGGTAATAGATCTCAACTTAGGGCTTTAGATTAATCATGAAAGTGTAATTATGATTACAATAGATCTATAAAGGATGAGGTATTCAAGAATGATCAAAAGAAATAAAATAAAAACTAAACTCACCAAAACATGGAGAACCCTAGAAAACTCTTAGTTCTAGTCAACCTAGAACTTTGAGTAGATCACAACCCTAAAAAATAGAGCCATTAATAATTTTTAGTAATGAAGCTACAAAAGGGATGTGAAATCATTTCAAAATACATGGTCTTTATGTTTGATGAGAAGGTCCTAGATCTTCAATAATAAATGTCACTAATTCAATGAGATAGGTTTTCAGGGAACATGAATTTATTACTAACATAGATAATAATTTTAATTATCTAGATTGAAAGCACAAATATTTTAGAGAAAAACTCTTAGCAAACAAGTTAATATTTTATGAGGGTTTCAATATTAAATTGAGTAAATGGAGCCTTAATTTTGATTCTAATTTTTTGAATTCAATTAAAATTATGTTGTGGTTTTACATCACATTCCCCATTTGGAGAATTTACAAAAATAAGGATCCCCTTTTTTTCTTTTCACATTTATGGTCTTTCTTGGGTTAGTTGCCTTTTCTTTTGTGTGCACTGTCAGTTGTTCTTGATAGTTGGGTCAATTTTTAGGTTACTCTCTAAGGCTTTCTAATTTTTCCCTTTATCTTTTTTTTTATTTCCACCTTTTTTTTTTTTTTTTTTCCAAGTTCTTGGCTTTCTTAAAAGATATCAAAGAATTCAGAGTTTCATACCTCTAAACCTATGAGAACTTTAATAACTTTGGTGTTTCATTTTCTTGTTATTTAGTTTAAGTCATTAATACCATTAGAGATGTCATATTAATGAGCATTTGAAACCATGAAATCCTCCAAGTGTTTGAAGGTTTAAGTCTTTTTTTCTCCTCTTAGGGTTTGGAGATGTCAAATGTCCAACTTCCCTTAGCCTCTGATGTACCTAAGGTTTTTACATTCATATTTTGGTCTTTGTTAGTATGTTTTAAAGGATCAAACTCGTCAATGTCTAATAATCCTATTATCTCTAGTATTTTCTATCTTTTTAGGGTTTCATGTGCTGACATCATCTCTTTTCATGATTATTTAAGGTCTTCATTCTGTGGTTTTGCATCATTCTATCTTATTTTATTTTGATGCTAACATGTCTATATAGGCCTCTATGTTTTAAAGGTTTTTATGAAAGATTTTCATTTGCAAAGTGTGTTGGTGTGATATCTATTCTGTAAATCTTTGATTCCCTTGCACATCACCTCATCCTTCAATTGTTCAGTTTGTAATCAAATCATGCTTTGTTGTTTCTTCATCACTGAAATGGTTCTACCTATCCCCTAGCTCATTTATTCTTATCTTTTTGGTTTCCTAGAAATTTGAGTAATGTACATAATGTGATTCATCTTCATTTTTATTTTCATGGGATTTCTCTTGTCTCAAATAAGATTTTTTGAGTCTTAATTTTTGTGCATGTTATTACTTCGTATCTCTTTCAATGTTTCTAAGTGTAGGGTCTTCTTCAGAGTTTTTGAGGTCTTAGACCTTTTAAATATTTACATCTTTGATGCCTCCAATGTTTTTTTAGTGGCTAAAGAAAGGTTGCTTCAAAGTTTCAAATTTTTCATTTTCTAATAACTCTAAAAACCTTAATCCCCCTCAATTATCCATTCTCCATCTATGAATTCAATCAACTCCATTGTCCTTTTAGAGGTTTCAAATATTGATAACTCTAATGCCCCAAAAAAACCTAACTTCCCCAAACCTCCTCTACATTTGAGAAAAAAACAAAAACCCTAAACAACCATTGAAGTTTACAAACCTTCAAGGTATGACATCTTCGATATCTCCAATTCTTTGAAGTGCCATTAGACTTGTCACACTTTGACAACTCTAATAAAATTCATGAGGAAAATGACCACTTCTTTCACACATTTCACACTCTAACATCCCCAACTACTCTAAAAACTTGAAGTTTCTTCAGATTAGTCATGTCAGTATTTTTTGAGTCTTGTTCTCAGTCTTGTCAATTGCATCTTAGTGCTTTAGATTTATTAATATATTTCTAGTCAAACTTTTAATATTCATCAACATTATTTAATATTCCCAATAATAAATTTTCTAGCAATGGTCCTTTGTGAAAATTTTGGAACGACATAATTCCCAAGAGATAAGACAAATTCTCAGCATGCTTAGGTTCATCTATCAACATGCTTCTATGGGAGAGACTAAGTGATAATTAGTATCCTTCTCCACTGGTCTCAATATCTCTTATTACTGCACAAGGATCTCTTCTAGGCCTTTCTAGGGTCCACTCCAAGACCCCACTCTAGGTTAATTCTCTACTTTAACTATCCTTTCACCCCAAGAATCTCTACCAATTTACTACTTCATTATTCTAGTTCACTAAGATGCAAAAATTAAAGAATCAAGACTCATTTTATGAATTAAGGGATTCACTAGTGTTTAACAAGATGGGGGATCCTATACAAGTCTATTTGATTAGGTTCAAAGTCTTCTTGCTCACAAAATCTTTTGGTTCCTTACCAATCTCCTTAAACCCTTGCTTTAGGGCTAGTAGCCCCTTTTCCCCAATTAGGCCTCAAAATTGTCATTTTCTCAAATCTTTCAAAAAATTATTCAACAAGGTATGAATTAAGTTAGGGTTTTAGATACCATTTTTAGATAGCTTGAATATTTTCAAGGTTTTAGATCTTTATTGTGTCTATATACTAGCTTTCTACAAATAGGCCTATTTATAGGCTTCTTGTATTCAATAACAACAATCAACTTCTTGGCTTCAATAATGAGTGTAATGGATTCACCGTGCCTTTTCCCTTGGTACATTCCAACCTAAAGGGGACCTCTATTCAACCTAATACTTGGATTATCCAAAATAATCCACTAAAATCATTATTGATCCTCTAAAGTATCTGCAACTTCCTAGCCAATTACAAAGGACTCAGATGGGTTTGATAGAAAAAGTGACAAACCCATAGGTAGAAACCCCAAACTCCATATTTATGGAGTGAAGGTCATAATGGTCTAACCATTAGATTTTATGTTAGATCCATTTTTGTGCTAGTTACCTTGTGAAGACCGATGAACAATGATTAAACAAAGAATTTAACTTTCACCTACCAAAACAAAAGATCAAAAACCTTAAATGTGGTAGATGCAAGTAAACAAAAAATACTAACTAATGATACCAGTAGAAATACTAAGGCAATCTATTAGAGTATAGATGCTTGGGTTGTAAAGATGGCCATAACTAAGTTTATAGGTTAACTATTGTATTCCATTGCCAAAAACATACAATAGTAATTCCAACCCCTTATTTTGAAAAGAGATGAAATTATATAGCTTGGGTGCTCATGTCCCAACTCTCTAAACTGAGTTTCAACCACTTCTTGAGTAGTTGCTAAAAAATTTGTCAATGTTGTCATGATAATTTTTGTAGCTTTTGCATTTGGAGAGTCTTATTACTCAAAGAAACTTCCAATGGACTTATAATGGTCTTAGTGACATATTAAACCATTCTTATCACATTTTGACCAAATTTGACCAACTAAGATAATTTTACCCCTAATAATGTTTACTTGGACTATTCCATTCCAATTCACTCTACACTCCTATTTAGGCATTCTAATCCACCTAGAATACACTTAAAAATTTATTCTAGTTCTTATTAATTAGTGGTTTGGACAAGACCACTTAAAATCCAACATTACATTAGGCTTTAGGTTGAAACCCTAGGTGATCCTACACCATTCTCCCCCAGTCATCAAAGAATCTAAGTTATAAATGGCATAATGAGGTTAGCATTGAAACTTAACTTTTTGAAATCATTTTTAGAAACCCAAGTAGATTTGTCCTTTGGTTAATGTCTCCATTTTATTAAATGGTCCATGTAGACCTTATGTCTTGTTTTCTTCCTACTTCTAGAATCTAATATCCTGTAACGCCCTGCCAAGGGATCCAAAAGAATTAACCTAAAGTTTTACTAAGTTTTCCAAACTATTTTTTTTTTTTTTAAATCATGAAAGATAAACCTTTCATATCAAACACATAGTAGTAGAAGCAACAACACACATTCAACTAAAGCATACATAACAGATTACATTCCTTAAGGATCCCAACATGTTGAGTCACATTTAATCTAATTAATACTAAGTCTAACAACTACCACATCCACATAAAAGAATAATTTAAAAGTCCAATGTCCATAATATACATTTGTTTCCAAATGTCCCTTAGTAAATTAGTTTTCAGAATGGTCAATCATCCACTGTACATGTCACAAGGTATGAAAGACTTAAAAGATTAAACATATGTAAAAATAAAGATACATTATCCTCATCGAATCCATGATACAAGTGTAATAAAGTAAATGAAACCATTAACATACATGATACATCCATCCATTAATAAAGATATAACAACCATCATAAAAGATAACCATCCATCATGAAACATAACTAATCTAAGTGCACAGTTCCTCCCAACCATTAATAGCATCATTAGACCATCATGGGTCCTAGCCATCCCTCCACGCGTAACATCCCAAGTCATCGAAGAGATCATCGGCATTATCATAGTAGGGATGTCACTCCTAAAACATACTATAACATATGTAGAAGGAAATCTAACATGCTACAACATATGCATAAAGAAATCTAACATGCAAGAATAAATCATAAGATGATCCTACAAAACAAATAACATCATCTATCACATGCTAATCATCAATATAAAGAAACATACTAGTAAATAACATCCATCATAAGAACCAAGAATAGAATGAACGTAAATGCCAACAAAGATAGCACTGAAGGAGATAGTCTCAAGTCTCAAATAGGATATCAAATCACATAACACAAATACTCTTTTAAATCTTGGAATCCTAAGAGTATACTAACTCAAAGGTTCCATCATAAAAGGGTCAACACCTATATCCAGAGGCACACAAGACACGTAGGAAACCTACTATGTAAGCAAGAAAGTGTCATCGCACGAATCACGCTAGAGTTTCCTTGGTAGTCTCTCAATAGACCCAAGCCCCCTAGTGATCCCTATGCATCCACTAGTATCGTTTCATACTGACAAGGCATACTACGGAATGCAAGGTCACAACCAAGCATTCTCTCTACTCCCATCCTAGTTTGTACAAGCACTCGAGGCATGGGCGAGAACATACAATTATCTTATTAGGTTCATTTAATCCCCATTTAATGTAATGTTTCACTTATTAATACAACTTACAATGAGTTTCCCTGGCAGCCACTTAGGGCCCTAGCTCCCATTGCAAGCCACTTCCCAACACCACAAGTAGATAACCTACCCTAGGCTCAATAAAAACACAAATCCATAATCACATAAAATCACCTTAGTCTTGAACAAGTGACTGGAAAAATACCAAAAGATAATCTACAATAAGAACATCAAATCTCCATGAGCAACTTAAAAGAATCCATTGATAATCATGACCACAACAGTTTTGTATTGGCAACAAAAGGTATCAATGATAATCACAATATCCATCAGTTCTCTACAAGCAACCAAAAAGGCATATCAAGCAAATAATACTAATTGAAGACTCCAAAATGGTCAAGTCAAAACATGTCACAACATGACATCAACAAGATTAGATAAACAATTTAGTCCCATCAAGGCAACTAAAAATAAATCCAAACACAACTGATCGATGACTCAAAAATGGTTAAGTCAAGTATCTCAAATACATACACCTCATCTTCACACAAGAAGACTGGAAAGCAATAACAATCAGTAAATACAAACATCTCATAAAAGCATGTCATCACATTACCATGGTTGGGTATGAAAAAGATCAAGATCAAATAACATCAACATGCCATCACATTTGCATAACTCTCAAGCTTGTGGTAGGCGTCCTAACTGCTCAACACTCTAGGAGCACCCAAACCTCAAAATCCAAAAACACAAACAATATACATACAACAATGCAAGTTCCATGTTTGGGTTTAGCTCTAAACACACAATTTCAGCTCACCACAAAGTTCCAATTTCCATTTTAGTGTGCGTTTTCAAATTTAAAGAGGCACATCTTATTCGATATAGTTTAACCCTTTCATTTCAACACATAGAATATAAAACTACCCCAATCAAATTCCCAAAATAATAAAGATGCAAATACATGTTTCAGTTTGCTCTTGAAGTCACATGGTTATGCCAAGTATGAGGTTTTTAGTTTTTGTTTCAAGTATATTTCAAATGTACAAGATTTTTTGTTTAACCTCCAAGTCAACATAGAATTATCCCTCTATTATTTAAAAACAATTTTCTAAAATAGTCAGAAGATAACTATTTACTTATTTAAATCATTGAACTAGTTCCCATTGACTTTTAGATAAAATCATTCACATTATTCAAAGCATTAGAATAATACTTATCAACTTTCAAATAATTAGTTTACAATTTCCTTTAAACACTTCAAGGACAATTATTTATTTAAAATAATCCTCATTGATTTTAAGTAAAATCAATCTCATTAATAATTCAATTATTTAATTCCACTTATTAATATCTCTTTTCTTTTAATTTGCCTTCATTTAAAAATCCATATACTTAAATTGAGTAATAATTAATTACACTTCTTCTACTATTAACTAATTTTAATTAAATTTTAATTTAATTAGATTAGTTAATAAATCATATAAAACTAATGCATAATAATAAGATTATATTTTAATTTGAATCCAAACCCGAATCAATTTCCAAATCTTGATTCTACTAAGGGAAGATTGCGATGATATTTTTAATTCTCATAACTGAATGAAACAATATGCATGCCCAAATTCCAATTTAGAAAATTGAAGATTCATTCATAGAGAATTATTCAGACACACATAACAGACACGATGAAGAGAGGAAAAGAAAGAGCATAATAAAATATGCTAAATAATCATGAGTTCCTACCTAGACACTGATGCTAATTTGCTACGCCTCATAAAATTGTAGAGAAGCTCCTTCTCTTAGAACCTTCTCCTTTCTGAAAATTCTTTCCTTCTCCAACATTCGCAATTCCTCCAAGAATTGAACCCCCTCAAGTGACTAGGAGTGGTTGTAGAAGCATATGAGGATGTAGAAGCATACGAGCTTCTCGAATGTATGTAAGCTTGTCCAAACACACTAGGAGAGCCTCTATATAAAGGCCTCTAAGATGCATCTAGAATGTGTCTAGAAAGAACTAGGAGATAAGCATGAAAACTAAGCACGTAACTTCCGTGATAAGAGGATAAACACGATGAGGTCTCTAGAATGTTGTAGACAACATGTGCTCAAATAATATGCTAACTCCTAAGTTTAGACAACACGTACATAATTAGAGTGCAAACTCCTATGTTGTCAACATGACAACTCACACGAGTTTGCATACTATTATGAGAATAAATATTAAAATAATGCACATTAATTTATTCAATATTTACTTTACTCTTTTTAATTTAATTTATTAATTTTAAATCTCATGCACTCACTTTATTAAATCCACTTGTTTTATTCACATGCATGCATCATTCGATCTAGAATCTTTTAATAAATTTAATATCTTTTCCACTTTTAAATTTATTTTCAAAACTTAATTGATAAAATATTTATTAACTTAAATAATAATATTATTATTTCGCATTTATTTAAAAATGAACTCTAAATATATTATTATTAAATTAAATAAATATTATTACATTCCAACTTTAAAATTATAACTTTTATCTTCAAATTTAATTCTTTTATTTAATTAATTTCCCAATTAATTAAGTAAAATAAATATTAAAATATCATATTAATTTTTCCATTAAATTAAACCATTAATTAATTTTTTTAATTAGGCTTAATTAATAGAAAATTCACCAAGAAAGAGTTTGACAACAATAGAAAAATGTAAACTAGGGCAGGCACTACATATCCTCTCAACTTGGTGTTTGACTTGGGATGGTACCTTGAGATATTTTACATCTACTTTGACCCCTCAACTATGTTTTTCTTCTACCACTTTAGGACCTTTGTATCTGATTGTTTCCTGTACATTAAAGATAGGGGAGATTGATAATTCTTTTAGAAGGTCTATTTTGTAAGAATTATGGCCATACTTGGCTAGGACCTTCCATGGTCCCACCCTTCTCATCTAAAAATTACTTGGAATACTTTTTTGGAGCTTGGATTTTTTGATATGTACCATCACCCAATCACCCACTTCAAATTGTAAATCTTTCTTCATCTCATCTACTTTGGATTTGAGTTTTTAATTGACTTTCATTAGAGTCTTCTTCACTTGTTCATGTACATCTTTTATTGATTGTGTAAATTCATTTTCATGTCCAATGATCCATTCTTGATTCTTCAATTCTTTAATCTCACAATCTGCTCTAGGATGGATGACATATACCACTTCAAATGTTATTGTACAAGTGGTCCTATTAATAGTATCATTATAGGCAAACTCTTCTTGAGGAATTTCCTGATCCTACACTTGACCATGCTCTTTTTTAAACATCTAAGAAGTTTCCCAAGGACTCTATTGATCACCTCAATCTAACCATCTATTTTTGGATGGTGGTTTGGACCAAATTTTATAATTTTCCCTAACCTTTTCCATGGAGTCTTCTAGAAATGACCCATGAACTTGACATCTCTTTCAGAGACTATGCCCTTTGTCAAATTATGAATCCTAACTGTCTCCTTGAAGAAGAGGTGGGATATGTAGATGTCATCATTTATTGTTTTGAAATGTATAAAATGACTCATTTTATTGAATCTATCAAATAATATAAATTAATTCTCAAAACTAGTGTTTGTCCTTGGTAAAACAACTAGAAAAACCATCCTTTGTATAGTCCAACATTTGAAGATGTAACTTTGGATTTTTGGGAAACTACATACTATTCCACATACATATTGATATATTTTTGCATCTTGTGCCAATAATAGAACCTTTTAACTAATTCTATTATTTTTTTCAAAGTAAAGTGTCTGCTAAGTCTTCCATTATGATTCTATTGAATGATTTTTTCCCTCATATATGCTTTGCGAATAGACAACTAAATCTACCTAAACAACAAGTCTTTATGTAAAACATACTTAGAAAAACTTCTATGAAAATGATTTATAAATTCAAGGCATACCTTATGGTAGGCTTCTACAAAATCTTCATTTCCTTCATATAGTTCCTTTAACCCTTTAACTCGTATGCTTTTGAGCTGGATCTTTTGAACAATGAGTAGCCTTTTATTGAGTGCATTTTCAACTTCTTTCCTTTCTCCCTTTTTTGTGCCTTATATTGAATATATATGATTGGAGAAATTCCACCCATTCTATTTTTATAAGACACAAACTTTTTTTATGTACTAATGAATCTTAGAGACTTATTATATATAAAAAACACAAACACCTTAGGCAAGAGATAGTGCCTCCTCTTTCTAAGGGCTTGAAGCAATGCATAAAGTTCTAAGTCATAAGATGAATATATATACTTGGCTTCATTCAACCTCTCACTAAAGAAGGATACTGGTCTTCCTTCCTAACTTAGGACTACCCCTAAAACTATATTTTTGGCATCACACTCAACAATCGATGAATCTTCAAAACTTGGAAATACTAGGATAGGTTATGTACCAACTTCTTTCTCTAACTTCTCAAATAATTAATTAGCCTCCTTATTCCATTTTAACTTATTCTTGTGACCACCTTTTATAGTATCTAAGAAAGATGCACATATATTACTCAATCCTTTAACAAAATTCGTATAGAATTTTGATAATCCATGGAAAATTCTCACTTCACTCCTTGATTTTGGAGTAGGCCAGTTTAGAATGGCCTCCACCTTGCTTACGTCCATTTTTAATTCACCTTGTATGACTAGAAAACCTAGGCAAACAAGTTATTATTTAAAGAACTCACTCTTCTCTAGGTTAGTACTAGTTAACTTTTCTTCTTGCTCTCTTATTATTTAAATCTCTAGGCGCTTCATGTTTTCTTCTTCTTTTTTTTTCTAAAGATGATGATGTCATTAAGGAAGACTCCTAAAAATCTACATATGTGATCTTTCAACACTTCATTCATTAATCTCATAAATGTACTAGGTACATTTGTGTGGCTAAATGGCATAACTAACCACTCATGACCCTCTATGGTTTTAAAAAAAAATTCCACTCATCCCCCTCTTTCATCCTACTTTTGTGATAGCCACTCATAAGGTGTGTTTTGTAAAGTACTTGACACCTCCAATACAATTTATTAAGTCTTCTATTATAGGAATATGAAATTCATACCTAACTGTACTCCTATTTATTTCCCTACAACCAATACACATTCTCCAATTACCTCCATTCTTTGGTTCCAACACCACTGGGACTATATATGGGTTGTTTCTCTTCCTAATCAGGCCTTGATCCAATAACTCCTAAAATTTCCCTACAATCTCTTTATGTTAGTCTAGTGTATTCTTCTATACTACTTTTTTAGAAAAATATTCCCCTAGTATGAAGTGTATCTGATTGCTAATAGATCTTTTGGGTGGTAATGTGGCTAGTGTCACATCACAAATTATGCCTTTAAATTTATCCAAGAATTACATAATTTCTATGTGTATAGGTCTATTTTGCAATCATCTTCCCCCTTAGGCTTCACTGTAATAGAAAAACTAACTTCTTATTCCTTCTTAAGGCTATTTAGGAATTTCTTGCCACTCATAAAAAGCACATTTGACTCTATTGACTTGTCTATTCATTCCTCAAGTAGTGAATGCATCTTATAGGTGACCCCATTCTTCTTGAAGTTCTACCTAGAAACAATTTGCAAGCATCCATGGTCACCACATCACATAGTGTCTTGTCTTTGTATTCACCTATCAAAAATTCCACACACACTTGTTCATTCACAAAACATTTTATCCTTTTTTCAACCAAGTGATCCTATTATGATGTGTATGGCATGTTTTAGGGAGTTTCAAATTTTGTGTGTCTTCCTCCAAGATTATATTATATGTTGACCTTGAGCCAATGATGACTCTACATACCCTATAAAAAATCTTACATTTTATCCTTAATAAGGATCTTCTATGTTTGGGCTCTTCCTTACTGCGTTCTCTAAGTAAAACCTTCTTAAACATGAGATTTTCACCACTTTTGGAATGAAGACTAATCTTAGGAGTCTTAATGCTAATGAATTCCTCTTGTGCATAGGAAACCTTCTTCTCCCCTAATGAAGATGAGGCTATCTTGGCAAATATATAAGCATGGTGTCCCATTTGGAAACAATTGTAGCACTTCATATTAGAAAAGTGAGTTCCTCTTCCAAATCCATGAAATCTACCTCTTCCACCACTATTAAAGCCTCTACCTCTGCTAAGTTGACTCTTACACTAGACTCACCTCTCTAATTGGTCAACTTAGAGTCACCTTAGTTCTTAGTTTCATTACTTATACCACCATATCCACCTCTATGATTTCCCCTTGAATCTCTTCCCCTACCACTTCTCTTTGAGCTTATTCCTTGCTTCTTATTACTCTTCTCCTCCACCTTAAGGGCCAACTATACACATTTATGAATACTGGTAGGGGTCCATAGGATAATATCCTCCTAGATACTCCATCTCAAACCACCCAAGTATTTTTCCACCTTGATGCTTTCCTCTTCTTGAACTCTAGATCTCAACCATAATTTTGGAAATGCCTTAGTATAGGAGGAAACACCCATGTCTCTCTACTTCAAACTTAATCTTCTCTTATGTAAATAAATCTCATAGTCTCCTGGTAAGTAGTTCTCCTTGACCTTAGCCACCATAGCCTTCCAACTAGCTATTGGCCTTTTTCCTTCCTTATCTATTTCCTCTTGTAGGAATTTCCACCAAGTTAGGGATGGTTCCCTCAATTGTTCCTTAGAAGCCTTGACCTTCTAAGATTTAGCCACTCCTTCAAAATCAAAATAGTTTTCCATGCCTTCTATCCATTCCATCACTATCTTTGAATTCATATTATCATTAAATAAGGGTATCCCCTCAATATATTTTTCATCCAATGCATTGATGACCTTAAGTAATAGTTCTTCTTGAAGAGAAGGATCATGTTCAGGGCTTACGTCCTCTTCATCAACTATCTTACCCTTGTCTTCACAACCTTCCAACTTCTCTTTCACCTTGTTAGTTGCCTTTTAAATCTCATCTAATTTATTCATAGTTTATAGGGATTCGTCTAGGAGTCTATTCTTCTCCTTTTTCTATGTCACTTGTTTTTCTAACTTTGGATTAGTTACCATGGGGTTTCACCTACTAATTCACTCACCAACATGCATCTTGGCCTTTATCTTCATGCTCTAATACTAATTTGATAGGGTGCATCCTTCTCCACTAGTCCCAATCTTTCTTAGGGATCCATAAGGCTCTCTTCTAGGCCTTTCTATGGTCCGCTCTAAGACCCCACTCTAGGAGAATTCTAGAATTTAACTCTCCATCCACCCTAAGGATATCTCTACCAATTCACTACTTCATTCTCCCACTTCACCAATATGTAAGAATCAAAGTGTCAAAAAGCTAGTTCAGAGACAAAGACAATGGTCTAGGTATTTTTCGACATTCTTTCTAGTTTGGTAGCTATTTTTGTGCTTGAAGTCCAATGATGTCTTCAATCTTTCAGGGGGTGTAACTTGTTTGTTATAGCTCCATTTTTAGATCCATAAAAAGTGCCAAAAAGATCTTCTCAAGGCCTATCCAAATTCTTTGCTATTTTAATTAGTATTTCTCAAAGGTAAATTTTATACTCAAATTGAAGATTTTTTTCTCTCTTCTTGTTTATTGATTCCTTCTAATAGTTAGGGTTTGACTTTTTGTATTTCAAGGGTTGTTTTGTATTATTTTTTCTATTATTTACATCAATAAACTATTTTTTTTCAAAAATAGTCCAATACCTTCTGAAATAATGGTTGAGATCTCTTCTTGTCTAGAATTTTTGACCCCTCATAACTATCACACATGGAAGACCTTGATGACATCTCTTCTCTGGTCAAAAGGGTTGTGGTCTTGTTTATATACATCATAACCAATATTTTAGAGTCTATATCAAAAAATTTAGCATGATAACAAGATGGATGAGGCAATGGGGTTAATTTCTTTATAGGTATCTGATAGTCTACAATTTCATCTTGATGGGTGCAATACATCTCTAGCCACATGGACCAAGCTTGAAGGCTTGTTTTGTACTATGAATGAGTTTAGGGAACTTTAGATTGAATAAAAGCTTACCTCTCTCATACTAGATTCATTTCCTTCCATTAAAGAAGTTTCTTAATGAAGTTAAATCAAAAGAGATCTTTATTGGAGGGTTGCCAAAAACCAAGATTGACACTGAGTGCATCTATCTGATTCTTTCTAAGCTTCATGGAAACTTTTAGATTTTTTCTTCTACCTTCTACTCCACCAAAGATGCTTCAGGTAGTAGATTTACCATACCATAATTTGAGGTTTTTTGTGATCATTTGACTCAAGAGTAGGCTAATTTCTCTCATTTGGATTCTCTCACAAGATCACAAACGTATGCATTGGTAGCTCAACCATCTTCAAGGATGAAGGATAAGACACACAAATCTCATTGTACAGAGTCTTAGATTGATTCTAGCCCGACATAGTTCATTAGGACCACCTCCTCCTAGTGGGGTAATCTAAAACTAGAAAGACAAAAGTGTTCTTATTTTAATAATCCTTGTCTAGTTAGCTTAATACCTTAGTATCAAAGGATTGGACATCCTTTCACAATGATTCTATGGTCAGATAGCTTCATGTATTTTACCTAAAATAGTATGCTGAATTCATTTAGTTTTTTAGGGATTGTAAACTTGAGATGGTGATTGAAAAGTAAATTCTCTAATATTCTTTAAGTAATTACACCTAAAGTGAACGCAATGTTGAAGGAAATCTATGCTAGAAATTGAAACAACTTAACTCAAAGCTTAAAATAATGTTGCAAATAGTAAACCTATATATCCAACTATGTTGCAGTAATAGTTCACCAATTTTGTTATCAATGGTTGTAAGAGAAATAAAATTATACCTTGGAAGGAAATAAAATCTATTCTAATGGAAAAGTTCACTCACCAAGTGCCTCACCTTGGATGGGTGAACTTAAAATATCATCAAGATAAGAGAAATAAACTTGAACTGTTCATTTTTTTCTTTCATAGTGAAATAATTACAAATTATTAAAAATAGTATCAGACTCTACTACTATGAAAATCAACTTATCTTGTTGTTCTTTCAAAATTGTGGTAAAAGCTGCAATAGTCATTATTTAAAGGAAACTACAACTACTTCCTAACTCTATGATCACTTCATTATTGAGGATCAATTATAGACTCATAAAGTTTGAAATGGAAACATCATTAACCATGAATAAATCCTCCAAAAATATAGCAAGTTGTGGAAGATACATTCGTGTGTTGGACCAATAGAAAGCATATAATTACTTGCTCCACTTGGGGTCAATTTAGCAATTCATTTGGCTTTGACTTTAGCACTAAGGTGTTGATCTCTAAATATCCATGACAAGTATGTATAAAACATTCAATGCACACACAACTTCCACATACATATATTTATTTCATCATAAATATTAGAGAAAAGGTGCATAGTTCAAAATTACCACTCTAGCAAATCTTATGGCTACATGAGGAAAACTACCCAAGACATAGTATAAATGGGGAAGCATTTATCATCATGTAACATTACCTCATTCTACCATTTTTGTCCATATATTTAAGAAAATATAGCATATTTGAACTATTCATACTTCTACTTCATGTCTTAACTTATGTATAGCATATACATAAAAATATAAGTTGATCTAGTTTTTGATTAGATAAATAGGTTTTATAGGGAACCTGGAACCCAATAGTTAATACAAAAAAAGGTTGATAATAAGCGTGAAATCCCAGCCAAAAAATTTTTAAGTTCATAGGCTGATAATAAGCATTAAGCCCAGCTAAAGGAAAGAGCTCTAAGAAAAGACTAGGAAAAAAAGACAAGCAAAGCCACGGCCTAAAGCCAGAACAAAAAGCCAAAAGACAACGATAAACAAAAGAATAGGTGAGAGTTATTCCTCATTCTTTTGCTCCAGATCTTGCATAACCTAAGAAGCCTCAAAGGCCAATTGATTCTCCTCTACTTCCATCTATTGCACCCTTTGATTCCCCTAGTCCTGATCAGGAATGGAGTTGTCCTTTGCAAAGTCATCCTTCATTCTGGCCTCATCCCTGTCTTTTCCATCCTCATCTTCGTGCATTTCTCTATCTTTGTTCCAGCCCATGAGAGAGATGATGTTGTTGTTAATGGAGCTTAACAAGGAGAACATCTGATTCACAAGGTTGTGATTGTAGTTTTCCAGGTTGTGTATCCTTTTTTCTGCCAGACTGAGCTTGTCAGCCAAATCTGTCCTCCTGTTAGCATCCATCCCTTTCCTTGTTGCCTCAATATATTTCACCTAATCTTTGACCTCCTCAAGCTCATGGAAAATCCATTTGATTGATTTAAAATTATCAATCATACTATTACGAGCATTATTCAAGAGCTTCATCCCTGTCTCCCTAGCTCTATCTGAAATAGCCACAATCATCGGATCAATGAGTTCTTCCAGTCACTATTCTTCTTGATTATCCACAAGGATTTGGGGATTCATGGCCTCCCTAAAGATGCATGTCTTGGAAGTCTTGACATTGAAGTTGACCCATTCTTTCCTCCTTTCATTGGTCTACACTTCCCCTTCTACATACCCAACTTTCTCCTCTTTCTACTCCTCATGATGGAGATAGATAGGAGGAAGGGGTAGCACAGATGCCTCCTCAAATTGAGAGCGCACTTCCTCCAAACTCTCCCTCTTGCATTTCTTCCTTCCACTTTCCTCCTTAATTTCCTCCTGCATCTCCTTAACCACCTCCTCAGATTCTAGTTCCTCCTCATTATCGCTATCTCCCTCCTCAACCTTCTCAGGAGGCTTCTGCCCGAGATCCCTAGGGGTTTTTCTACTAGGGGTTATGGGGGAGGGTGATTTTGTCAATATAAAACCATCTAGTTAAAATCATAAAGTCATGACTATTTTTTCAAGATAACTTCTTGAAAAAAAGATAAAAATAACTTAAAATAATGGTCTTTCAAAGGCCCACCATTCCCCCCAATTGAGCTATTGTTGGTCCTCAACAACCATGAAGTTTCTAATTTTGGCTTGAACTCTCCAATCATTGGTTGTCCTCTCCCCTAGTTCATTCTTAACATAGTTAAAGTACCCATAATTTTCCTTGAGCCTTCTCCATTATTGAACTTCTACTCTCATATCATGATCCTCTATGTTGTCATTCACTACTAGTAGTTATTATAGGAGATTAGGAGGTTGATACTTTAATGGAAGCCAATATTTGCACTGATTCCTTCCCAAATCCATATACCATGGAATTCCAATACTAGCAAGAGTTAAATTTTGAGGAGAGTGAGGTTCTCTTATCTTTAGTTCATGTGGAATCCATGTCCACCTTTTCCTTGAAGAAACAATTTTTTTTCAACATCTCAAGATGAGTGTTGTTCCCAATCTGCAAAGGCTTGTTCTCTAACTAAGCATACTTTACTATCCCTAGTAGGGTTGCCTAAAATAGAAATCCAATCCATAAATATTTATCTATAGTTTTGAACTTCAAGTATCATGACAAGAGGAACTATCATTTCATTATCCCTTTAAGGCATATCTTGATGTTCCTTACTTATCTCATTCTACATCCAAGACATTACTATGCTCAACTACACATCCCCTATATAAAGGAGTGAGTTTCACTTTGTGTCACTAGGCACTACCAATTTATGGAGATATAATTCACACAATAAATTCTTCAAATGCATTGGAATAGATTGGAATGTTTCATAAACTCATGTGGAATTTTATTGGAGGGATTAAGCCCTTCCACAATTTTAGTCAATTTTAAATTTACAAGCTATTCTTTGAGGAACAATGCATGCAACAATGATGGCGATCTACATTCCACCAATATAAGAACCAATCCTATGACTTGTTCAATCCTCCTTTTTAAAAATTCATTTTTTTCTATTATTTTCTTTAATTGATAGCTTTGTTCATTAATAACATGTTTCAATTTTTCTTTTTCTAGCTTCCATTGAGCTATTTCCCATAACAATTGTTGGAACAAATTGATCTCGGTGGACAAAGGTGTAGATAGATTGCATGGTGGCAATGGTTATTGGTTTAAAATTTCTCTCCAATCAAATTTTGTATGAGGAATTTTTTTGGCACTTTTTGGCATGGAGCATTCTCCTTTCCTTACAACAAGTGTTGTCACCACATTCTCTTCCTTACTCGATTCAACTATTACTGTTGCTAGTGTATCTAGTCCATCCTGATTGAGCTTTTCCATTACTTCCTCAACAATTTCTTGCCTATATTATGGATAGTCCTCAAAAGGAAAGTATTCTAAATTATCATCAGTATCTTGCATAATAGGACTTTCTTCAAATTCCTCAAATGCCTAAGGCTCATCAGACTCCTTATCACTTTCAACAAGTACATAGTTAACACTAAGGTCAACTTTAGGTTGTGATCTCTAGTTATTGCACTCATTATTAGTGGCTATTTTTTGTTGTGATTGTCATAGGAGGTATAGATATGCATGGAGGATTCTTTCATTTCTTCTTGCTTGCAGATATTTCTACAGTAGGTGCTTTAGGAGGTTTTTCTGAAGCTTCCTCTTCTTGTAAGTGTAGGGTTTCATTAATATTACTTTCATCATCTGGTTGTTGTTCTAATTTCTCTTCTTCAAGTTCTACATCTTTAACTCTTCTTTCCCTTAATAGTAGACCTATTCTTAACAAACAATGGGGTCTTTGGGGCATTAACAATTTCTCTATTTTTGCTTTTATTTTTTCTAGAAATGGAGGCATCATCTTTATAAACCCTCTTCTTAGTTGGTCTAGAACTGGAGGGAGAGGCTTTAGGAGAATTTTTAGTTCTAGGAATAAGTTTGAAAAAATTAGTAGATGCCCTTTCCCTTCATCAAATACCTTGGCCTCTAGGGTTGACCAATCTAGGCTCTACCTCTTTTAATTGTAAAAACTCTTCCCATGTCCCTATTGATTGTTTGTTTAATTCTATTTCCATAACTAATTCTATCAAGCAATGATGGGAGCTAGACTAATCCTTCCATTATTATACTAAAGAATATTTCTTCTTAAAAATTTTAAATAGGATATTGGGAAGATTTACCTATCTATAATCATGCCAGAGATGAGACAAAATCTTGAAATGTAGGGCATGCAAATATTTTTAATGACCTTCACAAGTGAAATATTGAATGATAAATGCTATTGTCTAGATAAACTCCAAAGGAAATGATAATCTAGAGGTACCCTATCATAAGTTCAATTCTAAGGCCCTTTATGATTGTAAATCCATCTTTCAAGGTGGTCATAAATTAAAGAGAAACCTCCTTATCAAATCCTTGTCCTAAACATCTCACAATTGGCTACATCACCCAACAAAATCCTATGATCAACTAGTTCATCTCTCTAAAGACCTCCACCTATTGTTATGCATAGCAGAATTTTGGAAAATCATGATATTTTTAGAGCTCAACAATGGTGAGTTAACAAAATTTTCAATGTTATGGCACCGCACAGAGACAATAGCATATTGTTACTACATGCTTCTTAAAGATTTTTAATGCAAGAAATATCAAGATATCCTTCCTTACATCAAGTCTCATAATATTTTCTCATGTATAGGTCTACCACCCTAAACATCTTGCTAATCATCATTAAAAGTAAAGCTCAACTTTTAATGTCCTTAATTCCCTTAGTGGCATTTACCTAGCAAGTGCTACAGGAACAATGTTCTAGAACATATTATTGAAAGTAATGGAATGATGGGATGGGATGGAAAGATGGGGAAGAGAGAGAGTGAGATGAAGTGTATGGTGGAGAAATTACTTTCAAGAAGAAAGTGTTTATTATGAAAATATTGAATGGAATCAAGATTTGGTAGCAATCAAGGTAGAAGACCCAGACTCCTTGGCTGTAGAAATGAGTATATATTTGATGTGGTAAAACTATTGCAAGAACTCCTTGCAACTAACTAGTTTGTTTTAGAGCTTGAAGTGATGCCCATTGACAAGTAATTTGAGTTAAACAAGACCAATAATAGACAACTAGACTGCTACATTTGGAAAATAGTTTTGTATGGTCCTAA
This sequence comes from Cupressus sempervirens, assembly GCA_028749045.1. Classification (NCBI taxonomy): domain Eukaryota; kingdom Viridiplantae; phylum Streptophyta; class Pinopsida; order Cupressales; family Cupressaceae; genus Cupressus; species Cupressus sempervirens. The sequence goes on along the minus strand of CM053783.1, from coordinate 642,793,520 downwards.
CCAGTGAGTTTGAAACTTTCCTGGATTGTGTTGATACTTGGAATGATAAAGAAGGGTCCAATCTCCCATAACAAACATTTTATCTTTGATAAACTTATCATCCCACTATTTCTATTGATGTTGGATGAGTTCAATGTAGATTTGCACCATTCATCAAGGCCATTTAAACTCAGAATTTGATCTTATTATGCAATAGTGAGTTCCATACTGAGCTCCAAAGTAGTCCTCAATGTTTTATATTCAAACTTCATAGGCATTACAGTGGACCTACCATAGATGAGATCAAAAGGAGTGAAACCTATTGTAGATTTCCAAGTGATTCTATAAGCCCAAAGAGCTTCAAGAAGTTGTGTGGCCCAATCCTTCTGATGAAGTACTACTATTTTGGTGAGAATGGCTTCTAGTTCCCTATTGGTAACTTTTACTTGGTCATTAGCTTGCAGATGGTAAGGTGACAATTTACCATTTTAAATAGTATATTCCTCCATGAGAGCAACTATCAAATTAGATGTAAACTAAGCTCCTTGATCATATGTCAACTCCTTAGGGACTCCAAACCATTTAAAGATGGGTTCATACAAGAACTTGGAAACATTATTATCTCTTGGGTGTTTCATGGGTTTGGTCTCTACCCACTTAGTTACATAATCAGTGCAAACTAAGATATAGGATTTTCCTTGTGAAGAGGGTTCAATAGGACTTACAAGGATAATCCCCCATTTATCAAAGGGTGCAGTAACTACTTAAGGTTGTAGAGGCATTACATCTGATTTAGTGGGTCTACCCATTCATTGACACTTATCACATTTCTTTGTGTATCTAGCTTCATCCTTGTGTAAATTTGGTCAATAGTACCTGATTGTTAATATTATAGAGGTTGTTCGCTTGACTACAAAATGACCTCCATAAGGCTCATTATGGTAATTCCGTAAAGCTATTATATGTTCCATCTTTCCTTATGCACCAATGCATTACTTGATTAGGACCAATATAAAACATAAATCTAGCAATCCAAGAATAGTTAAAATTCTTTTCAACTAGTAACTTTCTTTCTTTGGTAGAGAAGTGAACTGGCATCTTTCCTATGCTGAGGTAATTTAAAATATCTACATACCATGGAGTTTGTGCTAATAATAGGTAAAGTTTTTCATTTGGAAAAATGTTTTCAATGGTTGTAGGATCATCAAGGACATTCAACCAAGGGAGAAAGTCAGCTACCACATCAACCTTGTTGGGTTTATCTATTATGGTGATATCAAATTCATGTACAAGTAATAAGTAGCAAGCCAATCTTCCCAATATTGTAGGATTATTCATCATATACTTTGTAGAAGAGTTATCAATATGAACAAGTATTTCATATGTAGTAGTGTAGTTACTAAATTTATTTAGTGCATAAATAACTACAAGTAGCTCTTTTTCAATTATTGTGTACTAAAACTCTGCACCTTGCAAATTTTTACTAATGAAATAAATATCATGTTCAAGTGAGTCTACCTTTTGGCCTAGCATTGTAGCTATATCATAGTCTAAGGAATCTGTATGGATGTGGAAAGGAAATTCCTAATTGAAACCTCTTAAAATTGGTGATGTGGTGAGAACTTCTTTAAGCTATGGGAAATATGTAGTACATGTAGAGTCCTAGGAAAATTTAGAATCCTTTTCTAATAAGTTATAAAGGGGTGTTTCAAGTTGACTAAAATTCTTGATGAATCTTCTATAATATTCAGCATGTCTTAGGAAAATTTGTACATCCTTTTGCTTCTCTGGTGTAGGCAAGGTACTGATGACTTCAATCTTTTCTAAATCTACTTGGATACCTTTTGACAAAATGAAATGACCTAGTACTACTCCTTCCATCATCATAAAACATTTTTCACTATTTAGGGAAAGGTTATAGTCTTGGCACCTCTTGAGAACTATCTCTAAGTTGGTTTTTGGCTCCTCAAAATTAGTCCCATAAATAGTAAAATCATCCATGTAGATCTCCATATAGTCAAAAAATATATTTGAAAAGATGCTAATAACATCTCATTTGAATGTGGTTGGGGCATTACATAGGCCAAAAGGTAAAAATAGGCAACCAAAAATTCCCCATGGGCATGTGAAATTTGTTTTTTATTGATCATCTAGAGCTATTTGTATCTGATTGTAATCACTTAAACTATCTAGAAAAGAGAAATATTTCTTACTAGCTAGATTGTCAAGAACTTGATCTATAAATGGTAAAGAAAAGTGGTCTTTCTCATTGGTTGAATTGAGATCACTATAATCTATGCAACCTCTCCATTTTCCTCCCTTCTTTGGTACTATAACTAGGGGTAAGACCCATTGGCTATTAGAGATGGGGTAGATAAGACCAACACTGAATAGTTTCTATAGTTCATTCTTAACTATATCCTTTAAAATAAGGTTAACTCTCCTCTAAGGCTATCAAATAGGTTTGAAATCAAGGCTAATGTAAATCTTTTAGGTGTGAAGCATATGGTCTAGTCCTTTCATGTCCATGTAGTCCCAAGAAAATGCTTTTTGATTCTCCTATAGTAAATACAACATAATCTTTTGATGAGAAGGTGATAAGTTATTATTTACATTCAACTCCCTTTCTGGACCAACTTCCATCTTAATAACCTTATTTGTCATGAATAACTGGGAAATAGGAGGAGAATCCATCTCATGAGGTAATAATGAGTGAATAAATTGGGAAGATTATAAATGTTGGGGTATGTTCAAAGGTGGTAATATGGTTTCTAGGATACATTCCACTTGAGGACACACTTGAGGTTCTACTCAATATTTATTCATCATAATGGATGAATTGATCTCATATTCTTCTTGAGAGGCTACAAATGACACTTGACCTATCATCATTAGCTTATGGATGGAATTGACCTCTAGATCATCATCACCCAAATCTATATTACTTGGCCATCTAGAATCAGTGGCTGAGTAGGGGAGTATCAAGTCAGATGCTTACTATGGATACCATTGGATATTGTTATCTTTCTAGATTGGTAAGCTATATAGGCATCTATAGTGGCTAACCATGGTCACCCTAAAATAAAAGGATATCCACTCATGTTAGCCTTCAGGGAAAGGACAAAAATTTCTCTTGGATACTCCCAAGAATTTAGGGTTACTTTGACATCTTCTATTATCCCATCCATTTTGATAGTAGAATTATCAACAAGCTAAAATATGGTTGGAATTTCTCTAAGACCAGTGATACGAAATTTAAACAATACCTCCTTTGCCATAAAATTTATAGATTCTTCTAAGTCAACGAAACCATTTTGAACTTGCATCCCATGAATGGTGATAGTAAGTATAGGACTTCCAAGGTCATAATATTTAGGTATAGTTAAGTTTTCCAACATTAAATCAAACAATTTTCCTAAGACATGAATAGTTTATTGATCCTTTTTCTTTCTTCTTGGTTTTTTGATACATGCTTCCTTGATAGCTTTAGTATAGGCAGGGAATTCCTTGATAGCATCATGTAATGTATTTGTACTATCATTTTCTTTAACTGATTGAGAAAATAAATTACTACATGGTTTTCTATAGGTTGGCCTTGTTCCATCAACCTATGGGGAAATGGAGGTTCTTTGGCAATTGGAGAGGTTTTTTGATTTGACACATCTATTTATTTAGTGGAAATCTTCAACTTCAATTATTATAGGCTTTTGGGGGTGAAGGAAGAGTAGTGCTTGACCTTAAGTGGATATCATTTTTTTGGTGTTTTAAAATGCTATAGGTTTCAAACTACCCCAATGAAAAAAATACACATCTAGGGGCAACTAACTCCCATCCTTAAGATATATTTTTAGACATTGGGCCAAATGCAAGGTTAGACCCTTCTTCTACTTTAGGCTCTGCAAAACCTAGGTGGGTGGACCTTAGATCCAATTAATATGGTACCAGTGCAAAAACATATTCTTGAATCTATAATCAACAAATTTAACCCTTATTTCTCCTAATGACTCATGCAATAATATAGATTTGCAGTAGCTAAATGTGAGATAATGAAATTCATAAGCTGAGTGAGGGCATTCTATGGTAGCTCTTCAACATAAAATGTAAAGATGATTTGAATTTGATTTGATTTTATATGTGTAGGGAAAGTGGATGAAAACGAAGTATAGACAACAAGCTAATGATCCTATAACTGATCAGTGCCTCATCCATTGGGCATTTCAAAAATCTTTCTCATGCATTTTGGATATCTAAGACACATATCTTATGCCAAGATTCTAGATCTATCCATTTACCTTGTAAATTGGATATCAATGTTCAATCTAAATCTCATTCTTACCTAATATCCTCCTCAATAAACTTGCAACCCTATTAATTTCCCCTAAGCATTTACATAACTCCTTGAATTACAAGCAATAATGAAACAACATACATCCTTAAGGGACTATAACTATGATGTAGGCTCTTTGTTCAAAGATCATAAAATATTATAGCTCACTAAGAAAGGAGAAAAGATTTAAAATGAAACTCAACATCTTCTATTCTTTGTATTGATTTCCTTGAAATAATACATGAAAATGCATGAAATTAACTCATACAATACCTAATAAACTAGACTATACAATGAACATATGCTTTCATACAAGAGTGAAAATGGTAGGAATGAGAAATTGATGGGATGAGAAGGGGGTATCATAGTCAAAGAAAAGCTTCATGGTTTGGAACCAGCACATCCCAGATCTTTCCATTTAGATTTCACAAATTCTAGAGAAACCATTTCTGCTTCAATTTTCCATTCCAAAGAACCTTTCCAACCCCCACAATGAAAGAGAGACATTACATATATAGGATTAAAGAATTCAATCCTAACCTAGAGATATTTTCATTTTCCCTTTCATTTCACAAAAGATCTGATTCTTCAATCATGACTCCAACTTCAATCTTGAAATTCAGCTTAACTAGAAAAAGAAATATCCATCATAACTAAAAATTGGAGCCAAATTATACTAGAATGGTTTAATATTCTCAAAATTAACTCAACAGACCTTTTACCATGTGTTTTTACCAAGCTTGTAGTTGGATCTTCAATATTCACCTATTTCACTAAGAAGGCCCAAAATTTACATAAATATGCTTATAGAACAAATTGGTGGATATTTTTGGAAAAACTAACTCCATATTAAGAAAGTACATTTCCTCCTAGTTCCAATGGTATATTGAAATCCATACTTCACATAAAAAATTTCCCTTTGAAAATCCAAGCTCCTTTTCATGGTTTTGCATAGCATTTTACAAAAAGTTGACCCTTTATAAAGTTTGAACTATATGGTAAATTCAAACTTTATTTAAAATCAGACCCCTGAGGAAAAAATAATAAAATATTGAAATTTATGCCCCTTTGAAATTTCCCTTATTTTTTCATCTAGGTCAAACTTGGTTTGACCATGTTGAGACGTGTCATATTCTAATTTGCTTGCTTCTTATACAATCATCTAACCTCCCCAACTAAGTGCCACATGGCATTGTCTCATTGGTCCTCTATTATACCATGTCAGTATGCTATGTCATCAGTCACTATGTTGCTATCTAAGTCAACATTTTGCCATGTCATCAGTGACATAGCAACCTTGCAACATGTGTCACTCACTGCTACATCAACACCTCAAGAAGCATGCCACATTTGAAGCTTATTCCATGTGTAAATTCTTGACTCATCCACCTCACTACCAGCTCACTACTACATGTCAACTTTTTATTGGGTTGCAATGTCTCTATGTTAACCTCCTTGCAACTTTCCTTTGGTGACATAACAACAACCATCAAATGTGCCACGTGTTGCCATCTTATGCATCATGAGATCTTCTTGCCACGCAATGCAACTTTTCATCATGTGGTTGGTCAGAACTCCACATCATCGCTACACACATTGTTTTCACCAGGTTTCCAAGTTTTCTAATGGGTTACTTGCTAGAATTTTAACTCTCTAGGAGGTCGCCATGTCGCTACCGGTGAGACCCTCCCATTTTTTGGTGGTGACATGGAAACCACCAAAATTTTAAACTTTTCTAATGACCATTCTAACATTTTTAGAAATTTTTTTGTCATGTCCCTTTTCTAATTTTTTTATGATATTTCCAACCTTTAATCAGATCTTTAAGATCAAACAACTAATATCACAAAGATCCTCCAAATTTCTCAAGAAACCCCAAATCAGGTATGTCAGAAATGGTGCCAAAAGCTTCACAGCTTCACCTATTATTAATAAATCTGAAAATGGACATTTTTACAGAAATTTCAGCAGCATAACAGCCTAAAAAATGAAATTTACAGATCTATATAGCCTTTACACAGCAGCTCACAAATGTAGGACAAAAACTATGCTCATCGGGCTCCCGAAATTAACACAAAAATGCCCGGAAACACCACAAAAATACTAATAAAATATCTCAGAAGTTTAATCACATCCCAATACATATATTAAGCTCTATTTTAACAACTTAAAGTCTAAAATATAGCAGCAACCAAAACTGATATAAAATGCTCAACTGAAAACACCAAACTCATGCAAAAAACACACCCAAAAACTCACAAATCTACACTGTTTAGTACAAAGAAAAACTCTGTATGAGCATGCACATGGAATGGCTTCAAACTCCCATCCTTAGCCTTCTTGGAAACCTGCAAACTCCCATTCTTGGGTCTCCCTGGAAACCTACAAACTCCCGTTCTTGGGTCTCCTTCTCCACAGGTTTGGCAGCCTCTGAAGAATAACAAAGAAATCAGCAAAATCAAGTTCTAGAATGAGCCCAAAATGCCTCCAAACCCCTTAAAAGAGGGCATAACCATAACTCACGTCCAAGAGAGGTTAATGAAAGATATTTTAATAATAATTTTCATTTATTAGTCCAATGGTTTCCAAAGATTAACCCCCCCTTTCTTTGAAACTTCACTTTCTTGGGCTTGCCTACCTTAGCAAAGATTATTATTTTTAATTATTTGAAAAGGGGACATGACAAGTCCTCCCCTCCCAAATATTGTTTGTCCTCAAGCAATGGCTAAACAATAAACCAATCAATCCACCTAGATCCCAAATGTAGTCATGAACTATACTACTACCAATTAACATAGGCTCCTACAATATCCTCTGCAATATGACCAAGAGGAATCCATAATCAAACTGATAATTATAGCTCAACCAAACTCCAAAATCACCACTACCATAGTCAAAAACCCATGAGACACAAACTCTTTGAACATCAAAACCCAAGTAAAGTGGACAAATCAAATTACCAACACAGTAAATACCATCAACGCATCCCACTGGCCCATATGGAATGTACAATCCAACTCTGCAACAATGGTGAATGCTCTCGAATGAAATTGTACCAAGTATGGAGAATCCACACACTGTACAACTCCTACAGTCAACATAACTCTGCAAATCATCAGCCATTATCTCATAACCATAACTCCCATGCACTGCTGATGGTGAAAAGACATTACAAGATAAAGAGTAAGAAATGGAATCCAAACCAAATTTGCCTGCCTTCAACTCCTCAAAACAAGGATCAAATTCTAATTGATGTACATACCTTGCAATATAATGTTGATTAAAAAAACCAATCTCAGTCAACAACTCACCATGAACAAGTGATACAACCCACTGTGACTGATCACTAGCTAAGTCAAGAGATGTCATAGCCAAAGGAGTAGAATCAATAACAACACCCACTAAAGCATCACTCCCAAAATCCTACTCTAAGTCACATATTATCAAGTTGTCAACTGCAGAACCTATCACCATGTCATGCCCATCACAACTCTCATCTTGAGGCATCAAACTGTCCCATAATTGATGATAAGCACTAGGAACCAAAGTACGTCTCTGTATCATCATCTCATCAACATGGTCATCAAAGGTAAATTGATGAGTGTACCTCACAGTGTAATGCCGATAGAATGCGCCAATCTCAGTCAGTGGCTCAGACTGTAATCTAGATGAAACTAACTGCAATTGATCATTAACCATGTTGGAACTGACTACTACCTCTGAAGATATCACCAAGGGAGTAGTATTACTAGCAGGAACCATGCCAACTGTTGACTCACCAACATCACACATGCTCTTTGATACATCTCTAGTCTCTGTGCCATCAGTACTAGAGGCCACCACCATGTCAGGCATACAAAAATCTGCTACAAAACCCAACTCAATTGAACCTGACTCTAGTGGGAATGAGCCTGATATGCCAATGTTAGTATCAAGGATGGATGCATCCCCATCTCCACTGTCTCTGACAATCTCGGCCATGGAAATCCTCAAATCACCAAACACCATAGCTTGTGACTGTATAGAATCAAGTAAAGACTGTAGCTGCTCTAACTCTATGGTCACCTTAGCCAAATGAAACTGTGACTCCTTGAAAGCCAACTGTGTACTATCAAGAATCTCAGAAGTCACCTCAAGCTGCTCAGTAAGCTCACTCACCTCATCTTCCTTGGCCAACAATGCATCATATGCTGTACTGCCCCACTCCATAAGATAATCTCTGTCAGCTACCAACTGCATATAATTCTGTCTCAAAATCTGAATAGCCTCCCATAAAGAGTGGATCTCTGTCAAGGAAAGATAACTGCATTCCTGCTCATTACTAGTAGGAGAACCCCATCCATAAACTGCTAACAACTGACAAGCAACATCAAAATGCTGGCAAGTGATAGCAATGTCTCAATCACTAACTCTTAACTGATTAGACACATGATGGCATTGGCTTGACTATCTCCTACAAACCTCCTCTGATGCACTGTCTAAAGGAGTATCCTCAAAGTCACTAGTCTCTAGAGTATTACAATCCATACCCTGTGAATCAAATCTAAAGCTCATATCAACATACGGAGTATCAAAAACATTAGCACTGCTATCCAAGTCCTCTGTACCCAAGGAAACTAAGTCTTCAATACTGCCCACTACATCCTCCTGGATGTCATCAATGCCAATATGATCCTGGGACTCATCTGTACACACTGCCAAATATGAAATATCATCAACACATTCTAGCAAGTATGGTCGACTGGATATATGAACAAAGCCCAACACCGGTGTATAAAAACTAATACCAACATCGGATAAGCTCCTGGCACAAGAAAAGACAACACCATGCAATCTGCTAATCAAATCCATGGTAGCACCCAAACAATCATTGCTACCAAAAAGTGTTAAAGATTTACAGTCAACCGAACCCCAAATGCCAATATAACAATCTCGAGTCCATATCTGTAAACTAGAATTAGCTGGTAACTCAAGCAAAATCCTCACTTGAGTAATATGACCAATACCAACTAAATCCACATACCTGTCATGATGAGATAATGTAGTGGCAATACTGTCTTCACTCACCCTCAGCTAGCGGGATAAATCATGTGAAGTACTACTAGCCTCAACCTCATGTGACGAAGCATCTAACTATGCCTGGTACTCTCTCTCAAAAAAGTCATGAATGCTCAATGTCTGCTCATCTACACTAGGTATCTCACCATCATGCACAACAACATCCTCATAATCATCATCCTTGAGGTCAAATCTATCTATCACTCTTTGACTAAAATCATCAAATGTAGTTACCTGATCATGACCTTGAGTAGTCATTCCATGATACCACCAATCATAGGCTGCATCTTCCAAGTGTAGACTTGCAATTTGAACAACATCACTCTCCTTCATGGGGTTAAGTGTGAAGAAGGTCTGTAATTTTTGTAGCCATGCTCTAGCTGAAATTTTATTTGTTCCATCAAAAGTAGGTGCTATAAACTTGCTTATTTTATTTTTGAGCTCTCTTCCACTTATGTCATGCTCCCTTCTGTACTCTTTCTTGGGCATCAAAGTGTTCATCATATCCACATATTCCCTAAAAGGAACCGAACTATGAAATTCATCATCTAAGCCATTATAAGTAGCTCTTAATGTAATCAAGTTACCTGTAACCTCTTCCATAGGATTAATGGTTGGATTTGGTACTGGTGGCTCATCTGCAGGCAAGAAAATAGTTTTGGTTGATTTAGATGGTGTGGATTTCAGATTTCTTGGCTCCTCTAAAGTGCTCCCTTTCTCATTAATAGATGCAACTCCTTGTAGTTTTTCTGTCAATATTCGCAAAGCCTCTCTAGTTTCTGCCAAACTATCCACTGTTTGCTTCTGAGTATTTTGGATGTCTTGGAAGAATTTCTTTGCCATCTCATCTAGATCAGCCATACTTTTCCCTTCCTTGGATTTTGTACTTTTACTTTCAACTGGAGGTTTGATCAAAGTTTATTTATTCTTTTCTTGCTGCAAATATCTTTTTTCTCTTTCACTTAGTTGCATGCAACCATAAATTTTGACATGCAGCTGATTAGAAGCAACATGCAACCACCAAATTCACCAAGAACTAACATGCAAATGATTAGAAGTAGAATGCAACCATAAATTTTGACATGCAGCTGATTAGAAGCAACATGCAACCATAAATTATGACATGCAAGATCTGGGTAGTTGTCAAAACTAACATGCAAGATCTGGGTAGTTGTCAAAACTGACATGAAAACTTCTACAAACCCTCAGGCTAGCAAGATCATGGCTCTAATACCACTGAAATTTCCCCTTTTTTGATTTGATATGGTATTTCACGCCTCTAATCAGATTTTCAAAATCAAACAACTGATATCACAAAGATCCTCCAAATTTCTCAAGAAACCCCAAATCGGGTATGTCAGAAATGGTGCCAAAAGCTTCACAGCTTCACCTATTATTAATAAATCTGAAAATGGAAATTTTTATAGAAATTTCAGTAGAATAACAGCCTACAAAATGAAATTTCCAGATCTATATAGCCTTTACACAGCAGCTCACAAATGTAGGACAAAAACTATGCTCATCGAGCTCCCGAAATTAACACAAAAATGCCCGGAAACACCAAAAAAATACTAATAAACTATCTCAGAAGTTTAATCACATCCCAATACATATATTCAGCTCTATTTTAACAACTTAAAGTCTAAAATATAGCAGCAACCAAAACTGATATGAAATGCTCAACTGAAAACACCAAACTCATGCAAAAAACACACCCAAAAACCCACAAATCTACAATGTTTAGTACAAAGGCAAACTCTGTATGAGCATGCACATGGAATGGCTTCAAACTCCCGTCCTTAGCCTTCTTGGAAACCTGCAAAATCTCATTCTTGGGTCTCCCTGGAAACCTGCAAACTCCCGTTCTTGGGTCTCCTTCTCCACAGGTTTGGCAGCCTCTGAAGAATAACAAAGAAATCAGCAAAATCAAGTTCTAGAATGAGCCCAAAATGCCTCCAAACCCCTTAAAAGAGGGCATAACCATAACTCACGTCCAAGAGAGGTTAATGAAAGATATTTTAATAATAATTTTCATTTATTAGTCCAACGGTTTCCAAAGATTAACCCCCCCTTTTTTCGAAACTTCACTTTCTTGAGCTTGCCTACCTTAGCAAAGATTATTATTTTTAATTATTTGAAAAGGGGACATGACATTTTTCCATTTACTCCATTTTGTGTGCTCATTTAAAATTGAATAACTATCATCGACCAAGTCGGGCCCACCATGTAGTTGCCTCAAGTTATAAAACCCACATGTCTTGCAGACATATTGGTTACTATTCATTATTGTATTTAAACACTTCAAGAAAGCCCCACCAACTTAATGTGGGACTAAACCTATGAACTATTTTCTCCTTGCATCACACGGCTTTGGATTGCATCTCCTCCTTTGAAAATGCCACAGCTTCTCCTTGTACTTCAACTAACCTATTGTCTATTAACAAACATAATGGCATCTCATCTATATAGTTTGGACTAGTGTAGAAGTCCACATATTTCAATTCTCATTTCACCAAGAACTCCCCTACTTTCTTGGATAACTATTGTTTCTCCATTGTTCCTATGCATGTAGCTAATATTGGAACCTATTGTGCCAATGATTGCATCTGCATATGAAAGTGGAATTTGCAAGTGTTGATTCACCTATAGTATAATAGCTGTCGGTGGCTAGTTTCCAACACCATTTCCCACAAGGGAAGGATATCTACCATACATAGATAATCCATGAAAAAGCTCATAATCTGAAGGAGGAAGATCAGAGGGAGGATAATAACTTTCATGTTGGAGAGGAGGGCAAAATATTGAGAAGACTTTCCAAGTCCTATAACACTGTTACTAGGCAAAGAGCTACTCTGATTGAGTCCCCATGACTGATGGGGCACATTATCTTCAATTTGAGACTAATATGCCATCATCCTATTTGACTCAAAGAGAGGAAGAACATTGTGATCAACTAAAAATTTCTAAGTTGAGGACACAATTGACTCAAGTGCTTTGTGAACATTCTCATCTTTTACTCTCCTATTGCCATGAAATGCCCTTGTTGTGGGCTCCCTTTCTTTTGGATGCATGGATACCTTGCTTTACATGTTGGCCTCATTATTAAATTGACTATGGGTGGCTTATACCTTTTAGTATCTATCATTCCTATACAAGGGAATGTATTTTTTTTAAAATAGGTCTACCCCTATTTTGAAGTGGCTTCCTCTTTAATGTTGTGCTCTCCTCTTATTTGTTCATGCGGCTTCCCATGCATGTATAATTATCTGCTTAAAATCATAAGCTTAGCCAATGGTTCTATATTCATTATCTCCCCCATAGAACTTCTCATTTGGATCACTATCAGGTTGAGGATCATCTCTCATGGATGGAGTATTTGGATCATAATGAGCTGAATTTATATCCAAATTCAAAAGATACTTGGCAATGTCTTCTCTAATCATATCTTCAAATGTAACATAAGCTTTCTCATACAAACCACTTTCACAATAGGCATGAATGAGAGTAGTAAATGGATATTTAGTGGGAAATATACCTTGTTTTCTTATTCTCAAGAAAGCATCTTCAACTTTGTCACTCATTTTCTTCTGTCCACCATATGCCCTTATCAGAGAAGTGAATGTCCAAACAATAGGCTTCAAGCCCAATGCTACATCTCCTAAATAAGCTCTTCCACAACCCCATACATAGTCCCATGAACATGCCATTGGATTTGAAAAGGCATATACTTATATCTAACATTCAGTGAGTCACAATTGTTTTGATCTCCCAAATTATACACAATCCCACATATATATCAATCTGATGCAATTAATCAAGCCCCAAAGTGGGCTTGGCTAAAAAAAATTCAATTTTGAACAACTAAAAAATAAAAACTGACACACTCACCCTCTGGCATTGATTTGAAATAAATTTGACCACAAAAAATGAATTTGAAGCTCAGTTTACATCTTTGTGCAAACTATCAATTTTGCATCAGGAGGTCCTTTAACTGGCCTTAAAAACTTACCCAAACATTTGACCAGGCTCTAAAACCATACAAACTAATTCTTTGTTTCACAATCTCTTACCCTAAAAAATATTTTCTCATGAAAAATTCTCAGTCAAAAGATATTGACTGACGAAGTTGCCCTTTCAAAATTATCTGCAAGTAAACATGTTAGAAAACCACAGAACATGTTTGGATTTGGCTTTGAAAACTTAGCAAACTGACACTTGGGGAAATGAAAATTGGGGCTTTCGTTCATTGTCATGAGGAGATTATGGATCTATGATTTTAGCTCATGATGAATAACTATATGCATTTGGAAAATGGTCAAAGTGAGCTACTCATAATTTTTAGACTAGAAACACTAATAGAAAAGTATTTTTTGCAAATGGAATGGACTTGGGAAACTGTGCAGATGGATTCGTCAAGACTTGAAAATTGGCACACTTGAAGTATATATAGAGTAAAATGTAGTGGTACAATCCATTCAATCTCACCTATCATGAATTTTGAGATATAATATCACAAACAAGCATTCTAACATATCTACACTTCTTGACACCAGTAAAAAGTTGCAAGTTGCATTTGGAATTACATTCAAAAATTGAACAAATAGATTTGCCATAAACTCAAAATTGAAATATAGAAATTCTTTGACCTATAAAATGAAATGCAAAAGGAAATTTCTCATTTTGGTCAACTGGGTCAAAATTATAACAAGTCAAATAGGGCTTCCCAAAATTCAAAACAAATTGCATTAGCATGACATCAATTAATGACCAACTTTGAGGGATTCAAAACCTAGTCAAACAAGCTCAAAGCAACCCAACATTTTAAACATAGGCTCTTTGGTATGGACACTAGACATTCAAAAAGTAGTGAGTCATGAAACATTACTAGGTGCAAGATATTTGATTGCAAACAAGGCCTCCAATTGTTGTTTGACACTTGCGTAAAAATGCAAAATTGGCAATTGCTCAAAACAAGACTTCACAAAATGGCTTGAAATAGAAATTTATCAGCATGGGATGCATAGACACACTAAATGCATGGTGTTAGAAACATTAAACACCTCTTGAGCTTCTACAGTACAGCAAGGTACATATGCATATAAAAGCATTTAAGGGCTTGATTTTTCAAAATTTTCAACTCATGACTGAAAATTGAGCATGCAATTTTCAGTCCCAACTAACTCAATTTTGATTTTTTATACCTAGATTGGGAAAATTTTATTCTATAAAAAATCAAACCAATAGTGGCTCTATCTGGAGATGCATTTCCCTTACAAGCATGGCATGAATTTAGATCTTTGGATGAAGCAAACCACACACCTGACTGCAGAAGCTTCTCTCTAATAACTTTATTGAAAGCAAGAAAACTACTCCTACTATGTACACATGATGGCCCTGGGCCACCAAATTTTTTTCAAAACTTATTACCTCTATCATAAATCTTATTTTCATTAACATTTTCTTGAGTTAAACTACAATTTTCATTCTCCTTTGTTTCACCTAACACATCAACACTTTCAATCACTTTGTTAGGCAGAACAAAATTGTCATCATTCTCATAGTGCAAATAAAACTCAAAGACTATTTCAACCTCATGCTCACTATGAGAAAAAAACATCAGCATGCTCATGATTACACAAAATGAACTAAGAATCAAAATCCAACAATGACTTGTGCATGTTGATCAAAAACAAAAAAACTTCATATTCTACACCATTCACCAAGTTGCATCTACCAAAAAATTGCAACTCACCTTGTGTTTTCAGCTGCAAAGAGTATGTGAAATCTGATTGTTTCCTACTTGCAGTCATGTCATTCACTAAATCAAATTTATCTTTCATTGAAACCTCTTCACATTCTCCAAACAACTGATTAGTTACCAAGCAAGAAAACTCATTCTGAAAGTGCTCATCTAACTGAATGTTAGAATAAACCTTGAACTTATATTTACAAGACTTACCAGCATATAAAGAAAATCTATAATTTGATTGACAACTTTCATTGTTTTCCTCTTTGTCATTTGAAACATCAAAACAAATTTTAGCAAGATTAGCACGAAAATAATTTGAAATAGTATCAAACTTCCCTTCACTAACATCCCCCACATCTAACAAATCATCATGTGCAAAAATATTTGAGGTACTATGATATACACCTCCAAAGTCTAACAAAGATTGTTTGGATTCTACTTCTCTTTCCAAATCAAACTTTGGGGAAGTAACTTGACTGAATGAAGAAATATTATGATAGAAAATGTGAGCATCCTTAGAAATACTTACATACTTTTCAAAATCACGAGCCAACATATTTGAAATTTCATCAGGGCTCAAGAAGACTGCCTCACAATTCTTCTCCCAGCTGTGATTATCATCTAGATGATATGATGAACTTATAACAACAAGATCATTAGTATAAAAATATAGAAAATTAGTATTATTATAACATTTGTTCTTATCATTGCAATCACTACCTCTACCACTATTACATAATTTCTCAACTTCATATCTACTAGAACCAAGCTTATTTTCACTTTCATATCCATCTTCATTATGCTAATTGCAATTACCTGATTCATTTGAATTTCAATCCTTCTCTTCACATTCAAAAGATAAATTATCTTTCTCTAAGGATTCATTATATTCATTACTACCTTGACTTTCAGCATACTCATTATCATTAGAAGATATAGCATGAAATCTATAATCACTACTTTCCATCTCTTCAATGAATCTTTCAATTTGCAAAATTCTTTGTAATCTTATAGGTGCTGGCCAATTTACTAAATTAGGCACTAGAACATCAAGGAAAATACTAGGAGAGGAAGATTCCTCAGGTCTACAATGAAAAGGCATCTTTCTGATTACTGATTTAAACCTTAAATAACATTGTTTAGCACTTAGACCTTGAGTACTTCCTACTTGAATTCTTATAACACTAAAAATATTTGTGTAGATCAGTTTATTCAACATAATAATGCTGTTGCTCATAGTTTCTAAAATTTTAGAATTTGGCAAACTAACCTCAGATCTGAAATCCAACTCCATCATAAAGTAAAACTTCTACCTCTTCCTTCTAGTGTTGAAAATCACTGAATAGAGGCAACCTTGTTTTTAACATTTGACTTCCATGAAAAGAAAACATAAAAACCAAAATACCTCAAGTGTTGATGCTAAACATTGATCTGCTAATTTGGCATAGGTACAAGACTATAATTCCTTCACACCACTAGTCAAAACTTTGTAGAGCCTCCATCTTCTTGAGAGAGGATAAAGAAATCATTTTTATGATCAACCTTTTACAATTCAGTTTCTTATAATAGTAGATTGCAAACAAAACTTTAAAATTTTATCAAGAATTTAAACTTCCTTTTCAAGAAACTATCAAAAGCTTTAGATCTGCCCATACAACTAAAAATCCTTCAAATTATGCAATGAAATCAACTAGGAACAAACTAGTATAGAGATTTGAGAGTCACCACTCACACTTTGTGAGAAATAAAACTTAATTTATCACTTGAAATTTTTTAACTTGATTATTTGTTGTAGGAGAAATGCAAACCATCAAACCACTCTTGTAGATTTATAAACTTGGAAAAGGGAACACAAACTTTATGGTCATTCTTGACTCTAATTTTACAATAGCACTTTGAAAGATAAAATCCAACTGAATTGACTGAAGATGAACACTCCTAACAACATGATTTACATTCAACCTCAAAGCTACTATTGCAAATGGATAAAACTTCATTGGGGTGCATGACTTAGAGTGAGAAAATCAGAAAGAACATTAGAGAACTTACTACTACAACCTTTTTAAGCACTTCTTCTAATGTATTGAATCTCTTGTTTTAAATTCTCAAGTTTGTGTACCATTCAGATTCAATACATTCCCCAACAGAGTCATCATCTTGATGGTGTTTTAATACACTATATGTTTCAAATTACTCTGATGAGAACAAGACATATCTATGGGCAGCTAACTCCCATCCTTAACACATATTTTCAGACACTAGTCTAACTATAAGGCTACACCCTTCTTCTACTTTAGGCTCTACAAAACCTAGGTGGGTGGACCTCAAACTCAATTAATATGGTACTAGTGCAAAAACATATTCTTGAATCTATAATCAGAAGATTTAACCCTTATTTTTCCTAATGACTCATGCAATAACATAGATCTACGATACCTAAATGCAAGATAATGAAGTTCATAAGCTGAGTGAGGGCATTCTATTGTATCTCTTCAACATAGAGTGTAAAGATGATTTGAATTTTATTTGGGGAAAGTGGATGAAAATCAAGTATAGACAACAAGCTAACAATCCTGTAACTGATCAGTGCCTCATCCATTGGGCATTTCACAAATCTTTCTCATGCATTTTGGATATTTAAGACACATATCTTATGCCAAGATTCCATATCTATCCATTTACCTTATAAATTGGATATCAATGTTCAATCTAAATCTCATTCTTACCTGATATCCTCCTCAATAAACTTGCAACCCTATAGATTTCCCTGAAGCATTTACATAACTCCTTGAATTACAAGCAACAATGAAACAACATACAACCTTAAGGGACTGTAACTATGATGTAGGCTATTTGTTCATAAAACATTATAGCTCAATGAGAAAGGAGAAAAGATTTAAAATAAAACTCAACATCTATTGTTCTTTGTATTGATTTCTTTGAAATAATACATGACAGTGCATAAAATTAACTCGTAAAGTACCTAATAAACTAGACTATATAATGAACATATGTTTTCATACAAGAGAGAAAATGGTGAGAATGAGAAACTGGTGGGATGGGAAGGGGGTATGATAGCCAAAGCAAAGCTTCATGGTCTGGAAGTAACACATCCTAGATCTTTCCATTCAAATTTCACCAATTCTAGAGAAACCATTTCTACTTTAGTTTTTCATTCCAAAGAACCTTTGCAATACTTTCCAATGCCCACAATGAAAGAGAGACATTACATATATTAGATTAAAGAATTCAATCCTAACCTAGAGATATTTTCATTTTCCCTTTCATTTCACAAAAGATCTGATTCTTCAATCATTACTCCAACCTCAATCCCAAAATTCAACTTAACTGGAAAAACAAATACCCATCATAACTAAAAATTAGAGCCAAATTATACTAGAATGGAATAATATTCTCAAAATTAACTCAATAGACCTTTTACCATGTGTTTTTACCAAGCCTATAATTGCATCTTCAATTTTTGCCTATTTTACTGAGAAGGCCCAAAATTTACATAAATCTACTTATAGCATGAACTGGTGGATATCTGTGCAAAAACTAACTCCATATTCAAAAATTTCATTTCCCTTTGGTTCAAATGGTATATTGAAGTCCATAATTTGGATAAAAATTTCCCTAGTTATGCCCCTTTGAAAATCTAGGCTCCTGTTCATGGTTTTGCATAGCGTTTTACAAAAATTTGACCTTTATAAAGTTTGAACTATATGGTAAATTCAAACTTTATTTAAAATCAGACCTGTGAGGAAAAAATAATTAAATATTGAAATTTATACCCCTTTCAAATTTCCCTCATTTTCCTATCTAGGTCAAACTTGGTTTGACCATGTTGAGACATGCCATATTTTGATTTGCTCACTTCTTATATAGTCATCTAACCCCTCCAACTAAGTGCCATGTGGTATCATCTCATTAGTCATTTGTTCTACCATGTCAGCATTCCATGTCATCAATCACTATGTCGCTATCCGAGTTAGCATTCTGCCATGACTTTAGTGACATAGTGACCTTGTAACATGTGTCACTCATGGCCATGTCAGCACCTCAGGAAGTGTGCCACATCTTAAGCTTTCACCACATGTTAGTTCCTAACTCATCCACCTCACTATCGCTCACTGCCATGTGTTAGCTTTTTATTGGGTCGCCATGTTGCTATGTTAACGCCCTACAACTTTCCTTTGGTGACATAATGACAACAGTCGAATGTGTCACATGTCACCATCATGTACATCATTAGATCTACTCACCACACAACACCACTTGTCACATGTGGTTGGTCAGAACTCCACATCATCATTGAGTCATTCTGTACACATTATTCTTTTTGAGTTTCCAGGTTTTCTAGTAGGTCACTTGCTAGAATTTTAACTCTTCGAGAGGTTGCAATGTCACTACCAGTGAGATCCTCCCATTTTCTGGTGGCAACATGGTGACCACTAGAATTCTAAACTTTTGTAACAATTTTTCTAACTTTTTTGGCAACTCTTTCCATTTACTCCACTTTGCATGCTCATTCAAACTTGAACAACTATTAGCAACTAGGTTGGGCCCACCACATGGCTACTTCAAGCTATAAAAGCCACATGTCTTGAAGACATATTGGTTACTATGCATTATTGTATTCAAACACTTCAGGAAAGCCTCACCGACTCAATGTGAGACTAAACATGTGAACTATTCTCTCCTTGCATCACACAGCTTTGGACTGCAACTCCTCCTTTGCAAATGTCATGGCTTCTCCTTATACTTCAATTAAACTATCATCTATTAATGAACATAACAACATCTCATTTGTATTAATTGTCAAGCAATTTGGACTAGTGTAGCAGTTCCACATATTTCAAATATCATTTCAATAGGAACTCCCTTACTTTCTTGGATAACTATTATTGCTCCACTAGTCCTATGCATGTAGCTAAAATTGGAACCTATTGTTCCAATGATTGCATCTACATATGAAAGTGGAATTTTCAAGTGTTGATTCACTTGTAGTATAATAGTTGTTGGTGGTTGGTTTCCAACACCATTTCCCCCAAGGGAAGGATCTCTACCATACATAGATAATCCATGATGAATATCAGAATTTGAAGGAGGAAGATCAGAGGGAGGATAATAACTTTCATGTTGGAGAGGAGGGGCAAAATATTGAGAAGACTTTCCAAGTCCTGTGACATAATTATTGAGCAAAGAGATACTTTGATTGAGTCCCCATGACTAATGGGGCATGTTATCTTCAATTTGAGACTAATACACCATCATCCTACTTGACTCAAAGACAGGAAGAACACTATGATCAACTAAAAATTTATAAGGTGAGACACAATTGATTCAAGTGCTTTGTGGACATTCCCATCTTTTACTCTCTTATCGCCATGAAATGCCCCTTCCATGGGCTCCCTTTCTTTACATGTCTACCTCATCATTAAATCAACTATGGGTGGCTTATACCTTTTAGTATCTATCATTCCTACACAAGGGAACATTTTTTTTTTTTAAAGGTCTGCCCCTATTTTGAAGCGGCTTCCTCTTTAATGACGTGCTCTCCTCTTATTTTTTAATGCGACTTCCCATGCATGTATAATTAGTTTCTTAAAATCTTGAGCTTGGCTATTGGTTCTATATTCATTATCTCCTCCATAGAACTTCTCATTTGGATCACTGTCAAGTTGAGGATCATCTCTCGTGGATGAAGTGTTTGGATATAATGAGCTGAATTTACATCCAAATTCAACAAGTACTTGGCAGTGTCTTCTCTAATCATATCTTCAAATGTAACATAAGCTTTCTCATACAATAAGCATGAATGAGAGTAGTAAATGGATGTGAAATGGGAAATATACATTGTTTTCTTATTATCAAGAAAGCATCTTCATCTTTGTCACTCATTTTCTTCTATCCACCATGACCTTATCATGGAAGTGAATGTCCAAACATTAGGCTTCAAGCCCAATGCTCCATCTCCTAAATAAGCTCTTCCACAACCCCACACATAGTCCCATGTACATGCCATTGGATTCAAAAAGGCATATACTTATGTCTAACATTTAGTGAGTCAGTTGTTTCAATCTCCCAAATCATACACAATCACACATATCTATTAGCTTGATGCAATTAGTCAGCCCCAAAGTGGGCTCGACTAAAAAAAAAAATCATTTTTGAACAACTGAAATGCAAAACTAATGCATTCACCCTCTAGCACTAATTTGCAACAAATTCAACCACTAAAAATGAATTTGAAGCTCATTTTACATCTTTTTGCAAACTGTCAATTTGGCATTAGGAGGTCCTTTGACTGGCCTTAAAAATTGACCCAGACATCTGACTGGGCTATGAAACCATAAAAACTAATTCATTATTTTGCAGTCTCTTACCCTATCAAATTTTTTCTAATGAAAAATTCTCAGTCAAAAGATATTGACTAAAAAATTTTCCCTTTTAGAATTATCTTCAAGTAAACATGTTAGAAAACCATAGAATGTGTTTGGATTTGGCTTTGAAAATTGGACAAACTGAGACTTGGGGAAATGAAAATTGGGGCTTTGGTTCACTATCATGAGTAGAGTATGGATCTAGGATCTATGCTCATGATGAATAACTAGACACATTTGGTGAATGGTTAAAGTGAGCTACTAAGAATTTTCAGACTGGAAACACTGATAGAAAAACATTTTTTACAAATGGAATGGACTTGGGAAAGTGTGCAGATGGATTTCTCAAGACTTGAAAATTGGCACACTTAAATTATTTTTAGAGTATAATGTAGTGGTACAATCCATTTGATCTCACCTATCATGAATCTCAAGATATAACATCACAAATAGGGGTTCTGACAAATCTACACTTCTTGACACTAGTACAAATTTACAAGTTGCATTTGGAATCACATTTGAAAATTGATCAAATGGACTCATCATAAGCTCAAAATTGAAATAGAGAAAGTATCTAACCTCTAAAATGGAATGTAAAAGGAAATTTCTCATTTCAGGCAATTGGGTCAAAATTATAACAAGTCAAGTAGGGTTTCCCAAAATTTAGAACAAATTACATCAGTATGACATCAATAAATGACCAACTTTGAGGGATTCAAAACCTAGTCAAACAAACTCAAAATGACTCAAAATATAAAACATAGGCTCTTTGATATGGACACTAGACATTCAAAAAGTGGTGAGTCATGAAACATTACTGGGTGCAAGATATTCAATTGCAAATAAGGCCTCCTATCACTATTTGACACTTGGGTAAAAATCCAGAATTGGTGATTGCTCAAAACAAGACTTCATGAAATGGCTCGAAATGGAAATTTATCATCATGGGACACATAGACATGTTGAATTCATGGTGTTAGAAACATTAAACACCTCTTGAGATTCTCAAGTACAATCAAGTACATATGCATCAAAAAGTGTTTAAGGGCTTGATTTTTCAAAAATTTCAACATGTGACTGAAAATTGACCATGCAATTTTCAGTCCCAATAGACTCAATTCTGATTTTTTATAGCTAGATTGGGAAAATTTTATTCTGGAAAAAATTAGACCAACACATTCAAGAAAATAACATAACCTTGTTGTTTTGCTAGTTGTTTGGTATTGTTGGGATTAGGATTAGGTTAAACTAGCAGCTAAGTTTTCTTAGGAGAAGTATTAGTGGCTACAGGAGGATCCATTAGAGCCTATTGCTGAGGTGGTGGTATTAAGGCTTTCTAATTAGGTTGTTTATTCCATTTTTGGTTTTGTTGCCAACCCTGTTGAGGTTGATGCTAGCCTTGCTAATATTGCTACTAACCATGCTAAACTTTCTACCAACCTTGTTGAGGTTGTTGCCAACCTTTTTGGGGTTTTTGTCAATTTTTATTTCCACTAGAACTTGTATTTTTCCATTGATTTTTTACTATTATAACTTTGAAGAGGATCTTGTGGTATACCTTGTCTTTGAACCCATGGCCTTCATTGAGAAACATAGAGCACTGCTCCATTTTCATCAATGGATTTAAACTTATTAGGTATTGGTTGTGTCTCTAGGATTGCAATTTATTTGCATCTATAATGCCTTTTCTTTTTGCTATGATGTGGGCAGTATTCAACTAAGATGGTATCAGTTTCATCCTTCTTCCTTCTTGCTTGTATGGTATCTAGCTAAGTGGCTACATCATTAATGATGTCTTATTTGAAATCTGATAGAAAATAGGATAGTTCCATCTTTTATATTTCTAAACTTCCATTAGACTTATGTGGTAGGTCTTAAACTCCCCTACCTTTGTTTAGAGTGGCCCTAGAATAATTCAAACATATACTTTGTATATCAATCTAGGTTTTTGAGTGATATCTCCTCCTACCATAAGATCTAGAACTTTAATACTTCCATCATTTACACCTCTCAGAAAAAAAAAAGTTTCTTAGATTCTTCATTTAGTTGATGTTGTGTGTTATGCTCCAGGTTGAACATGAACCATGAAACATAGTCTTCCAATGTTTCATCATCCTTTTGTTCATCCCCTTTCAAATCTTGACCCCTACAACATTTTTAATACTTTGTAAGAAACAAATTTCTCATTATAGGCCAATCTACTATAGCATTGGAACCCAACCCCATGAACCATCCTAGAGTAGCTTCCTTTAAGGTAGATTGAAAAAGCTTTAGCTTTTGAGCATTAGTTTTATAGTCATAACTTTTATAAAGGATATCAAACTCAAAGAGGAAGGTTTCAAGGTATTCAGTAAATAGGCCATAGAACTTGAGAAGTATAGCAGAAGGTATGTTCTTCAAGTTTTGATTACCTTGTTGAGGAGGGATAGGAAAAGGAAATGTAGGTTGAGGCTAAGCCATTCTTGGAGGATGAACTGGTGGTGGTGGTAGTTTATAGATAACAAGGGCAAGTAAATTATCTTGGTATTTAGGTTCAATAAAGAGATCATTCAAATGTAAGGATTATTCAAAGGATGAAAGTATTCATTCTTGAGCATTTTCAAAATGCTTTTCTTGTTCATTATCGATGTGAGGTTTTTTAGGCTTAGGAATAAATATGTCTTCCTAAATATCATAAGGAATAAATCTCCCAAGGAGGTCTCTTCTTCTATGCATGCAAAATAATGCAGAATTTAAACTAACAAAATGACTTTAGGGTTGAATTAGATTGACACCTTCCCCAAAAATGGTGCAAAAAATGTCTGGTCAACTTAATATCTTAGTAACAAAGGATTGGATGTCCTTTTATAGTGATTCTATCGTTGGATAGCTTCATGTATTTTACTTAAAATATTATACTAAATTTAATTAATTTGTCAACCCAAGAGTGTAAACTTGAGATGGTGACTACAAAGTATATGCTATAATTCTTCTTTAAGTAATTACAACTAAATCAAAGGAAATGTTGAAGGAAATATATTCTATAAACTGAGACAACAACTTAAATCAAAGCTTAAAGTAAGGTTGCAAATAATAAACCTATCTATGCACCTACGCTATAGGAATAATTGATTGATTTTGTTATCAATGGATATAGTAGCAACAAAATTCTAACTTGCAAGGAAATAAACAAGGAAATAAAATCTATTCTAATGGAGTAGCTCACTCACCAAGTGCCCCCCCTTAGATGAGTGAACAAGACAATCAAGATAGGATAAATAAACTTGAACCACTCATTCTATTCATTAATGGTGATAGAAGTAAACTTGAATAAAAATAGTATCACACTCCAATGCCATGAAAATTGACTTATCATATCCTTCTTTCAAAACTACCCTCAAAGCTACAAAAGTCATTATTTAAAGGAAAATACAACTACTTCCTAACTTTATGATCACTCCATAAATGAGGATCAATTATAGACTCATTAAGTTTGAAACAAAATTATCATTAACCACGAATAAATCCTCCAAGAATATAGAAAGTTTTGGAAGCTACATTTGTGGGATGCACCAATAGAAAGCATGTCATGAATTTCTCCACTCATGATGGTTTAGTAATCTGGTTGGCTTTGATTTTAGTTTTGAGGTGTTGATCTTTGAATATCCATGGCAAGTACCTATAAAACATTCAATGCACACACAACTTCCACATACATATATTTATTCCATCATCAATATTAGAGAAAAGGTGTAAATTTCAAATTACCACTCTTGCAAATCCTATGGCTACAAGAGGAAAACTACCCAAAACATAGTATAAATGGGAAAACATTTATTAGCATGTAACATAACTTCATTATACCATTTTTATCTATAGATTCAAGAAAATATAGCCTATCTGAACTATCCATACTTCTACTTCATGTCTTCACATATATATAGCATATACATAAAAACATAAGTTCATCTACTTAAAATCATAAAATTGTGACTATTTTTACAAGATAACTTCTTAAAAAATAGATAAAAATAACTTAAAGAAATGGCCTTTTGGAGGTCCATCAATCTTAATTATAATGAGTCACATTTCTATGAAAATAAGTTAGATGGCTATGCCAAATAGGTTTCAAGTTTGACTGCTCTCCTTTAGAAGATCAACATTGATATTCCTTCTACTTCTCACAGATTATCTTCATCATCATCATTTTAGTTAGATGGTAAAGATATAGGAAAGGTTCATGCACTATGTGCAACTACTACTCCACCATCTTCTAGATGGTTACCCGATTAAGGTGCTTCATACCATATGACATCTTCTTAGGATTTGTTCTCTTCTTTCAAGGCTTCTCCTACTCCACACATTTTCATGGGGAACAACACTATTATGACTATGTGTGGGAAAGGTTCTATTAGCATTGATGATGGTACATTCAATGATGTACCTTGTGTTCCATCATTTTCCTCTTACATTCTTTTTATTTTTCAAATTACACATAGTGGGATAGAGAAGATAGTTGAGTTTGTATAAGATTTTGTGCACATTAGAGATGGTGTGATAGGAAATTTTGTTTTTCTAGGGATTGTTGATCACTCTTCCCACCTAAATTCCTTCTCACAATTTGGTCCACCATCTCTACTATCAAATACTCGCTATCCTTCTTCATGAGAGACTATTGAGGTGAACTCAGGTCACTTGAACTTATGTGAAGTGTTGTGCCTTCTACACCTCCATCTCTTGTTCAAATTCCATCTCTCACATAGGATTATTCTTTAGCATTGCCTACTATTTCAACTCTATTTATTGAGCCATCTATGATAGTCGTTAATTATATATTAGAAGATACACATCTCCTCTCATATGATAGATTCAGCACACTTATTAACCCACCTCCGTTGGAGATTCCATTTTAGGAGTCGCATGCTTTCTCCTTTGATCATCAGCTAGGACTTCTAGTTGCACCTTACATATATAGGTTTTATCATTCCTATCCACTACATTTCTTTCCTTCAAATTGGAACCATATTATTATGTTCTTCAACACAAGAGTTCTTCAATGTTGGCGGGGCCATGGAGTCTCAAGCTTCTATAATAGGGGCTTTCATTATACTTATGGTCTTGAGAGATTCTCTTGAGATGTTTCATTTGTGCATCATTTTCTATCTCTTTTTGGAGTAGATTTCTTTCCCATTGGGTTTTCTCTATTTCTCCATTTCATAGAGATTTGATTATGATTGGGTATCTCATCAGGCCTTGTTTTTAGGACCCAAGTTTGCTTTCAGCATTGTAGTTTGTAGTTGCATTTTTGTTGGGGTTGTTAGAGTAAAAAGGTTAATTTAATTTCATTTATTAAATTATCTTTACTCCCTTATTAAGATTTCATTTTATGCACCTTGTATTTGCATTTAATAATTAATTAGTAATTATTAAATGTCATTTACCACTTAGTGTTTCCCTCTTAGGATTTTGATATCCTTCATAAGGATTGGTCACTTGTAAATTCATTCATGCTATTTTACACAAGTAAATTCAATCTTCTTGCTTCTTGAGAAAACCCTTCTCTCTATGCCTTTACTTCTTCCTTGTGACAGGTTATTTGTATGCAAGATATCTAGAGATCTATGAATTTGTTCATCACCAAATTCTAAATAGACATCACAATTTTAGAAGGTAGTCTTTTTGAGGACTACAAAATAATGACATGATGTATTTCACATAAAGGAAGTGAATAGGTATTGTGATACTCAAATATGTCACTTCTTTGAAAGATAGAATGAGGCAAAAAGTAAATGAAAAGTACAAATTTGATTGATGAGAAAATAAATTGAATTTTATTAATGGTTGTAATCCTTATCAAAATAATAGGGAAATAACATAAAAACATGTTCAATAATTTGAATTTCTAATGGAATATTTTGAAGTGGCTCATGTAGATGTTTAATTGTGGTTTTTTTCATAAACCTTAACATGAGATCCAAGGGAGTGGTTGAGAAATTTTTCCTTACCATCAATAAACTCATGGTTGAAGTTAAGATCTTTTTTTTTTTTGGGAATATTTTTGTGAGAAGTTACATAATTCTAGTTTTCTTAAAGAATTAATAAGTATCCAAAAATAAGATGATGAAATTATTCCCATATTTAATATTAGATCTATATGGATTATTCAAACCTCCCAAGAAATATGAATCCTAATTATTCATAAGCCTTCAATTGTATATTTGGGTACCTTTGATCAAGATACAATATTTAAAATCAAAATGGAAGATCTCAAGGATATATATCTAGAATTCTTGGTTTCTAGTAGAATTCATGAAAATTAGTTAAAAACTATGGCTGAAGTATGGTGTTCAAGCCTAATGAAAGAATATTAGAAAACTATTCTATGCCTTACACTAGTACAAATTTCTCATAAAGTGAATATAGGAATACTTTATACCAACCCTTTTTTTTTCCTATAATTCAAAATAGAGAAATGGTTGATCTTCCATTCTATGGTATAAATGAGGACAATTATAAGGTGATGCAAAGGAGGTATGAAAATTAGGGCCAAAGGCTCACCTAATAATCAAGTCACCTTGATGAGTCAATACAATAGAAGAAAACCAAATAGAGAACAACACCAATGAGACAAGGAACTACAAATTCTTTATTGATTCATCTAATTTTCATTATACATGCCCAGTTGTAAGGCCTTTTAGATTAGGGTCAATACAATAGAATTAAAAAATTTAATTTCAGGCTTTGATCTTTTTTGCTAGTTCTTCTAGTATCTACTTCCTACTTTATTTATTGCTATTTTGACCTAAGCCTAAACACTCTAATTATGCTTTCTAAAATGGACTACAAAATATTCTAGATCAATAAATCATAGAGGTTTGATGTCATAATGGTCTTCTCATATCCCAAGACAAAATCCTATCATTAAATTCATAGCCTAAATTAAATACACAAGTTGGAACAAACTAGAAATCAATCACAAACAAATTGGTCAAAGAAGAAAGTGTATTAGTAAACATCTAGTTCACTCAGCACATGAAGGAGTTTAGCAAGAATAGAAATCAATCACCACATGAACTTGGTTGATATTGAGAACTACTTGGTAGAAACTATAGCTCGATCAATATTGGAGCTTGGTAAAAAGTACAACTTGGCTATCAAATGTAAAATGAACAAAGATGAGTAGGATAGAAAGGTAACTCAAGACTATTCTACATCAGACAACCAAGGTTGAAAGAAATGATACTCCTAAATCATGAAGGTGTCACAACCTAAGTTGAGTCTAACTCAGACTGATAAATCCATGTAGCATCTTCAACTGGTCTATTCTTCTAGTTCAACAAATATTCATAGTAATCATTTTCCCTTGTGCTCTTACCAACTCTCTGATCCAATATCTATTCAACCTCTTTAATATTCTTATTAGGATAATCCTATAGTATATAACTTCATCATCTCACGCATGATAAGTTTATAAAAATCAACAACATTGAATATAGGATATATATCTATGTCATTAAGTAACTCAACTTCATATGCATTACCACTATCAAAATTCTTCAAGATATTACAAGGTCCTAAATTTCTCATTTTCATCTTACTATATGATCCAACAAGAAATATATCTTTCCTCAAATAAAACATCACCTCATCACCAACTTTAAACCATGATGTCTTCTAGACTTATCAACATTCTCCTTATACTTTGGATTACTTTCTTCAAACTTTAGTTTCACTTCCTTGTGCAAAGAATTCAAAAAATCAAAAATATACTTCTCCTTCATCACTTCTCTTCTCTTTACTAGCAACATCCCTCAAATCTAATAATCATATAGGCTGCATTTCATTAACAATATAAAAAGGTTTCTTATGAGTGCTCCTTTCATAGAGTTATTATATGTAAACTTAGCTTGTGCCAATACTATATCCCAATTACTCGGCTTATCTCCAACCAAACATCTCAAAAGATTACCCAAGCTTCTATTCACAACCTCTTTCTATCCATATTTCTATAGATGGAATTTAGAACTAAACTTCAATTTAGTACCCATCTTCTTCCACAAAGTCCTCCAAAAATAACCAAAAAACTTCCAATCTCTATCAAAAACAATACTTCCTAGCAACCCATGCAACCTAACAATATATTTGAAGAAAATATCAACAATTTACACAACATCTAATGTATTTTCACAAGTTATGAAATGTTTCATCTTAGAAAATCTATCCACAACAACAAATATTAAATAATACCCTCCTGATGTCTTTGGTAACCCAAGAAAAAAATCCATACTAATGTCAGTCCAAGGCTTTTCAAGAACAAAAGTAGGAGTATACAATCTAGTATTCTAACCTACTCCTTTTGCAACTCAACACATTCCACAACTCCTTGCAAAATTTTGAACAACTTTATATATCTGTGTCCAACAATACTTACCTTTAAGAAAACTCAATGTCTTATCAATTCCAAAATATCCAACCAATTCACCACAATATTTTTCATTGATCAAATTCATCCTCATAGGAATTCTCAGTATAACAACTAAATACCCTTTTAAAAATTCTTTCTTGAACGAAATACTCATCATAATTACTCATTTGACTTGATAAATTTGGTGCTTTGTACTCTCTCCACACCTCAAAAAAATCAAGATTAGTATCATACAATTCATTCATTTTCATAAAAAATAAGAACTCGAACCTTCATCTTGGTCAAAAAAGATCATGTTCTTCTCAATGCATCTACAACTCGATTAGTAACTCCACTCTTATGCTTGATCACAAATGTGAAACTCTTCACATATTGTACCAACTTCATATTTATCTCATTCCACTTATGTTGACTCCCTAAATATTGTAAATATTTATGATAAGTATATAACACATACTCCTTAGGAATCAAATAATGTCTCCATTTCTTCAAGGCTTGCACAATATCATTAAAATCTTGATCATACATATAATACTTCCTTTTAGCATCATTTAACTTCTCACTAAAAAAAGAAATAGGTATACCTTCTTGACTTAACACAACTCCTATTACACTACCACTTGCATCACACTCCACTTGAAATACCTTATTGAAATTGGGAAAATCCAATATAGGTAACTCAACAACCTTTTGTTTCAAAGCTTCAAGACTTTCGCCACTAAAACATTGTTGGAAATAACAATGGGAAATTAATTTTTGTGGGGGAGGGGTGAATTAGTACTTAAAAATTTTACCACTAAAACATTTCACCATCATCCATCTCATAATATAGCATAAATTAAGTCAACACATAACACAAAATATTTGATTATCCAGAAACCCTCTAAGGAGAAGGTAAAATTGGGGTGGGGATGAAACCCACAAATCCTCACTATTGTAGCAATAAAGTGTGGCCAATTATGGCTAAAAAATTGTAATCATAAACTATGATCTACCCGATGAGAGATCTTCCCTATTAAAGGCTTACAAAGACTATTAGATCTCACCTTGACTAAAGTATTTAAACTCATAATTAAGTAAGCACTATGTTAGGACTACTCTATTAACATATTTACCCTATATCACCTATCAAAATGATTTGGTATGTGATCCTTTGGTTAGCACCTTTCTGCTAGATGTTAGATCTCCTCTTTACATTTTGTATCTTGATCCTCGTAATCTAATATATCTTCTTTGACCATTCACTACTTGACTTCACAACTGATTTGTTCTCCTTAACTGATTCTTCTTTGTTGCTCATTTAATTATCCATGTTCTAAATGCTTCTTTCACACAAGATACTCTCCTTCATATCCTTCTTTGCACATTTTATTCCCTCTTAGGGTTTACCTCTTTTTGTAGGCATCAAGGAGACAATCTTAGGTTATAATCAATGGATCTAGTTGATTTTGTTCCCTCTTAAGGCTTACCTCTTTTTGTAGGCATCATCAAGACAATCTTAGGTTATAAATAATGGCTCTAATTGATTTTTTTCTATGCCTAATACTTCCTATATCTAATTGGCTACATGTATTACACAGGGATGTGTGACATGACTTGATGCTTGTCTCTTCATATCAAAATTTAGAGATTATATTGGTCAAAAATGGTTTATATAGAAATTTGTGCCATTATAAAGATCTATGTCATTAACTAGTTACTCAACATCAATAGGCTTCTAATGCTTGGCCTTAGCTTTCCTCATGTATTGTTTACTAAGCTCCTAAAATACTTGGTATGCACTAATTGTTTGACATAAATTGTCTACTTTATGTTTGAGTGACTCGACACCTACTAGTTCTTGGAACTAATTGTCATATCAATTGACATGTATTGTATAGAGACTTATGCTTGACATGCTCTAAACACTTGGCTCACACTATTCACTCAGCTCACTCTGTTCACTCAGCATGTACTATGAACTTAGCCTAAGTTATGGCTTAGTCATAGTGATGACCAAACAACTATGCTAGATGATGGCCAAGTGTTTTGTTACTATTTTTTCGAAACTATAATGAGATTTAAAAACTCCTATTGCACTACCTCTTGCATCACATTCCACTTGAAATACCTTATTGAAATTAGGAAAAGCCAATATAGGTAATTCAACAACCTTTTCTTTCAAAGATTCAAAATATTATAAGTTCCTTGTGTCCACTTAAAATCCTTTTCATCTCCTCTCATTATATCACTAGTAGCATTGCAAACATAATTGAAATTATTTATAAACTTTATGTAGAAACTAACCAAACCATGAAATGATCTTACCTCATCCACATCTTAGGTGTAATAAATTTCAAAATAGCTTTAACCTTCTTAGGATCCATGTTCAAACCATTAGCATAAATCACAAACCCAAAATACACAATCTCCTCTTCTAAAAATGAACACTTTTTCAAATTAATCAACAAATTCTCCTCTTTCAATCTGTAAAATACTTGTCTGACATGCTCAAGATGTTATACCTTAGTCTAACTGAATTTCATAATATCATCCAAATAGACAATCACAAACTTACCCAAAATCTCTTGGGAACCTCATTCATCAACCTCATGAAACTACTAGATGCATTAGTCAAACCAAAAGGCATAACCAACCACTCATACAAACCATCTTTTGTCTTTAAAGATATATTCCATGCATCACATTCTTTTATTTTGATCAAATGATAACCATTCTTTAAATAAAGTTTGGTAAAATACTTTGTGCCACTCAAACAATCTATTATGTCATCCATTCTTGACATAGAAAACCTATGGCATTGTCCATTTCTAGGGTTCCAATTTCTTGCACAACACATTTGAAATGAGTACAAACATCATTAATAAGGAGTACCTTTGGTGGAATTTGTGATTGAGCTCCATTAGGGTTGAGTGATTCTGCAATTGCTGGCACTAATTTGAAATTTTGGGCTTTCCATTCAACACCTTGTACTAATATCTCCAAACCTTTCTTTGCCTTGTTACTGTTGTTGTCGAATGCCATGATCACTTCATAAACTGAGAAAATTCCTCAGAAAACTTTTGCTGCAAATTTTGCTCAAGATCACTTCAATGCTTTGTAAATCACTCTGCTTTGGATATACTAAAATTGCAGTGGAAATGAAGTTGAAAATATGCCCTTTTGATGAAAATTTTCCATTAATTCTTAATATGATGAGAGGCATAATGACATAGTGTGTGATAGACTGTCATCCACTATCTATGCAAATTATTCGGTAGAAGTTTGTAACTCAACAATCAAACAAAACTTTGTTACTCCTAACTTTTCTCAGTGGAGCCTATGACCCAACCTTGCTCAATGAGTACTAATGCTAAACTTTGTGATCCTTCTGTATCTGGAATACTAGTTTGGGTCTTTTCTTCCTTTCAATTGGAACTATTTAGGATTTTCCCTAGGAAATACAGTTCCAATTCTGGAGTCACCCACTTCTTGAGTGACTTCACTATCATAGCTTGAACTAGTTTCCTTGATAGATTTAGGAGTCCACTACTGTCTCATCTATTTCCTGATGTTATCAACTTTTTCTTTCTTTTCATTTTCAACTCTACCTATATTCATGCAATTCTTAGCTATATGACCAAGTTCAGTACATGTGTAATATCTTATTGTAGTATCCTTTCTTCTCAAGTGATGCCTTGCACAATTTATGCCAATGTGTCCATATTCTCCACAATAATGAAATCTACACCAAGTATTGTAGTCCCAACCAAATATTGCCTTTACCAATTGTTCAGCTAGATTGAATGGTTTAGATCTACATTCAGATGCCTTGTGACCTTGTTTCTTGCATTTGTGACATTTACCTTCAAATTTTGGTTTCTCCTTGCATTCATTAGTTTTATGATCATGTTGACTACAATTGTAGCATTTTCCATTGAATTTTTCTTTCCCATTGCTCCAGCATTTGTTTGATGTGTGACCTATCTTCCCATAGTGATTGCAAGTAGATCTTTGATTCTTTTGAGCACCTTGTTTAGAGGATTCACCTTTGTATCCAAGTCTTGCTTTTCCTTTTTTCCTACGAAGATTTTGCTCATTTGGTTGATTCAACTAATTCATGTCTTCTTGGGATTTCATCATTCTCCCATTGACTTGGTTTTTAGTGTTTAGATCATTTTTCAATCTTTTACTGATTTTCTTTTTAGATCTCAACTCATTTCTTGTTCTTTCATTGATTTGTCTTTCACAATTTAGATCATTTCTTATTCTTTCATTTTCTGTTCTGAGAGTCATGATTTCTTCATTTGCATTGGAGATTTAATCAATAAGGTCTTCATGTTGAAGGGATTGATTTTGATCTTCATTGTTCCTTGCCTCCAAGTCTTCTTTTGCTTATTTATCTATTCCAAAATTTCACATAATCTTATTTATTGAATTTCTTATTCTCTTTTGAGTTTCCTTACTTCTTCTTGTATAGATCCATTCTTTTCTAGGAGTTCTTTGATTGCATTGTTTACTTCATCTAAGTTACTTGAAGGGAAAAATTCTTCAATCTTTTCTTCAATATACTTATGGTCATTCATCTGATTTGCAAGTTCCTTCCTTCTTTTTAGGGATTGAGAAAGATGCTCTTTTTCTTCTTTGAGTTGAACTATGGCCATCTCTAGATCTAGTTTTTCATTTTCAATTGCTTTGTCAAGTTTGAATATCTCCATTGTCCTTTGATCTTTGATCAAGCTGTTAAACTTTATCTTGAGAACCACAAGGCTTTAATACCAATTATTTGAAATAATCAAGACTAGCTAGGTTATTGAGAGGGGAGGGGTGAATCAGTAACCTCAAAATTTTTGACAAATTCAACACTTAATAACATAATTCATTCACCATTAATTGATCTAATCTATTGCATGCATGAGAAACTGAAAGATAAAAGTCATGGCACATGAACATAGTATTTGGTGACAAAAAAACGTTCCAATAAGAAAGTAAAACTAGGGTGGGGATGATACCTCACAACAATTTAGTACTGTAGTATAAAGTATAAAGTTGGCTAGTTAAGGCTTACATTGATCACTTCTGATGATCTGCCTTGTTAGGAGCAATTTGGACTATTAAGTCCACCTTGTTAGAGGTTTTACAAACATACAATGAAGTATGCACTTGATAAAGAGATTTAAAACAAAAGACTATTAAGTCTATCCTATTAAAGGATTTGAGTTTGATTCACCTATTAAGATGAAACAATAGATCTGACTTACAACTTAATTGTTGATTTATATCCTTGAAGTATTGATCACCTGTTGTGATCGACAAGACTTAAATGCTCCTAATTTTACCTTTCTATTGGGGTTGATGAAATCCAACTCCAAAGATGCCCAAGATCACCTACATGCGAAAACTTGTCAAAGAGAAGCCAAGGAGAGAAGAGCATGGAGCTAGGGAAAAACCCTAAATGGACATGAGAGACAACAAGTATGGAAATACAAGAAAATATGTATTTACAATGGAAATGTTATGTTGTTGATGTTCTTATGAAAATACAATGAGGGAGCCCGAATATAAAGAGCTCTAGGAATCTCCTAGAACAAGCTACAAGATGCTAGAAAATAAGTGTGACAACTAAACATACATCCACATGAGATAGAAATTCCTCAAATAATGTGAGAGGATAAGTATGACTTAGGAGAGAAAAAACTCCTATATTGTCAACAACTTATAACTAACTCCTAGACTACAACTAATAAATGCATTTACCTAAGTAAGCTTAAGTAAATAGAATAAATAATTAGTAAATTAATTATTTACTCTAAAACCCCCCCTTAAGTGCAACGTAGGGAAATGCCTTAAGCTCACAAAACTAAGAAATGCAGAATGGGTCCCAACAATGAGGCCATGTTAGGTACCCATGTACAAATGCAAAAGATGCAACCTCTAAACGTGGGGAAAGAGAGAAAACCACATGGGAAAAATCCTCCCCCAAAAAGAGGTAAAAACCTAGTGAAGAACTGAAGAAGCCTCCAACTAGGGAATGTCCCCTAAAATAGGGACATGGAATGATCAGGAAGAGCATCACTGAAGCATGAAGAAGCTGCAAAATATGCCATCAAAAAGAAAAACTACTGATCTGAAGAACCTCCATAGAAGAAGAAGGCACGAATCGAGCATGTCTATATGGTAGATGATCCATCTCACCGAAATGCATAGGTAGCCAGCCACTGCAATCGCCTTGTATATAGGATCAACCACTGAATACATAGCTCATACTATTGAACCATCAAACCATGGATGCATTAGAACAACAACATAACCCCCCCTTAATGTAGATGGGGTGAGATGATAGGCAACTAAGAAGGTGGGCTAAAGTCTCCTGTAGACGAACCAAGAACGATGAGAGAGGAAGAGGTACATAACACCTATAAAGACACGATCAACCTAACACTACATTGGGCTAATTTCATGGAAGGGACACTCACTTGACAAAGGGAGAATGCTTAAAATAGCAAACAACTATCCCTCCCATGGTGCTTTATAAAAATAGTGCATGCCCGAAATGTAAAAGTGACACTTTATCTCAGTGTGATACATAAAAGTGTTTTAGAATGATAGCTACAATGATCAAAACCAAAAATAAGCTTTAAATACAAAACATAGTATAGCCTAAAACAAAGGAAACCATGCCAGAAAAATGATCCTCAAGCCTAAAAAACTCAAGATATCCACCATATAAAAAAATGCCAAAAATATGATAAAAAAGAGCATGGGCCAAAATCTAAGAAAAAGAACTATAGTTATGAAAAGCTGACAGAACTAGCTTTCCAAAAATATAAAGTTTTCAAAAAACTGACATGGGACGCAAAAGATATACATGCTAGAGTCAAAAATAGAACTTTGGACTTCAACTAAAAAAAGGGCAACAAAAATGCGTCAAAACCTAAAAATACCTATACTAATGTCTCTATCTTGGAAGCAACTTTTTGGCACTTCTTTTGTATCGAAAAAATACCTCCGTATGCTCAAGTTATGGCAAAAAAACCATGAGTAGGTCCAAAATGACCTTGGAAAGGTGCAAGGGCTGATGTAGCACTGACAACAGCATTTCACGACCTTAAATTTGATGGCGACAACACCATCATAGCAAAAAAGAATGCCATGTGGTAGTGCCACATGGACACCACATGGCAAGTAGGATGATGTGGAAGGCACCATATGGAAAAGTGCCACGTGGCAGACCCACCACTTGTCACTCATTGACTATCCACTGGAGATGACTTAGACTACTAACTATGTGAAGAACATTGTTGAGTTGGTAGGCTTTCATGTGGGTGCTAACAAAGCATGAGTAGAGGGCTGGGTGGAGACACTTGGCAGAGTGATGAACTGGCAGTGCAGGAGCTATGGAGTGGAGAAGCTGCAGGTGGAGATGATAGAATGAGTGGCACCTGGGCCACAACTAGGGCTAGGAACTACTCAGGCGGTGCTACTACAGTTTGTCAGTGCTTTCGTTGGCTGCGGTGGTGCACAAGTAGCGTGGTGGCGGTGCGGCAGTGGCCACTAGGTGGTGGGCCCTATTATATTTATTTTTAAAAAAAAATTCTCTGAAATTCCTTATAGTTTATACGACAGCTACCAGGAGGCCAAAAAAAATTTCTTGAATGCCTTGTCACCAAAAACAAAAAGTTTTATATGAATCCTAGCTAAAAATAGCCTTTCGGATCCAATGGCAGCATCTGTTTGGGCTAAAAGTGCTCTGAAAAGTCATTGATCCCCTAATTTGAAGAAAAATACACAAATAAACTAGGGTTTGTGACTCCAAATCATGGCTTCAAAAATTCTTCAACAAAGTAGCAACAGGGAGGCTCTAATACCATGTTGGAGTTGATGAAATCCAACTCTAAAGATGGCCAAGATCACCTGTATGCGAAAACCTATCAAAGAGAAGCCAAGGAGAGAAGAGCATGGAGCAAGGGAAAAACCCTAAATAGACATTAGAGACAACAAGTATGCAAACATAAAAAAATATGTATTTATAATGGAAATGTTATGTTGTTGATGTTGTTATGAAAATACAATGAGGGAGCTCAAATATAAAGAGTTGCAAGAATCTCCTAGAACAAGCTAGAAGACGCTAGGAGATAAGTGTGACTTAGGAGAGAAAAAAATCCTGTATTGTCAACAACTTATAACTAACTTGTAGACTAAAACTAATAAATGCATTTACTTAAGTAAGCTTAAGTAAATAGAATAAATAATTAGTAAATTAATTATTTACTCTAACACTTTTTGTATACCTTTTCTCTACTGCTGATTTGCATTCACTCTTCTCAAAATATTACATCTACATCTATCATTCATACTTGGGTATGAAACAATACATTACATATATACCATCCCAATTCTTATAATTACAAGGTTGGCTAAAATACAAGATAACAAAAATATTACTAAGTTGGCCCAATTGTAGAAACTCAAGTTCAGTAAGATGACTTGGTGAACTTCTAATACTTGACATCCACTACATTACTCGACCTCATTGTGCATTCAATAGAAGTAGAGGCTCGGTCCATACTAATCACTCAACATAGCTTCAAACTTGGTGAACATTGGAGACTCGACAGATATAGTGTCACTTAGTAGAAGTTGAATACTTTGTTTACCTTGCTTGCACTCAGTAAACACTACTCATCCCATGACTCGATTAACACTGGCTTTACATCACAAGAACTGCTGACTCAATAGACACTATGAAGCTCAATCTAAACTATTGATGCCTTGAAATCATTCATTAACCTCTAAAATGCTCGGTATGAACTATGATACTTGGCAATTACTTGAATTTCTCAACAAACACTGGAGAGCTCGATAGCCATACAAAATCTAAATAAGTGTTGTCACTAATAACAAACAAGACTTAATGCCAAAAATCTCCCCATTTGGCATTGGTGAAAAAAATACTTATTAGCCAAAACTTATGTACACTGACATGCTCATTTTGATTTTTGATTTTTCAAATTTTGTCTTTGTAAATCTGTTGTATATAAATTTGCACATAACTCCCCCATACAATATACATGTCATATTAATCATAATAACATACTGAGTGTATATATAAATATTTCTCTTTCTTAATTTCTCCCTCTTTATTATTGTGTACAAGTCTCTCTACCTTTTATTCTGTACATATGTCTCTCCCCCTTTTTGACAATAATGTTAAACATTTATACATAACATAACTCAAAATGTACCTTAAGAATAAGAGCTAATGTATTATCCCTTTTTTCTTGCTAAATTTTGTAGGTATGAAGTGCAACTTGTACTTCTACTGAGAGTTGAATCATATGATCTACAATTGAAAAATTGTTATCATGGATCAATGTTTTTGAATAAGCAATATGCATTTGCATTGTGTCCATGATAGGAAGAATCATGCTCTAGATGTCTATTAGTGTAGACTAGATCCTTGCTTCCTCTCTCAGTAATTCTTCCTACATGTGTAATAGGAATATGATCCTCATGTGATGTGCAGAGCTTGAACTAGGGTCAAGTTGCAAATTTTGAGCACTGGCCTTTAGATCATCATCAATCTTATTCAATTTTCCTTTTATATCCTTGGTGTACTCGGTAACATCACATAGCTTGGAAAAAAGAGATGTTCTAGCCAAAATTGAGGAGAGTTCTACTTGATGTATGGCAATATGTTGAGCAATGTGCTCAAGCAATTTATTTTCAAACTTTTTCTCTACCTTCTTTATCAACTTATCCTAGCCAATAGTATCCTCATTAAATTTATTTACTACTTCTTCTAACTATAGCAAAATATGTTGAGAGGTATCAACATCAACACCTATAGCTTATGTCAAGATATTCTTGGCACTTTCAATAATTCTGAATTCTCTATCCCTTTCTTCTCTAAGCTGCTTCTACTTGGCCTTCTATTCAAGAAGTTGGTTGACCAATCTCATTTGTTTCATAGTAGTATTATCAAAATCTAGCTTAGAAATTTTAATTTCCTTGTCCAAACCTATATCTTCCTCAATTTCTTTTGTAGTAATTAGAAGTTTAAGTGGTGTCTTTGGTTTAACTTCTGACAATACTCCTTTGGACTTTGAAACATAAATGATGATAGAAACAATAGGGCTTGTAGTAAAAACTTGAATGATGCCTACTGATGGATTGCTAACTGGATCACTAGAAGAGTCCAAAACTAGTGTACTTTCCAAAATTGATGTAATTATAGGTGGAACACTGATACAAGTATTTACAATAGGAGAACTTACTAGAACAACCAAAGCTGAAGTAGACAAAATCATAGAATTAGATGCTACACTTACTGTAGATGTCCCAGACTCATGAGCTAAAGAAGAGGAGGGCTATAGCTCAATGGATGAAGTGGTAGACACTTCAATTGGAGATACCTAGAGATGAGAGGGAGCAAAGAGTGATTAGGAAGATGATGTATCTATTGTGGTCACAATCACACTTGTTGAAGCTATCTCCATGCTTGATACTATAGATTTTGGTGGAGAGTAAGGAAGGGAGGCTATGACTTTTGCAGCTATCCTCACTAGATCACTTTCTTCATCTTCTTCTTCTTGCCTATCTTCCTCCTTAGCTTCATCCTCTTTCTCTTCTTCACCATCCTTCATCAATTTTTGATAATCTTCAGCATCTATAGTGACACAAGGAGTGTTGTCTTCTTCATTATTCTCATCCTTGTCACTATCATCATCATTGATTTCCATAGGATCCTTACTTGGCTTATGAAGATGGAACACATCCTTCCATACATCTCTAGCATTCTTCACAAAATATTCAATATCTTTCATTAATACAAGACAAGTGTTGAACTTCAAAATCATTTTTCTTTCATTGTCTTTTAATTCTTTCTTCACCTCTACATCTGTCAAGTTGGGCACCAACTGCTTTAGAGTTTGAGAAAACAAATTCTTGATAGTTTGAATGGTGTTATCCCATCTAACCTTGATCTTATCTAATAAGACTGTAAGGACTTGTGAAGCAAACTAATCAAGAGAGAATTTCCATCTGCCTAACTTATCCATGATTAGATCTTCAATCACTTTCTATTTTGTTGGAGTCCTAGTTTCATATTTAAGTGCCTTGAAGTTGTTTATTCTAGTGCCTTCTCTCAATTGTTTCAATCTTTCTTAGAATTTGGGAGGAGGTCGATAAAACTCAACATCACTCTCATCTTTCCCTTCTTTCCTCTTAGATCTTCTTGTGAACACAACTATGGAGGGCTTAGGTGGCTTGGTGATAATCACCTTGCCTTTCTTTCTTATAGGTTCTTCCTCCTTTTCTAATTCTTCTTCTTCATTCTTAGATTCTTGTTCATCTTCACCTTTTCCCTGGGTAACCATAAGAGGGGCTTCAACAGTTTTTACTTTTGATACCCTCTTCTTACCTTTGTTGATTGCCTAGGGAATCTTAATCTAAATTCCAATCCTAGTTTTGACTTCATCATATGTTCCAAAGATAGGAGCCTTTGGATCCATAGGTTTATTCACTAGGGCTTCAATTATCTCCATTGTCTCATCAATGTTAACCTCATAAGGAAGAGGTTTTACCCATACTATTCTAGGCCTAACTACCTGGATATATACTCTATCACAGTCAACCATAAAACAGACATCATCTTTGTAGTCTTCAACCAATTTTGCTGGAATTCAAAACCTATTATTCATCTTCTCCTTAAAAACTTCAAAATAGTTTTCCATGATGCTATCTCTCACCCATTTCTACAATAAATTCATTTATCTGATACAAAATAGGTGTGTCTTTTCTCCATACCATCGATCCTTTGGAAGGGAAAAAATTTTGAACATAAAAGAAAAAACAAGTTAACAAAGAACCAAATTTACACAAATTATTCTTTGAGGTTCTGATGCTATCCATATTCTTATTCAATTGTTTCAACATTAAGTATGCCAAGTCAAATTCCAAATTCTTCTTAACAACTTTGTATGCTAGGTCCATAACGTCACACGACACACCATTCAGTCGAATAAATTTGTATATCTTATGTGTAATAATATGAATGAAAAATTTGAGTTTCACATCAGATACATTGCTGATTTTTAGTCCTCTATTGTCCCATTCAGGTAGGGTTTTATTTTGAAGCTCTTCTTGACCTAGAGTTTTCGTAGCTTTAACATTTTTGAGCATAGGGAGACTAATAATTCTATGAATCATCTTCTTCATAGTCAAAATTGTCTTATCTAACCACAACTAACCATTATGGACTCGGTTCAAGATATATCTAATCCATTTTATCTAAAAGTTTCTTGGCAGGTGTGGATATGGGTTAAACCTTTCTCCTCTAGATGCTTATGCTCAGGCTTAAGAGTCATGTCAATACACATTTCACCTAGGGCACTATCCATTTCTAGGGATCCAATTTCTTGCACAACACATTTGAAATGAGTATGAATATCATTAATAAGGAGTACCTTTGGTGGAATTTGTGATTGAGCTCCATTAGGGTCGAGTGATTCTACAATCGTTGGCACTAATTTGAAATTTGGGGCTTTCCATTCAATGCATCATACCAACATCTCCAAAGATTTCTTTGCCTTGCTACTACTACTATCGAATGCCATGATCAATCGATAAACTGAGAAAATTCCTCAAAAAACTTTTGCTGCAAATTTTTCTCAAGATCACTTGAATGCTTTGTAAATCACTCTGCTCTAGATATACTAGAATTGCGGTGGAAATGAAGTCAAAAATCTTCCTCTTTGATGAAAATTTTCCATTAATGCTTGATACGATGAGAGCCATAATGACATAGTGTGTGACAAATTGTCATCCACTATTTGTGTGAATTACTTGATAGAAGTTTGTAACTTGGCAATCAAACAAAACTTTATTACTCCTGACTTCGCTTGGTAGAGCCTATGACCCAACCTTGCTCGGTGAATACTAATGCTAAACTTTGTGATCCATCTATATCTAAAATATTAATTTGGATCTTTTCTTCCTTACAATTAGAACTATTTAAGATTTCCTATTGGAAATACAGTTCCAGTTCTTCTCTAAGAACTTAATTGGAAATGATGGAGTCACCCACTTCTTGATTGACTTCACTATCATGGCTTGACCTAGTTTCCTTGATAGATTTAGGAATCTACTGTTGTCTCATCTATTTCCTAATGTTATCATCTATTGCTTTCTTTTCATCTTCAAATCTACTTATATTCATGCAATTCTTAGCTATATGACCAAGTTTAGTACATGTGTAACATCTTATTGTAGTATTCTTTCTTCTCAAGTGATGCCTTGCACAGTTTATGCCAATGTGTCCATATTCTCCACAATAATGACATCTATACCAAGTATTGTAGTCCCAACCAAATATTGCCTTTACCAATTGTTCAACTAGATTGAATAGTTTAGATCTACATTTGGATGCCTTGTGACCTTGTTTCTTGCATTTTTGACATTTTC
The DNA here is from genome assembly GCA_028749045.1 of Cupressus sempervirens. Taxonomy (NCBI): domain Eukaryota; kingdom Viridiplantae; phylum Streptophyta; class Pinopsida; order Cupressales; family Cupressaceae; genus Cupressus; species Cupressus sempervirens. Next base: position 642,750,174 of record CM053783.1, on the reverse strand, counting down.
CTTCAAATTTTGGTTTCTCCTTGCATTCATTAGATTTATGACCATGCTGACTGTAATTGTAGCATTTTCCATTCAATTTTGTATTCCCATTGCTCCAGCATTTGTTTGATGTGTGACCTATCTTCCCACAGTGATTGCAAGTAGGTATTTGATTCCTTTGAGCACCTTGTTTGGAGGATTCACCTTCTTCTTTGTATCAAAGTCCTGCTTTTCCTTTTTGCCTATGAAGATTTTTCTCATTTTGTTGAGTCAACTGATTCATGTCTTCTTGGGATTTCATCATTCTCTCATTGACTTATGTTTTAGTGTTTAGGTCATTTTTCAATCTTTCACTGATTTTCTTTTCAAATCTTAGCTCATTTCTTGTTATTTCATTGATTTATCTTTCAAAATTTAGATCATTTCTTATTCTTTCATTTTCTGTTCTGAGAGTCATGATTTCTTCATTTGCATTGGAGATTTAATCAATAAGGTCTTCATGTTGAAGGGATTGATTTTGATCTTCATTGTTCCTTGCCTCCAAGTCTTCTTTTGACTTATTTCTCTATTCTAAAATTTCACATAATCTTATTGACTGAATTTCTTGTTCTCTTTTGAGTTTCCTTACTTCTTGCGAAGATCCATTCTTTTCTAGGAGTTCTTTGATTGCATTGTTTTCTTAATCTGAGCTACTTGAAGTGAAAAAGTCTTCAATCTTTTCTTCAATATACTTATGGTCATTCATCTGATTTGCAAGTTCCTTCCTTCTTTTTAGGGATTGAGAAAGATGCTCTTTCACTTCTTTGAGTTGAGCTATGGCCATCTCTAGATCTAGCTTTTCATTTTCAATTGCTTTGTTAAGTCTGAATATCTCCATTGTCCTTTGATCTTTTCTCAAGCTGTTAAACTTTATCCTAAGAACCATAAGGCTCTGATACCAATTATTGGAAATAATCAAGACTAGCAAGGTTACTTAGAGGGGAGGGTTGATTCAGTAACCTTAAGACTTTTGAAAAATTTAGCACTTAATAACATAATTCATTCACCATTAATTGATCTAATCTATTGCATGCATGAGAAACTAAAAGATAAACATTCATGGCACATGAACATAGTATTTGGTGATGTAGAAAGCTTCCAATAAGAAAGTAAAATTGGGGTGGGGATGATACCCACAAAACTTTAGTACTACAGTATAAAGTTGGCTAGTTAAGGCTTACATTGATCACTTCTGATGATCTGCCCTGTTAGGAGCAATTTGGACTGCTAAGTCCACATTGTTAGAGGTTTTACAAACATACAATGAAGTATGCACTTGGAAAAGAGATTTAAAACAAAAGACTGTTAAGTCTACCCCGTTAAAGGATTTGAGTCTGATTCACCTATTAAGATGAGATAGTAGATCTGACTTACAACTTAATTGTTGATTTAGATCCTTGAAGTATTGATCACCTTTTGTGATAGATAAGACTTAACTGCTCCTGATTTAACATTGTTGTATACCTTTTCTCTATTGCTGATTCACATTCACTCTTCTCAAAATATTACATCTACGTCAATCATTCATACTTGGGTATGATACAATATATCACATATATACCATCCTAATTCTTATAATTACAAGGTTGGCTAAAACACAAGATAATAAAAATATTACCTAGTTGACCCAATTGTAGAAACTTGAGTTTAGTAAACTAACTTGGTGAACTTTTGATACTTGATGTCCACTGCATTACTCGGCATCATCATGGATTTGGTAGGAATAGAGGCTTAGTCCATACTAATCACTCAAAATAGATTCAAACTCAATGAAAATTGGAGACTCGGTAGATATAGTGTCACTTTGTAGAAGTTGAATACTATGTTTACCTTGCTTGCACTTGATAAACACTGCTCATACTATCGCTCGGTTAACACTAGCTTCACATCACAAGAACTGATGAATCGGTAGACACTATGAAGCTTGGTCTGAACTACTAATGCCTTGAAATCATTTGGTAACCTCTAGAATGTGCAGTATGAATTGTGAGACTTGGCAATTACTTGAATTTCTCAGCAAACATTGGAGAGCTCGGTAGCCATATGAAATCTGAATAAGTGTTGTCACTAATAACAAACAAGACTTAACGCCAACACCAATCACTCATACAAACCATCTTTTTTCTTTAAAGACATATTCCATTCATCACATTCTTTTATTCTAATCTAATGATAACCATTCTTCAAATTAATCTTGGTAAAATACTTTGCTCCACTAAAATAATCCATTATATCATCCATTCTTGACATAGAAAACCTATATTTCATTGTTATCTTGTTGATATCTCTAGAATTAGTTCACATTATCCATTCCCAATTCTTCTTAGGTGGTAATACAATAGGTAAAAAATACATACTCAAACTTTCTTTGATCAAACCTTTCTGTAGAAACTCTGTTACTTATTGGTTAAGCTCTTCATTCTTGGTTGATGTCAATTTATATAGTTCTTTGTTAAGAGAAATAGCTCCAAGAATCATATCCATACAATGATTGATACATTTTACTAGTAGTAATCATTAGGTATGTCCTCTACAATAATATCCTTGTACTCATCAATAAATATTACAATTCCTATTGGTACTTAGTTAACACTATTAGGTTCTATTGTTACTCAATTATTACTAACCTATGACACTTGGTCGTCACTATTTTTTGTCACTTAGTTATTACTGGCATAACTTGGTTTTCTAGAAATTATAGAAAAATAAACTTGATTCTTCTTCATTTCCTTTTAAAATTTATATCCACTAACCATGCCAATTCTTATAGTTGTATAATTCATCTCATTGGGAGACTCAATCAAAGGCATCAATGTAACTTTAACACTATTTACCCAAGTAGTATATTGATTCAATCTTCCATCATACACAACATATCTATCATATTGCCAAGTTCTACTTGACAAAAGATGACAATAGTCCATAGGCATAATATCACACAAAACTACATCAGAGTAATACCCAATATTCAATTTCACAATACATTGCTCACTTACTATTATCTTGTTCTTATCCTTTATCTAGAAAACATGATAGGGCTTAGGTGCTTTATCCTATGCAATTGCAACTTAGTACCTAGCTCCTCTGATTCCAAATTTTATGAACTTCTACTATCAATAATCACTTTGCAATATTTCCATGTTACCTTACATCTAGTCTTAAAAAGTCTCCTCCTTAGAATAGGTTCCTCATTTACTTCCTTACTCCACAATGTTCTTCTCAAAATCAAGTTTTCACCAACCTTGGGAGCACACTAAAGCTTTCCACACTCAACTTGTATCACAACCTTCCTATTAACACCTTTAGATCTACTAGAATACTTACATTCAATGGATCTATGACCTTCTTCACCACATCTAAAATAATTGCCTTGGAAACCACCTCTAGGGTATGAATTACCTCTTCCTCATTATGAATTAGTACCTCCTTGATATGAACTATCACATTTCCACTTGGTCTTGCCTTTATCTTTAGTTTTCCACTTATATTTTCCCTTATCTTCCACATAATTCTCAAATTTTCCACCGTCTTCATAAGATCTACCTTTGCCTCTCTGGATTTGACCACCTCTTCCTCTTTATCTTTGTCCATGCTTCTTTGCCAAGACCTCTTCATATTTCAATGCATATTGATATGTTTCTTCCACACTTCCCAATTTCACAAAACTTATCTCATCTTGAATTCTATATGCCACTCCATTCAAGTATCTTGAAAATTTCTCAACCTCATCATCTACATGTCCAAATCTAACATCCAACCTATAGAAATATTTAGTGTAGTCCTTTACAGTCATATCCTTTTGTCTCAAGTTTTTCATCTTTCTCAAAAAATTCACTTGGGAATCAATAGGTAGGAACATTTTATGTACCTTATTCACCATTTTCAACTCGGTCCTTATCTTTTCTTTCCCTCTTCTTTTTTTGTCATTCTACAAGTGCTCCCATCATAGTGATGCATGATCTTTCAATCTAGTGGCTATAATTTTACCTTCCTATTCTCAAGGGTAATTTAAAACTCAAATAACTTCTCCATGTTAGATATCTAGTCCAACATAACATTAGTATCCAATTTCCAATCATAAGGAATAGCTTCCATAATAGTCTTTGAATTTTTCCTAGATAATACTCTTAACAATCTTTCTTCATCTTGATCTTCTTCAAGTTCTAGATTACGGTTTGGTGCTATAGCTTCATCATTACTAACATCATCAAGACATTGTCCTCTCCTCTAGGTTTTCTCCACTATAAGGAAACTCAAGTATCTCCTCTAATAATAGCTTAGCCTCAGCCTCAACCTACATTTTATTTTCCTATCCCTCCTTAGCAGGGTAATCAAAATTTGAAGAACATACCTGTTGCTGCACATCCAAGTTTTATGGCCTAATAATTGAAGACCTTGAATCCTCTCTCTTGGATTTTGAAATATTTTGTATAATTTATGACTACACAACTAATTCCCATAAAATAAATTTATTTCCTTCTACCCTAAAAGAAGCTACTCTGAGATGGTTCATGGGGTTGGGTGCAAATGTTGTAGTAGATTGGCCTGCAACAAGAAAATTGGTTCTCACAAAGTATAAAGAATACTCTAGGGATCAAGATTTAAAAGGGGATGACATTTTTGAAATGTTATAAAAGGATGATGAAACCCTAGAAGATTATGTTTCTCAATTTATGTTCAACCTATAGTGTAACACATAACATCAATTGAATGAGGAATCAAGGAAACTGTTGGATACAATTATCCAATTGTGTGTTGTCTTTGATGTCACATAAATGCCATACCAATTATCTATTAGTTTTTACCAAGCTTAGTTGGTCTGCAAGATTATTTTTAGTGTCCACCAACCATTCATGGACATTACTTTGCACAGATAGTTTCTACCAAGTTCACTCAGGTGTCGAAGGAAATTATGATAGAAGTCAGTGTTTACCAAGCTCGCAAGGTTAGCAAAGAAAAGTTAGTGTTTACCGAGTTCACTCGATAACCAAAGGATTTTGTAGGATTCACAGTGTTAACCAAGATTTTGATGGTTAACTCAAGAAATTTTTTATGTAATAGTGTTTACCAAGTAGGGTCAGCCAATGAAGGAATTTGTTAATTTGTGAATTAAGGCTTAAATCTTTTCAGTATTATTTCCAGTCGACTGTGGTAAAGATTATAGGTGATTATAACTTATAATTGATCCAACTTGATTATTTGAATGGTATATACGAAAGATCAAATTGTGAATTCTAAGTGTGAAAGTATGTGAATGAATGAATGAGAAAGCATGCAAGTGGATTGATTTTTTGTAAGAGCAAATTTTGAAGGATGGTTAGATATCCTTAAGGAGCAGAAAAGATGTATCGATCAAGAAGGATCTAATGGTGTATAATAGAGATCTGTAATAAGTAATTTTAGTTGCATCTCATTCAGGTCATTTCATTATTACTTTGTAATCATTGTAGTAGTGATTCCAAAATCTCTTAACAGAGTTAGTTTAATAGCCATTTTGTAAATTCTCTAACAAGGTGACAATTCTATTGAATTGTTCTAAAGACCTCTAACAAGGCCACTCCTTATAGGGTGAATAAACTCTCTAATAGGGTCACAACTAATAGTGTGTTTTGTAACCTTTAATAGGGTTGGCTCTAATAGGGCTCACTTCAAAAGAGTGAAAATTCATAGCTAGTTACATTGGTGGTTTTTCCCATATTGGGTTTCTATGTTAAATCTAGTGTCTCTTATGTTCATGCTATTACTTTTATGGTTGCAAGTTATTTTATGCATGTTAAGATCTATTTAAAGTTAACATTCATTTCATTTTTTGAGTTATAGCAATTTTATGAATGTTTATTGAGTGACAGCAGCAAGTGATTTGTTTGACGTCTAAGGAATTTGTGGTTTTGTTTTTGTGGTAACTAATTCACCCCCCTCTTAGTAACTCCATCTAAATTTTTGACAATTGGTATCAAAGCATTTGGTGCTTGCACAAAAGGTTTCAAGGACCTAAGCTAAAGATTAGGATGTCTTACAAAAGAGAAATTCCAAGGCTTAATAGGGACAACTTTTTAGCATATTAGGGACTTATGAGACTTCATCTGGCTTCCATTGGTGATACAAGACTAAAGTACCTTGATGCAGAATATGTAGAACCTTCTAGCACATTATCTATCAATGACATTGCTAAGAAGAAGACTCATAACAATATGATGATAGTTATTGCATCTACCCTAAGCTATGAAGAATTTGATGAAATCAAGGACTACAAAATTGCTCATGCAATGTGGAACAAGCTAAAGGAAATCTATGGAGGTGATGACAATGTGAGGAGAGCCAAAGCAGAAAGCCTAAGAGGATAGTTTGATCAAATGAGAATGAGAGAGGATGAAAACATTGCCAAATATGTTGAAAGGATCAAAGCAAGTGTTAGTGCAATCAAAGCCTCTGGAGGAGAAATCAAAGAAGAGATAGTTATAAGTAAAGTTCTCAGAACATTACTTCATGTTTATACAATTAGAGTATCTGCAATTCCAGAAAGAAGATGTGAAGAAAATCACAAGATAAATCTAGATGCCATAGTGGGAAGACTGATAGCATTTGAACTAGATAATTTTGATAATTATGTTCCATGCTCAAAGAACATTGAATCAGCATTTGAAGCCAAGCTTTCACTCAAGGATAAAGGCAAGAAGGTTAAGGACATTTAGTCAGATAGTGAAGAAGAATTAGAAGAAAGTTTTGATAGTGATCTTAAAGTGGTTCAAGAATTGCTTGCAAAGAAATATTCAAGAATTAGAGGTAAATTTCCTTTAATCTATTTTTCTTGTGAAGAAATAGGTCATATTGTAGCTAGGTGCCCAAACAAGCAAATCAAGGAAGATAAGAAAGGTCACAAGTGCAATGACAAGAAGAACTTCAAAAGCCACAAATCTTTCAAGGACAAAGGTAAGAAGACATCCTTTATGACTAACGATTCCAAAGATTCAGATAGTAGTGAAGATGAAATTGTTTACATTGCTATAAAAGATGAATCTAATAATGATGAAGAAGAAGATGAGATGGCACTTATCTCTCATGTGAGAAAAATGATACATGGATTATAGACAGTGGATGTTCACATCATATGACTGGTGATAAAACAAAATTTGAAAACTTTGAAGACTATGATGGTGGAAGTGTAAGGTTTGGTAATAATGAACCTTCTTGTATAAAAGGAAGAGGCGGAATTTCTTTAACCAAAGAACTTGTATGTGATAATGCATTTTGGGTTGAAGGACTAAAACACAATTTGTTGAGTGTAGCACAATTGATTAATATTGGATTCAAGGTGGAATTCATGCATGGCAAAGCAAGACTATTGGATGACAAAGGAAAGCTGATTGGATTAGGTAAGCAAACAAAAGGTAACTTGTTCTATCTTGAACTTGGTGAATGCTCATGCTTTATTTCTTTAGTTGAAGAAAGTTGGTTATGGCATAGAAGATTTTGTCATGTAAACTTTGACAACATGATAAAAATAAGAAAATTCAGGAAAGTAAAAGGCAATCCTAATTTGAAGAAATTGATGTTGGTCTATGCAAGAATTGTTAGATTGGTAAGTGGGAAAGACTAGTTTTAAAGAGTAAAAACTATCAATCTGAAGATATTTTGGAAATTGTGCATATTGATTTGTGTGGAACCATAGTAGTAGAAATTTATACTAGAGAAAAATTCTTTATTCTTTTTTTTGATGAATACTCTAGAATGATGGTCACTATGTACTTAAGAGAGAAGTCAAAGGCATTTGAAAATTTTAAATGGTATCTAGCAAGAGTTGAAAAGGAAATAAGGAAGTAACAAAAATGCTCTAGATTAGACAGAGATGGTGAATTCATCTCCAATGAATTCACTAACTTCTAAATTGAAAGAGGAATCAAAAGGCAGGTATCAGCTCTTGGAACTCTCAAGAAAAATGGAATAGTTAAAAGGAGGAATAGATCCATCATGGATTGTGCAAGGACATTGATGATTGAAAAGAACATTGCTATCAAATACTGGAAAGAAGCTATCAGCACTACAGTTCATACCTTAAACTAAGTATAGTTGAAAAAGGACACATTCAAAACCCATTATGAGTTATGGTATGGCTACAAGCCTAATGTAAGCTATCTTAAAGTATTTGGAAGTAAATGTTACATTCTAAAAGAATTTAGAAAAGGCTAATTTGATGCTAAAGGTGATGAAGGAATATGTTTAGGATATTCTTCCAAAAGCAAGGCATATAGATGTTTGAATTTGTCCACTCACAAAGTTATACAAAGTGCACATGTAAAAGTTGATGAGTTTGCAGAAAAGATAGAAGAAGAAAGCAAGAAGGAACTTGAAGAGTACAGGAGATTTTTTTTCATTGATACATAGCCAAATACATCTGTTAATAGAAAGGTTGTATCTATAGACCCCAGTATAGCTACCAAGTTACAAGAAGTTTAAAGCGAGTCAAAAGGACCCGAGTCATAGCCTGAAGCTACTGAGTTAATAACTACTAAGCTTAAGCAACCAAAACCTAAAGTTGAAGCTCAAGAAGATAACAATGCAATTCATTCAAAAGGCAAGGAGCTTGTGCTAGCCAAATATGTTAGGAGGCATCATACACAAGACTAGATCATTTGAGACAAATCAAAAGGTACCATGAAAAGAAGTAAACTAAAAGGTACTTGTTTACTAGCTAATTTTGAACCTAGAAGTGTCAAAGATGCATTAGAAAATAAAAGTTGGATTGAGGCTATGAATGAAGAGATAGAGAGAATAGAGAAGAAAAAAACTTGGACTCTTATACCTAGGCCTAAAGATAAAAATGTAATTGGAACTAAGTGGGTATTCAGGAACAAGTTGAATGAAGATGGATAGGTATCGAGGAACAAAGCTAGATTGGTGTGCAAAGGATATTCTCAAGAAGAAGTTATAGACTATCGAGAGACTTTTGCTCCTATTGCAAGATTGGAAGGTGTTAGAACATTACTTGCATATGTAGCACATAAAGGATTTAAAATATATCAGATGGATGTCAAGTCTACATTTCTCAATGGTATTCTTGATGAAGAAGTCTACATTGAGAAACCTGAAGGCTTCATTGATCTAGGAAAGAAGGACATGGTCTACAAGTTACACAAAGCATTGTATGGTCTAAAACAAGCTCCTAGAGCATGGTATGAAAGATTACATAACTACCTTATTCAAATTGGTTTTCAAAGAACTAATGATAACAGTAGTTTGCACATCAAGCAAGGAAAAAATAACAAGATTGCTTTGGCAGAAATCTTTGTGGATGATACTTTGTTTATAGGGAATAATGATCAACGTAAAGAATTCTCAGAACAAATGAATGAAGAATTTGAAATGTTTATGTTTGGAGAGATTAATTCTTTGTTGGTCTTTAGATTTAACAAAGAAAGAATGGTATCTACATTACTCAATCAAAATACATCAAGGAGATACTCAAAAAAATTGGTATGGAAGATTCTAGACCAGTTGGAACTCCCATGTGTACAAGACTAAAGTTTATAAAAGATGATGATTCAAAAGAGGTAGATCAGACCTTATATAGATCAATGATTGGAAAATTGCAATATGTTGTTCATACGAGGCCTAATATTACTTTAGGAGTTGGTATAGTAGCAAGATTTTCAGCTAAACCAAAAGAAAATCATATGATGGCAATAAAAAGGATCTTGAGATACTTGAAAGGAACTAAAGATTTGGATTGTGGTATAAACTTGGAGGAAACATGGATTTGAAAGTGTTTATTGATGCATATTGGGTAGGAAACATTGATGATAGAAAGAGTACAAGTGGAGGTGCATTCTTTCTTGGCAAAAGATTGGTATCTTGGACAAGTAAAAAGAAAAATTGCACATCCCAATCAATAGCAGAGGTGGAGTATGTTGTAGCAGAAGTTAACTGTTCTAACATTGTTTGGTTTAAACAATTGTTGGAAGGCATGAAGGTAGAGATTAAAGAACTAGTTTACATGTTCTGTGATAACATAAGTGCAATTAAAATTCCAAAGAATCTAGTGATGCATTCCAAAACCAAGCATATTTCTATAAAGTATCAATTTATTAGATAATTGGTATAGGACAAGGAAATCAGATTGGAATATGTCCATACAAAGGAATAGATTGCTGACATATTCACAAAGCCATTACCTAAGGATGCATTCATGTATCTACGAGGTAAGTTAGGGGTCATTCCCCTATCTAAATCTCACTAAAATAAAATTTTAGTGATGCATCAATAGAAATTGAGTTGAAAATCTATCAGTTGATGTAGCATAGTCAAGGAGATATTACATATGAATTAGTACTTAAGGTACATTGAAACTTAAATTGATATGTGTTGTCTTTGGCATGTGTTGTCAAAGAGGGAGAGTTTACTATCATACCTTTCTAAAATTTGATTGAAGATGAAGGTAAGAAAGAGAGTTTATTGCTATATCTTTCTAGAATCAGTCAAAGGGAGAGAGTACTAAGAAAGAGGAAGAATTTACTATCATAGAGGGAGACTTCTATAGATAACTAAAGCTTGAGGTATAAAATCCAAGAGGGAGGAACTTTCTATCAAAGAAAGTCTTGTTTTCAAATTTCATCATGCTATGACATGTTGTGTTTCCATCAATGCCAAAGAGGGAGATTATTGTTTACAATTATCCAATTGTCTGTCGTCTTTGATGTCACACAAATGTCATACTAGTTATCTATCAGTGTTTACTGAGCTTAGTTGGTCTGCAAGATGATTTTTAGTGTCTACTAAGAATTCTTTGACATTACCTTGTGCAAACAATGTCTATCAAGTTCACTCAAGTATCAAAGGAAATTATGATAGAAGTTAGTGTTTATCGAGTTCACTCAGTAACCAAAGGATTTCATAGGATTCACAGTGTTACTCAAGCTTCTGATGGTTAACTTAGGGAATCATTTATGGAACAGTGTTTACCAAGCAGGGTTGGCCAATGAAGGAATTTTTTAATTTTTGAATTAAGGCTTAAATGTTTTAAGTATTATTTCCAGCTGACTGTGGTAATGATTATAGGTGATTGTAACTTATAATTGAGCCAACTTTATAATTTGAATGGTATATATGAAAGATCAAATTTTGAGTTCTAAGTGTAAAAGTATGTGAATGAATGAATGAGCAAGCATGCAAGTGGATTGATTGTTTGTAAGAGAAAATTTTGAAGGATGGTCAAATATCCTTGAGGAGAAACAAAGATATATTCAATCAAGAAGGATCTAATGGTTTAGAATAGAGATCTGTAATCAGTAATTTCAATTACATCTCATTCAAGTCAATTCATTGTTACTTTCTAATTATTGTAGTAGTGATTCCAAAATCTCTTAATAGAGTTGGTCTAATACCCATTTTGTAAATCCTCTAACAAGGTGATAGTTCTATTGAATTTCTAAAAACCTCTTACAAGGCCACTCCTAATAGGGTGAATAAACCCTCTAACAGGGTCACACCTAATAGTGTGTTTTGTAACTTTTAATAGGGTTGACTCCTAATAGGGCTCACTTCAGAAGAGTGAAAATTCGTAGCTAGTTACATTGGTGGTTTTTCCCATATTGGGTTTCCACATTAAATCTAGTGTCTCTTATGTTCATGCTATCACTTTTATGGTTACAAGTTATTTTATGCATGTTAAGATCTATTTAAAGTTAACATTCATTTCATTTACTAAGTTACAACAATTTTATGAATATTTACTAAGTGACAGTAGTAAGTGATTTGTTTGACATCTAAGGGATATGTGGTTTTGTTTTTGTGGTAATTGATTCACCCCCCATGCCCCATCTACATTTCCAACAAAAAGCATCTTTTTTTGAGAGGCATAAATAATGAAAGCATTGAAGCTTTAAATCTTATGGTAGAAGGAGATATCATTCAAAAAACATGGACTAATATACAAATATATGCCTAAATTATTTCAAAGTCACTATGAAGAAAGGTAGGGGACTTAGAGATCTACCACATTAGTCCAATGGCATTTTAGGAGTATCAAAGATGGCATTAACCAATTTGTTGTCATATTTCAAGGAATACATCATTAATGACATAGCCACTCAGCTAGACACCATGCAAGCTAAAAGGAAGAAAGATGAAGTTGATGTCATGTTGAGTGAATACTATCCACATTGTAGGGAAAAGAAAAGGCATTGTAGATGTAAGTCTTTTGTAAGTTTGGAGACGCAACCAATGTTTAATGTCCCCACTTCTTAGGACAAATTTACCTCTAGAAATTATGAGAAATATAGACAATTAAATTCAATTCTAGTGATTGATAGCTCATAATTCCAACTAGAAATGTCACTACTTGTACTCATCCTTAATGATTCCTTTAATCAAGCTTCCTGACCTCTAGGAGGATCCCCTATGTCCCAAGGAATGATCCTTGATTAGTTGTCCTTCCTCTTTGAAACAACATTTCAAGTCAACCTTCATAATCCTCTAAGAGGACTCTCTATGTTTCGTAGGATGACCCTCGATTAGTTAGCCATCTTCTTAAAGGGTTACCCTTAAGGTCTATGATATTTTTCTATCCAATCTTCTACATTTATATCATAATCAAAAATTAATCCTTGATATTAATAATCAAATATAAATATATTTATTTCTACAATCTTAGTTTATTAATACAACATGATCATTATTAATTATTACAAATCCTAATTAATACCTTTAATACATTGTAATATTTATTATGATAATTATTTATCTAATAAGAAATTATATTGATATTTAATAACCAATTAATTATTCTTATAGTATCAAATGTTTAATTATCACTCTTTGAATTAAAAATCATTTTTCTAAATATTATTAAGATAAAATAAATATATTTTACAAAATTTCATATATGAGTTCATATATATATATATATATATGTATATATATACATAAAGAAAAAGTTATAATAAAAACTTATTTAAAAAATAAAAAATAAAGAAAACCTTTCTAATTAATTAAATACACTTACCTTTTTATTATATACCTTCCATGTTTTACCCCTAAAACATTGGCTATTATTTCTCTTCCCTCGTTATTTGGTGGACCTCCTTTTATTTATGCATTTCTTTATTAAATTTATTTCTCATACTTCTGCAATTATTTCCATTCCTATTTATATGGGGGTTCTTGTATTTTTATTTCATTCTTTTCATTGGATGTTTTTTTGCATGCCATAATGTTATTTAAACACCATCCCTATGTTGTTTTCAAGGTATGTGACTTTTGAGTGGTGTTTCCCATTAATCCAAATATTAGTTTGTTATAAGTTTCATTTTCTAGTTTATTATTTATTATTTTATATGTTTGTGTTTTATATATGTCTGTTAGTTATTATGTTTGTTGTTATTTAATGATATAGAATTCAAGCAATTAATAAATATAGATTTAATATTGCTTATCTAAATAATAATTATTAATGTTAATTGATAATATTTAATTATTAGTTTAGTTTAATACTAATATTATTTATTTTTATATTATATGGATTTATCAATCAATTAGCTATTCTTATTAAATGATTATTATTAGAGGAGATATTACACAATGCCTACTGAGTTTAAAATCATTGATAAAAATGGAGAGGTGCTTTATGCTTCTCAATGAAGACCACAGGCTCAAAGACAAGGTATGCCACAAGATCCTCTTCAAAGTTATAATAATAACAATCAATGGAAAAAATCTAGAGTATTGTTTTTTTTGGAAATAATAACTAGCAACAACCCTAGCAACATTGGCAACAACCTCAATAGAGTTGGCAGCAACCTCAACAAGGTTGGCAATGACCTCAAAATTGGAATATCCAACCCAGTTAGCAAATCCTATTACCATCACCTCAGTAGCAAGCTTTAATGCCTCCTCTTGTAGACACTAATACTCCTCTCAAGAAGACCCAACTACTATTTCAACCTAATTCTAATCCAAACAATACTAAGTGATAGGCTCAACCAAAAAGTTATGCTATATCATTGAATGATATTCACTTAAGGTCAAGCACCACTCTTCCTTCACCCCAAAAGCCTATAATAACTAAATTTGAAGATTCTCCAACTAAGTAGATAGATGAGTCAAATCAACAGATCTCTCCTATAGCCAAAGAACCTCCATTGCCCCATAGGTTGATGGAACAAAGCCAGTCCATAGAAAACTATGCATTCATTGATTTTCTTAATCAGCTAAAGTAAATGAAAGTAAAAATACCATTACTAGATTTTATTAAGGAGGCCCCTACTTATACTAAAGATATTAAAGAAGCATGTATTAAAAATGCAGGATAAAAGAAGAAAGATCCAAAAATTGTTGATGTCCTAAGATAGTTGTCAAGTTAATGCTGGAGAAATTAACTCTACTTAAATACTCTAACCCTAGCAGTCATGTAATTGTAGTCATTATCCATGGGATCCAACTTCAAAATGATTTAGTTGACCTATGTACATCTATAAATGTCATGACAAAGGAGGTAATGTCTTGACTACATATCTTTGGCCTCAAAGAGATGTCCACCATACTTCAACTTTTTGATAGCTCTACTATTAAGCTAGACGAGATGATAGAAGATGTCATAGTCTCCTTAAACTCTTGGGAGTATCCAGTTGATTTTTTTTTCTCTCCCAAAAGGCTAATATGGGATGATCTTCTTTAATTTTAGAATGACCATGGTTGGCCACTGTAGATGCTTATATAGCTTGCTAATCTAGAAAGATGACAATATCCAATGGTATTCATACCAAGAACCTAACTTTATACTCCCCTACTCAACTATCCATATTTGGGTGATGATGATATAGAGGTAAATTACATCCATCAATTTATGATGATAGGTAGAGAATAATGAATGAATATGGAAGAGAATCTCAAGTGTGTCCTCAAGATGAATGTATTTTAGAGACCATATTACCATCCTTGGATTCAACACATCATTTAGAAGCTTTACAAATTCTCCACTCATTATTACCTCATGATATGGATTCTTCTCTTATTTCCCAATTATTCATGGTAGATAAAGTTATTAAGATGGAAGTTGGTCCAGGCAAAGAATTAAATGTAAAAAATTATGGTGTAGGAGCAGCTAGTCTTAAAGATATTGGAGATGATCCCTAGAAATATTTTTATTATTTAATATAATTCCATATGTTTTTATGTGATATTCTATTTAATGGAATCAATGGTAATGCCTAAAGGTAATAAATGTAAAATTGTCAAGAAAGTGCAAAAAGGGTTAAGAGAATGTAAAAAGTTGGTTAGGAAGTCTCAAACCACCAAAGATCCTATAAAAAAGTATATATGGTCAAACCAAATAATAAGGGAAGGATAAATTTACATTTGAAAAAAAATTGGAGTGATTTTGAGTTGTTGTTTTGATTGAAATTTTAATTTTTTTGTTGGTTCTAGGTCTTATACGACCATGTATAGATTGGAAACCATGTATAACCTATACATTTTGATAGTAGGATGAATAACCTTCCTTTTTTTCTTTTTTTTTGGAGTTGTTATGGGGAGAAATGCATAATTTCCAACACAAGTTAATCAATACTTCACCATTCACATGGTCTGCCTTCTATTTGAGAGTATATTATTCATAAATTTTGTTTATAGTGATTTCTTTCCAAACCCTTTGGATAACTTATTAAAAATATTTTTAATAAATAATATCCAAGTCTAAGACCCATCCAATCGACTAATTACAAGTAGTGGTCTATGTATTGAGATCTATTTTCTCTATCATAAACTAGAAACAAAATTTGTAACCCTTCCTAGGGCATCCCATATCTTTCACCACACAAAACCAATTGATCCCACACAAATTTCATAATAATAGTTATTTATTACAGTTTACAAATATGTAATAAATTTAATCTTCCAACCCATATATAATTACATTTGTGCAAGTTTATTCCTTCTACTCTGTTGAAGATTTTAAAAAACTAGTTTTCACTAAGAAATGTATAACTTCCACAAATCTCAATGAAAATAACTCAAAACAAAAGTAAATAAAACTAGATTCACATATCTTCCCAATTAATCCATGTTTATTTTTTAGTTCTTCCATATGTTTCAAGACCAAGTGTTACAATAATATGACTACTATCAGAGAATCCCAAATCTACAAACAAGCACTTTTACCAAAATGCTCATAACTTGTTCATTTCTCCACATAATAACTCCAAACCAAAACAAAAATGAATTTTATTCATCCTAATATTAAAATATATAGGTTATACATGTTTTTCAATCTATAGATGGCCATACAAGACTTGGAACCAACACAAAAATTGAAAAACCAATCAAAACAACAACTTAGAATCACTCCAAATTTGTTTCAAATATAAATGTCTCCTACCATTCTCATTTGGTTCAACCATACATAAGTTTTTATAGGATTTTTGGTGGTTTAAAACTTTCCAACCAACTTTTTACATTCTCTTAACCCTTTTTGCACTTTTTGTAATAGTTTTACAACTTTACAACTTTACATTTATTGCCTTTAGGCATTACCACTGATTTCATTAAATAGAATATCACATAAAAATGTGTGGAATTACATTAAATAATTAAAATACTTTAGGGATCATCTCCAATATCTTTAATACTAGGTGCTCCTACACCATACTTTTGAGTTTGAAAATTTTCCATGTCCCATGGAAATCTCTAGTGAGAATTTGTAAACAAATCTATTGCCTCTTTGTCTTCATAACTAAATTCATAACTTTCACAAATTTTAATAAAACTACCTCAAATCAAAAGTAAATTAAATTAGACTCACATATCTTCCTAATTAATCCATGTAGAGCTCATAACTCTTCCATATGTGTTAGTACCAAGTGTTGCAACATGACTACTATCAAGGAATCCCAAATCTACAAACAAGCACTTTTACCAAAATGCTCATAACTTATTCATTTATCCATATAATAAAATCAAAACAAAACCAAAATGAATATTATTCATCCTACTATCAAACTTCATAAGTTATAAATGGTTTCCAATCCATACATGGTCATACAAGACCTCTAAACAACACAAAAACTAAAAAGCCAATCAAATCAACAACTTAGAATCACTCCAAATTTGTTTCAAATGTAAATGTCTCATTCCCTTCTCATTTGGTTTGACCATGCATTAGTTTTTATAGGATCATTGGTGGTTTGAAAATTCCCAACCAATTTTTTACATTCTCTTAACCCTTTTTGCACTGTTTGTAATAGTTTTACACTTTCTTGACAACTTTACAATTATTGCCTTTAGGCATTACCATTGATTCCATTAAATGGAATATCACATAAAACATATGTAATTACATTAAATAATTAAAATATTTCTAGTGACCATCTCCAAAATCTTTAAGACTAGGTGCTCTTGCACCAAATTCCTTATCACTCTCCCAACATAAGATTATGTTACAGTTACTACAAGAGAATCAAAGAGAATTCATTTGGGATTACATGGATATGAAAGGATTAGATCATATGCTCTACACTCACAAGATTTACATCAGATCTAACTGCAAACCCATTTGATAGCCTCAGAGGAGAGCTAACCCTATTTTAAAAGATATAGTTAAATATTGAATTGTAGAAACTACTAAGTGTTGGTTTTATATACCCCATCTCTAATAGCTAATGGGTCTCACCCCTATTTATAGTACCTAAGAATGGAGGAAAATGGTGATTATGTGTAGAGTATAGGGAGCTCAATTTAGCCACTAAGAAAAACCATTGTCCCTTTCCATTTATAGACCAAGTTGTTGACAATGTAGCTAGCAAAAAGTATTTTTCTTTTCTAGATAGTTTTGGTGGTTACAATTAGATATAAATAGCTCTAGAGGATCAAGAAAAATAACTTTTACCTACCCATGGGGAACATTTTCCTAGTCATTTTTTCCTTTTGTCTTGTGCCCCAGCCACATTTGAACAACTATCATCAGTATCTTTTTAGATATCTTTGTTGACTATATGGAGATCCACATGGATGATTTTACTGTTTATGGGGCTACTTTTGAGGAAGCAAAAGAAATTTTAGAAATGGTAGTCAAAAGATGTAAAGACTATAAAATTTTCTTAAATAGTGAAAAAAATTTAATGATGATGGAGGAAGGTGTAGTGCTAGGCCATTTCATTTCATCTAAGGGCATCTAAGTAGATCTAGAAAAGATTGAAGTCATTAGTACCTTGCATATGCTAGAGAAGTAAAAGGATGTGCACAATTTTTGGGGACATGTTGGATATTATAAAAGATTCATTAAAAACTTTAGTCAACTTCTAGCACCCCTCTACAACCTACTCAAAAAGGATTCTAAATTTTCTTGGGACTTTGATTGTGCTACATCTTTCCTGTAGCTTAAGGAAGTTCTTACCACAACACCTGTTCTAAGAGGACCCATTTGGGGACTACCTTTTCACATTCATAAAGATGCCTCAAACTATGATATCAATGTTGTGTTAGGAAAAAAAGTAGACTTAGTTGAACATGCCATTTATTTCATCACTAAGAATTTGCAAGGTGCAAAGTTTAACTACACTATCACTAAAAAGGAATTACTTATAGTCATCTATGCCCTCAAAAAATTTAGGCATTATATTACTAGCTACAAAATATTTGTCGACACTAACCATTCTTCTATAAAATATTTGGTAAACAAGCCTACAATATTAGGAAGCTTAGCTTGTTTGTTGTTACTCATGCAAGAATTATATATCACCATAGTAGATAAACTTGGCAAGGCTAATGTGGTAGATTACTTTCTCTCTTAGTTGCATGTCCCTAATTATCTTGTAGCCATTGTTGATAGTTTTCTAGATGAACACATTTTTCTATTTTTAGCACAAAATCTATGGTTCATAGATATTGATAACTATCTCACCACAATTAAAATGCCAGTTCACTTCTCTACCAAAGCAAGAAAGTTACTAGCAGAGAAGAGCTTTAGCTATTAATGGATTATTAGATTTATGTTCTATAATGGACCTGATCAAGTCATGCATTATTTTCTAAGAGAGGATGAAACATCTAATGTCTTAAGGGAATTCCATGATGAGTCTTGTGGAGGTCACTTTGCAACTAAAATAATTTCTTTCAAAATCTTGACAATTGGGTATTATTGGTCAAGTTTGTATAGGGATGTAGCTAGATATACAAAGAAATATGACAAGTGTCACTATAGCCTCAAGTAGTTGTTACACCCATAGGACCTATTGAACCTTCTTCACAATGAAAATCATACATTCTAGTTTGCACTAACTATGTAGCCAAATGGGTAGAGCCTAAACCCATGAAACACCCAAGGGATACCAACATGGTAGAGTTCTTGTATGAATCCATATTTACACAATTTGGATTCCCCAGGGAGTTGGCATCTAATCAAGGGGCCTAGTTTACATCACATTTGATAACTTCTCTTATGAAGGAGTATACCATATGACATGATAAATCATCACCTTACCATCCAAAGGCTAATGGTCAAGCAGAAGTTACTAATAGGGAGCTAGAGTCCATCCTCACTAGGATATTAGCACTCCATATGAAGGATTGGGCCATACTCATTCTTGAAGCTCTCTGGGCCTATAGAACCACTTGAAAATCCACAAGTAGTTTTACTCCTTTTGAGCTCATCTATGGTAGGTTAGTTGTAATCCCTGTGGAGTTTGAATATAAAATATTGATGTCTACCTTGGATCTTGGTATGGAGATCACAATTAGAGAACATGACTGACTCCTAAGTTTAAATGGTCTTGATTAATAAAGGAAATTTACATTGAAAAACACTAAAATTATTTAGCAATAGAGAAAATGTTTGTCATAGGAGATTGGGCACTCCTTTATGATTCCGAGTACTAGCATAATCCAGGGAAGTTTCAAACATGCTGGTTAGGACCATGTGAGATTATTGTTGTATTTCCAAATGGTGTAGTTCAATTATTTATCATTGATCCTATCTGCTTCAAGTTACTTGTCAATGGGAATTGCCTCAAGCTTTACAATAAACCAGTTAGATGTGAGGACTTCCTGTAGTAATTCTAGTTGTTGGAATTTACAAGTGGGAAGTATACTTCCAAGAGGGGGGGTGAATCAGAAGTACTAAGATTTACCAATAAAACTTTTAACATACATTAACACATTCATGAAACATATTAAATAATGTGAAAGTAAAATAATGCATGAAAATAGTTGACACCATATTTGATCACCCAGAAACCCTCCAAAATGAGAAGGTAAAGCTGGGGTGGGGATCACACCCACAACTTACTACTACAGTAATAATGTAACTTGTCAAGGTTACAAAGTTTGACCATGAACCATGGTCTACCCTGTGAAATGCCTACCTTGTTAAAGACTTTACACCCTATTAAAAGAGTACCTATCTAAAGGATTTACAAAATAGTCACTTGGAATGTCACCATGCCAAAGGATTTATGCAATGGCTATTAAACCAACCTAAGTCCATAGGATTTCATTTTGCTAATACAATTGTTAGAGAGTATAGTAGAATGTTTGACCTAATCACTTACAATTTGATGTTTCTAATTCCATATCACTATTCAATCCAATCTAATCCTTTCCACTATAATATGAAGTTGTTGTAGTATTGATACTCTATTCTACTAACTAATATTGCAATTCTTCTATTTTTCTAAGTCACCTTGAATGTCCTCTTAACACTTCACCCCTTTTCTCCTTATGTTTATTTTTTACATGCATCATATTCCTCTTTGAATTTTGGGGCTCCGACCTCCTTAAAAGGTTTTTTTGACTTAGGGTTAGGTATGAATCTACAGCAAAGATTCATCCTCTTTTCCTCTTTAGCATTCCATTTTTCTAATTGGTTGCATTTTGACTACATAGGGAATAAAATAGATTTGATCTTATCTTTAAGCTTTGAGATCCATCCATTAGCTGGCATGCAAAATAGTTTACATCTTAGTTTGTGAAGGCACAAACTCTTATGTCAATACTAAGTTATTTAACACTTGCTCATAAAACTATTGCTCGGCACATACTAAAATTATGTCTACCTCGGCACCTAAATATGCTTGACATCTATTGTTCACTTAGAACATATACTTGCTTGATACTATCTATTTTCTTGATGCCTAAGTGACTTGGCACTTACTCTATTTCTAGCTTAGCACCTATTGCAATTTGCACTTATATATATTATACTTGGCATATGTTGCTAGCTTAGCATGAATTTAGCAAATAGTTTAAGTGTGCTGACACTCAATTATCAAAACCATTCTGAGATCAACAATCTCCCCCTTTGACATGAGTGTCAAAAAAACTTAACTATACATGATGTATCTAACCCCCTTGAGTATAATATAAATATAGTTTGGCATATATACAAAACTTCAAAATTTGTTCAAAATTTTTGTGAAGGACTATAACTTCAAAATTTGTTCAATTTTTTTTGAAAGACTATATACCTCAAAATTTTTAACTCCCCTTGAGTTGATGTGCCTTCACTGTATCCAAAATTTCTCTTAGTAGATTTGCCTCATGCTGATTTTCTACCTAATATTCTTTGTTTTGTGTGTTCCCCCTTTGTTTATTATTTTCTCTTTTTTTTTGTCTCCCCCTTTTACATGTTTCCCTTGCAGATTAAATTTCCTTTTGGCTCCTTTGTCTCCCCCTATTTTGTAATTTCTCCCCCTTTTTGAAACTTATTTCAAAGGGTCTATACTCTAACCAATCATTTAGCCAAGAAGGTCTTGTTTTTATCCATCACAATTCTTAGAGAAGCATCCTAGTTTTGTAGTGCAACTTCTAGGGATTTTATTTGGATAGTTGTCTCTACTGGAAGGTGAACTAAGTCATCTAATGTGGAAATATTTGGATCTTTCTTCAATACATTGTCTACAAAGGCTAGTTCCTTTTGTAGAATCTCCATGTGGGGGGTCAAGATAGTTTGAATTTGAACTAATTTGGCTCTTGTATTAGCCTCTTCTACTATCAGTATAGCTAGTTCCTCTTGAGTGTGAAGCATTGTATGAAAATGCTTCTCACTATGCATTGGATCTTGTGGAAATTGCATGCAAGATATCTTCAAGTTTTTCTCCAAGCTCAATATCCTTTGGTTGGTTTCCTGTGTGAAGATTGAAGGATGACACAATTTTGTGTATAATGAGAATATATTCTCAAGTACTTTCTTCAGTTTTTCTATCTTATTAGCTAGTTCTACCTATGATAGTGCTATCTCACTAGATATTCTTTCATTGACCTTTGCTTGGAATTTCTTTTCTAACTATTCCATAAGTTTGACATTTGCATCTTGGTCCTCATTTGTCACCTATTCAACAATATTTGATGGTTGTTCTAATATGCTCTTTGCCTCATCGGGTAGCTACAAGCTGAAGGCATCTAAGAATATTTCCTTTATCTAATGTAATGCTTGCTTTTGTTTATACTCATTTTTTAGTATCTCCTGCTTCTTTTTCCTTTCTAATGCCTCTTGTATGATGTTTATCTGTTCAAATGTTATATCTTCACAGTCATATTTAGGAATGATTATCTCCTCATCTAGTGTAGGGTCTCCATAGTGAAGTACCCTTGCTACTCTTATAGATCCCAAGCTTGGTGCTGAGATTTGTAATGGCATAACATCAGTGCTTGGCTTCTGAAGCATTGTAGAAGTCCTAGTAGTTGGAAAATTTATCAAAGTTTGAATTGCTACCTACTCCTTTTCTTTTGGACTTTTCTTTTGCTCCTCTGGTTTATCTTTATCAATCATAATAATTTTTGGTGGTGCACCTTATACTTGTGTAGTAGGTATAGAAGTATCCATCTATCCTATTTTCTCCTTTATAGGCTCTTTCTCCTCTAAACTTTTAGTCTTGTGTTCAATCGTCAAGACTTGAACTATGGATTCAACCTTGGCAGATGTATCAACTAATGTTTTCTCTATAGGTTTCCAACTTGTAGCTAAAGGGAAGTCAAAGGGTGGTTCTTGTGTATTCATCTTGTCCCTTATTATATCAGTTGCAACTTTCTGCAACTCATCTAGATTATTACACAATTGTGCTTGAAATGTAGTTTGGTCAAGGATCTTCTTGAGATCCTTTGTAGTCAATGGATTGATGTTTTGACTACAGTTTTTAGGAACATCCTTTATAGTTATGGTATCTCCAAGTGTAGAAGTGTCATGTGGAGGGCTCAAAGGTGGAAATTGTGTGTCTAGCACACTCTATTTTATTTTTTGCTCCTCAGCTTTTGCCACTTCATCCTCTCTTTGTTGTGTCAACTCCACTATGTTATCACATTTTTCCTTTTTAGTTTCCTCATCTTTATCATTCTCCTCCTCTTCCTCATCATTCTTTCCCTCAAAGGGGTCTATCTCTCCTAGTTTAATAGTAGTTAATCCATATATCAACTTCCACATCTTAGTTGATTTATTAACAACATTTTCAATGTTTTTTTGGAGAATGTTGAAGGCTCTATATTTAGGAGAAAATTTGTTACCAGGCTTCTTATTAGCCTTAGTGATTTGACCTCTTTTAAGTTCTAGCATTACTTGAGCCAATGTAGACTCTCTTATTTCTTTCTCCATATAGAGATAATAATGCCATTTATTTCCAACAATAGAATAGAAATATTTTGGCATAGAATTATCAAGTTCAAGTGGAGTGTTCTTGAACTTTTCCATCATGGCATATATTGATTCTTCAATCATATTTTTCTCATCTCTACTCAAATTACCAAAATCAATGGTCTTCAAGCTAGTTAATTCTACATTATCCTTAATATTATCACAAATCTTTTCTAGATCATATTTAGATGCATTAATTACCACTTTGAATTGGCTTTTGTCATCTAACTTAGTCTTTTCTTCATCAGAGTCAGATTGAGCAACATATTTTCTTCTCAATTTCTTCTTTGTTGGTCCTTCTTGCTCGATAGCCTTCTTCTTTTCTTTTTTGAGTAGTAGCCCTTGTAGTGACTCTTGTTGTTGGATCAATATGCTTAGCAGGGCTTGATTTGGCTATCTTCTTGCTCTTTGTCTTGGCCAGAGGCTATGTGCTAGCCTTTCTCTTTTTGGGCTCAAGTTTTGTAGGTGCTTCCTCAGCTTGTTCCTCCTCGACACCTTCTTCATCTTCATCCTCACCCATGCCTTGTGTGAAAGAAAGTGGTATTTGGCCCTATTCTTCTTCTTCATCATCATCTTCTTCCTCATTATCACCAATAGTTCCTTCTCCAAATCTAGCCTTGATTTTCTTGACCAACTTATCTTTCTTCTTCAATATAGATGTTGTTTTTAGATCCATGTCAACTTTTGATCTAACAACATCATAAGTGCAAAATGGGTTTTCACTTTTATCAATTTCCTCTACAAGAAATGCTATGATTTCTATTGATGCCTCATCAATGTTTATTTCATACCCTAATGGCCTTAGCCATCTAACTTTTGGAACTATTACTTGAATATAAGTATAATCTATATCAACTAGAAAGAAAATGTCATTTATGTGTTGCTCTACTAGGGAAACTAGTATTCTTAGCCTTTGCTTCATATATTTCTTAAAATCCTCAAAATAACTTGTCATAATTATCTCAAAATTGTCTCCCATCTACTCTATAAACTTTTTTATCTGTATAGCAGTTGGTCTATTTGTCTTCCAACCTATCTTGCCAAAAGAGGGAAATTCATTTTGAAAACATATCAGAATTGAACCAAACTTACACTAAGCACTTTTTGATCTTCTTATAGCTCCCAAATTCTCCATAATTTTTTGTAGTTGCATCTCTACTAGATCATATGTGTGATCTTTCTTAACAATTTTGTATCCCACATCCACTAGAATGCATGACACATTGTTCAATTAGCTTTATTGGTCTAATTTGTGTGAGATGACCCTTACTACAAATTCTATTAATGGATCTTTGATTGTTTCTATAGTCATACCCCTCTTGTTCCATTATGCCCTCGTGTTCTTCTAAATGACTTCCTTAGAGTCACTTCTCAAGGTCTTTTCCTGATCTAGGGTTGGATATGCTATGACCCTTGTGATTCATTTCATCAATTTGATTGGCCCTCCTTCCAACCATAAGCATCCATCTTCTCAAAAATAACCCAATCCACTATCTTTAAGATCATGGGAAAATCTAGGGCACACGTTAGTCCCTTCTTCTCAACAATGTTGAATTTCTCTTTTAATACACCATTCTCACATAGTTTATTATAGGCTTCGTGAATCTCCATATCACCTACCCCTCCAATCTTGGAGTTGTAGCACTTCCTAACATCTTGAACTATAATAACCTTGGGTAGAATGACGGATAATGCACTAGCAGGGTTGTTCTTCTATTCAACTTTGGATATGGCCCTAAAATTTGGTTGCTTGAATTAATTACTAACTAGATAAATCTCAAATGGTTCCTTATCTTTAGGGTTTCTAAAGCTAGAAGCTATTTTTGTTAACTAGGATTTAAGAAACTTTAAAACAACATAACTCAGCACTTAAGAAATACTTTACATTAATGAAACATTGTTGAATTTTTGTTAGGATCTTCATAGATACTTCATCTTTTCTTGGAAATCACTAATTCACTCTACTCACTCTTTTCTTTTTGTTTGAATGACAAAAAATGATTGAAAATTTGACCTTATACCCTTTGATACATCGCATTTAATTCTTAGTGCATATACATTTGTTAACTTGACTTGTATACAATTTCTTCTTTACTCAGCATCAATGCAATTTCCACTTCACTTGGTAGCTATAGGAGTTACCCTTACTTGACCTCAATAGAAAGTCCTTTTACTTGGCAGCAACTACTCACTTGGCTCCAACTAGTCTTGGCTGACAACTTAGCATCTGATGGTAACTTTCCATACTTGGCAACAATATGAAAACTTTGAAGATTTAACTTTGGATTTTTCTTCACAAACTTTCATCTTTATTCATGTTATTTATATCCTTTGTAGTATTAACTTGTCTTAGAACTGATGTATAACTAAGCTTTTAAATATCAGTCTCACATACCTTATTTTTCTTAGTTTGATGAGGTGTGACCACTTGACCTATTAGGTGAAGTGATTCCTCCATCGGATGTATTGCTTCCATCTCTTCTCTTTCATGTCTTATTCATCTCTACTCTGATGTGTTTAACACCTAGTTTCCATTTTCCTTTGTTGAACTCAGAGTCGGGTGCCTTTGACCTTGTTAGGAAAAACTTGATAATGTGACCTCACTTTAGGCAGCTAAAACAAGTGGTTTGACTCAACCATCTATTGTATTTACCACTAAAATGTGTTCTTATGCACTTCTCAAGAATGTGTCCATACTCTTGACAGTAGTGATAGCTTTTCTTGGTGTTGTAGTCCCAATTGTAGTGATGTCCATGAATTTTTTTTTTGCTAGTTTTTTTGATGACCACATAGGCTTAGATATGCATTCAAAGGCTCTATGTCTATACTTTTGATAGTTTTCATAGTGTCCTTCAAATCTTGGTATCCTAATGGTTCTAGTCTTACAATCATGTGCCTGATGACCTTTCTTATTATACTTATGATAGTGACCCATGTTTTTAGGTTTGTCATGTTGATTAGCATTCTTTCTCCTACACACATTAGTATTATGTCCTTTCTTACCACAAAAATGACAAGTGAGTTTTGAATTCTTACCTTTGTCACTTATTTCTTCAACAATCTTAGATGATTCTCCTTCTTCAATGTTGGTGTAGGCTAGTCTTGATGTGCCATTGCTGGATCTTGGAGATTTTAGTAGTTTCTCAAAGTACTTAATGGCTTCATTGGGCTTGTTTAAGCTCTCTAAAATTTCCTTATCTATTCTTAGGTCATTTTTTAGTTGTTCATTCTACAACCTTAGTGTGGTGATCTCAATGTCTTTGACATTCAACTCATAATGGGCATTCATCATATGCCTTAGAGTATCCAATTGCATGTTGGATGTTCTTGAAATCTCAATTGACTTCTCTTCTAGTTTGTTGGCTAGGTTTCTCTTGTCATCTTCTATCATAGCCTTATCTCCAATAGCTCTCTTCTTTTGTTGAGTCACTTCACATAACATCATGGCTTGTGATTTATGTTCAATCTTGAGAGTTCTAATTTCTTCTACTTGAGCTTTGTTTTTCTCCATTAGGTCTACTATTGCTACATCAAACTATTTTGAGTCTCCTTTTACAAATACTTTAGTGGTTTCAAACTCCTTGTATTGTGTATAATTCTTAGCTATGGCAATGTCTTTTCTTCTTTTTAGGGATTTCCTCAATTCCTCCCTAGCTTCTTCCAGAGAATATAGAATGAGATGTATTTCAATCTCCCAGTTCTTTATAATCTTCTCAAGCTTGTAGACCTCCATCTCTAAATCTTTTCTCCAAGTTGTAATCCTTCTCCTAATGATAACTTAGCTCTGATACCAATTATTGGAATTTACAAGTGGGAGGGGGGTGAATTAAAAGTACTAAGCTTTAACCAATAAAACTTTTAACATCCATTAACACATGCATGAAACATATTAAATAACATGAAAGTAAAAGAATGCATAAAAATAGTTGACACCATATTTGATCACCTAGAAACCCTCCAAAATGAGAAGGTAAAATTGGGGAGAGGATGAAACCCACAATTTACTACTGTAGCAATAATGTAACTTGTCAAGCTTACAAAGTTTGACCATGAACCATGGTATGCCCTATTAAAGGCTTTACACTTTGTTAAAAGTCCACATGTCTAAAGGATTTACAAAACATTCACTTAGAATGTCACCCTATGAAAGGATTTATACAATTGGCTATCAAACCAACCTAAGTCCATAGGATTTCATTTTGGTAATACAATTGTTAAGGAGTATAGTAGAATGTTTGACCTAATCACTTACAATCTAATATTGCTGATTCCAGATTGCTATTCAATCCAATTTGATCCTTGCTAATTTGATATGAAGTTTTTGTATTGTTGATACTCTATTTTGCTAACTGATATTGCAATTCCTCTATTTTGCTAAGTCACCTTGAATATCCTCTTAACAGTTCACCCATTTTCTCCTTTTGTTCATCGCTCACATGCATCATATTCCTCTTTGATTTATGGGGATTTGACCTCCTTAAAAGGTTTTCATGACTTAGAGTTAGGTATGAATCTATGGCTGAGATTCATCTATTTTGCCTCTTTAGCATTCCATTTTTCTGATTGGTTGCATGTTGATTACATAGGGAATCAAATAGATTCAATCTTATCTTTAAGCTTTGAGATCTATCTATTAGCTAGCATGCAAAATGGTTTACATCTTAGTTTGTGAAGGCAAAAACTCTTATATCAATACTGTGTTACTCAACACTTGTAGATAAAACTATTTCTTGACACATACTAAAATTATGTCTGGCTTGGAACCTAAATATGCTTGGTATCTATTGTTCACTTGGCACATATACTTGTTCAAAATTGTCTATTTTCTCAGCACTCAAGTGACTCAACACTTATTCTATTTATGACTCAACACCTATTGCAATTTGGCACTTATATATATTATACTCAGCATATGTTGCTAGCTTTGCATGAACTTAGCAAATAGTAAAGTGTGTCGACACTCAATTGTCAAAACCATTTTTAGATCAATACTAGCATAGTGAGGATATTCTTGTTCCTAAAGCCAAAGAGTATGGGTCTCCTACCCTAACTCCTGATACTTCTTGATTCCATTCAAGGCATTCATAATAAATAATTTCTTCTTGAAATTACTTTCTTCACCATCCACTCCACTTCACCTTCTCTCTTTCCCATCTCACCATTCCATCTCATCGCTCTATCTATTCTAATGATCATTTCTAGAACATATTTCCTACAGTAGTCGCTAGGTACATACAACATAACTTTTATTTCATTCATGTTTTGTTAATAATTGGTATTGCTTATAATTTTTTACTCTTGCATATCCTAGTCTAGTGGGACCCATGCCTTTTCATAGTTGGGTTAGGGAAATATTTCAATATTTATTTTCAAATCAATTTCAAATCACATGTAACTTTAAAAAGTTAATTGAGATGACTAGAAGTAATTGAATGCTTAATGTCACATGTTGATGGCTTTGGTGGATACAATTGTCTAATTGTGTGTTGTCTTTGATGTCACACAAATGTCATATCAGTTATTAGTCATAAGGTAGTGTCTACCGTGCTCACTTGGGTGTTGAAGGAAATTATGGTAGGAAGCGGTGTTAACTGAGTTCCCATTGTTAACAAAGGAAAGTTGGTCAAAGTTAGTATTAACTGAGTTTATTCGTTTACCGAAATATTTTTGCAAGTTTACAGTGTTAACCAAGCTTCTATTGGTTAACATAGGAAATTGTTTTAGGGCCATTGTTTATCAAGCTAGGTTAGCTAATGAAAGATTTTATTGTTTTGGCATAAGAAGTTTAATTATTTCAAAGTATTGGTTCTAGCCAACTATGGTAATGATTATTGGTCATTATAATTTGTATTGCATCGACTTGACAATCTAGATGATATAAATACAAGGTCAAGTTATGAATTTTAGTAGTATGGAAGTGTATTGATTGAATTAAGAAGGGAAGTGTGTAAGAAAATTTGAAGGATGAGTAGATATCCTTGTGGAGAAGCAAAGTAATATTCAATCAGGAAGGATCAAGTTTTTGTGAGCAGAATAGAGATTTGGATTTAGAAATTCATTTGCATCTCAATCAAGTCATTTCATTGTTACTCTCTAACCATTGTAGCAGTAATCCAAAATCTCTTAACAGAGTTGGTTTAACAATAAGGAGAGCTAAAGTAGAAAGTCTTAGAGGACAATTTAAGGAGAGCCAAAGTAGAAAGTCTTAGAAGACAATTTGATCATATGAGAATGGGAGAAGATGAAAATGTTGCCAAATATGTGGAAAGAGTCAAAGCCAGTGTTAGTGCAATTAGAGCATTTGGAGGAGAAATCAAAGAAGAAACTGTTGTAAGTAAAATTCTCAAAACCTTGCTTCTCATCTATGCAATTAGAGTATCTACTATTCAAGAAGTGAGATGTGATTCAAGTAACAAGATAGGTTTGGATGCTCTAGTAGGAAGCTTGACAAATTTTGAGCTGGAAAACTTTGACAATTATGTTCCCAGTTCAAAAAATGTTGAGTCTGCTTTTGAGGCCAAACTTTCACTCAAGGAAAAAGGAAAGAAGATAAATGATACTTAGTTTGATAGTGAAGAGGGAATTGAGGAAAGCTAAGATAGTGATCTTGAAGTTGTTGAAGCTTTTCTTGCAAAGAAATATTCTAGAAGTAGAGGAAAATACAAAGGTAAAATTCCCTTAATCTACTTTTCATGTGAAGAAATTGGTCACATTGCTGCCAAGTGCCCAAACAAAGATAGCAAGGATGAAAAGAAGAGTCAAAATTACAAAGGAAATAAGGATTCCAAAGGTCACAAATTATACAAGGACAAAGGTAAGAAAACTTGTTTTATGGCTAAGGATTCTGATAATAGTGAAGATGAAATAGTATACATTGCTATAAAAGATGAATCTGATGATAAAGGAGATAAGATGGAACTTATCTCTCATGTTAGAAAAATGATACATGGATCATAGATAGTGGATGTTCACATCATATGACTAGAGATAGAACAAAGTTTGAACATTTTGAACATTATGATAGAGGAAGTGTAAGATTTGGAAACAATGAACCTTGTTGCATCAAAGGAAAGGGTTGTATCTCATTAACCAATGAACTTATATGTGACAATGCTTATTGGATTGAAGGACTAAAGCATAATCTGCTAAGTGTGGTGCAACTTATCAACATTGGATTCAAGGTATAATTCATGCATGGCAAGGCAAGACTATTGGATGACAAAGGAAAATTGATTGGATTAGATAAACAAACAAAAAGTAACCTATTTTATGTAGATCTTGGTGATTTCTCATGTATTATTGCTTAAGTAGAAGAAAGTTGGTTATGGCATAGAAGGTTATGTCATGTAAATTTTGATAACATGGTGAAAATAAGAAAATTCAAGAAAGTAAGAGGTATTCCTAGTTTAAAGAAACCAGATGTTGGTTTATGTAAGAATTGTCAAACTAAAAAAATGGAAAAGACTAGTTAAAAGAAAAAATTATCAATTTGAAGATATCTTGGAAATTGTGCATACTGATTTCTATGGACCTATTGGAGTGGACAGCTATAGTGGAGAAAAATTATTTATTCTTTTTGTTGATGACTACTCTAGAATGATGACTGTTATGTATTTAAGAGAGAAGTTAGAAGCATTTGAGAAATTCAAATGGTATTTAGCAAGAGTATAGAAGGAAACAAGGAAAATATTGAAACACTTAAGATCAGACAGAGCTAGTGAATTCATCTCCAATGAATTCAGTAACTTTTATATTGAAAGAGGAATCAAAAATAGGTATCGGACCCTGGTACTTCCAAACATAATGGAATAGCTGGAAGAAGAAATAGATCCATCATGGATTGTACAAGGACTTTGATGATCGAAAAGAATGTTGCTATCAAATACTAGAAGGAAGCTATCAACATTGCAACTCATACTTTGAACCAAGTTTAGTTGAAGAAGGATTTAGACAAGACTCCCTATGAACTATGGTATGGTTACAAACACAATGTAAGTTACCTAAAAGTATTTGAAAGTAAATGTTATATCTCAAAAGATTCTAGAAAAGGAAAGTTTGATGTAAAAGGTGATGAAGGTACATTTCTAGGATACTCCAGCAAAAGCAAGGCATATAAATGTTTGAATTTTTCTACTCACAAAATCATAGAAAGTGCACATGTGAGAATTGATGAGTTTGTAGAAAAGGTTGAAGAAGAAATCAAGAAAGAACCAAAAAACTATAGAATATTTGTCTACTATTAATTTGACACTTTTCCAAGCATATTTGATGATAAGGAGACTTTATCTACTAAGCCCAGTGTAGTTACTAAGCTGCAAGTAGTTTAGCCTGAGTCACAGGGACCTTATTTATAGTTTGAAGCTACCAAGTTAATGCATACCAAGT
Source organism: Cupressus sempervirens (assembly GCA_028749045.1). Classification (NCBI taxonomy): domain Eukaryota; kingdom Viridiplantae; phylum Streptophyta; class Pinopsida; order Cupressales; family Cupressaceae; genus Cupressus; species Cupressus sempervirens. The sequence continues at coordinate 642,718,166 of CM053783.1, read as the reverse complement.
CTGAAGGACCCGAGCTACAGACAGAACCACCCAAGTCTCAAGTTGAAATTCAAGAGGAAGACAATGCAATTCATTCAAAAGGAAAGGAACTAGTATTAGCCAAATATGTTAGAAGGCATCATACACATGATTAGATTATTGGAGATAAATTAGAAGGTACTATGACAAGAAGTAAGCTAAAAGGTACATGTTTGCTTGCTAAATTTGAACCTAGAAGTGTTAAAGATGCATTAGAAAATGAAAGTTGGATTGAGGCTATGAATGAAGAAATAGAATAGATAGAGAAGAACAAACCTAGACTCTTATACCTAGGCCCAAAGATAAAAATGTGATTGGAAAAAAATGGGTATTCAAGAATAAGTTGAATGAAGATGGTAAGGTATCAAGAAATAAAGCTAGATTGGTATGTAAAAGCTACTCTCAAGAAGAAGGCATTGAATGTGGTGAAACTTTTGCTCCTATTGTAAGATTGGAAGGTGTCAGGACCTTACTTGTACATGCAGCACATAAAGGATTTAAGGTATATCATATGGATGTTAAATCTACATTTCTCAATGGTATTCTTGATGAAGAAGTCTAAATTGAACAATCATAAGGTTTTTTTGATCCACATAAAAGGGACATGGTCTACAAATCACACAAAACTTTGTATGGTCTGAAATAAGCTCTTAGAGCATGGTATGAAAGATTACATAACTACCTTATACAAATTGATTTTTAGAGAACTAATGATACTAATAGTTTGTACATAAAGGAAGGACTAGATAATAGGATTGTATTGGAAAAAATATTTGTGGATGATACTTTATTTATAGGGAATGATGATCTATGCAAAGAATTTTTAGAGAAAATGAACAAAGAGTTTGAAATGTCTATGTTTGGTGAGATTAAGTTCTTTGTTGGATTGTAGATATAATAGAGTAGGAATGGTATCCACATCACTCAGTCTAAGTACATCAAGAAGATACTCAAGAAGTTTGGTATGGAAGATTCAAAATTAGTTGGAACCCCCATGTGTATTAGGTTAAAGCTTACCAAAGATAATGACTCCAAAGAGGTTGATCAAACCTTGTACAAATTAATGATTGGGAAATTATAGTATGTAGTTCATACAAGACCTGATATTGCTCTAGCAGTTCGTATAGTGGCAAGATTATCAGAAAAACCTAGAGAAAATCATATGATGGCAATCAAAATAATCCTAAAATATCTAAAAGGCATTGAAGACTATGGTTTATGGTATAAAATTGGAGGAAATCTAGACCTAAAGGTGTTCACTGATGTTGATTGGGTAGGAAATATTGATGACAAAAAAAGCACAAGTGGTGAGCATTCTTTCTTAATAAAAGGTTGGTATCTTGGACAAGTAAGAAGCAAAATTGCACATCCCAATCCATGATAGAAGTAGAATATGTTGCAGTAGCAGTGAATTGTTCTAACATTGTTTGGTTCAAATAATTATTGCAAGGTATGAAGGTTGAGATCAAGGAACTAGTTGTCATGTTTTTTGATAATACCAGCATAATTCACATATCAAAGAACCCAATGATGCATTCCAAAACTATGCAGATTGCTATAATATATCATTTTGTCAGAGAATTAGTGCAGGACAAAAAAATTAGATTGAAATATGTCCATAAAAAAGAACAGATTGTAGACGTATTTACCAAGCCATTACCTAAGGATGCATTCCTATATCTAAGAGGTAAGTTAGGGTTCATTCCCCTATCTAAAGCTTACCAAGTGAAGTTTTAGTGATGCATCAATAGGAACCTAGTTAAAGATCAATCAGTTGATGTTGTATAGTCAAGAGAACATTGCACATGAATCAATACTCAAGGTACATTGATACTAATATAGTATGTGTTGTCTTTGGCATGTGTTTTCAAAGAGGGAGATTTTACTATCATATCTTTCTAATATTTGTTTTAGAAGAAGTTTTCAAGAAGGGAAGTATATGTAATTCCTTCATAGAGGGAGATTACTGCATAAAGAAAAAAAAATTTGTAAAATCTAAGAGGGAGAAACTTTCTGTCAGAGAAAAGTATTATTCTCAAATTTCATTATGCTATGACATGTTGTGTTGCCATCAATTTCAGAGAGGGAGATTGTTGGATACAATTGTCTAATTGTGTGTTGTCTTTGATGTCACACAAATGTCATATCAGTTACCAATCATAAGGTAGTGTCCACCAAGCTCACTCAGGCATTAAAAAAAATTATGGCAAGAAGCAGTGCTAACTGAGTTCCCATAGTTAACAAAGAAAAGTTGGTCAAATTTAGTTTTAACCTAGTTTATTTGGTTACCAAAGGATTTGTGTAAGTTTGCAGTGTTAACAGAGCTTTTGTTGGTTAACATAGGAAATTGTTTTAGGACTAGTGTTTACTGAGCCAGGTCAGCTAATGAATGATTTTTTTTTTTTTGCAATATGAAGCTTAATTATTTCAAAGTATTGGTTCTAGCTGACTATGGTAATGATTATTGGTCTTTATAATTTGTATTGAGCTAACTTGACAATCTAGATGATATAAATATAAGATCAAGTTGTGAATTTTAGTAGTATGCAAGTGTATTGATTGAATTGAGAAGGAAATTGTGTAAGCAAATTTGAAGGATGAGTAGATATCCTTGTGGACCAGAAAAGTAATATTTGATCAAGAAGCATCAAATTTTTGTGAGTAGAATAGAGATCTAGATTTAGTAATTTAGTTGCATCTCAATCAGGTCATTTCATTGTTACTCTCTAACCATTATAACAGTGATCTAAAATCTCTTAACAAAATTAGTTTAATAGCCAGTTGTAAATCCTCTAACAGGGTGACAGTTTGATTGAATTGTTATAAGACCTCTCACAAGGCCACTCTTAATAGGGTGATTAAATCCTCTAACAAGGTCACACCTAACAGTGTGTTTTGTATCCTTTAATTAGGTTGGCTCTTAATAGGGCTCACTTTAGAAGAGTGAAAAATAGTAACTAGTTAGACTGGTGGCTTTTTCCATATTGGGTTTCCATGTTAAATCTAGTGTCTCTTGTGTTCAATTATTTCTCTCATGTTTGCAAGTTATTATTATTGATGTTAGATTTGAAAAAGTAAGACGTACTCTGCATTTACTGAGTTACAACATTTTTGTATGTTTACTAAGTGACAACAGTAATTAGTTTTATCATACATCTAAGGGACATGTGGATATATTTTTGTGGTAACTGATTCAACCCCCCCACCCCCCCTAGTTGCTCCATCTATATTTCCAATTGGCTTGTCCTTCTGTGATTGTGTCATTATGAAATTAAGGACATTGAAAGCAGTTACTTAAAACTTTAATGATAATTTGCAATGTGTTCAGGTGATAGACCTATAAATGAGTAGAAATTATGGAACTTGATGCAAGAAGGATATTATGAGATATTGTGCATTAAAATCTCCAAGTACACATCATTTTTTTTGAGATAAATAGTGTCATGTGTATGCCTCAAATGTGAGCACACATCTATGATTCATTATATCCAGGATTGCTCAAGAATGAGGTCTTGAATGGTAGCTCATATCTCTCCATTCATGGAGTGCAAGGGTTTGTAATGGAGGCCCTTAGTTTGACCTAGTTTGTGCCCATGCAAGTATTCCATAAAATGAGAGATTCAAAGATCAATATATGCTTGCAAATGAAGATGCAAGCTGATCTAAATGATAACAATACAAAGCAATGGAAGAAAGTAAATCTAATCTATGAAAGGAAATAACAATGCAAGATTAATTTATGAAAGAAAATATGGATCTAAGCTCATATAAAAATGCAAGGATGGATCATGATGGTGGAAGCCATGGATGCATGGGAGAAGAAGACAATAAGATAGAATTTCTCCACAAAAAAGCTTTAATGCTGAAACTCCTTCTTCAAAACTTGCTCTTTAAACCTACAGCATAACCATGTATGTAAAAAATGAGGAGAGGGCTCTCCCTTATAAAGAATAATGGATGATTAAGATTAAGAGGAAATAAGATTTAGTCAAGGGTTGAGAAAGAATGATCTGTATGAGACAAAATTCCACCAATCATAAAAGAGGAGGAAAATTACAGGGAATCCCACTTAGAAATATGTGCATTTAAATGTAGAGGAAAAAAAGAATTTATTTAATTTTTATTTATTTCATTTCATTTTTCAAGTGGGATTTTATTTAATTAAAAGAGAGAAAGTTCTTTTAATTAAATAGGAAATATTTAATTTAATTAAAAGAGGGGTTTTCTCTTAATTAATTAAATGTGAATAATTAATTAAAAGAAATGTTTTCTTTTAACTAAATAAGAAAGGATAAATAAACCTTAGGAAATGTTGAAATAATTGAATTAATTACAATTTCATCAAAGAAATTTATTTGAATCGATTTAATAAAATATTGCAAACCATTGATTCAAAAAATTTGATAAATTGAATAATGGGGGCCTATGGTCTAGGCAACCATTTTAGGTTGCATAGATTTGCCCCTCTTTGACTAATGTGTGATTGTTTCAGGAACACATGTATTCAAAGAAAGAAATTGAAGTGTGAGATCGATTTGGGATCACAAAACAACTCAGATGTGTGATCTATTAGGGAATGCATTAGGACAAAGAATAGAAATAAATTCTAACTTTAAAAAGTTGAGAATAAAATTGATAAAACTAAATAAAGGATTGAAATTGATAGATACTCCCCCTCAAGATTGAAATTGAAATGAAATAGAGGAGAAACAACAAATTGATAATTTTTTTCAAATCAAATAAAAGACAAAGTTTTTGATGTAAGATGAAAGATATAAGAATTGTAGAACCAAGGTAGACCATCAAGCACGAAATATTATGCTTGAAAGGTGAATTAGAAGAAAAGAAGTGCCCGGTGAAAGAAAATGGAAGGTAAAAATTTGGAAGATATTGAAAGAAATAGAAAGAAGAAAAGAAAATTTTCCATAATAAATAGAATGCCCCAAAATCAATCAACTATTTAAGATAGAAATTTTGATTGAGATCACAAGAGAAGATAAGAAAATGAAGATCAAAACTTGAGCATAGTTGATTAAAAGTCCACAAGAAAGATAAAGGGAAAACCCTCTGAAACTCATAATATAGCCTAAAAATGCAAACTAACATGAAGCCTAATAATGCAAGCTACATGAAAATGCAAAGGTGTACTTTCAATAGAGCAACTGTAACATAGGATTTTGTGTTTATCATTCATTGAAGAATGTTAAAGAAATTATTTTCATCATTGGGCCATTATTAACAGACATTTAAAAATCATAAAATAGTCACTAATTACAAGCACAACTATGAAGATATGAATATGATTTATATCATTTTGGAATGTGGAAAGATTCTAACATAAGCATCAAAGACATAAAAGTCGAGATGATCTCAATGTTATCTTACCCAATTTAATGTAGCAAAACCATGCTCACATCAAGGCATACTTGCCAGGATGACCATAAGAATGGTTGTGCAAAAGTAGTCAAGGATGATTCCTCAAATCTCCTAAGTGTTTTAAAGGGACAACAAGAGACACTCTAGAGTTTCAAGACCACACCCACAAGTAGAAAAAAAATAAAAACATGCCCCATGGCCCAAGTCCTCTATCTATGTATCCTAAAGAGACTTATTAGACAAGTACACTCAACAAAAATCAGTAACAGTCAACACGCAAAGAAAAGATCATGACATTGTTCAAGCATTAAGTGTTTGTGTTTAAAAATATAAGTGTGTTAACAAATACTGAGTTCCAAGGATAAGGATCAAATGCTTGCAAGTAGGTAAGATCACATGAAGAAATTGGGTAAGACCAAATTGATAAATGTTAAAAAATACTCTATATGAAGGGTTGTATTGAAAAATACAGTTGGGGTGGTGTTGAAAAATACCATTTGTGAGGTGTTCTAAAGACTAATGCATCCAAGAGACCAAAATTAACACAGTTATGCTCCCTCGACAAACAAAGACCAATTCCATACTAAGGAAACAAGGACAAGGAATGATGGATAAAGACTAAGTGTCAAGGACACATGCTAAGAAATAGGGGTGCAAAGGCCTCAAGTAGTGCCCATTTCCAAGTTTTCACCACTTAGAAAGATTTTCTTTTTTAGAATAATTTTTTTTCAGAATTTATAATTTTTTTGGAGATACATCAAAGTGATTATTACTGAGATGATCATTTTTAAGACATATTCCAATTTTTAGAATTTTGACAGTATATCATTTTTTTTTAAATATATCATTTTTTTATTTTTTAATTACCAATAATTATATACAAAGGATGACCCAAACAAAATGGGCATCAAAATCCCAAGCAAGATCACATTGTGTAGTCCTAATGTCTAGCAAGGTGGAGGACAAGAGGGTTAAGCAAGCTAGTGGAAGATATGGAAGACAAGAGAATAGAGGAGAATGAAGAGAAGAAATACAAGCGCAAACTCCTCAAGAGTACCCAAGCTATGGAAAAATTGTCATGCAAAGCACATTTGGACAAGCAATGAAAAGCTAGCATAAGATAAGTCATGAAAGCATAATGTAAAAGTATGAAAGGATGTAGTCCAAAGAAGTAGAAATGTCAAGAGACTTCATAGCATCTTGTTTTACTCTTTTTTTATTAGATGAAGATCAAATAAGAAAAGGATAAAAAAAAGACTAGAATGAATGGAGGAAAATATATATGATAGCTAAACATGAAAGGAATGAAAGAAAGATCATTGTGAGATATCTCACAAGATAGCCAAATGTTCGTGTATAGGTCAACATTGTTAAGATCAAAGAGAGACAACAAAATGGAAGAAAGATGTAGAAGAACTACACATGATGCCTAATTGCCAAATTTTCATCATGGTACTTATCCCAGGCACTACAAGAGAGTAGTTTTCACCATAGGAAAAATTTATTTCTCTTTAGTTTTGCTACCAAGGTGCTTTATTGCAAGGTTTTCACCAAGGCACACTTACAAAAAATTTCTTCTCTTTTTATTTTTTGAATTTTTTGGAAGAAGGATAGCTTTTAAGATTAATCTACTTGAAAGGATAAACCATGATATGCCAAGGACTCAAAATGATATGCTCAAAGATGTTGATAGGGAAAGGAAGATGTAAGAGAAAAATGGAGGATAAGGTTTTATACAAAGTGAGTGAGGTTGGAAGATAGGAGGAATAGGAAAATGAGGAAAAAGGATAGAAGGTAGAAGAATAGTGAATGGAAGGATTGTGAAAGGGTAGACAGACAAGAAGGCAAGATCAATGTTAACACACACCTTGAAGGGTGGTGAGAGGATGGAGGAAACATAAATGAAGGTATACATGAAGGAATATGGTGAATGGATAGATGAGGTTGCAATTTAGGCACATGGAATGGAAGAATTCTTTTGGAAGAAGATGAAGTGGAAGTCTTTAGAAGCTTGAATTTCAACTTTGATGAGTCAAATTTATAGGATTTTTTGTTTATGATTTTTTAAGTGCAGACTTGAATACCTTATAGTTCATCATAAAAATGATATAGCCTCTTATATTTATATATTTTAACTGTATGTATATTTGATGCTTATGAAACTTAAAGACAATATTGAATATATATATCTATATTAATGAATGTCATGGTAAATCTAGTATATTTCTTCTCTAGCTTTAATGGGTGGACCTCCTAAAATTGTGTAACAAGGCTATAGTAAAATAGGAAAACTTATTATGATCTATGCCTTGGATTTTGTTGTGTTAACCTTTTGTCGGAAGAAGAAGTCAAGCAAGGAGTGTGAATTAAGGATGAGTGTGTCTTTCAAGGTGGGTGACTATTTTAGAGTTCACTATAGCTCCATTCCTTCCATCACTTTTTGGTTGTTGATTTAGTCCAAGATAATTTAGTTTCCCAATGTTCCTACATTTCTAAAGCATTGAATGTGGCTTATCTGTTAGATTGTGGTCACTGATTAGGAAAGTACTGTACATACTTCATAAATAGTGAGGTTCGGGGCATCACCCCGAAAAAATTTTTTTGGGAAGTAGCCGACATGGTAGCCGACATATTGTGGCCGACATATGGCCGACATGTTATAACCCTAAAGCAGTTTAATACTTGTATAAAAAGGGCTTAGGGTTGGGTATTTTTGATGTGTGGTGATACAAAATTGGTTCTTGCGGCGGTATTGAGCTGTAAGGGATTACGAATTGTAATCAGGTTGTAATCACTGGATTGTAATAAGATCGGACTTGCTGTTTGGTGGACGTAGCCCAAGGATTGGGTGAACCACGTTAAATCTTGGTGCCTTGTGTTCATTTCTGTGTGGTCTATTATTTTCTGTTATTGGTTATATTTGCATTTAGTTTTTATTTCTGTATGTGGTTTATCCTAACAAATGGTATCAGAGCAAGGTTGTCTTTCAGTTATCCTCTGCAGGAAAGTCTCACGATTAAGTGGGAGTCTCACAGTTGAGTGGGAGTGATGGCAGATGAGGGTAAGTTGAGGGTTGACAGGTTTAATGGGTAGAACTTCCAGTTATGGAAGATGCAAATGGAAGACTATTTATATCAGAAGGATTTATGGAAGCCGTTGGAAGGAAAAGCCAAGAATTAGGAAACTATGTCAGAGGCTGAATGGGATCTTTTGGACAGAAAGGCACTCGAAAGCATTCGGTTATGCTTGGCACCATCGGTGGCATTTAATATTACAAAAGCCAAGATGACAGAAGATTTGATGAAAACCCTAGCGACACTGTATGAAAAGCCCTCCGCTTCAAATAAGGTATTTCTCATGAAGCGTTTATTTAATATGAAAATGGCAGAAGGTGGATCTGTTGCAGATCATTTAAATGAGTTTAATACTATTACTAATCAATTATCTTCTGTGGGTATCAATTTTGATGAAGAAATTAGGGCTCTCTTGATTTTGTGTTCTTTGCCTGAAAGCTGGAATGGCTTGGTAATGGCGGTGAGTAATTCTGTTCCTGGATCTAGTACCCTAAAATATGATGGTGTGATTGGTGTTATTTTAAGTGAGGAAACTCGTAGAAAATCCTCAGGTGGATCTACATCAGGAAGTGCTTTAAATGCACAAAACAGGGGCAGAACGACTGAAAGAGGAAGTAACTCTGGAAATCGTGGGAAATCAAGAGGAAAGTCAAAGGGGAGGAGGTCTCAATCGAGAGGACCAAATGATTGCTGGTACTGTGGGAAACTAGGGCACAAAAAGAAAGATTGCTGGACTCAAAAGAAAAATGAAGGAGATAAATCAGATGGAGACAAAGAGGCAAATGTGGTAAGTAACAAATCCGAAGAGGATGCTTTGCTTCTGTCTTTAGAGAGTGTTGATGATTCATGGGTTTTAGATTCTGGTGCTTCTTTTCATGCTACACCTCATAGAGGTTATTTCATTGATTATGTCCAAGGGGATTTTGGGCTTGTTTATTTGGGGGATAATGAACCTTGTCAGATTGTTGGAAAGGGAAAAATTAAGATTAAGTTGCAGAATGGGAATCATTGGCTACTACATGAGGTAAGACATGTTCCAAAACTAAGTAGAAATTTAATTTCAGCAGGGCAACTCGGTGATGAGGGTTGTGTAGTTACTTTTAATGATAAAAATTGGAAGGTTTCAAAAGGTTCCCTTGTAGTAGCAAAAGGTGTGAAAGTAGGCACCTTATATCTTTGTACAGGTCATATTGTTCCTTCTACTTTGATTGTTTCAGAGAAAAATGAATATTCAGGAACAATTACTGCAGTTGAGCAGGGAGAACAAATAGCTGTTGTAGATTCTGATACAGCATTGTGGCACAATAGACTTGGGCACATGAGTGAGAAAGGTATGAAAGTACTTCATTCAAGGAAAGTTTTACCAGGTCTAAAATGTGTGAATATGGATTTCTGTGAAAGTTGTGTGTATGGAAAACAAAAGAGAGTGATTTTTGTAAAGACAAGGAAGGAAAACAAAATGGAGAAATTAGAGCTTGTGCATACAGATGTATGGGGACCGGCTCAGGTATCTTCCCTTGGTGGCTATCATTATTATGTTACATTTATTGATGACGCAACTAGAAAAGTATAGGTTTATTTCCTTAGACAAAAATTTGATGTATTTCAAACTTTTAAGAAATGGAAATGCTTGGTTGAAAATGAGACTGGTAAGAAATTAAAATGTCTCAGATCTGATAATGGTGGTGAGTATTGCAGTCATGAATTTGAAGATTATTGCTCCACTAATGGTATTCGTAGACAAAAAACTGTTCCAAGGACTCCACAAGAAAATGGAGTGGCTGAATGCATGAACAGGACTATAATGGAGCGCGCAAGGAGCATGAGGTTGCATGCTGGGTTGCCCTTACACATGTGGGCGGAGGCTATCAATACTATAGTATATTTGATTAATAGAGGTCCCTCTACTCCTTTGGGCTGTGGTATTCCAGAGGAAGCATGGACTGGTAAGAAGGTGAGTTATTCTTTTCTCAAGACCTTCGGTTGTGAAGCTTTTGCTCATATAGACTCTGAAAATAGAACCAAGCTAGAAGCTAAATCAAAGAAATGTGTCTTTGTTGGATATGGCATTAATAAATTTGGCTATAGGCTTTGGGATTTTGAAAATCATAAAATTATAAGAAGCCAGGATGTCATATTCAATGAAAAAGTGTTGTACAAAGATCTGTTGCAGCAACATGAGAAGAAAGAAGATGATTATGTAGTGCTGGATGATACTCCAAAAGCTGATGTTCCAGCCATTCCTCATCATGTGCAACAACTGCAACAACAAATACCACACACACCAGTGAATGTTAGACGGTCCACAAGGCCAATTAGACCTCCACAAAGGTTTTCTCCCTCTTTGTATTCTATTTTACTTACTGATGTTGGTGAACCTGAAAGTTATGATGAAGCTGTGCAGGTGGATACTAAGATTCAGTGGGAGTCTGCAATGAAAGATGAAATGGACTCTTTGCTGAAAAATAAGACATGGGATTTGTGCAAGTTGCCTGCAGGTAAAAAGGCTTTATAGAATAAATGGGTTTACAGGTTGAAAGAAGAGGAAGGAGGTAAGAAAAGATTTAAGGCCAGGTTAGTTGTAAAAGGATTTGCACAGAAAAAGGGAATTGATTTTGATGAGATATTTTCTCCTGTTGTTAAAATGACTTCTATTCGTACTGTTTTAAGTCTTGTGGCTACTGAAGATTTGCATTTAGAGCAGATGGATGTTAAAACAACCTTTCTTCATGGTGATTTGGATGAAGAAATATATATGGCTCAGCCACAGGGTTTTGAGGTCAAAGGTAAGGAGAACTTAGTGTGCAAATTGAAGAAAAGTTTATATGGCTTGAAGCAAGCACCTCGGCAATGGTATCTAAAATTTGACAGTTTTATGCATGAGCATGGATATAATAGGTGTCATTCAGATTACTGTGTTTATTTTAACAGGTTGGATGATGATAGCTACATTATTTTATGTTTATATGTTGATGATATGCTTATAGCTGGGTCTAACATGGATCATATTAAGGGGCTGAAATGCCAATTACCACATGCATTTGCTATGAAGGATTTGGGGGCAGCAAAACAAATCCTTGGTATGAAGATTTGCAGAGATAGGAAGACCAGAACATTGATGCTATCTCAAGCTGATTATGTTGAGAAGGTGTTGCAACGTTTCTCTATGGAGAATGCTAAAGCTGTCAGCACACCTTTACCTGGTCATTTGAAATTGACTAAGGCGATGTGTCCCAAGACACGGGAAGAGGAGGATAAGATGTCCAAGGTACCCTATGCTTCAGCTGTAGGAAGTTTGATGTATGCTATGGTATGCACTAGGCCAGATATTGCACATGCAGTGGGAGTCGTTAGCAGGTATATGAGTCATCCAGGATTTGAGCATTGGAATGCTGTCAAGTGGATTCTCAGATATTTGAGAGGAACATCCAATAAGTGTTTACACTTTGGGGGCTCTACTACTAATTTATAGGGCTATGTTGACTCAGATTTGGCTGGGGATATTGATACCAGGTGGAGTACTATAGGTTATGTCTTTACTGTTGGTGGGGCAGCCGTGAGCTGGGTTTCTAGGCTACAGAAGATTAATGCTCTCTCCACTACAGAGGCAGAGTATGTTGCTGCTACAGAGGCAGCCAAAGAGATGATATGGCTTTAGTTCTTCTTGGAAGAATTGGGACATCCTCAGAAGGATAATTATTTGTTCACAGATAGTCAGAGTGCCATTCATCTTGCTAAGAATTCAGCTCTGCATTCTAAGACCAAACACATACAGTTGCGGTACCATTTCATTCGGTCAATTTTGGAGGATGGACAGTTAAAGCTGGAGAAGATACATACCAATGAAAATCTAGCATATATGTTGACAAAGGTTGTAACAAGGGAGAAGCTGAACTCATCTTCAGCTTCAGTTGGTCTTTTAGACTAAATGTGAATAAAAGAACAGCAGAGTCCAGGGTGGTTTGATCCAGTGGGAGCCCCATGCGGTAGTTATATTGCTACAGGATCAGTCTCCAAGTTGGAGATTGTTGTTTAGTGTGGAGCCTGATCAGTCCCCAAGTGGGAGATTGTTAGATTGTGGTGACTGATTAGGAAAGTACTGTACATACTTCATAAATAGTGGGGTTCGGGGCATCACCCCGAAAAATTTTTTTTGGGAAGTAGCCAACATATTGTGCCTGACATATGGCCGACATGTTATAACCCTAAAGCGGTTTAATACTTGTATAAAAAGGGCTTAGGGTTGGGTATTTTTGATGTGTGGTGATATGAAATTGGTTCTTGCGGCGGTATTGAGCTGTAAGGGATTACGGATTGTAATCAGATTGTAATCACTGGATTGTAATAAGATCAAACTTGCTGTTTGGTGGATGTAGCCCAGGGATTGGGTGAACCATGTTAAATCTTGGTGCCTTGTGTTCATTTTTGTGTTTTCTATTATTTTCTGTTATTGGTTATATTTGCATGTAGTTTTTATTTCTGTCTGTGGTTTATCCTAACATTATCATCTTGCATAAATAATGTTGTCACCCCTGGAACTAAAAGTTGTTATGCTATGTAATGGAAGACCTAATTTGTAAGCATTCTATTTTTCCAAGTTTCTTTTAAATAAGTTGGAACTTATGTTTCTGAGAGAGTTGGATGTTCTAAGAAATTCATGTTGTAATCCAGTAGTAGAGTAAAGCATTTTTGATATTCTATATTGTGTCCATGTTTTATTAAATGAATATATGATAGGTTTTCACTTCAATCTCTAAGTTATAATTCATTCATACTTTTTTGGGGGCCCACATGGGAGGTGAATTCATTTCTCATGCTTAAGTAAAATTTAGTTAAGTTTCCTTTGGATTATTAAGTATTGTTGTTCCTACAGACACTGGTAGTAGAACCATTGACTATATTTTGTAGCATAGGTTTTTTTCCAAAGCATTATTTATTTACTATTATGTCTTTCCTTCAAGATAAGAATTAATCTGTAAGTTCAGTTCTTAGTATAAGTTTCATGTAACAACTACTTTTACCTTAGTAGTAATGACTATTGAGAAGAACTAAAGCATAAACTTTGTAGTCACCATCTCAAGTTCACATTCCCATATTGATACATTAAATGAGTCTAGCATGATGTTCTAAGTAGAAACATAATGAGTTTCAGCAATGAATCATTCTTTAAGGGTGTCTAATCCTTGTGTTACTAGGATATTATTCTAACCAGTCATTATTCTAACCAATCCTTTTTGGCATCACTATCAGGGATGGTGTCAATTTAGTTTGACCTAGAAGTCATTAAGTTAGTTTGCATTCTGCTTAATTTTGCATGCATAGGCATAGGAACCATCTTGGGTGATTCCTACCTAATTTTAATTAGGAAGAACCATTTGAGGTTCTCAACCTAGCACTTGAGGAAACCCAATTAGAAATACCACAAGAAGAAGAACCATTTGAGAATGTGTTTATTGATGCTGATGACCAATTTCCTTCACAGCCATCCTCTAAAGAATATATGTCTTAACTATTCTAGAGTTATTATCAAAAAAGGAAGGGGCTTGAGAGACCTGCTTCACAAGTCTAATGGGGAAGGTGTGTCCAAAATGGAGTTATCCAATATGTTATTAGACTTTAAATAAGACATCATTAACAATTTTGATACTCATCTTGATACAATGAAAGTAAGAAAAAAGAAGGATGAATCTGATGCAATGTTGGCAAAATATTGTCCACATTGTAGGGAGAAGAAAAAGAATTTCCAATGCAAGCTTGTTGCAAGCCTAGAATCTCAACCTATGCCTATTGAGTTCAAATCCATTAATGAAAATGGAGAGGTCCTCTACATCATCTAGCAAAGGCCATGGGCTCTAATATTAGGTATTCCCCAAGATCCTCTTCAAAATTTTAATGGCAATAATGCATGGCAAAACTGATACAATTGGTCTAACTAATCAAGCCACCAAGATTTGATGCCACCATATCAACAACAAGCTTTTATGCCTCCTACTATAGCCAATACTACTTCCCCTAAATATTGTCAATTGCCTACTTAGCCTAATCCTAATCCCAACAATGCTAAGCCAACAACATAGTAGTAGAGCTATGCAATACCCCTGAATAACATCCATTTAAGATCTGGAACAACTCTTCCTCCTTCATAGCATCCTATTATTACCAAATTTGAGGATACTTTAGTAGATTCAACTAATATACCAATCCAACATGTCACTCCTACTGCTCCTACAATACAAGAACCTTCATTTCCTCATAGATTGGAGGAACACCTTAAGCTAATGGAAAATTGGGTAGTATTGGATTTGCTTACCCAACTAAAGAAAATGATAGTAAATATTCCTTTTTTAGGTGCCATAAAGGAAGTACCTACATATATTAAAGCTATTAAGGAAGCTTGCATAAAGCAACCTGGAAGGAAGAGAAAAGATCCTAAAAGCATTCATTTCCTAGGATAGAAATTGACAATCCAAAGTATTTTGATTCTAGTATCCTATGGTAACAATCACTATTCAAGGATTTCAAGTCCAAAATTCCCTAGTTGACTTTGGTGCTTCCATAGATTTCATGACCAAGGAAGTAATGTCTTAGTTACATGTCATTGGTCTTAGGGAGACACCCACCATCCTTCAGCTTGTTGACAGTTCCACCTTTGCACTTGATGGGATGTAGAAGATGCCATGGTTCCCTTGAATTCTTGGTCTTTCCCCAAAAGCTAACATGGGAGGATACTCAATCATCCTAGGCAAACCTTGGTTGGCTAGTGTTGGTGCCTATATAGCTTGTTGCTCTAGAAGAATGACTATATCTAATCAAATCAACACTAAAAACCTAACTCTATATTCTCCAACTCAACCTCTATTACAAGATGATCAAATCATCTGGTCAAATTTGGATGATGTTGAACCTGAGGTTAATTCCATTCATTAGTTAATGATGATATCCAAGAAACCATCTATAGCCTTTAGAGGGGAAGATGCGATCATTTCCTCCATTATTCTAAATAATATGGAGTGGAAACCCAAGTGTTTTCCCAAGAGAATTATGTTCTTAACACTTTGTTAGCAACTATTAATGTTCTACAGTATTCAAAAACTTCAAAATTTCTTCACACATTTCTACCTCATGAAATGGAGTATTTCCCAATTACTCAACTTTCTATGGTAGAAAAGGTCACAAAGATAGAGGTCAAATTAGGAATGGAATTAAATGTAAGTGCTTTGACTTCCTCTCAGAGGTTAGAAGTCTTGCAGCTTCTTAAATAAAATCAATAAGCCTTTTCTTGGGATTATACTAACATAAAAATCCTAGATCCTAAGCTCTACACTCACAAAATTTATATCAGCTCTAAATTTAGACATGTTCACTAGCCTTAGCACCTAGTAAATCTATCTCTTAGGTATATAGTCAAGAATGAATTGTGGAAGTTGTTAAATGTTGGTTTCATGTATCCTATTTTAGATAGTCAGTGGATCTCCCCTCTTGTTATAGTACCTAAGAAATGAGGGAAGTGGAGATTTTGTATCGACTATGAGGAACTTAACACTACCACTAAAAAGGACCACTTTCCCTTACCATTCATAGATAAAGTCCTTGATAAGATTGCTAAATATAGGAAATTTCTAAATGGAAAGAGCTTTAGTTATTCATGGATTTCTAGATTCATGTTTTACACCAGTCCTGACCAAGGTTCTCATATTACTTCTAGTCTAATTACTACTCTAATGGAGGAATACAACATCAGACATGGTAAATCTTCACCTTATCACCCTCAAGCTAGTGGGTAGGTTGACATTCCCAATAAGGAATTGGAGTCTATTCTTACTAAAATAGAAGTCATTCATAAGAAAGATTGGGCTATCTGACTTCCTGAAGCACTTTGGGCTTACTGCACTACATGGAAGTCTACAATTAGTTTTACACCATTGAGCTATTTATGGTTGTTCTATTGTTATGTTAGTAAAGATTGAACATAAGGAACTTAGAATAGCCCTTGATCTTAGGATGGATCTCACTATTGCACAACAAGATAGGATACTGAGTTTAAATGGTTTTGATGAATGGCTCAAATCTATTTTGCACAACACAAAATTGATGCAAAACTAGTGTAAAAAATGGCATGACAAGTATTCTTAGGATAAAGTTTTTTTTTTGTTGGTGACTGGGCACTCATTTGTGACTCTAGCTATTAGCATAATCTTGGAAAATTCCAAACTAGATGGTTCAGGCCATATGAAATTATTGAAATCTTTCCAAATGGAATGGTTCATCTCTCCACTATGGATTAGGTTTGGTTCAAATTGTTGGTCAATGGTCACAGGTTAAAATTATATCACAAACTAGAGAGTAAGGAGGAATTACTATGACAATTCTCTTTTGTTTTTGGTGTTGTAGTTCCTTTAGCATCTCCAAATGAGCTTTTTGCTCATTTTCCTTCCTCACTCTAGTTGTTCTTCTCATTGTCATAACAAACAATTTCATTGTGAAATTTGATTCTCCACAATAATTTTTTTCTTCATTCTTAGTCTACCACCCATCCATCTCATCATTTATTTCATTCATAGATAGCAACTTCCACCTCACCAGCACTTTCAGTTAACACACATTCCAAGGTATGCAATATTAATTTGTTTTTCCAATGTTTTTTTTGTATTCCTTATCATTGCTACCAATGTGGGACCACTTGCACTATTTTACCTAGGGGAAGTTATATTAGTTTTGTCATTATGTTTATGAAATCTTTTTATTTATTCTTTTCCTTCATTATACTTTCATTTTCTACCAATGATTTGACATTTTTGAAAATCCTTTTGCTACGTGCTATTTTTTGCATTTATTTAACTAAAGTGGCAAGATATGTTATGTACAAGTTCTGTTGAACACATTTATGAGTAATTATGAAATGATAACATGGAGATTTTCATTTATATTTCTCATATGCTCTTATTTCTCGAGAAAATTTCTAAATTTTAACTCATTCTATACCTTTTGTTTCAAGATTTCTTGTCCAAAATTGTGGTTGTCTATTATTCTCTCATAAAACTTTGTTTTGGGTACCTTGGAAATTAGATGATGGGAGGAGACCTAATTCAAAGAGAGCCTACTGTGCATAATTCATTGCTTGAAGACTAAAATTTTAGGCCATATTTTCAAACAAGGGGATGGATTGATTATGTTCAAAGGTTAACTAACTAGGATGATGAGGTTGCATTTCAATTTCTCAACTCCTTAAAGAATGGAGTGGCAATAGTTAAAGGACTAAAGGTGCCATTTTCTCAGACAATTTTGGCAAAAGTTATGGGATTACCATTGGAAGGTGAGGAATTTTTAGAGAATTTTGATCCAACTTTTGCCAGAGCTCAGTTCACTCTACATGGAGATCCAAAGCTTGATATTAATAAGAAACAAGGTACTATTAGACTATCTCTTGTTGATTCTTTTCCACAATGTGAAATTTTTATCATTATGTATTTCACCTATGAAGGGAAACACTTATTTTTGCATGTTATTCATTTCAAATTCTTGAGTTTTTTAAGGCATGATAATAGATCTATCAATGTTCCTAGTTTTGTATTTTGCATTTTGTCAAAACAAGTCATACTAGTACAAAAGGGTAGTCAAAACTCTATCTCCCACCATTTCTTAATTAAGATCATAGTGGAAAAAGCTTTAAAGGAGTAGTCATATATTTCCACGGAGGAATTTCTATTGCAAGGGTTTAAGGAGCCTATTCCAAAACTAGTTGGGTGTAGAGTAGGTCAAAGGCTTAAAACTACGAAAGGAATTAGAAAAATATTTGTCAAAATTGGACAATGTTCTTTGTCCAAAAAGAAAAAGGAAGCTAAGGTTAGAAACCCTAATTCCTATAACTTCCTTAATTCTACTAATTCCTCTACTTCAAGAATAGTTCACGAAGAGAAACTGGAGACTCTTACAGAAAAAGCTAAAGTTACCCCTATACTAGAAATAGTTTTCCAAGAGAATAAAAAATGAAAAGTTAACCCTAGTACTAGCTAGTAGGCTAAGGCATCCACTGCAACCAAGAGCATTTCTACAAAAAGGAAATCCCCAAAAAAGAAGGAAACTCCATTAAGGATAAGTGCTAGGTGAGGAACAAAACCTACTGAGGAGGTTCCATATAATGAATCACTGGTAACCCAATATTCTGAGCCAGAGGAAGAAGAAAATGAAAATATCTAGCAAGAGGCTAATTAATGGCCTAAAATTTATAAGGAAGATGAGAAATGGGATGGAGTTATGAAACAAGGTACATTTTAGGAATTTCATGATGACAAAATGGAGAAGGCTCCTGATAAGCCTGAGAGTGCAAAAGTCATTACAATTGAAGATGACTCCAGCTCATAGGAGTAGGCTTATGCATCGTGAGGACCAACCCCTGGGAATTTTCAGGGAGATGATTCAAAAAATGATGGTTTTGATAGTTATATTAGGGAAGCAAAAGAGCCAATATTTTCTCCTATAGTATAATCTCCTATGGTCAAGAAGGATACATATAAAGAAAATCTAGTTTTTGATATGGACCTTGTCAATAAGGTGGTTGAGGAAATTATGAATGAAGGATTAGAAACATTAGCTTCAGTGGATCAACAATGTTCTAATCCTTAGAAAGCTATGACTATTTGGATGGATCCTTTAAAAAGTTCAAGTGCTAATAATGGTAAGTCATCTATTCCTCTAGTTGTAAATAATTCTCACCATGGTTCAATATCAGCTCAATCTAGTCCAATATCTTTGTTAGATGTTATTTTCCTATTGGCTAAATAATTAAATTCTAAGAGGGAAAATTGGAAATAGAAAAGGAAATAATTGAATAAAATTATAGATAGTCACTATTAGGAAACACTTATTTAGGAAGAAAAGGTAGAACAATTAAGTATGAAGCTTGATAAAATTACATCATTAATCCCTCACTTAATGGGTTGTAGATCCCCATCACCTGTCTATGTGTTTTTTCTTAAAGAATAGTTGTTGAACTATAAAATGACCTACATTATGCAAGAGAGGACTACCTCATTACAAGAGCCTATTCAATTTTCCCAAGCTTTCCACAACTCTCTTGAAGACATTAAAAATTTGTTATGTAAACTTTATCCTCACAATTTTTTAGTTCCAAATGACCAATTTTGGAATCCCTTACTTTATGTTGGGGATATTCTACTTAGAGCCTTCATGTCCTAGAAATAGAATGAAATTAGTTAGAACACTCAAGTTGAAGTGTATAGAAATTTGGAATCAAACATTCCCCTATTTCTATAGCCTAAAGTGAAGGATCCCCCAACTCTCTATTATAACTCATTAAGAATAGCCCCCTCTAAATTAGGTAGCAATATCATTAGTTTGAGGAAGGAAGAATTGGATACATATGAATAGATGGTGAATACTAAACTACCTAAGTCTAGAAATGCCATACATTGGAATTGGAACAGTTTATTTGGGGAGATGAGAAAGAGAGAACCACATTCACCTGTCAATTTTTCTATGCCAACCTAGCATTCTCCTTAGTACATTTCTTTGGGAAGAGAGAGAGAGAGAGAGAGAGAGAGAGAGAGAGAGAGAGAGAGAGAGAGAGAGAGAGAATTTTGTGATAAGGCTACATTAAAATAGGAAAAACTTATTATTATCTATGCCTTGGATTCATGTTTTGGATTTTGTTGTGTTAACCTTTTGTAGGAAGAAGTCAAGCAATGAGTATGAATTAAGGATGAGTGGTTTTTTCAAGGTGGGTGACTATTTCAGAGTTAATTATAGCTCCACTCCTTCCATCACTTTGTAGTTGTTGATTTAGTCCACGACAATTTAGTTACCAAGAATTCCTAAAGCATTGAATGTGGCTAATCTTCTTGCATAAATGATGTTTTCATCCCTGGAACTAAAATTTGTTATGCTATGTAATGGAAGACCTAGTTTGTAAGCATTTCATTTTTCCTAGTTTCCTTTAAATAAGATAGAACTTATGTTTCCAAGAGAGTTGGATGTTCTAAGAATTCCATTTTGTAATCTAGTAGTAGAGTAAATAATTTTTGATATTCTATATTCTGTCTATGTTTTATTGAATGAATATATGGTAGGTTTTCACTTTGATCTTTGAGTTATAATTCATTCATACTTATGTGGGGGCCCACATGGGAGATAAATTCCTTATTAGTGCTTAAGTAGAATTTAGTTAAGTTTCCTTTGGATTATTAAGTGTTATTGTTCCTACAGCCATTGGTAGCAGAACCATTGACTTTATCATGTAGCATATGTTTACTTCCAAAGCGTTATTTATTTTTACTATTATGCTTTTCCTTCAAGATAAGAATTAATCTATAAGTTTAGTTCCTAGTATAAGTTTCCTATAGCAACTTCTTTTACCTTAGTAGTGATCACTATTGAGAAGAACTAAAACATAAACTTTGCAGTTTCCATCTCAAGTTCACATTTCCGGATTGATACATTAAATGAGTCTAGCATGATGTTCTAAGTAGAAACATGATGAGTTTCAGCAATGAATCATTGTTTAAGGGTGTCCAATCCTTGTGTTACTAGGATATTATTCTAACCATTCAATCTTCACTTGTTTTTCAACATTAGACTCTTTCAAGAGAGACTTTTGAATCCATACAGTCATAGGCTTTTCATTTCTTTTTGATGATTTAGAGAGTATCTTCAATGATGGATTTTGGAACCCATAATTGTTTTGTATTTTTCTTCTTACATATCTCTTTTTACTTTATGCCCCTATGTTAATTAGACGAGACATGGTGATCTTATTTTTTAGATAGACTCTTGTATTTCTTCTTTTACTTTTATTGAATATTCAAGTTACTTCCAAAAGACTTGGAACTTGTGGAAGAAGAAGGATGATATAACTGGTTTAGATGGGTGAGTAGATGAAAAGGATTCAAGAATATGCATCTAAGTTGATCTTGAGGAAAGATAGAAGATGGAGGGATGTAAGACTCCAAGAATAATGAAAATTAGGAGAGTTAGGAGGGGCAGATGAAGGGACATAAGGACCCAAGATGGAAGAAAGACATTAATCCCTTGGTATTAGTGGAGGAATTCTAAGTATTAGCACTTTTTTTGTGTCTATCATGTGTCTAGGGAGACTAGCAGATAAGTCTTGATACTTTTTAATGATAGAGGAGAGATCATGATCATCTAGACTTGACTGAGGTTTGATAGCACATGGTTTGAATCCCATAGTGGTATTGGGTGATACGATGACCCTAAGAAATGTTGATACCAAACTAGGATAGAAAAAATGCTCACTTTTCTAAAAGAGAGATGATAAGATAGAATTTTTGCAATAGACACAAACCAACACTGCCACAAAGTTGCCCACAACTTTGCATGAATACCCTAGAACACATGGACCAAGAGGATGATTTACCCAAATTATAAATAAATAAAATTGAATTTTTATGAGAGTGGATGGACAAGAGATTACTAAGACTCTCCAAGCATAAGATCAAAGAATCCAAAGGTATATCTTTCTCAATAAGGATGGTCTCTAACTCACCGGCTCCAAACAAGGTCACTTGTGAAATTAAAGATTACTAATTCAATAGGTCAAATCACAATATCCCAAGGTGCAAACAAGCTTCTAACAATGGGGTAAGTAGCCTAATCTAAATTGGATCAATCTAGGGAGACTATAAATAGTAGTTTGATCATAAATTCTTTACTCAAAAACTCTGATTTTTATTTGTTTTAAATATCCAATTAGGTGTGATAAATTTTTAATCATAGACCAGGCACACAAGACAACAATCAAGAATTTCAAGAAAACATTTCTAAAAAATGAACAAGGGACAAAGAAACCTTCCACATGAACAAGAATAGTGTCGTAGTATCAGTCTAATCCCTAGAACCATTACTATATATATTATCAAAATGTTTTCCAATCATGCACATAGTCTTAGAAAATAAAATTTGACAACATTATGGTTCTTAGTAATGTTCAACTCTACAGCTTTTTCAATCTAGAGTGGGTGAAATCCAATCTTGACACACCAAGGTTTTGACATATTGTAATAATTTAATCAATCAGAGATATTAAGGAGATCCAACAACCCAACAAAAGACTACACCCATGAGGATTTCCCCCATAAGGACATTTATATAGTAGTCACCACTACCACATCAAAAATGGCTATTATTTTTTGAGGTTCCATCCATGTGGTTGTCCCAATAAATGGAATGTCTACTATGGCGAACCCTCTCTAATCAAGGAAGACACATGAAGTTGTACCACATGGGGACTTGGTTTGGATTCAAGTGGTGTAGGAGCTCCTAGGAGGGCAAGTGAATCAAGGAAGAAACAAGGGAGTAAGGAGGAGATCTTGACAACAACAGAAATAAATTGGAATATATTGAAGCCTATTATGGCCTTTTGTAATGAAGAATGCATTGTAATGAATAAATTTCCTAAAGGTCCTAATAGAGACCTTATTTCCAAAATACAATGTAAATGGGGTTAGGAGTCTAGAAAGACTTGTCAATAAGTTCAATCAAGTAATAGGGTCAGTTAAATGGTATTAGTATTAGTTAGGGGTCGGTTAGAGTCTTTTCATTAAAAGTTTCAAATTTGATAAGAAGCCATAATGGCTAGTTTAGGGTTTTTGGGCTTTTTAGGATTATTTTACTATTTTATTAGTTGTAAATACTCTCAATTGAATAGAAGTTAATGGAGGTTAGGATAAGATTCTATAAAGCCTAGTGAGGCCTATGATCTTGAGAAGAAGAAGAAGAGAGGGGTACCGCATGGACAATATAGATTGGAAGTGAATAAAACAATACAATTTTCCTGTTATCTACACTATTTCATTGAATGTTTTAATTAATTTTTCATTGATTCTAGCAT
The DNA here is from genome assembly GCA_028749045.1 of Cupressus sempervirens. Lineage (NCBI taxonomy): Eukaryota > Viridiplantae > Streptophyta > Pinopsida > Cupressales > Cupressaceae > Cupressus > Cupressus sempervirens. The sequence continues at coordinate 642,694,832 of CM053783.1, read as the reverse complement.
CTAACCTCTATGGGATGAATTAGTACTTTCAAATATTCATTTTACAATTGATTGAAGTGATCTTGGAGTATTAAAGTCTCTTTGTTTTTTTATTCCTTCTAACAGTGTTGTAACAGTCCAAGGAATTCATTGCTTTGAGGGGTCCTAATGAACATTTGATCCATTCTTAGGGTATTCTCTTGATATTTCCTATAGAATGGATCCAATGTAACATATTTCTAATGCTAATAACAGATTTGAGTGTAGGAAGAAGCAATTAGAGGGTGATCAGCATGACTAACAGTAGAAAAAAAGAGTAAAATGTTGCTACAAGTATAGTAGTAGCATATCTACCTTAATGAGGGTATGCTTTTATGTTTGAATGAGTTAGGTAATGTCCTAAATATGGTGTTTAATCTTTGAACAGTTCTTGGAAGTGATTGGAATGAGAGAACTAGAAAACCCTTGTTTTGCACGATTAAATGAGAGGGTTTGTTAGAAAGAATACTTAGGAGAGTCATCTTGACAAAAGGACTGGGAAATCCTTAGTTTGGCATCAAAATACAATACTGTGGAAAGTTTGGAGGCCTAGACATAAGTTTGGAGTGTAGACACCTAAATTTGATTACACTATTTTAGTAATCCTATTTAGTTATCTAAAAAGGCATTATTAATTAAATTTCTATTTAATTAATCCTTTGTCATCCCCTAGTTGATTAATTTAATTAATCATCTATAGTCCTAATTGATAAATCAAATAATCTATTATTTATCAATTAAATCATATTCTTCTATCTAATTCCAAAAATCCCCATTTATTAAATAAATCTATTTGATAAATGAAATCCTCAAATTCAAAAACCCCTAACCTATCTCTAATCCTCCATTTAGCCTAATCCACCCCATCCACCCATGCTAACCAAGCTTAGCCACTAACTCACCCACCCTCATTAATGCCATCCACTTGCACATCTCTAACATCCCTAATCTAATCCTAAACCCAAGCCTAATCCACCCCCTAATGTTGTCACATTCCTTAAACAAGTTTAAGACTTTCCTAATCCAAACCAAAGTCTCCCCTCAAAAAAACCCAACCACTAAGTCATGAGTGCTCTTACAAAACATAAAGACTCTTACAAGCCCACTCATGACTCTTACATCCATCTTACACACTCTTCCCTCTTCCACACTCATTCCTCTTACATCCCTCTTACATACTCAACCCCACTCATCATGCCCTTAACCAACCCTTAACCCTACCCTCTCACACTCATCCTCCTTGTGACAAGTGTCACCTTCCCATTGGTGCTAAACAAGCACAATCCATGTGCCCCCCTTTGAGTGCATCTTAGCCCTCCTTAAGCCTTCATCCACCCTTGCATCTAAGCCCTCCATCCCTCTACCCCTTAGCCTATAAATTGAATCCCCTCCCAAGCCATTTCATCAACAATCTTTGAGCTAAAGTTACCATGCTATTTTGAGAACCAAAGCCATCAACCATACCCTTATAATGCCAAATTGAGAGCTCACAAAGCTACCAATTTGCCATTACCCATCTCCATTGAAGCAGCTTTTGAGCATCTTGAGCATACATCCACAGCAAAAGGACACATCTACAGAATCAAGAAAGCATGGAGTGTTTTCTCTTGTGAGGTTTGCACTTCTTATTTTCTTTCTTAGTCTAAGCATATATGTGAATTTAGTTTTTGGTTTGTGAATGTTTACTTCATTTGTTAATGTTCTTTGCATACTGATTCTGGTTCTACATGGAGGACACTTTCTTTGAAAAAGTGGCCTAATTAGGCCTAATTCTAAGACAAACTACCCTATTCCATGCAATCATTCCAAAGGAGTGATATCTTATTTTTGAGTATATTACACAACTTTGAAAAGGGTAACTAAAAAAAATATTTATTTATCTAGTGTTTTTTAAATTTTGTGAGATAAGTCAAGAAAATAGAGTTTGAAGACCTAATGCAGAGAGCAACCTAGTCAAGGGGGGTAAACCTGGATTTGTACATGAACTTGGGATTTGGAGTTTTGAACCTATTGAAACATCTCATCTTAACTTTGATAAAGCACTTTGTGGGGTTGAAATAGATAGTTGAAGTTACATTCAAAAATTGTGCATTTGAGGGCCATTGAGTGTCTTCGAGAACCTAGTGAACCTTGTGTAATCATTCAACATTGTGGATTTATTACTAAAGTTTTTTCTGTTACCTCCTTTTCTCTATATTGTTAAGGGTTCCAAGTTTTTGATGTACCCAAAAGCGAACAGAGTGTACTCCTCTAGCCTCTTCACCTTACCCAAACATACTAAACAAGATTCTTTCACACACTAATTTGAAATCACCTCACCAATTTTTTGGAAAACCAAACAACAAATGCCACCAATCTCAAAAGAGAAAGTACTAATGGATGTTGAGGACAAACCCAAGCAGAATATACCTACCTAAAAGGTATCTATCATTGAGAAGAGCTTCACATGTAAGTAAAGAAAATGAACAAAATTCCCTCAACAACTCCACAAATAGTGTTCATAGGACCTAACTATTATGTGAAACATATATGCATGAAAGTAAATCTAAATCCAATTTTAGAGCACCAAATTAATTTTGAATCTATAAAAGCATGTAAAAGCACTCAAGCCAAACACATGAGAGGGTTCATTTCATTTCCAAATCCAAATGTTATAGAGATCCAACAAAATACCTGGTAATCCTTACAATGCATATTTTCTCTATTTTACCTTTTGTTTACACTTCAATGCTCACTCACAATGAACAAAGCAACAAGCAAAACAAACAAACCAAAGATATGCAATATATATCTAACTTATGCAAAACTAGGGTTAGACTTGAAAATCTAATTTTTAAGAGTGATAATAACATGAAAATAACCCAAATGAAAGCTCATATCATGCATTGATCCATGTGAAAATTAAATGCAAGCTATTCATTAAATGTCCTTTTTTAATATTGATTTTTGACATAGTCAACAAGATTGGACCTATATGATATGAATTCTAACCCAAAACCCTGAATGTAGAAAAGAGACACCTATCAAAAACTAGAGAGCTTTTCAAAAATGTTAGAATTTTAAAAAGATCTTTTCATTTGTTCCCTAGGGAGCCATTTTGTCAAAATATATTAGTTTTTGCAAATCAAATTATCAAACCTTAATATGATCTCTAAAATCAAAACACAAAGAACCAACCCTATTTAGAATTCATAGACCTTTCCAAAAATATAGACTTTTCCAAAAACATTACTAATTTGAGCCCTAAAATGATTCTTCATGAAAAAATAAGAAAAAATTATAAAAAATAGAAAATATCTCAGAAAAAAATAAAATTTTTATTGAAACTTCTTTAATATGTTGCCAACCTACAAAAAAAATCAGACCAAACACCAATCCATTTTAGAGATATGATCAAATCTTTAAGACCTAGAGTTTTTTTCTCCACAAAAATTTGCATAAGGATGTTAGCTCCAAAAATATCTAAAACCAACAAGTAAAGGTGGGTTGTCACATGGTGGGCACCAAAGAATGTTTGCCTAAAATTTGAGCACACTTCTAGGAGTCATTATATCCAAGATTGCTCAAGCATGAGGTCTTGAATGGTGGCTCATAGCTCTCAATTCATGGAGTGCAAGGGTTTGTAATGGATGCCCTCAATTTGACCTAGTTTGTACCCATGCAAGTACATAATAGAAGAGATTTAAAGATCAAAATATGCATGCAAATGAAGATGCAAGCTAATCTAAATGATAACAATACAAAGCAATGCAAGAAAGGAAATCTAATCTATGAAAAGCATTAGTAACTTTGTTTGATTTAATAATGTTGGATAGCTTTGAAGTTTTGGGAGATGCATAAGTATTGAAAGAAATAGAGGTATCAATGAAACCATCACTTGACATAGGTTCACCAACATGATCTTGCTCAAGAGAATCATCTTCCTTACATAAGTCTTTAGGAATTTCAACATCAATGATTCTATCATCAATAAGATCTTGAATTATACATTTAAATGCAATACAATATTAATTTTTATGGCATTTTCATGTATAATAGCCACAATAGTGATCATCTCCACCAATAAGGTTTTACCTCAAGTTCATAAGGTGTAGAATATTTGTATGGTAAAGTAATGACCTTTTTTGTAGCTAAGGTCTTAAACACCATGTCATATAAAAATCCCAAAGGAGTAAAAGTTCTCTAAAAAGTATATCTAGGACATTTTTTGTCATTTCCATCTCAGTCAAAGATAGGCCCATTATGAAACATTGACATATTCTCAAAGGAGTTATTACTCACTTTCTATCTCAAGAGGTCTTTTGATCTAGAATATGAAGATAATGTCTTTGAGTAGAAGATGTAGACCTTAAAGAATATGATTCACATTTATGTAAAGGTCTTAATGAAGATTCATGTAATGATGCAATCATTTTCTCTAGCACTTCTTTTATTTCTATCATATGTCTAGGGAGACTAGCAGATAAGTCTTTATACTTTTTAATGATAGAGGAGAAATCATGATCATCTAGACTTGATTGAGGTTTGATAGCACATGGTTTTAATCCCATAGTGGTATTGGGTGATACGATGACCCTAAGAAATGTTGATACCAAACTAGGATAGAAAAAATGCTCACTTTTCCAAAAGAGAGATGATAACATAGAATTTTTGCAATAAAAACAAACCAACACTGCCATAATGTTGCCCACAAATTTGGGTGAATACCCTAGCACACATGGACCAAGAGGATGATTTACCCAAATTATAAATAATTAAAATTTAATTTTTATGAGAGTGGATGGACAAGAGATTACTAAGACTCTCCAAGCATAAGATCAAAGAATCCAATGGTATATCTTTCCCAACAAGGATGGTCTCTAACTCACCGACTCCAAACAAAGTCACTTGTGAAATCAAAGATTACTAATTCAATAGGTCAAATCACAATATCCCAAGGTGCAAACAAGCTTCTAACAATTGGATAAGTAGCCTAATCTAAACTAGATCAATCTAGGGAGACTAGAAATAGTATTTTGATCATAAAGTCTCAACTCGAAAACTCTGATTTTATTTGTTTTAAATATCCAATTAGGTGTGATAAATTTTGAATCATGAACCAGGCATGCAAGATAGCAATCAAGAATTTCAAGAAAACATTTTTTTAAAAATAAGCAAGGGAAAAAGAAACCTTGCACATGAACAAGAATAGTGTCATAGTATAGGTCTAATCCTTAGAACCATTACTGTATATTCTCAAAATGTTTTCCAATCATGCACATAGTTCATAGTATAGGTCTAATCCTTAGAACCATTACTGTATATTCTCAAAATGTTTTCCAATCATGCACATTGTCCTAGAAAAGAAAATTTGGCAGCATTATGGTTCTTAGTAATGTTCTACTCTACAACTTTTTCAATCTAGAGTGGGTGAAATCCAATCTTGGCACACCAGGGTTTTGACATATTCTGAGAATTTAATCAATCAAAGATATTGAGGAGATCCAATAACCCAATAAAAGACTACACCCATGAGGATTTCTCCTATGAGGACATTTATATAGTAGTTTCTACTACCATTTCAAAAATGGCTATTACTGCTTGAGGTTCAATCCATGTGGTTGACCCAATAAATAGAATGTCCACTATGGTGAACCCTCTCCAATCAAGGAAGACTTACAAAATTGTACCACATGAGGACTTGGTTTGGATTCAAAAGTTTCAAGTTTCTGATGTACCCAAAAGGGAATAGAGCATACTCCTCCTGACTCTTCACCTTACCCAAACATACCAAACAAGATTCTTTAATACACTAATTTGAAATCACCTCACCAATTTTTTGGAAAACCAAACAACAAACACCACCAATCTCAAAAGAGAAATTACTAATGGATGTTGAGGACAAACCCAAGCAGAATATCCCTTCCTAAAAGGGGTCTATCATTGAGAAGAGCTTCACATGTAAGTAGAAAATGAAGAAAATTCCATCAAAAATTCTACAAATAGTGTTCATAGGCCCAAACTACTATGTGAAACACATATGCATGAAAGTAAATCTAGATCCAATTTTAGAGCACCACATTAATTGTGAATCTATAAAAGCATGTAAAAGCACTCAAGCCAAACACATGAGAGGGTTCATTTCATTTCTAAATCAAAATTTTATAGAGATCCAACAAAATACTTGGTAATCCTTGTAATGCATCTTTTCTCTATTTTACCTTTTGCTTACACTCAAATGCTCATTCACAACGAACAAAGCAACAAGGAAAACAAACAAACACAAGATATGCAATATATATCCAACTTATCCAAAACTAGGGTTAGATCTAAAAATCTAATTTTTAAGAGTGATAATAACAAGAAATTAACACAAATGAAAGCTCATATCATGCATTGATCCATGCAAAAATTAAATGCAAGCTATTCATTAAATGCCCTTTTTTAATATTGATTTTTGACCTAGTCAACAAGATTGGACCTATATGATATAAATTTTGATCCAAAACCCTAAATGTAGAAAAGAGACACCTATCAAAAACTAGAGAGCTTTTCAAAAATGTTAGAATTTTAAAAAGATCTTTATATTTTTTCCCTAGGGAACCATTTTGTCAAAATAGACCAGTTTTTGCAAATCAAATTACCAAGCCTTAATAATATCTCTAAAATCAAAACACAAAGAACCAATCCTATTTAGAATTCATAGACCTTTCCAAAAATGTATACTTTTCCAAAAAAATTACTAATTTGAGTCCTAAAATGATTCTTCACGAAAAAATAAGAAAAAAATATTTTAAAAATAGAAAATATCTTAGAAAAAAATAAAAAATTTACTAAAACTTCTTTAATATGTTGCCAACCTACAAAACAAATTAAACCAAAACACTAATCCATTTGAGAGATATGATCAAATCTTTAAGACCTAGGGTTTTTTTCTCTAAAAAAAATTGCATAAGGGGGTTAGCTCCAAAAATATCTAAAACCAACAAGTAAAGGTGGGTTGCCACACAATGGGCACTATAGAATGTATGCCTAAAATTTGAGCACACTTCTATGAGTCATTATATCCAAGATTTCTCAAGCATGAGGTCTTGAATGGTGGCTCATAGCTCTCAATTTGTGGAGTGAAAGGGTTTGTAATGGATGTCCATAGGTTGACCTATTTTGTACCCATCCAATTACAGCATAATAGGAGAGATTTAAAGATCAAAATATGCATGCAAATGAAGATGCAAGCTAATCTAAATCATAACAATACAAAGAAATGCAAGAAAAGAAATCTAATATATGAAAAAAAATCAATGTAAGATTAATCTATCAAAGAAAATATGGATCTAAGCTAATATGAAAATGAAAGGATGGATCATGATGATGGAATCCATGGATGCATGAGAGAAGAAGACAAGAAGATTGAAGTTCTCCACAAAAAAAATTTAATTCTCAAACTCCTTCAAAAATCACTCTCCAAACTTGCAACATAACAATAGCATAATCATGGATGTCAAAAATGAGGAGAGGCATCTCCCTTATAAAGAAGAATAGATGATTAAGATTAAGAGGCAATAAGATTTAATCAAGGGTGGAGAAAGAATAATCTGTGTGAGACTAAATTCCACCAATGAGAGAAGTGGAGGAAAATTAAATGGAATCCCACTTAGAAATATGTGCATTTAAGTGTAGAGGAAAAAAAGAATTTATTTAATTTTTATTTATTTCATTTCCTTTTTCAAGTGGGATTTTATTTTTAAAAGGGAGCAAGTTCTTTTAATTAAGTAGGAAATATTTAATTAAATTAAAAGAGGGGTTTGCTCTTAATTAATTAAATGTGTATTAATTATTTAATTAAATAAGACTTAGGATAGCATGATCAAACCTTGGAAAATGCTGAAATAATTGAATTAAGTACAATTTGATCAAAGAAATTGATTTGAATTGATTTAATAAAATATTGTAAACCATTGATTCAAAAAATTTGATAAATTGAATAATGGAGGCCCATAGTCGAGGTGACCATTTTAGGGTACATCCATAGTAATATTGAAAAAATTGATTCACCAAGCTCTGAAACATCATGATTTTGCCAATATTGTGTTGAAGCCAACAATTGGTGTAGGTCATTAGACATAAGAGCCAGTTGATTTTCAGGTTCTTCTAGGTGATAAACTCAATTGCAAGATTTTTAGAGGAAGGGGGTGATTGGATTACTATCTTAGTCTAAAATGATTTGATGAAGTGGTCTCTCTTTAATTCATGAGCACCTTAAAGGATGGTATTACACTAGTTAAGGGTCTGAGAATTGAGTTCATAGAAGAGGTGGTAGCCGAGGTCATAGGGTTATCCTAGGAAGGTGAAAATTAGGAAAATAGTTTGACCTATGGACAGCTATGGCACAATTTAGTGTACACCAAGACCCTCCACTAGAAATTGACAAGAAGCAGGGTACTTCTAGATTATCCTTGCTAATGGATTTTATATAGCTAGTAGTGTTTATCATCTAATACTTCATATTTGAAGGATGTTATACATACCTACATGCCCTATATTTCAATATTTTGGCTCATCTACGACATGATGGCAGATAGGTAAACCTTCCAAATTTCTTTGTTAACATTGTTAAGAAGTAAACTTCTTTAGTACAATTAGGAAAGGATCAATCTATCTCTCACCATTTCTTAATAAAATTAATCATAGAAAGGGAGTTGAATAAGAAATCAATTGAGACATGGGAAGATTTTTTTGGTTAAATGAGGTAGAGCCTAGGATGGTCATCCCTAGAGGCCAGGGTGTTGTTTGAAGGGAAAGAACATCTACTAGTTTTTATAAGGTTGTTCCCAGAACTTAAAATGTTCTTGAAGCCTCTCCTTTTAGTTTTTTTATGGTTTGCACAACACACACCCCATTTTTCCTAGAAATGGGGAACCCCTATTTTATTGTTTGGCTTTTTGGATCCCCCAATCTAGGGTCCAAGTCTTTTAGGGTTTCATTTAGTGTTTCTGGTCAAATTTGGGTTTTGGTTTGAAAACCGAGAGTCTAGATTTTATCAATCAAAGGAGATAAGTATTTTGTGCAAAGAAAAAGGCACACCAATGCACCTAATGAGGTGCAATAGTGTTCCAAGATAATTTTAAAATAAGAGGCATTCACCCTTTGGTGATGCACAAATGCACAATAGCGTAGTTGTGCACCTATGTAGCACCAAAGGTGTGTGGGGTCTATATAACCCAGGCTCACCTTCTCCTTCCCACTTCCTTCATTATCTTCATTCTGAGCTTTACAGCACTGCACTCATAGAGGTGTGCATCTCCATTTTCTCCCTACCATTTGCAAAATACATAAACAAATGTTAAACAAAACTAAACTAAGATGTGCAGTAGTGCACCTAATTAGGTGTGTTATTGTGCACCTTTACAAAGAAAACCTTAAGAAAACTATAAGGAAACTTTCAAAAACATAAACAACATGCAAAATTAAGGTGTGTATCAATGAACCTAATTAGGTGCGGTAATGTGCACCTTAATTCACCATGCCTTCTAACTTTAAAAACATATAAAAAGTGTCAAGTCTTAATTGGGTGTGCATCACCGCACCCCATGAGGTGTTTTGGTGTGCACCCTACATTTATAAATGGTAGAAGGCACACTGCACACACCTACTAGGTGCACTAGGTGCACCTTTTCTTTTTCTTTTTTGCATTTGAGGGGGTAAAGTTAGGTTTTCTAGTTTTTTTTAGCAGATTAGAATTTAGGGTCTTGTCTGTGTCTATAATAGGTTTTGAATTAATCAAGATTTATTCAAATATAAACTAATGGACATCATTTTTATACATATCCAATGGCTTCCTCATCATCCTCCCTTGAAAGAAAGATAGTCCCAAAGGCTATAGTGTTCAAGTTTTAGGGCATTCCAACAAAGACATGTTTCCAAGATGATTATTCAAAAATTTGTGACACTAAACTAGGCCACAAAGATTTGGGTGCATTCCTGACACTATGCAACAAACCAATAGAAAGATCACCAATGATATCTACTTTCATTTGATCAAGACTGGTTAACACAATGTTACATCTAGTTTCAATGTCATCCTCAAAGTTAATCATGATGCTACTAGAGAGATGTTTTCCCAAAGAAAGGGTTCTTAAAAGCATAACTAGAGAGATCATCTTATATGTCTGACCCAATAATATAGAGAATATGTTCCATCTTCCAAGGGTGGATTAATTTATTATATTGACCTATCACCAAGCCAAGAGTTGGTATAGGGAACATATTGATGAAGCTTTTGAGATCATTTAGTCTTCATAACTTATTGAGAAGACTCCTCTAGGGTGGAAAGCAAGTAAAGTCAACATGATACAAGGCTACATAAAGGAAGATATTGGATATTCAATTATACTCTTGAGTAGAGTCATGGGTTTTCCCACTTTGGGACATTTGAACATATGGATGGTTAATTTTATTGAGATTATCAAAATGGAAAATATGTCAATTTATTGGGCCTCCATTCTTATTGAGAACTTGGGAGAGTGGCTGGCGATAGTTAGGAATAACTGTAGATTTTATATTACTTCATATTTGGTATACTCGCTAGCTACGAGAGTGATAGGTTATCCTAGGCTCTATAAGAAGGGTAGTATGTAGGAAGAAAAAGCATGGCCTTACATTGTATATTCTTAGCTAGTAAAGAAGAATCTTTCAAAATAAAGCAAGGAATATAGGATTTTGAATGATGCTTTCATATTCACAATAATCTAGTTCATAGAGGGGGATTATGTGAAATTGAAGTCACAAGAGGTACCTTCCAAGATATCAGAAGTTGGGGCCTACTAAATCTAGTTCTGAACATTCACATATTTGAGGGTAGTGGGTACAACTATCAACCCTAATAATCTCCCTAGGTATCCCAGTGATAGACTCATTTTACTAGAGATCACTTGACAACTCTTATCTACATACGATAGAGTTAGGAATTAGCACAAAATATGTTTGATATGGCCTATTACCATAGGACCTTTTAGTGTAGTGCAGTGATAGGACATTCCAACTTTTGAGTGTGAATGGGATCAATATCCCTTGGAAGAATATAATTATCCATGACCCTATTTTGATAACATCGGGAGAGTACAACATCTAGCTGGCAAGGTATTTTAGCATGAGGATGTAGTTAAAGATCACTAGATGGATGCAATAGACAATGGCAATTTCTACATAAGGGATTATTGTAGGATGACTCTATATCTAGAAGAAAGTTCTTTAAAAATAAAGATTCTATTGAAGATTGTGTAGTAAGATATGAAGGATCTCCTTGATCCATTGTTAAATAGGGACAAGATTTGTGACATGCCTATTATGAATGTTGTGATTAATAAAGATGAGAACTTGAACATAAATCATAGGGCAAGGTATGTCATCAAATTGATGCAAGATTGGATCAAGATACCTTTCAAACTAGATCCAATTCTTCAAAAATTAGTCTTCCATGCTTAGGCCTACCTAGCCAAAGGACAAGGAGCTAAGGTCATGGTTCCTACATTCACAACCCAGTTGCTAGTGAGACCTGAGATAATACACAAACTAGATAGGCTAGTTGGATATTATAGGGCAAAAAAGGGTAAAGGAAAGAGAAAGATAAATTCTCCACCATGGAAAGAGCAAGAGGAAGAAGTGAATTAAGCACCTCCACAGTAGGGAGAAGAAAATGTACAAGGTTCAAAGAATGTAGAAGCTACACAAACCCAAGGTGATCCTCAAGTGCTGCTAGCTTGACAAGGCCAAGGGAAAGAAGAAACTAAAATAAAAGAGGTATCCCCACCTCAACAAGGAGAACAAGACTCCCCTTCCATGCCTACAAGAAGAAAGATCAAGATTCTAGTAAATAGGAGGCAAAAGGTCATAAGGAGAGTGATTCCTTTCCCATCAATTCCTGAATCGATCCCTAAAGAAGAGAAAGAAGAGGATGATTAGGATGAAGAGGACAATCTACCTTTGAGCTAGAGGACTCAACTCACAAGAGCCATAGAGTTAGAAAGGAGAAGAAGCTCCATGATCACACTACCATCTATCCCTAATGAACCTATTTAGACTACCACATTAAAAGATGAAATGCAATAGTGGATAGATGAGTAGGATGTGGAGGGCACTGATGTCTTTCATATTTTTTATTTTGATTTCATGCCCATGGGTACCAAATTGGTCTAGGATTAAATAAGAGCTACTCCAACCAATTAACCTCAATAGGAGGATTGGAATTAGTAGCCACCTAAACTACAAGGACCTGAGGTAGCACCATCATCCCTAGTACAAGTCACATTTTGTTTAGATAAGGGATCGACTATTCCTCTTCCTCCAAGCACCAAAGTAGAGCAAGTCCAATTAGAGAAAGAGGAAGAGCCATAAAAAATATATATTGAGGAAGTGTTAGAAGAAGAGAAAATAAGTGAACAGCCTCAACAAACCTCCCAAGACACCAAGGTAAGGACTATGGACTCTACAGACATAGGGGCTCATGGTACAAATCTCATGGAAAAGGAGAGTACTCCAAAAAGGGGATACAAGGGAAAAGGCATAATAGAACAAACTCCTTCATCCTCAAAAGGAAAATATATATTAGAGCATATCCCAAGGTGGCTAAGAAAAGAAGTAATAAGAAATAAGAAGAAAAAACTCACTACAGAGGAGGAGGATAGGATGGAATTGATCGAAGTCCTAAGGAAGCTTGATTCACCCCCAAAGGAACCATGTGCACTAGCCTTTGTTATGAGTGATTAGAACTAAGACCTTTTCCTCATGTAGTTATCCCTCCTCTGCATTCAAATGTAGAAGAATTGACTCCATAGGATTATTAGATCTAAGAGGTTATGCTTGGAAAGCTAACTTTGGATACTACTAAACCAATGGTTACAACAGGGAAAAAAGAGATATTTAGGAGCATGGAATAGGACGGGGCATAATTAATAACACTTTGGTGATAAAATGGAATCTTAAAGGGATATCTAAGTGAAGTTGTTAGTCCCCTTGATCCCATAAACCCTGAAGAAACTTTGAACGTAGAATTTGAGAGAAGAGATATGGGTATGGACCAATTGGATCCATTTTTGAAAGGTTTTCAGCAATGGTGAGAAATTTTTGAAGAGAAAGGTGTATAGATCATTCAAGGAAATCTGAAGTTGTTACATGTTATGTAGGCTAGTAGCCATTTTGAATCAAGATTTTGGTTTGATGGACGAAGTGCATACCTAGGGCAAGGATTTGTAGGCATTACAGGAAATTAAAGGCCAATGATACCAGATGCTGATGGATGTATATAAGACTAAGGAGTTAGGAAAAATTGATGATTGTATTGAAAAGATTGTAGATGGTAATAAAGTAATGGAGAGATTACATGCAAACATTCATAGGCCCAAGGATCAAACCCAAGAGAAAATTTTGGAAGCTGAGAAGCATTGTAGTGATGCATGCTTAGACATTTTTGAGGATGATTCAAGGGAGAAGTTAATGAAGGTAGAGATAGTACTAGAAAAATTGTGGAAAATTTTTGAAGAAGCTACTAATGATGATGATATCAGGTATGCATTCAGGATGGAAGAGGCTCTATTAGATTTGGTTGTAAAATTAGGATATTTTGCAAAGACTCGTATTGATGTTGACAACTACAAGAAAAATGTGAAACACAAATATGAGGCCTTATATTTTATAGATGTGGCTCAAGTCAATACAATAATCAAGAAATTCAAGGGGAAATACCCAAACATAGCTCTAATATAAAGGAGAATAAAACCCAGAAGCCAGAAATTCAATTTTGACACTTAGTGAAATTTTGTAGTTTTTGGAACCTACCTTTGAGGTATAGTAGTGTGTTGCTACACTGGTGCACTTTTTTCAATGGTGTTCTAGTATATTTTGAAGAATTCAAAGGTGTATAAAAAATTAACTACTAGTTCTAAAATTAGAGCTTTCCATGCATTGGAAATGCATTCCAATAGTAGTTTAACTTTGGCAGGTGCCTAGGAAAGATTGAGCTTCTATTTTTGACACTTCTAGACACTCCTACATCAATTGATGGCTCTCTCTTTATTATTCTCTCATGCTTTCTTTTTTTAAAGATATGTAAAGGCTTATGCATCCAATTAATGATATAAATATGGATGGAGTCCTACTAAACACTAATTAGAGAGTCAGTTTGTACATAAATAGATTTATTTTATTAGTTTAGAAGCATATGATTGCATAAAGATATCTCTCACTCTCAATTTAGGAATGTAATATGTATTCTAGGCCACCATTATTTTGATGTAGTAATATATGTTGTTGGTGCTCACATTTAGAGTGTAGTGATTCTTGCCTAAGTGTGTTATATTTTTTGAATGCATGTTCATGAAATGTAATTGAGCCAATTGTTTTATTGTGTTATTTTGGTTGTGTGATGTTTTAATTATGGTGTTTGCTACACTTTTACAAATTCTACAAACATACTTGGTTTGAGAAGAGATCACAATATTGTTCCTTTATAGATTTTTGTCTCACATGAATGCACTTTCTATGGCCTTTCAATTTGATGAAAATTAAAACATCTTACAGTTACTGAATTTTCATCAATGATTGCATCAGTGGAATTAAGGAAGCACTACTCGTATTTTCATTGGTTACCCATCAATATTTTCAAAGGCTTAACTCAAAAATGCATTATTTTTGTGTCTTATGTTGATTAGGATTTTAGTTTTCATGTTATTTTCTTAAACTTCTTGTTATCCTATATTCATTATTTTCTTTACTAACCCCTTGTTAAATTAGGAATTCATATAGTTGCATTGTAAGATTACATTCATCATAAAATAAAAAAATATAAAATACATATTTATTTTGTGTGTTTTACCATTTTAAAATAGCAAATAGATTCTACATCTTATCTAAATTTTTATATGAAGTAGCAAAGGCCTCCTCATGAACACTCACATTCATCTTCAAATGAGTAGATTCTAGTAGATCACAAGATTTCCCAGAACCTTGGAGTTGATCCCGGATTAAATTTTCAAGAGAGGAGTTCAAAAGGATTCTTATCATTAAGAATCATGCAAAATAATAGCTCAACAATTTCTAGATTGACTAAGAAGAGGTCACAAAGCTAAAGCCTTCATTGCTAGCAAAAAGAGAAGCAAAAATATAGAAGTTGCTAGTGCCCCTAAGATCCCATCATCTGCTAAGAATAGATCTACCATTAAGGATGATAAATATAAAGTTGTAGAACCTAAGACATAAATCTTAGAACAACAACTAGATGATAAAAGTAACATTAATGAAACCCTACACTCGCAAGAGGAGGATCTAAAAAAACTCCTAAAACACCTATAGTGGAAATATCTCTAAGAAAGAGGAAACGAAAGAATCCTCCATGCTTGTCTACACCACCCACGAGGAAAAGTGTGAAGCTCTCTAAGGGAAATAGGGTTCTTGAAACCTCTATCCCAATAGTTACCCCTAAGTTTTCTGAATGTGAAAAGGATTCCTCTTTAGAGGAGAAATTGTAGCAAAATGTAGCTAGTGGAAATGAATACAAATTCTAGAATCCACAACCTAAAGTTAACTATAGGGTTAACTATGTTCTTATTGATAGTGATGAGGAGTTTTATGAACCTAAAGTATTCAAGGAGTTTGAGGGAAGCCCTAATATGCAAGATATTGGTGAAAATTATGTAGAGTTCCCTTCAGAGGACTATCCAAATTTTAGATAAGAAATTCTTAAGGAAGTAATAGAAAAACTTGATCAAGATAGGTTGGACACATTAGCTATAGTAGCTATTGAATCTAGTTGGGAAGAGAATGTGGTGACAAAAATTTCCATAAGTAAAGGAGAATGCTTTGTACCATAGACTGTCCAAAAAATTCCCCATTTGGTATCTGAATGGATAGACCTCTTTAATTAAGAACCATTGCCACCACCCAATCTATCTACAACTTTTTCTATAGGTATTAATTTGTTTCAACAATTGTTATGGAAGAGAGCTCAATGGAAGCTAGAGAAAGAAAAATGAAAACATGTTATCAATGAACAAAGCTATCAGTGGAAACAAAGTTCAAACCAAAATGAAATCTTGAAAAGAACTGAATAGATCACATGATTGATTCTTGAATTAATGGAATGTAGGTCACCATTGCCAGTGTATGCCTTTTTTCTTAAAGAGAAACTTGCAAATTTTAAATTGAATAGAATTATGGAAGGGCTTAATCCATCTATTTCTACCCCACATGAGTTTTATGATGCATTCCATGGTATATTGAGTTAGGGAGAAATCAGTGCAAAAATTGGCTTCCACTAAGGTATCAACCTCCTATTCCCCTGTAGCCACTACTTGCAGTAAATGACAATGTAGAGAAGCATAATATGGCAGTTGAAGAATGACACTAGAGAAGGATCAAGGAAAATTATGGTTACTTTGACTATGTTAATAACAAGCTAGGAGAAAGGACAACTAGTGACTAGTGAGTTTGGGCTTGGATTAGGAACTTCATGGTTGGTGGGGACCAATAATAGATCAATTGGGGGTAATGATGAGCCTATAAAAGGCCATTATTTTGAGATCCTTTTTATCTTGTTTTTAGAAAATTATCTTGTAGAAATATTTATGATTCTATGGTTTTAAGAAAATGAACTTATGTTTTTATGAATATGTTATATGTATGTTAAGACATGAATTTGAAGAATAGATAGTTTAGATATGCTATGTGTCTTTGAATCTATGGACTTCTATTTAATAATGAAGGTAAGTTACATGTTGATAAATGTTTTCTCATCCATGTTATGTTTGGGTAGATTCCTTCCTATACCATAGGATTTGTAAAGAGTGATAGTTTGAACATTACACCTTTTTCTAACATTGATGATGAAATGAATGTATGTATGTGGAAGTTGTATGCATTCAATATTTTGTAGGTACTAGTCATGTGTATTCAAAGTTAGCACCTTGGTGCTAAGTCAAAGCTGACCATATTGTTGAGCCACCATGAGTGAATAAGATTTTAAATGTTTTCTATTATGGTAGTGTACAAATATAGCTCCCTCAACCTTCTATATTCTTGGAGGATTTAATCATGGTTAATGATATTTCTATTGCAAAATTTATTAATCTATAATTGATCCTCATTGATGGAGTGATCATAGAGCTAGGAATTTGTTGTAGTTTCTCTTTAAATAATGCATGTTGTAGCTTTGGAAGGAATTTTTGGGGAGAAAGATAGAATAGATTGATTTTCATAATAGCAACATGTGATCTTGTCTTTAATTAGATATAATCTCTTACCATGAATGGATAGAATACAAAGTTCAAATTTACACCTTCTATCTTCATTTTCATTTTTGTTCACTCATCCAAGGGGCCCACTTGGTGAGTGAACTACTCTATTAAAATAGATTTCATTTCCTTGTTTGTTTCTTTGCAAGGTAGAATTTTGTTGTTCCTGCAACCATTGATAATAGAATCAGTGAATTGTTCCTACAACATAGGTGCATAGATAGATTTATTTTTTGGAGCATTACTTCAAGCTCTAAGATAAGATGTTGTTTCAAATTCTAGCTTAAGTCTCCTTCAAGATTCCCTTTGTTTTAGTTGCAATGACTTAATGAGGGATTAGAGCATATACTTTGCAACCACCCTCTCAAGCTTATGCTCTCAGGTTGACAAAATAAAATGAAGTTAGTATGTTATTTTTAGGAAAACACATGATTCTATCTAATTATGGAGTCACTATGAAAGGATGTCCAATCCTTTTTTACTAAGGTATTAAGTTGACTGACCAAATTCAACTAAAATTTTCCCACATAAATTGTCAAAACCATAGTGACAACACAAAAGTCTCCAATAAAAAATGCCCACCATCATTGGAAAGGAAAGAGTAGGGGTTCATGTAGCATGTAGACCCCATGAAGCTAACAATAATATGTCTACTCAAGGTGGAAAGAGTAGATCCCACTATTAGAGGAGAAAATCACGTTGTTAGAAGAAACGTGTGCATTCACTGAAAAATTAGGACATGGGGACCCAAAAAAGGGATCCACATGGACATGTCTATAAGTATGGGTGCCCAATGGAAGATGTCTTTCTCACTAAAAAGTGTGTATGGAGTTCATAAAAACTTATGTAGGGACCAAATTGGATATGAGTCAAGGAAAACTCTTTTTTTCCCCAAGTTGTATTTTTTTGAGGCATCTTAGTTTCTTTTTTCTTTTCTTTTTTCCATGAATGCTAATAGACTATCAAATGTGGGCTTCTCACTTGTTAACATCAATGCTTAATTAGCATGTGTGTTAGCCCTCCTAGCTCTATTTGGACCTACCTTCAATATTTTTTTCTCAAATTTTGGACATATGATATTTTTTTTTTGCAAATAAGATACCATTAAAAATATGCTCCTAAGATCATCATGATGGTACACATATTTTTAGTTTTTGATTCTTTTTAATGGCTTTTTTGTTACCAAAGTTGGGGGTTCATTTTAGAACTCCAAGAGAGATATCATAAGCATATGACCTATGTTTTGTGGATACTTTAAATCATTAGAAGGTCTTCTTGTTGGAATTCTTTAGAATAATTGAGAGGGGGGTGAATCAGTTATCCAAAGTCTAGATGTTCAAATAAAACTTTTCATAACTTAGTAAACCCATATCCATAAAATAATTTCACCATGCATGCATCCATTAGATTATGCAATCACTCAAACTTGTAGGTTACGATCAAATCAATTTGAAGAACTATAAACAGGAAACATAATAGATTCAATAATACATTTGACACAATAATTTAACATGGAAACCCAATTTGGGGAAAACCACTAGTAACATGCTACTCATTCTCACTCTTCTAAAGTGATGCCCTGTAAAAGGTCAACCCTATTAAAGATTATAATGCACACTATTAAATGTGACCTAGTTAAAGGTTTTAATCACACAATTAGGAGTGAGCCTTGTTAGAGGACTTTAGATCATTCACTTGGAATGTCACCCAGTTAAAGGATTTACAAATGATAGTTAAGTCAACCTTAATCCAAAGGATTCACCCTAGACTAATACAACTATTAGAAAGCAATAGTAAGGCTTGATTTGATAACAACTTACAACTTCATTTGTAGATTATAAAACTCTATTTTAGTCATCCATTTTAGGCATGTCTTAAAGTAAGATCTATTGCATCAATGTATAACATATGCCAATCAAATTATTTGATGTAGGGAATAGCTGATGTTTCTTAGATAGCCTTTGATAGGGGTATCACCCCTAGATTACCTCTTAGATACTCATGAGCATCCTTAGGTAATGCTTTTGTGAAGATATCAACAATTTGTTCTTTGGTATTGACATATTCCATCTTCACCTCTTTATTTTAAAATAATTCTCTTAATTAATGATACTTGACTACAATGTGCTTGGTCTTTGTATGCATCACAAGATTCTTTGATATATTTATAGAACTTGTATTGTCAGAATAAAGTATCATAGGTTTAGTGATTTCCTCCTTCATACCTTTGAGTACTTATTTTATGCATACAATATTTGTACAATTTACTACAACAGTAATATACTTAGCTTCAATAGTAGATTGAGAAATGAAGTTATGTTTCTTACTATTCCATGTAACTAGCCTTTTTCCTAAGAAAAATTTTCCTCCACTAGTGCTCTTTCTGTCATCAATATTTCTAGCCCGATCAACATCAGTATAGGATCTTAATTCAAATTTCTCATTTTTGTTGTAGTGTAGACCATACTCCTCTGTTCCTTTCAAATATCTCATTATTCTCTTTACAACCCTCAAATGATTCTCCCTAGGATTAGTAGAGAATCTTGCAACTATCCCTATAGATAATGCAATATCAGGTCTGCTATGTACTACATATTGTAATTTTCCAATCATAGGCATGTATAATGTTTGCTTCACCTCAATTGAATCATCATTCTTTGACAATTTATATCTTATCACCATAGGTATACTTAATGGCTTACAATCCTCTAATCCAAAAGTTTTAAGGATCTCCTTAACATACTTTAATTGAGTGATTTATATACCATATTTTATCTGATGTACTTGCAAATCCACAAAGAACTTGATCTCTACATAGACATCTCAAATTCTTGCTTCATTTAATTTGCAAAAACATTACATAAAGTATCTTGACCTCCAAATATGATATCATCAACAAAAAATTTAGATAAAAAAATACATTTTCCTTTCTCTATCTTCAAGTATAGATTGTTGTTATCACTAGTCCTCTCAAATCCAATTTTCACAAGAGAATTATGAAGTATCTCATACCATTCTCTTGGTACTTTCTTCAAACCATATAAATATTTGTGTAATCTACATACCATGTTTTTTTTGTTGGCATCAAAAAATCCTTCACCTTTTTCTATATAAATTTTTTCCTCTAATATATCATTCAGAAATGCAAACTTAATATTGATTTGATAAACTTTGAAACCTTTATATGCAGAGTAAGCAAGAAAATTTCTTACTCATTCCAATCTAGCAACAAGGGAAAATGTTTCTCCATAGTAAATCTCATCTTCTTGTGTACATCCTTTACAAACTAGTCTTCTCTTGTTTCTTGTGACTTCACCATTTTTATCTAGCTTATTTTTATATACACACTTGGTGCCAATCTCATTTTTGTCTTTTGGTCTATGAACTAGAGTCCATGTCTTTTTTTTTCAATTTGTGAAATCTCTTCTTCCATGGCTTTACTCCAGTCCACATCTTCTAAGGCACCTTTCACTCTTTTGGGTTCTTTTATGCTTAGCAAAAATGTATCATTTCTCAATTCTTTCTTTTCATTGATCTAGCATCTTTATCCCTAATGATTTGTGTAGCATGGTGATGTCTCTTGACATACTTAGACAATCTTGGTTCATCTCTGGCTTCTACATTTTGTCTCTCAACTTCTAAATCACTATGTACCTCTCTTTTAGGTAGTTCAACATGTCTTTCATGTACACTAATCTCAAAATCAAAATGTGCCTCAACTTCATTCTATAACTCAGCATCTGAATGTAGCTTGGTTCTTGAGTGTAACTTGGCATTCATTGTATGTGACTCGGTAGTTACTGAAACTTGTTATTAGTTTGCAACTTGATTTATAGCATCTTCTTTAGTAGGCATATCTTCATAAAAGTATACAAATGATTTGTATTCTTTAGGTTCCTTCATAGGTTAGGCCTCGTATACTTCTGTGTATTCATCAAATTTTACATTTGAACTTTCCACAACTTTTTTAATGTTTTTATTTAAACACTTAATAAGATTTACTTCTTGTGGAATAACCTAGAAACATACCTTCTTCTCTTTTTTCATCTAGTTTACCATTCCTAAAATCTTTGAGAATGTAACACTTGTTTCCAAATACCTTAAAATATTTTACATTGGGTGAGTATCCATACCATAGTTCAAAAGGTGTTGAATGAGTACCTTTCTTGACTTGTACATGGTTCAAGGTATAAAAAACTATACCTGTAGCTTCTCTCTAGTATTTCAAAGCAACATTTTTCTCTATCATGAGTGTCCTAGCACAATCCATTAAAGACACATTCCTTCTTTTAGTAGTTCCATTTTGTGGAGGGTTTTAGGAGCAGATGTCTATCTTTTGATTCATTTGTCATTACAAAACATCTCAAACTCATTTGATGTAAATTCTCCTCCTCTTTAGATCTCAAATATTTTAGAATTTTACCTATTTCCTTTTCAACTCTTGCTAAGTACCACTTAAATATTTAGAAAGTATCAGATTTCTATTTTAGAAACATAACTATCATCATTTTAGAGTAATCATCAATAAGAAGCATAATGTACTTATCTCCTTTGTAGCTTTGCACTCAACTGGTCCATACAATTTAGTATGAAAAATCTCTAGTATTCCTCTAGAGGTATGAGTTATACTTTTAAAACTTGACTTTGTCATCTTGCCTAACTGGCATTGTTTGCACATTATATTGTTAGGCTTCTTTAATTTAGGCAAACCTCTAACTTTTCTCATGTTATTGATACTAACTAGATTATTAAAATTAGCATGACATAACCTCTTGTGCCATAGCCACACATCATAAAATTATACAACTAAACAAGTAGGATCCTCTATATCAAGGTAGAATAGATTACTTCTAGTTTGATCACCCTTTCCAATCAGTTTTTCATCAGTGTCATATATCTTATTAATTTTATTTTCAAACTCAACCTTATATCCTAAATTATTTAGTTGTGACACACTCAAAAAATTATAGTTAAGTTCTTCAACATAGTAAGCATTGTCACATAAATATTTTCTATGAGCTTGATAGAACCTTTTCCTTTTATTGAACATGGTGCATCATTACCAAATCTTACACTATTTCCATAATAACAATTCAAGGTAATGAGCTTACTTTTATCTCTAGTCATGTGATGTAAACACTCACTATTGATGACCCATCTATCATTCTTGTTCACACAAGACACAAGTGCAGTTTTCTTATCTTCATAAGATTTGTCCTTCATCACAACATACACCACTTCATCATTATGATCTTCAAATTCATCTTTTTTTTCCTCTTTAGTAATGTAACAAGGCTTCTTGCCTTTGTCTTTGTAATTTTTTTTTTCTTTGTGTCTTCTACTTGTGTACTTATCACCACCTCTTTAGTTCTTCTTCTCTGGACATCTAGCAACAATATGACCAACTTCATTGCAATTGAAACAAATGATAGCTAGTTTACCTTTAAACTTTTTTTTACCTCTGTGAAATCTCCTTGTCAGTAATGCTTAAATTTGATCAACTTTTTCCTTATTTGTATCACTATCACTGGATAAATATTTTGCCTTTTTTTTCTTCTTCTTCTCACTAGGTTACTTCAATGATAGCTTAGCTTTGAAAGAAGATTCCATATTTTCAAGTTTATAATTATCAAAGTTAGATAACTCAAAATTTGTGAGCCTACCTACTAGATCTTCAACACTTATTCCATGGTATACATCTCATTTTTTTTTTATTGTAGAAACTCTAATAGCATATATAGGTAGTGGTATTCTCAAAACTTTTCTTACTACTATATCATCATCTATTGTACCAGTAGCTCCTCTTATTGCATTAACAACATCTTTTATCCTTGAGTAATACTAAGGAATATTTTCACCTTCTTATATTCTCATATCACTGAACTTACCTTTGACACTCTCATATTTGGCTTTTAGAAATTATTTTCGCCTCCATATATATTGTGTATAGGATCCCACATTTTGTTTGCACTGTCAAGACTTTTGATATCATCAAACTCAGCATAGCTTAGGGTAGAGGTAATCTCCAATATTGCTTGGTTGTGTTCTTTCTTCTTTTTTAGATCTTTAGTAGTTAGGGTTCCAATAGGATCAATATGATCAATAGTAATGGTAGATTGTGCATGATCTCTATGTCTTCCAAGGTGTAGCTTCATCAAGCGTTTCTAAGTAGGAAATTTATCTCTATTAAGCTTGGGTACTTCTCTTTTTAACATCTTGATCTTTGTGCTTCTAGTACCTTCAAAATAGTCTTCTTAAGAAGATTGCTTTGATATTGATTATTGGAATTCTTTAGAAAACTTGAGAGGGGGGATTGAATCAGTTATCCAAGGTCTAGATGTACAAATAAAACTTTTCACAACTTAGTGAACCAATATCCATAAAATTGTTTCATCATGCATGCATCCATTAGATTATGTAATCACTCAAACTTTTAGGTTACTATCAAATCAATTTGTAGAACCATAAACATAAAACATAATAGATTCAATAACACATTCAACACAATGATTTAATGTAAAAACTCAATTTGGGAAAAAAACACCAGTAACATGCTACTCATTCTTACTCTTCTGAAGTGATTCCCTATGAAAGGCCAACCTTGTTAAAGGTTACAATGCACATTTTTAAATGTGACCTGGTTAAAAGATTTCAATCACCCTATTAGGAGTGAGCCTTGTTAGAGGACTTTAGACCATTTACTTGGAATGTCACCTGATTAAAGTATTTACAAATGACTATTTGGTCAACCTTAATCCAAAGGATTTACCCTAGACTAATACAATTGTTATAGAGTATTAGTAAGGCTTAATTTGATAACAACTTACAACTCCATTTGTAGATTATAGATCTTTGTCTTATTCCTCTATTCTACTTGGCTTTCACACACTTCAAATATAACAGCTTGTTCACCCCATAAGCAGCCATACCCTTAAGCCTTATTTCTTTGCTTGCCAATGTAGACTCTTCTCTTAGGTCACTGAATGAATTAATACCCTAGGCTCCTTGTCTTCCTTAGTTTCTCACATATGATAAACTTTTCTTCTAACTAGTCATCTCTATAAATAGAGAATTAAGATATTTTTTCATTCATTCTCCATTTTCTAATTTAGGGTTAGGATAGATTAGGTAGAATTCAATGAATGTACCCCTTATTTCATTTCATTCCCTTTTAGAGACTTCTCCTTCAATCCTATTTTAATTTTCCTAAAATAGTTTACCATGAATTTGGTGCCACAAGCTCATCAATCTTATCTTCTACACAGTTCACATAATCTAAGAAATCAAACCTTTTAGCTTAGATTCGTTGAAATCTTGATCTTTCTCATAATGATGACACTTGGCATTAACTAGCTTTTGATACTTGGTAGATACTATGTTGCTTGACATCCACTATAAAATCACTTGGCTTACATTGAAATTGACTTTTCTTGGCTCCAATTAATTTTTTGCTTGTCTTGCATTAACTTTTCTCAGCACCTACTATCCACTTGGTCAAGCTTGGTAGACAAACTTCATTTAACTTGTTCTTCTAAACTTAATCAGTGTAACCAACCTTTTCAACCTTAAGTAGATTATCAATGCACTATGATATCACTATCTTAGCTAATTCTTGTACTCCTTTTCCATATCATAACTCAGCCTTTCATCTAGGTTCTTTTGTTACATCATTTTGATCAAACCCTCTTCATCAATCAAACAAGTGAGAGTACTTAAATCATATAAGTAGTTGTCCTACTAGAAAATATTAGGTTTGACATAAGTGACAAAATAATGGTTGAAACTCATTTATCATACTTGTATCAATCTATTTTCATCACTTTCTATGTTTTTTCCAGTGATTCTAGTTTTTTTTTGGATTTTTTCGAGGTGCATCCTATTCATTTTTTGCATTTTTCACTATTATGGATATCTTGGTTGTTTTACATTCAAGGACCATTTTTGTTTCTTCAAATGACTTTTCATGGGATGTGCTATCTATTATACGAACTTCATGTCTATTTTTATATATTTTTGCATTATTTTGTAAGAATTTTTGCAAACACACTAAGATAAAGTAGCACTCTATTACATTAAAGGATCATGTACATCTTTGTGTCTTGATGTACTTGCACTATATTATAAAGGCTTTGGGGGTTTCATTTTGGCTATTTTCTCCATCTTCCTTTATGAAGAGATATTTTCTTCCATGACATTAGCCTCATGATGTGTCAATGACCTATTTCTTTATAAGTATTTTGTAAGGATCAGAACAAAATCTAATAAAATAATCTAAGAGAGTTTAATATGAAGAGGGCTTACCATAAACTAACAAACCCATCCAAGGATCAAAAAAAATGGATGAGGTTTTGAAAAGGAAAAGAAAAGAAACCCCCTTGTGAATTATATGAATGAGGTAGATTCCTAAAGAATAGAAAGAGAGAAAAAGGGAGAGGGAAAACGGAGCCATAGGCTCTTTACAAGAACTACATAGTGATTGTGTCTTGTAAAGAATGAGAGAGGATCATATCTTATATAGAGATGATAAGAGAAGTGATTTAGTAACTCCCATGTGATTTCATGTCACATTCATAAGTGTGTGCACAAAAAATGTCATTATCCTCTTAAGGAGGAATAAACTATTTTCCTTACAAAAGGAATTACATAAATAAGTTGTAATCACACATGGACAAGAGAAAAAGAAAAAGAATTGTCTTCCCATGTGGAGTAGAGGACAAACAACATAAGGGATACCTTGATTTATCCTATTTAATAAATAAATACAACCAAGGAAAGATTACTACTTCTAACATCCCCCTTTAATATTTACTTGGGGAGATTACACCAAAGGGTAATAAACCCAATTGTTTATGATAAAATTAAAATTTCTTTCTAGAAAGAGACTTTTTCAATATATCATCTATTGGAAATGTAATGATGACTAAGTGACTGTGGGGGGGAGACGGTGGGGGTGAATCAAGAACCAGTTAAAACTTCTCTTTTATTTCACTTTATGGATTATCTAATATACTTGCGTGCATGGAGCATAAAGCAATAAAGTAACAATAGAAGAATTGGTATCCCATAAACCCTCTAAGTACAAGGTAAAATTGGGGTGGAGATGACACCCACAGTGGTTCACTATTGTAGTAATAAAGTTGGCATGTTAAGGCTTACAAATGATCAATTTTGGTGATCTATTCAATTAAGATTAAGAAGGATTGCCAAGCCCACCTTGTGAAAGGATATATACAATACACTAAAGTATGCACTCAATTAAGAGATTTTACAAGGACTATTAGGTCCACCTGGTTAGAGGATTTGACTAATGAACCTTTTGGGATGAATTAATGGATTGATCTTTTTTGTGCAACTCAGTTTGTTGAATAAGATCCTTTGATGTAATCTAATCACCTGACTATGATAGATGAGTCTTTGCCTTTCTTGTATACTACTTTTATCTTTCTAATTACTCTTCTCTATCATATTCACTTCTCTACAATGTTCTTCAATTATTAATCTTCTTGTCTTCTGATGGTCAAACAAAGTGACTTATATTTATATCCATCTAGAATAATTACATTAATAAGTCAGCTACTAAGATATCATAATAGTTTAAAACATTAATTTACCAAGTCAACTAACTGTGGATACTCGGGTTCAATTATCCACTTAGGTTATATGTTGACACTTTGGAAACACAATGGAGCTTGACATCTATGGCATTTTGTTAACATTATGAACTTGGTTCCCAATGATCACTTCATGAGCAAAGATGACTTAGTCAACACTGGTAGCTTAGTAGATATTGCTTGAAGCCAAATGCTTGATTGATACTACAACATGGTAGATATTATCAATTCATTTGACACTACTCACTACTAGCTTGGTTAACATTGTTAACATGGTTTACATGATTCTTCTTGGTAACAATATTAACCATAAAAAATTGACTTAAGTGTTTTGGTAATAAATGACAATATGTCTTGTCATAGGGTCAACATCATCAACTTGATCTTTGAATATGTCTTCAATTGTGGAAGAGGTATCTTATCACCATAGGTACATCTTTGTAGATCCAAGAGAATTAGATAGGTCCTTTGAATGTGTTACATATTCAAGTGGATTAATAGTGCATAGGATAGGTACAACAAATAATGATATCTTGTATGTGCATTGACGGATTACCTGAAAAATAGAAACAAGAAACAAGATAACTATCCACAAGGAGAATTTTATCTTATATTCAATTTAGGAATCCTTTTTTAATAATATAAGGATAAGAAAAAACTCGAGGAGAAAATATTGGAATAGAGAGATAAATGAAAAAGTAACTTGTCACCACAAAGCAATGGAGCTAACCTGATATCAAGATAAATCATATGCTCAAAATATCAAAAAAAATAAAATATTTATCAATCCCTCCATGAAGGTAATTTACTAATAGACAATTAACCACATATAAGGCCAACAAATGTCGCTATCATCAACATTACATCAATCACCTAGATAAAGACAGTCCATTAATGAATCATCCACTAAAAGTTAATGGGTGATCAATCCATAAACTACATGACTCATGATCTAAGAAATGAAGTATGTAGAGCATTATCATATTAGTCTATAAATTAAATTAGAATGAGAGACATTTGTATCACACAAGTATCATAACATCATGATTTTTTAAGATAACAAAGGGGAGGATTATGAGTATTAACAACATATTGCCTTCAAGATGGATCAAATCATCTAAAATTGGAGGGAAACTCCAAGAATATCATCCTCTTCATGAGGAAAAAAATAGAACAACATGGAGTGAAACTCCATAAATATCAACATTAAAAAGTAGAGAAAATAGAAGCAAATGTAGGGAAACTCCATAGAAATAACATCCTTTCAAAGTAGAATAAATAGATCAAAATGGAGGGAACTCCATATAAATATCATCTTTCAAAGGGGTGTGTACCAAGATAGTGTACAATTTAATGGACACCACACAAAACAAACCCAAAAACATTAATAACCTGATCGGGTTTTTAAAATTTCAAAAAGTGGTTAGATTTAGTTACCAAGCCTGGCCAAAATACATAAAAAACAAAACCTGATCAAGTTTTGAAACCCAATCAAATTTAAAGGATGATTTAAACCTCTTGAAAACCCAATCAGGTTATTCAAAATACAATTGGGTTTTGAAGAAATAAAAATAGGCTTTACTCTAGAAGCTAGAATATTCAAAATTGTAGCCCAACTGAATTTGTTCAAAATACATTGGAAAGATATTGCAGAGCTCTACAACATTATGCAGATAAATCAATCATATATCATTAAAAAAAAATTGATTTTCCATCAATTTAAATTAAGCATAGTCTGAAATAGGTAGTCATTATTTTCCAAATGTGTAATCAATATGTAAACATGAATGCTAACAAATTTTTAATTTTCTGTCTCAAAAAAATACACACAATCACTCACTAACTAAATAACCCCTAATATCTCTCTATTAACAACTCCCAACTTCTTGCGTTCTTTAACTAACTCCTAACCTCTCTCTTTATCTAACTTTTTCTTGTTACTCTTAAGTGTTGCCTCTCTCTAAGTAATTCCTAAGCCCCTCTCTCTCCATATAATTCCCCCCCTCTCTCCATCATATCCCATTCTCTCCATATTTTGCACTCTCTCTATCCATTTCTAATCTCCTTTGACTCTATCCATCACATCCCATAATCTCTCTCTCTGAATCACACATGCACTCACTCTCTCCATCCTATCCCTTTCTCTCTCCATCTTATCCCCATATCTCTCTCCATCACTCCTCTCTCACTCTCTATCCTACCCCCTTTCTCTTACACACACACTCACTCTATCCTATCTCCTATCTCTCTTTGTAAAAAACACACATACACTCACTCACTGAGTAAATAACCCTTAAGATATTTCTCTTACTAACTCCTAATCTCTCACATTCTTTAACTAACTCCTACCCCCCCCCCCTCTCTCTCATTCTCTCAATATTTATCACTCTTTTTATCCATGTCCAATCCTCTCTCTCTCTCTCTCTCTCTCTCTCTCTCTCTCTCTCTCTCCTCCCATGTCCAATACCCTCTCACTCTCTCCATATCTCTCTAACTCTCTCTTATCATATCCCCTCTCTCTCTTCCTATCCCCTACTATCCGTCTCTCAAACACCTTTCTAACCCCTTACCCATCTCTCTCTAACCTCTAACCCTACCTCTCTCTCTTCCTGATGACTAATCCTTGAAGTGGGAACTTTACATAGTTAGAGAGGGGGGTTAGGTATTAGGGGTCATAGAGATATGGGTAAGGGGTTAGAAAGAGGTTAGAGAGAGAGTAGGGTATATGGAGAGGGGATATGATAAGAGATAGTGAGAAAGATGCATAGAGAGAGAGAGAGAGATGGGGAGAGAGGGACATAGGAGAGAGAAAGATTAGGGATAGGATGGAGAGAGTGATAAATATGGAGATAATGGGATGGGATGGAGAGAGGGTAGAATTAAGATGGAGAGAGAGGGAGTGGGGTTTAGGGATTACTCAAAGAGACAATTCTTAAGGATAAAAATTTAGATAGAGAGAGGTTGGGAGTTAGCTAAAGAATACAAGAGGTTGGGAGTTAATAAGAGAGATATACTAGGAGTTGTTTAGTTAGTGAGTGAGTGAGAGTATGTGTATTAGAGAGAGAGAATTAAACATATGTTAGCATTAATGTTTACCTATTGATTATGCATTTGGAAAATAATGAGTACCTATATTAGATTATTCTTAATTTAAATTGATGAAAAATAAAATTTTGATGAGATAGGATTAATTTATCTACATCATATTTTAGATCTCTTCAATATATTTCCAACTCATTTTGAATGGAGTCAATCAGACTCCATATGTGAAAGTTATGGCCTTTGAAGTAAAGCCTGCATTTAGTTCTTCAAAACTTGATTGGGTTTTGAATGTATTTTTTCATTTTCATAACCTAATCAGGTTATGGCTTGGTGATAGCATAGGGAAACAACCCAAAGGCTTCAAATTCTATTTTCTCTCCAAATTTTTTCCTTTAGATGGTTTTCATCTTCCAAGATGAATTATCATCTTTGCCTTCGTCATTTTTGTTAATGGTGAAGTGGATATCTCTAAAATTTCCACTATAATCTTATATGTCTTCTTATATCTACCATGATTTTAATAAATTTTATATATTTAATAAATTTCAAAATAAAATATATATTATCATTCTACACTTGATTCTATACACATTAACAAAAAAAATTCTTTTTTTTATTGTTTTGGAGTAAGTTATCCTCAATACACAAACATGTACCAAAATTTCAAGTTATAGTCAGTTCAATAATTCATTAAAATAAAGTACTCATCTAAAAATTACAAAAAAATATGTAACTTCTAGATATTAGTCTTAACTATCATCCTACCAAGGGATGTGCAAAATAGTGAATATAACTATGTCTTTTGTGCTACACACAAATAGCTATGTTATATTTTCTAAAAAAATAGGAACTTTGACCTACCTAATCTTATCCATTTTTTGAAAACTCTAGTATTTTAAAAATTAGATTCAAAGTACTACAATTTATATGTTTTACACATCTTGTCATTTGAGTGGATGATCCTCAAATGTCTTGTCCAAGTTTAGGTTTACTTGATTTTAGAAAAAAAGGTGTCTATTTATATCCCCCTTTTTGTACACCATCTTGGTGCACTCACCTAAAGTGGAACAAAAAGAGCCAAATGGAGGGAAACTTCATATAACTATCATCCTTTCAAAGTGGAAAAAATAGATGAAAATGGAGGGAAACTCCATATAAAGTAAGTGCATAGCATTATAGGATGGAGGGGTACTCCACAGGGTGGATGAGGCAACTATCTATCAGTTATATTAAGGGGACCATCATGATATGAATCAGATATAACTGGGGGGGCCTTCATAATTAACCTTGAAAAATTGGCTCCCTATGAAACTTTTAAAAAAAATTCAAACAAATTAATATAAATCATTGGTAAAAAACCATAAAGTGCCAACATGGGCATAAAAACATGTTATAAAAGCATGAAATTGCACATATGTGTAAATCAGTAGAACATAGTAATGTTGAAGGAAATTATGTATGATAACTCATAATCCCAAAGAATTTTAGGAATACAAAGAGATGAATTAGAAGAGAATGATAAATGTATAAAAATATATGGATATTAGGAAGGAAAACTCCATTTAGGGTGAATAGGGGTACTTAAGTGATTTTATGTATTAGATTCTTGAACACGTATATTTTAGATTTTAAAAATAGAGATTTTACAAATTAGTATAATCACAATAGCTTATAAATTTATTAGGGCATTTATGTGGGCCCTCTTATATACTTGAATAAATATACATAAATGGTATGAAATCCTACAATTAAAAGTATAGCAAATATGATCACATATAACTCACGTGAAATTCAAATCATTGATGAAAAAAATTAACATGACGTATGATAAAAAAAAATGGACTAAGGAGCTAGAAAACATTACCCACCTTGCTTCTCAAGAGTATGACTTGAAAGATCACCCCCTCTTTAGCAAAAAGTGAAAAAATGAAAGGATAATAAGCTTGTCTTTAAGAGTAGGGTAAATTGAAGGAGCTTATCTTTAAAAGAATGGAATAAAAGTATAAGTACAAACTAAAGTACTTCCCTTTTCTTGATCAACACTCATTTGTGAGAAAAATATTATTAGCGCTATATTTAAAATCAATCCAAAATAGTAATGAAGAATAAAACATAATAAAAAATATGCATTAACATATTTCTTTAATCTAATTTGTACAATAAAAATGAGTTTTACCTGTCAAGTAGAAGAATTCTTGTGAGAACCATCGCTACCTTGCATATCCTATAGTTTTTTACCCATACTATAGCTTTGTATTTCAAAAAAAAAAAATCATTGAGATATATTAAAACACATGTGTTATTATTCTAAGTTAGAAAAAATAAAAATTTAATGGTGTTAGATTCATTGATTGGAATTGATTTTAAATGTACATAGTATATACCACCTCACCTCAAATTATAATAGGTAAGAAGCTCTTCACCTTCATGTATTGATTTTATTACACATATAAATACGTGATTTCCCTCGCATGCCTCAAATATGCAATTGGTTCACTTCTTAGTAGATGTAGGTTGTGTACTATTTATAAAATTTGTATTATTCCCTACTGATTTTGGCCTTATATTAATGTATAAAGCTAATATTTTACTTTTTCACTAACTTTGTGTTGTATATAATTTCCTCTGAGTGCATACCTACACATACTTTTTTAATATCTAACAATCTGCATCCAACTACTATAATCATAGCAAGGTTTAACATACTCCATCAATTTAACAACCTTGTTGTAAGAGACCTTTATGCCATCCATGGAAAATAGGCCCAAGCCATATAATGCAGATGGTGTTATGTAATATATTATCTCTCCAACAGAAAAAATTATTGTTTATTGGAGGAAGTTCATCAGGGACCCATTGTTTTTGTAGATTTGTGTACCAAAAAGGACCATTAGAGTTTCCTTCACTCTCATCACCATACAAAAATGACCCCCCCCCCCCCCCCCTTCCCCCCACCCCCCCTGAGAAAGGAAAAATTTCATGTGCTTATTGAATCTCTTTTTGATATTTTGACCTCGAGTCGATCTCCTTGATTTAGACATACTAAATGTCTCACTTTCTTCTTCCATTCTTACATTTTCCTTGCTTGAGGAAGACTAATCTAACAAATAACTATTCTCTAGTACTTATGCTCCATGAAATAAGAGAGATATTGGAAATGAGAGATATATTTTACAAATGGTAAAAGACATTAATCTCTATAGGGTGTATTGACTTATACCTAAGGATCCATGAGACTGTGTGGGATGATCATGAAAGGGGTTTGGGTTTTCGTATATGTAAATCAATTATCTTATGTTATCAAAAAAAATCATGATATATATAATTAAAATTACATCAAATATTAGCATCACATGTGAACTATAAATAGTAACATTTTAATCAAATTAATCATTGATCTATCAAGAACTGAATATTGAATAGCATAAACAATGATCACATAAATATACATTTCATTCTTCTCATTGATAATAAAACCCCCCTCTAATTTTATCTAATCAAACTCCACCCCCCTGTAATTGATATTATTCTTCATCCATCTCATCATCAAGATCATCGTCATCATCAACATTGTCACCATCACTATCATGGTCATCATCATTATTGTCATCATCATCATCATCATTATCATCCTCATCATCATCATGATTAGTAGAAGCATCATCATCATGATCAGTAGTAGCATCATTTTCATCAAGAGCATTATCAACTAACTATCAATCATGATCCACTTCTTCCTCTTCCTTGGTAACTTCTACTTCCATTACATTATACTTTATCAACCTTTCTCTTGGATCATATCTAATAAAAAATTACCAACCTGATTTATGTGGAACCTCTAAGTAAAATACCTACTCACATTGGCTTGGAACAACATAAGGCTCATCCCCAACTAACTCAAACAACCTTGTATTAATCATTGGAAATCTATTCTCATTCTTAATAAAAGTTATATCAAGATCATTTTGATTGAGTCATAGTCTATACCATTTGATGATGATGAGAACTAATTTGAAGGAATTAAAGTTGCAGTCACGTATATCAAAAAAATCCCATAGTATTGATTTTGAGATTCTCAAGGATTAAGTAATTTCTAGATGAAATATTGGTAACCTAGAAGATCATATTTATCCCAAAATCACAAGTTCTCTTCATGCATCAAAATATTCCATGAAAAATTTATAACCATTACATAACATATCCTTGTGGTGTTTCACCTACAATAATGTCAAAAATGTATAAATTATTGCATCATGTGTTCAAAAACATACAATTGATTAACAAACTTAAAAGTACCTAGAGATCTCTTAATCCATATGCTAAATCTATTTCCTTTTGTGTAACATTGGGATCTCCATTACAATGATCTTGTTTAACCAATAAGGACATGGATTCTGATTTTAATCTATGACTAGAATTTTGACATCATTTAATCCATACTGTCATCCAATCTTGATTATTTGCAATAAAAAAATCTGTTGCATCCCACTCTTTAGTAGTTGTACAAAAGTGAATAGATGAATTACAATAGATTTATTTTGAAGATTAAGAATTAATTAACTACAATAACATCTCATAATTTATTACCTTTTTCTTTCCTAAATCTATCGTTCCCCACCAGGTACTCCCCTTCAAATTTTTCAATGGAGTTGCAATCTGAAATGCAATCTATATGTGTCTTTGTTGCAACATTAGGAATATATTTAGTAACATACACCATCATCTAGTATACCATATATCCCTTAATCATAGAACCTTCAAGACATTCTCTTTATTGAACTAAACCCTTCAAAACTTTAAAGGGTCTCTCAACCATCCACATTGACCTAGGTTGTACATGTCAACACAATTAAATCTCCTCAACTTGGTGTATGAGGTAGTGATAGTGTGCATTGAAAAAAGTTAAAGGTTAACACTTTTACATTTCACACATTAGTGGACGAATTCTTTTCTTCCAATATTTTATATCTTCCTTATGGATTTCTTTAGATGACAACCACCTACATGGGATTAAAGACACAATAACATATAAATATGAGACTTAACAATATATTACTTGTTTGATATATTAAAAAAATATCATTTCTTACCTCATCAAATTTATGTGGAACCTCTAAGTAAAATACCTACTCAAATATAGTTGTTTGCGAGCAATATGGTAGCACATATTGCAACAATTATCAACTGATCATTTCATTTTTTTCTAACATAACATAATGAAAATTGAGTGGAATTCCACGAATATATTGTACATGAAAAATACTATGACATACCTTGATGAAGGTATGCCAATCATGGATTTTCAACCCTAACCCAAATTCACTTTTCTTTGATATGAGATTGCCCATATTCATAGAAAATTGTGTAGGAAATCAAATTCATTGTATGACTTATTTTATGGCTTTACTTTGCTAATAAATTAATAACCAAGGAAGGGCACTTCCATTAATCCAATCTCCATTGCTATTTGATTTAATGATATTTCTCATTGCATAATTGGAATCATGAATGTCACCACAAATTTTGGCAAGTTTTTCTTTGTCACACCTTCCATGTAATCTTTTCCATAGTATCTTTGTTACATTCTTTCCAATATCCATAGTATCAAACAAAGGCATAATTTGTAGTTGCTCATAGTAGGGTAGCCTACTAAATTCTGTCAAATAACATTTTAGTCCTTTGAAAGGTGGTTAGTGATGCCTTAACAACCTTCATGATAATCAATTACATAATTAGCCAACAAAACACAATCAAAATATATAATTTCAAACATAAACCATTAGGTGGAGTGATACTACCTTGAATTATATTATATTCCAACTACCATAAGTGAGGTGTCATTCTTCATGGATTTGATGTAGTATCTTCTTTCCCATTGAAAAGATGTTTTTTTTGTCACTTCGATACTTATGATTTCTATGGAGGAAGTGTCTATTCTCATCAAAAACCTACTTTCTTAAACTTTTAGAATGATGAGATTGTTAAAAATATTTTATCAATTATATATTGTCTTTGATGTTACACAAAATGTTATATCTTTACTAGTCAATGTATATTGAGCTCACTCAAATGATGAAGATAGTTTCCTATGTGTGTCAAGCATTCCATTGTTTGCCAAGTTTAGAAGATAGTGTGTACAAAGTTCAATCAAGTTTTGAAGAGAAGTTCACAAAAGTTGAGTGTTAATTGAGCTCACTCAATTAACAAATAAAAATTTGGATGGAACTAGTGTTAACCAACATCACTTGGTTACCAAAGGAATTTTGTGAAAATACAGAGTTAACTTAGTTCACTTGGTTAACACAAGAAAATTATTTTAGTGTTAGTTTCTACCAACCAGGGTCGGCTAACAAAGGATTTTCTTGTTTTGGCATATTGAGTTTAATGGATTTATTTTTTGGTTCTAGCTAAATAAGGAGATGAATAATTATTGTTATAAGTTATATCAAAGCTGACTTGACAATGTGTATGATATAAGTATAAGGTCAAGTTGAGGATTGAATGTAAGTGAGAATGTGTGGAAGATTCTTAGGGGAAGTGAATTGGAAGGATAAGCAGAATAACCTTTTTGAGTGGAAAAGATTAATTTGATCAGGAAGGATCAAGTATTGAAGATAGAATTGAGATCTTAAATCAGCAATATAGTTACATCAGAAATCAAGTTATTTAATTGTTACTATCTAACCATTGTAGTAGTTAACCAAATCTCTTAACATACCTAGCCTAATAGCTATTTGAAAAATACTCTAAGGTGGCATTCCTAGATTGAAGAATCTAAATACCTCTAACAAGGCCACTCTTAATAGGGTGATTAAATCCTCTAATAGGGTCATACCTAATAGTGTGTTTTGTAACTTTTAACAGGGGTGGCTCCTAACATAGATCACTTCAGAAGAGTGAAAAATAGTACCAATTGCAATCATCGTTTCTCCCAAATTGGGTTTCCATGTTAAATCTTGGTGTCACTTGTGTTCATGAAATTTATTTTGTGTATGAAATTAAGTTAAGGTTAATCATAGTTACTATCTTAAGATATGCATGTCCAATATTTCCCAACTAATAATTGATACTATAATGCTTGCTGAGTTATAGTATATTGTTAGTGTTAACCAACTACCTATGTGTTAATTGAGTAGCAATAGTTTTAGAAGATTTTATGTTTTGTATTAAAATCTAAGGGATCTGGGATTTATTTTTGTGGTAACTAATTCAACCCTCCCTCTCAGATACTCTTATATTTCTAGCAATTGGTATCAAAGCTTTTGGTGCTTGTAGAGAAGGTTTCAAGGACCTAAGCTAAATATCAGGATGTCTTATAGGAGAGAGATTCCCAAGTTGAACAAAGATAACTTTGAGGCATGGCAAGAACTAATAAAGCTAAATCTAGAAAATTGTCAGTGATTTAGGTCCAAAATATTTGATTAATTCGTATAAGTCTCCTATTGGAACATTAATTATGGAGGAGATTGTTGAAAAAAAGAATCATAACATTATGATGATTGACATTTCATCCACTCTTAACTATGCTAAAATTGATGAGGTCAAAGGATGTGCTACCATTAATGAGATGTGGACAAATATAAAGGATATCTATGGAGGTTATGATAATGAGAAAAGAGCCAAGAAAAAAAGCTTGAGAGGTCAATTTGATCAGATGAAGATGAGGGAAGATGAAAACATTACAAAATATGTTGAGAGAATCAAAGCTAGTGTAAGTACAATCAAAGCCTTTGGAGGTAAAATTGATGATGTGATAGTGATCAGAAACGTACTCAAAACCCTTCTTCCTATCTATGCAATTAAAGTGTCAGCTATTCAAGATATGAGATGTGATCCAAATAATAAGATAACCTTGGATTCTCTAGTGGAATTATTGACAACATTTGAGCTAGATAACTATGATACTTATGTTCCTTGTTCTAGCAATCTTGAGTCTACATTTGAAGCCAAGTTGTCACTCAAGAAGAGAGTTTCAAAGTCTAAAGGAAAACAATCTAAAAGTGAAGAGGAAGATAGTTATAGCATTGATCTTGAATCTATTGAAGCACTTCTTGCAAGAAGATATCCCAAAGGAAAAGGAAAGTGCAA
Source organism: Cupressus sempervirens (assembly GCA_028749045.1). NCBI lineage: Eukaryota > Viridiplantae > Streptophyta > Pinopsida > Cupressales > Cupressaceae > Cupressus > Cupressus sempervirens. The sequence goes on along the minus strand of CM053783.1, from coordinate 642,656,812 downwards.
AGGTAAAATTACTCTAATCCATTTTTCTTGTGAAGAATTTGGTCACATTGTTGCAAGGTGTCCAAACGGAGAAGACAAAGGTGAAAAGAAGAATAGAAAGTATAAAGGAAAGAAGGATTTCAAAAACTACAAGAACAACAAGGACATAGGTAATAATTCTTGTTTCATGGCTAAAGATTTTGATAGTAGTGATGATGATGAAATGGTTTATATTGTTGTAAAAGATGAATTTGGTGATGAAGAAGATAAAATGGCACTTATTTCTCATGTTACATGGATTATTGATAGTGATTGTTCTCATAATATGACTGGTGATAAAACAAAGTTTGAACATATGGGACACAATGATGGTGGAAGTGTAAAATTAAGAAATAATGAAACATGTTGCAATAAAGGAAAAGGTTGTATTTTTCTAACCAATGAACTCAGATGTGATAATGCTTAAATTTGGTTGAAGGATTAAAACATAATTAGAGTGTGGCATAGTTGAAAAATATTGGATTCAAGGTGGAATTCATGAATGGGAAGGCCAAGATACTAGATGGAAAAGGAAATCGAGTTGGGTCTAGTAAACAAACAAAAGGTAACTTATTCTACCTAGATCTAAGTGAAAGTTCATGTTTCATTGTTCAAGTAGAAGAAATTTAGTTATGGCATAAAAGGTTGTGTCATGTGAACTATGATAACCTAATAAAGATAAGCAAAAAAAAAAGAGTGAGAGGTATTCCTAATTTGAGGAAACCTAATATGGGCCTATGCAAAATTGTCAAATTGGTAAGATGAGTAAGATAAGTTTCAAGAGTAAGAAATATCATTATAAAGAACTCTTCAAGCTAGTTCATATAGATCTTTATGGACCTATTGGAATAGAGAGCTATAATGGAGATAAGTACTTTATTTTATTTGTTGATGATTATTCTAGGATGATGATAGTAATGTATCTAAAAGATAAGTTTAAAGCTTTTCAAAAGTTCAAGTGGTATCTGTAGATGCTCAAAAATGGTTTGTACCTACTCTTTTATCACCTTTACATCCTAACTTGTCCCATTTTATCATTTCACTAACTTTTATGTCTTGGCCAACTTGATTTTCATTCAATCTAAATGCAAATCATCTTAGAATCAATTCAAAAAACCTTTGCAATATCATCACATCATCATTGATCCTTTAGGCATTGTTACATCCTTTAGTGCCTTATTAACCTTAATTAATATATGTCATGTGTCCTCATTATGCAAAGCATCTAAGGTCTTTTATACCCTGGTACTTTGATGCAGGAGTATCCTAGCCATCATGTTATCCTGATGATTCCTTTGGTTGCTGCCAAGTTACAACAATTGCCAAGTGCCAGTAAATTTTTAGTAATTGCCGAGTTGAAGTTATCCAATGTCATGTTAACATACTAGTTAGTGTGATATCCCATTTATTTTGCTAGTATCAATAGAGTGATCCTTCAAGTGTTGAGCATGTAGTATTTGCTGAGTTGTAGTGTTTGTCAAGTTGCAATGTGTGTTGAGTGTTCCTAGTGGTGCCAAGTTTTCCTATATGTGTTGAGCAGCAATATTATTTTTCTATGTTTGTTTCCAATTTGGGCTGACCTAGTGCATATTTAATTTTGTGAAGGGTATTTAATATTTGTTGAGATCAAAATTGTGGCTTGGTTATGCATTTAATGTAAGGGTTTGTTTAATTTGTAATAGGTCAACTTGTGGCCATGCAAGTATTTAAGGGGGTCCTAGGTAGAGTATTAGGCATTATTATTCAATGATGGATTATTGTGCAAGCATGGAGATGTAGAGAGAAGCATGAAGAAGTCATTTTGAGTGTGGAGTCTTAGTCTGGAGTAGTTTGGAGATAGAATTTTGTATTTGAGTCTGAGATTTGTTCTTCTTTGAAAGATGTATTGTTCTTTGTAGTAACCTAGAAGGCTATATAGTTGTGCATGTTGGACATAAACTTCTTGACTCAAATATATGGAATATTGTCTCTCTAGATCTGAATCTCACTCCTCTTGTTCATTTTCCATTGTGTATTTGTTTGTTGGTTTCTAGATCATCCCATTTTGAGGTACATCTAGATTAGTGCTACATCAAGTGATATCAAAGGTTAGTTGTTCCTAAGTGTGCAAGAAGATCACTGAAGTGTGAGGTAGTTTGTACTAGGACCTTGGTTGGGTGAAGTTTATTATAGAAGGGTTTTAATTTGGAAATCCTAGCTAGTTGGTGAATTTGGTGTAGGGTTGTAGATCTGCAGATTTGGCCTACACTTGTAGAGGACTTTCCATTCATTCATTTTTTGTATGTGTAAATATGGTTTGTGGAAGGAGAGATGTGGATCTAGAATTATTTGACATGTTAAGAAAACTTGCAACTAGAGTAGAAGCTATTGAGTTAGTGCAAGATCATGGAAGATATTTTGATGGTATTGAGAGTGATGAGTGTGATTCTTTTTGGGATGATTTACATGAAAGGATTGATGGTCTAGAAAAGTCTGATTTGAGTTGGAATTTGAGGATTCAAAAGAAGGTTAGTTCGTTGATTAAAGAGATTATGAAGAGAAGAAGATAGATCATGGAAGTAGGTGATTTTTTTGCTGAAGTTGATGAAGTATCTTTTGGTTTTAATGAGCAGGTGGATAGATCTAACATGGAAATTGTAGAGCATCTTGTTGTTCACAATGGTATTGTTGAAGAAGAGAGATTTTCTTATGTTGGTAAGGATTTGGATGTTGTTATTTAGAATGATGTTAATGAGGACATATATCTTTCTAATGCTATTGATCTAGAGTTATATGTTCTTTCTATTATTGATCTAGATGTTGCTTTTGGAAAGAAGATGGATTTACTTGTTGGTAATGTGGTTAAGGGTTTCAGAGATGTTATTGGTGTGGATTTACATTATGATGTTCTTGCTAATATGGATATAACTTATATGTTGCTATTGAGATGTTGAAGGATATAGATGTTGTCACTAATGTGGATTTTGATGATATTGCTGATCTATATTTTATTGGAGGAATGAATATACATGTTGTTTCTTTTATGGACTTATATGTTGCTACTATTATGGATCTAGGTTCATATATTGTTTATGACTGGGTTTGTGATCTAGATGTTATTGTTGATCTAGTTTTCATGTATGAGAATGATGTTATGGATGATGGTGATGATAAATTGTAGATGGAGCATTGTGATTTTTAGTTGAGTGAGTATGTTGATTGGTTGGATGAAATTATAATTTTTGAGTGGATGAAGCATAGATGGTCAATTTTTAGATTTGATGTTTTATCTGTGATGGATTAGAAACATTTTGTGAAGATGAAGCTAAGTGTTGAATTTTCTTTTGGATGCAAAATGTGGGACACATTTTTCTATTTAGCTAAGGAATCTGATGCAGGAGCATCTAAGGTCTTTTATTCCTCAATAGTCTAATGTAGGAGCATCCTAGCCATTGCATTATCACACTAATTTTGTTGGTTGTTGCTAAGTTACAAAAATTGCCAAGTGCCAATAAATTTTTAGTCATTGCCAAGTTGAAGTTATCCCATGTCATGTTAATATACTGGTTAGCATGTTATCCTATTTATTCTACCAGTATCAACTGAGTGATCCTTCAAGTGTTGTGTTGGTCAATCAAGTGTCAGTCGAGCATGCAGTATTTGTCAAGTTAAAATTTTTGTCGAGTTGCAATGTGTACCAAGTGCTCCTTCATGTGCTGAGTGTTCCTATTGGTGTTGAGGTTTCCTATATGTTTTGAGTGCTAGTATTAGTTTTATGTGTTTATTTCCAATTTGGGCCGACCTAGTGTATTTTTAATTTTTTGATTGATATTTAATATTTGTTGAGAGTTGACTTGTGGCTTGGTTATGCATTTAATGTAAGGGTTTATTTAATTTTTAATTTGTAATAGGCTGACTTGTGGTCATGCAAGTATTTATATGGGTCTTAAGTAGAGTTTTAGGCATTATTATTTGATGATGGATTATTGTGTAGGCATAGAGATGTAGAGAGAAGCATGAAGAATTCATTTTGAATGTGGAGTCTTAGTATGGAGTAGTTTGAAGATAGAAGTTTGCATTTGATTCTGAGATCTATTCTTCTTTGAAAGATATATTCCTCTTTGTAATGGTTGTAACCTGAAAGGTTGTATAGTTAGGCATGTTGGATGTAAACTTCTTGATTTGAATATATGGAATATTGTCTCTTTGGATCTAAATCTCACTCATCTTGTTCATTTTCCACTGTGCATTTGTTTATTGGTTTCTGGATCACCTCATTTTGAGATACATCTAGATTAGTCTACAACATCTTGGCATATCATCATTTTATCAACTCGATCCTTGGCATTGTCACATCCTTAAATGCCTTATCAACATCATCAATCCTTGTCATGTGTCCTTGACAAGTCATCATTTATATACTTCATCTAGCATCATTTATCTCATATATTTAATCATGTCCTTGGTCGAATCCAATATCATCATGTTTGATCTACATTTTCATCATAATCCTTTAATAGGGTTATTCCTTGTATTTATTTTATCATTTGGCCAATCATTTTATTAATTTTCCTTATAGGAATAAATAACCCATGTTTTATTCCTATGTCTTTAATCATTTAATCCATTTCATTTTATTAATCCATCCTCTTTTATTAATTATTCCTAATTAATTAATATTTATTAATTAATTGTTCCATTTCCATGAATTTTGAGAATTTTTTATTTCCTAAATTCTAATTTTCCATTTTGGAGTGATTTATGAGTTTTAAAATTCAAAAATCTTAACTCTTACATTTTCCCACTAATTGTGCTTCCACTTCCTCTTTTTAATCTTCCACTTTCCCTTTTTATTTTGTCATAAATTGTCATAGATTATGAAAAAATTCTTTTTCTCTTTTGTCATTATTTATCATAGTTCATGATATTTTCATTTTTCCTTTTTCATAATTGTCATAGTTAATGATAATTTTCTTCTTTTTTTCGTTTTGTCATATTTTTCATAATTTATGACAAATTTCCTTTTTTTAACTCCTCAATTTCAAATTGTGCATACTTTATGAAAAATTTCCTCTTTCAATTTGTAAACTTTCATATTTTATGGCATTTACCTTTTTGTATACTGAAATTTCTAATTTACAATTTCTTTTACAAATTCTATAAATTGTGATCATTTCTCTCATATTTGGTTAGCCATCTTCTTTCAATTCTTCTCATAATCATATTATCATCTTGCTTTCATTGTGCCAATATGGGAGCTACATCCACTCCTTTAGAGAAGAAAGAAAGGGCAAAATTGTAAAATTGAGGGAGTTTTCTATTTTTATTACTTTGTCTCGATTTATTTTGTGTTAACTATAATATCTGGCTAGAGTTGAGAAGGAAATAGGAAAAAAGCTAAAGTGTTTAAGGTCAGACAGGAGATGAATTCATTTCTAATGAATTCAATGAATTATGCACAAAAAGAGGAATCAAATGACAAGTATCAGCCCTTGGTATACCTTATTAGAATGATATAGTAGAAAGAAGGAATAGATCAATCATGGATTGTACAAGAACCCTGATGATTAGAAAAGAATATTGCAATCAAATACTAGAAGGAAATAAATAATAAAATAGTCCATACCTTGAACAAAGTATAGCTGGAGAAAGGCTCAAATCAAACTCCTTATGAAAAATGGTATGGCTATAAACCTAATGCAAGTTTTGAATGTATTTGATAGAAAATGTTATATTTTGAAGGAGACTAGGAAAGGTAAATTTGATATCAACAGTGATGAAGGAATATTCCTAGGTTACTCCAAAAGAAGTAACACATACAAATGTTTGAATCTAACTATTCATAAGGTCATGGAAAGTGCACATATGAAAATTGATGAGTTTGTAGAAAAGAGTGAATAATAGAGCAATAAAGAACCTGAAGATTATAGAAAGTTTGTTTACTTTGAACCTAATATATTGCTTAGTCTAATTGGAAGTCAATAGACTTCACCTCCAAAGTCCCCAAAATCTCTAGAAGAACCTGAGTTGTAGCCAGTGCAACTTGAGTCACATTATGAAGGACCTAAGTCATAGTCAAAGGCTACCAAGTTTCAGCTAGTGTAACCTAAGTCTAATTTTGAAGGACTTGAATCAAAGATAGTGGGACCCGAACATGATGCAAAATATCATGGTGAGACAAGTGGAAAAATTTCTAAATCCAAAGTACCTATATTAGCAAGATATTTCAAAAGGCACCATGCACCTAAGAAAATCATTGGAGACAAGTCAAAAGGTACAATGAAAATGAATAAATTGAAAGGTATATGTTTGCTTACTAAATTTGAACCTAGAATAATTAAAGATGCTTTGGATAATGAAAGTTAGATTGAAGAAATGAATGAAGAGATAAAACTGATAGAAATTAATAAGACCTACACTTGTTCCTAGACCCAAGGATAAAAATGTAATTGGCATTAAATGGGTTTTTAGAAATAAGCTGAATGAAGATGGATAAGTTTCAAGGAACAAATCAAGGTTAGTATGAAAATGTTATTCTCAAGAGGAAGGTATTGGTTATGGAGAAAAAATTTCTCTTGTTGCAAGATTAGAAGATATTAGGACCTTACTTTCTTATGTTGCATATAAAGGTTTAAAAATATATTAGGTGGATGTTAAATTTGCTTCTTGAATGGAATTCTAGAAGAAGAAGTTTATATAGAACAACCTAAAGGTTTTTGTGTTGGAAATGATTGAAAAGATCTTTGAAGGAAGAATGATGGAATTGGTAAAGAATGCTTTCAATAATTGTTTTGTCATTGATGTCAAACTTTCTAACCACAGGAATAACAATTGCTTAAGTGATCCAAATACTATCACTTAGTTGATTGACAAGATGTAACTAGAACACCTAGAGAAAGGTTGAAGTTATGATGATGTAATGAAGTATAAAGATTAGCTAAGACAATGATGAAATCATGTATTAATGACATAGGGAATGGACACTACAAAATGCAAGGTTTGACTAAACCATTTGCAAAGACTGACTAAGTTCATTTGTGAGTGCCAAGCATCAAAAAAAGGTAGTGGATGCCAAGAAAATTTCTTCAAATGTTGAGCAATCCTTCAAGTTTTGAGCATTAGGAAAAGGTAGTGGATGCCAATAAAATCAAGAATCATTTAGGTACCGAGTAATCTAGAAAACTGTATATGCTGAGTGACAAAGATGTTCATATGCCGAGCTATACAGAATTCAACATGTGTTGAGTAACTCGGCATCCAATAGGAGCCGAGCACTATGGATTAAATAGTGTATACGAGGATTAGTAATGCAAAGAACACTAAATATCAAATCAAAAGTATTCACAAAACTAAATAAACATAACTTCAAAATAGACTAAGATGAGCTCTCAATTGAGAATATGATCCATTAATGGTCTCTCTCAATGAGAAGCTCTCTTGTTGAGTAGCTTTGTCTAATTAGATAGGATGTATGCTCGATTCTTCAAAGGCTTCAATGGTGTTCTTGATGGATTTTGGCTTGGGTGAATGGATTTGATGTAAAATGGCTTCTCAAAAATAGTATTATGGCTTTACTTCATGATCAAAATGGCATTACTTTCTTACTATGGGTGATTGTGTTAAAATGACTTAAGAGAGGATTCCTTAAATAGGCAAAGGGCTTGAGGGATCAAGGGCTAGGATGCAAGGATGAGAGAAAGCTAATGGAAGGTTTAGATTGAATGAGAGGAGAGCACATGAATTATGCTTTCTTACAGCCAATCAGGGAGTGGCACACGTCACAGGGTCATTGGTTAGAGCAAGAGGGGTTGAGGGGTCAAAAAAGGAGGCTTAAAGCTCATAAAGACCCTCATAATGGCCTGCAATAGCAATGAATGGGCTTGTAAGAGTCATTTATGGCTTTGTGGGCTTCATAAACTTTTATGGTTGGGATATTTGTGAGAGAGTTGAGATATTTTGACTTGGGTTGGATTAAGAAAGTCTTAAGCTTGACTTAGGAATGTGCAAATGATTAAGGCTTGGATTAGGCTTGGGTTAAGATTAGATTAGGCTTGTTAGAGATGGGCAAGTGGATCACATTTAATGAGGGTGGGTGAAGGAGGACATATTTGTTGACTTTGGCTTGGGTTAGCAAGTCTTAACCCATGTTTAGGGAATGTGACAAGTTTAGGGGGGGGATTAGGATCAGGGTCAAAGATAAGGATTGACATCTTCTAGAAGAGTCTAGGCTTTGGATGAGGATGAAGACTTTCTAGAAGAGTCTAGAAATTCCTAGGATGAGGATAAATAAGCTTTTTAGGAAATAAATAAAGTTTTATTTATTTCAAGGGTTTGGGTTGAGGAGATATTTATTAAAATATTTTTAATAAACATGAGGATTAATATTTAATCTTAATTAAATATTTTGAGTTGGGATTAGGGGTAGGAAATGATGGATTTAAGGAAATTGGTCTTAATGGGATTAGAATATTTTGGAAGAGGTTAGTGGTCTTAACGAAATTGGCCAAGTTTTGGGCAAAAAATAAATAAATTGTTTATTTTGGGATTTTTGGTCAATTTATTAATTAAATAATTAATAAATAAGGAAATAATGTTTAAATAAGATTTAAACATTTTTTGGAAGGATTCCTTAATTAAATATTTTTAATTAAGATAAAGGGATTTAATGGCATAAAAATTAATTAATTAATTAATTAATTAATGATGATGTCATCAGGGACTTTTTCAGAAAATAAAAAATACTTTATTTTTTAAAGGATTTAGGCATCTACATTTTGCCCCTCTTTGATGTGATGCCTCAAGTGGTATGGCATCAAAGATATGAAAATAAGATGCCCAAGGCTAGAGTAGAAGAGGAGAGAATGGACTGCGAGATGCCCCCTCAAGAAGGTAGCGGGGAGAGAAAATGAGGTTCGATGGCTTCTTGAAAAGTACAAGAATCTTGGCAGGTGGGAGGACGAAGAGTGGCTTAAGAGAAGAGGTTTAGTTAGCTCAAACTCTCACTATTGAAGAATGATAAAGGGGAAAATCAGTGGCACAAGAGTAAATAAGCTTAAGACTTTCAAGATTGGGGGGAGGATGAAGGAGCAGAGCACTATAAAAAGGAATCCAAGATAGGGAGATGGATGATGGGATGATAAATCTGATGCAACAGGATTTCAAAGAGCTAGATTGGCAAGAGATGGGTTTCAGAGATCCCTAGGACTAGGATTGGGGATATCGAAAGATGAGGCTTGGTGGATTGATTGGATTAGTGGATCCCTAAAGCTAAAAGTGAAGATTGATTCTGAGAGATATGGTTGCACAAGCTAGGGTAGGAGAGATGGATGCTGGATATGGATGGGGGATAATGGAGATGAAGGGAATCCATTGAAGCTTTTTGAGTAGGGGGATACTTCAAAGAGAAGTACCACCATGTAGTTTTGCACAAGATTTTCTATAGGACTATTGGTTAATTGCCAAGGTTACCCAGAACATCACAGCTGTGTCACCAACCATCCAGAGGACTGACAGACTGACTCAAAACAAACACACAAGGAGTGCCCCAACATCACACATGAAACTCGAAGGAAACAGCATGGAACCAACACTAAGTAACCCACAAGCAAAAAAGAAATAAACAAAAGACTTGATCAAAATTGTATGCTCAGAGTGCCCCATTCATAGCATACCATGATATGGAAGATTGTGGCAACCTTGAGGAGGGAACAAAAAGATTGCTTGGAAAAGATACTTCAAGACCCAAAAGGGAAGATTCCAAATCAAAAGAAAGTGAAAATCCAAAAGAGAACCTTTTGCCAATGAGATGGGTAGGACGAGGTACTAATGGACCAAGATCAGACATAAGGAAAGCTATATCCTGCAAGCATCTATCAGAGAGCACCTAAGCTAGTGGATTTGGATGAGTGATGCACTGGACAAGCTTAACTGAGAAGGATAACATTGTGATGACAAGAGATCTAGCTAAAGGATGCATTGGAATAGCTAACCAAAATTTATACGATGTGTGCAAGATGTTGATCAAGGATGAGCTGATATGAAAGCTAGATAGATACAATGGTACTAAGCTAAAGAGGATGTACAAGCTGACAGACTAAGATATGTTACAAATGTGCAAGGTGTTTTGGACAAGATTGGATATACAAGCTATGATACAAGGTATGATACAAGCATTGGATACAAGATTATTTACAAGTTGTACAGGAGCTCTGAATGATAAGATAGCAGGATGGCTCAAGTTGGTGCAAGATTTAGAAGCTAAGGATGAGGTGATAGTGGAAGATATGGATTTGGCAAGATGCATCCAATGATGATGATAGATGTGCAACCAAGGATGGGGGCAATGCTAAGGTTGGTGGTAGCTGAGCTGATAGATGGTGCTAGAGTGAATGGCTAATGAGAGGATGACATTGGATTTGCATGAGGATAGCCTAGAGTGAGATACCAATGACAAGGGAGGATGGACAAGACAATATCTCCAAGGAATATAGTGCCCCCAGTCAGAAGATGACATACGAAAGGAGAGCTTACAATGGATGTAATAGGATTGAAGCTAGGATGGAAAAGCTGAAGGTGCTAGGGACATGGATGATAGCTGGGATGATGGGATAAGGTTGTAGAGATAAGTGGATAGTGATAGATAAGAGTTGGAGGATGAAAGAGAGGTGGATAAATTGGAAGATGGAGCTAGATGGCAAGATGTGACCAAAAGCATGAGGATGATAGGCTAAGTTGGGGATGGCTAGATTATGCATGATGCTTGTTTGCCAAGTTTTCATCATGGTACTTGTCCAAGGCACTTGAATTGCCAAGTTTTCACCAGTGGACACTTTATTTTTCTTTATTTTTTTGACTTTTTTGACTTTGGACTTAGCTGGAATGATTTTGGCTTTCTTCAGCTATTTTTGGTTTTTTGGGATTTTTCACTAGCTATTGGAATGTTCAATTTTGTTGCTAGTTGTTGGTACACTGGATGTGTGATTTATGCATAGATCGAATTAGATGGGATTGATGGTAGGAGATGGAGGGATGAAAAAGTTGGAAAGGAGCATGAGATGGGGATGCTTGCAGGATCAACATTGGCACATGTTGGGACGGGTGTGAAAAGAGCATTTGGGGGATAGATGGTAGATACGGGCTTGATGGAGGATTTTTGGAAGCGCACTTGGGGATATAGGCACCCAAGATGGAGTTAAGAGATGGGGGACACGAATCACTAGATGGGGGATTAGCAATGGTGGATGCCATTATGCATTGGGTTTCAACTTTTTTCTTTGGGATCCACATGGTTTTGGATTTTCTTTTCATAGGCTTTTGCATTATTTTGCATTCTTTGATTGGATTTTGCCTTTTTGGAGTATGTCTTTTAGAATAGATATATGATTACCTAGGATGTGGATTTTTAGCTTTATGCATTTTGAAGTTGGCATTCACATTGTTGTGGTAAGCTTTGGGAAGATGGTTAGGAGAAGCTTTGTGAGATGGAGAGGATATGGAAGAGCGTGTAGGGAGATGATGATGGATTATGTGCCTTGATATGTGCCTTTGTTGATCTTGTGTAGGAATGGAGGGAATAGGATTTTTATGATGGTTGATAGGAGGATGGAGGATGGTAGATTTTGGGACATGGGGACCCAAAATGGATTTAGCAGATGAAGGGGGGATATGGTAGGTTGTTTTGGGTTGCAAAGATGGTGGAGGGGGGATGACATAAGATTTCTTGAAGGAGTGATGGGAGGCTGGCATAGTGGGCCTAGAGATAGGCTTGGTTTGGGGATGGCATGTACCAACACTTTTAGATGGTGAGCCTTTGGATACATATCCAAGACCATGAAATCCTAGATTATTTTGTACAATAATAGGCTTTCTAATTCCTTGCTCTTGTGGTCCTAAACCTTGACCTTGATAATGCCATCGATTGAGCATTTGAATGAGCTAAGGAAACTTTTTTCTTGTAGAAAATGGTAGAAGTGCTTTATTAGATGTACTACAACAGGGAGATACTATTCTTAATTCGTTTGCTGAGAGGGGGCCACCATGGATGAATGTAAGTGAACCAAGAGGGTAGATTATAGATGGTGGAATAGCTTGGATAGGTGGTAAGATAGAAGCATGGAGTGGAGGAGATGGTAGGATAGGATCTTGATTTAGCTGATGGGATAAAAAGATATCCTGCAGTAGAGGAGTTATGGCTTGAGGTTTTGGAGATGGAGGGGATGGTGACTGCACTATGGATGGAAGACATGGTATGATGATATCTTCATTTATGCTTTGGAGGATGTCAACATACTTTTGGATAGGATCTTGATAGGATTGGATTGGAGTGGTTGGTGCAATAGGAGGTGAAGGGATGGATTCTTCAAAGGTAGCAGATGGATAGATGGGAGATTCGGTAGTGGAGATGGGTGAGTAGAAGATGGATGCATAAGGGTCATTATGGGAGATTTGGGAAATGCTTGGAGGTGATGTGGATAGGATTTGGAGGGATTTGATAGGTGGTGGGATTTTGATGCTTGCAGGAAGTGGAAGGATTTTAAGCAATTTGATGGATGGTATGGGGATGATAGCTATGGGAGATGGAGGTGATATTATAGATGGGGAAGCTTCATCATTGACTACTTCACACGGTTGGATTAGATGACATGGCTTATCGACTGTTGGAGGCATCTTTTCTTATATTTCCTCTAAGAGATTCCTAGGAGATTTGTGTGTCAGAGGTGGAGGTGGTGGATTGATAGGAATAGCTGGTGTGATGGGGGTGGAAGATTGAGAGCTTGGTTTATTGGGTGATGAAGGAGAAGCTGGGATATGAGATGGCATGACTAGATAGTTTGGAGGAATGCTTGGATTTTGGGGGATGGTTGGCAGAAGGCATCTAAGGCTCTCAAGTTCATAGTCAACAAGATTTTCATCATCATTGGAATAGGATGTAGCATCAAAAAGGACAATGCAACCAAACTCATCATGATAGGGTTGGGATTTCATGTTTTGATGATGAGTTGGATGGGGATGGGGTCTTGCATATGGATGAACATGGAAGCTCATGGTTGGATTTGGATTAATCATAGATTTTGAATTGGCTGATGAAAGATTTCCTAGGGAGAGTCAAAGCTACATGATAGACCTAAGGAGGATTGGCTGGAGATTTTTGGCTTTCCTGTGGATGGAAGACTTCACGGGTATGCTATCAAAAAGTGAGAGTTTTGCTTTCCTATGTGTAGGATTGGTGGCTTTTGGTGTCAACTTGAGGATAGACAAATGATCCTATGGCCATGACACGAGATTGACCACTTGTGGATCCCAACCTTTAGCTTAAGGTGATGAGGGATGACAAGTGACAAGGCTAGATTACCCTAAAAAAAGCTCTGTCAAAGGGATAACCTTGGGGAGATTGAGGGATTTGGATAGATTGATTGGATAACAAACTCTGGCAGAGTAACAATAATTCCTTAAAGGCTTGGGTGATCTTGGGTTGGGTTGCTAGCTAGCTGGGGGGATGATTTGGATGGACTTTGGATTTAGTATTTTTCTAAAGCAAAGAACTAGATAGATTTGGTTGTGGTGGGCAAGCTTGGATGATTTTCTGATGATGTAGTGACTATGCTAAGTATGCCTTGAGCTGAGAAATTTTTGCTTTTATAGGATTTTGACCAAAGTTGGAAAACATTCATTCAAAAGCTATGAACAAACAAGTAGACAAAAATTTGGAGCAAGCACGTCAAAAACACCAACATCCTAGGAAGCTTTCTTCAAGGATGAAATTTGGTTTAGCTAGGGAGTCCTCCATATACGCAAGGTATGTGAGGCCCAAATCCATAGATGAAACCAAAAAGATGTCACACAGTTGAGAGGAGCGGTAACCCACTTCTCCTCTTTCACTTCTCAAGGGTATAAAGTTCCTTGAGGCTTAGCCCGAGTGACAGAATTTTGATCCCAAGAGAGGTGTCTTTGGATTCACCTCTCGATCTTTATACTCCATCAGAATGTTGGAGTTGAGGTCATCCAAAGGGGTGATGAAATCCTCGAGTAGGCCTCCTAAAACTTAAACAAGATTTTGGATCCTAATCTTATGCACCCAAGATGGCCTCAAAAGATGACAAGGGGAGAGAAGACTTGGATGATCTTGGGTTAAAAGACAGAGTTCTTTTTCAACTGACACTTAAATTTTTTGATCTAGACTTTTTGAAAACATATGTGATTAAGATGCAAAGGTTCAATTCCAATTTGAAATGTTCCAACAAAAGAGAAGTGATCGAAGAATGAATACACAAAGGAGAGTTAGAGTCAACAAGAAAGTAAACCCACGCGCCTGGAGGCCCTCCATGTCAAGTATCGATTAATTTCCTTTAAGTCATTCAAGAGTTGGTGTTTGTTCATTTTAAGGCCAAAACAAAGATGTGTAAAGCTTGATTTCAATCATGCACCCGAAGGCCTTCCACGTCAAGATTTGTTCAATTTTTATGCCCAAATGAAATGTTAGCAAGACTAATGTGCATTCAAGAACTTTTCTATTTTAGAAAAACCAATAAAAACTCAAGTGAGTGGAGTTTGATTTTTGTGGAGCATTTAACACCTTTTTAGGTAGGCCCATCCCCATATATGGTACTGATATTGCAACCAATGGTTAGAATGATGGGTGATTAAAGAGGGTGAGTCCAACAAAAAACTCACTCAAAGTGTCTTTATTTGTTTTTATAACTTAGAAAGTTTCTAAAATGTGGATTCTTTTTATGCCCCAAAAGATGAAGTGTAATGTATGATAATGATTATTTGATCTGTGGCATTCAAGATTGGATTTGTTATGCATTCCAATGAAAAAAAAACTTGATTTTAATCCATGGCACTCAAGAGTGATTTTAGCAACATGCATTCAAAGATGAGTGTTTAAACATTCAAGTTCTTTCTTTCGAGCATTCAAGATTGAGATTTTGCATGTTGTTTTAAGAACTTTAAAGTGCTTTGTTTTAACCTTAGATCATTCAAGATTGAGTTTGTTTGAACTAAATTTCAAACAGGAAGGAATAGGGATGCTTTTATTTCCAATTTAGATCATTCAAGATTGTTTTTTACTCAAAAAAAAATGACTCTTTGGACTTTGGTTTTCATTCAAGATTTTGTGTTCTAGTTTGCATGTTTTAAGCCCAAAAATGATATTCCTAGATTGTTTTGATGCATGAAAAACCTAGGAAACATTCAAGATTTTGCAACAAGACATTTGTTTTGAAAATATAACAAAGCTTTTAGGAAAATTTTGGCAACCATTTAGGACTCTTAGTTTTCATGAGATTTTTAAAAAACTTTAAAATATTTGCAAATGAAGTTCATTTTATCCCTCATTGATGCTTTGAGTTTGATTTAGAATTTTGTGAGCACTTAGTCTTGATTTTTAACCTTTTGAAATCAAAACTTGAAGTTCTTTTTAAGTTTTAAAAAATGAAGTTTTCCTAACTTTGCATGAATGCATCAAAACCTTGATGTTACAAGGATGTAAATGATTGGATTGATTTAGTTTCATTTGTTAAAAGATTTTTTTGCAAATGTTTAGTTTTTTAATGGATTTAAGTATGATTTGGGGGTTTATTTTAAGCACTAAAACAAGGTGCGTATGATTTTTCTCCCTAAAAAAAAAATTGGCCAAGATCCCACAAGAAGAAGAAGAAGTAGTAGACGGAATAGAAGAAGAATATAGACAAGAAGAGGAAGAAGAATTTCAAGTGCTCCATCCACCTATAAGCTTAAAAAATTTGAAAACACTCTAAATCCCATTAGAATGTTTGCAAAGAACTCTTGCTTCATCTTCTTCTTGCTTCTTTGGACTTGCAAAACCTAATTAAATGCCCCTACCAATCACCAAAACATAAAAATTAGCCAAAGTTAGTACAAAACATGCAATTTTGACTACAAATGATAACAAGCATGACCCATGCAGGGTCCCACCATGCATGCCAGAATCTATGCGAGGATTAGTAATGCAAAGAACACTAAATATCAAATCAAAAGTATTCACAAAATTAAGTAAATGTAACTTCAAGATAGACTAAGATGAGCTCTCAATTGATAATATGAGCCATTAATGGGCTCTCTCAATGAAAGGCTCTCTTGTTGAGTAGCTTTGTCTAATAAGATAGCATGTATGCTCGATTCTTCAAAGGCTTCAATGGTGTTCTTGATGGATTTTGGCTTGGGTGAATGGATTTGATGTAAAATGGCTTCTCAAAAATGGTATTATGGCTTTACTTCATGATCAAAATGGCATTACTTTCTTACTATGGGTGATTGTGTTAAAATGGCTTGGGAGAGGATTCCTTAAATAGGCAAAGGGCTTGAGGGATCAAGGGCTAGGATGCAAGGATGGGAGAAAGCTTATGGAAGGTTTAGATTGAATGAGAGGAAAGCACATGGATTGTGCTTCCTTACAACCAATCAAAAAGTGACACATGTCATAGGGTCATTGGTTAGAGCAAGAGGGGTTGAGGGGTCAACAAAGGAGGCTCAAAGCTCATAAAGACTCTCATAATGGCTTGTAAGAGCAATGAATGGGCTTGTAAGAGTCATTTATAGCTTTTTGGGCTTCATAAAATTTTATGGTTAGGGTATTTGTGAGAGAGTTGAGATATTTTGACTTGGGTTGGATAAAGAAAGTCTTAAGCTTGACTTAGGAATGTGCAAATGATTAAGGCTTGGATTAGGCTTGGGTTAAGACTAGATTAGGCTTGTTAGAGATGGGCAAGTGGATGGAATTTAATGAGGGTGGGTGAAGGAGGACATATTTGTTGGCTTTGGCTTGGGTTAGCAAGTCTTAACCCATGTTTAGGGAATGTGACAAGGTTAGGGGGGGGATTAGGATTAGGGTCAAATATAAGGATTGACATCTTCTAGAAGAGTCTAGGCTTTGGATGAGGATGAAGACTTTCTAAAAGATTCTAGAACTTCCTAGGATGAGGATAAATAAGTTTTTTAGGAAATAAATAAAGTTTTATTTATTTCAAGGGTTTGGGTTGAGGAAATATTTATTAAAATATTTTTAATAAACATGAGGATTAATATTTAATCTTAATTAAATATTTTGAGTTGGGATTAGGGGTAGAAAATGATGGATTTAAGGAAATTGGTCTTAATGGGATTAGAAGATTTTGGAAGAGGTTAGTGGTCTTAAGGAAATTGGCCAAGTTTTGGGCAAAAAATAAATAAATTGTTTATTTTGGAATTTTTGGTCAATTTATTAATTAAATAATTAATAAATAAGGAAATAATTTTTAAATAAGATTTAAACATTTTTGTTAAGTGTCTACAAATAGAAGCTGAGTGATTCAAGAAAATAGTAGAAGTTAAGCAATATAAGAAAGCTTCAGGTGTCCAGTAAAGAAAAAACTACAGAGGATGCCAAGCAATCCAGACCTAGTTAATGCCAAGCATCAGTAAACCAATGATGTCAAGTTGCTACATTATTTGTTAAAGTCAAAAGTATTGCCAGATCAATAATAATAAGTTTGTTACATTGAATTTTGTGAATCAGTTGGATGATAAGGATGATGAGTAGATGTCATAGAATTTTATGTAAACCATGCAAACCAATTCAAGGCAAATACTAATGGATTTTCTAGAAGAAACATTTTGGAGGGAAAATAATTTTGAAAATCAATTCAAATTGATAAGTGGGAAGACTTGAGCAAAAAATGAAGAACAAAAATTCTTTATAAGGAGTTACAGGTCAGAGATCAAGAGTGTGAGTGAGTTGGTCATAAGTGTGGTCATGTGAAGAAGCCAAGAGAAGGCTAGTATGAAGTGTCAAGAAGAAGACACAGTGAGGAGTAAGCATAGAGCATCAAGACTCTAAGTTGATCAAGTGACCATAGAGTGCATTGGCATAATGAGTGGAAGAACTCAAGGAGATAGATCTTGAAGGGTAGACAAGCTATCAGCACTATAAGGAAGAAAATCTAAGCAAAGAAAAGAACTAAAGAGTGATCTAAAATCTACAAGGTTAGAGTTGTAATCTTTATTAGGTCAAAACCTTTATAATACTTTATTACCATTGTATTAGACATTGAAATCTGACATTGCTACATTAGCTTAATGGCTAGGTGGATAAGCCTCAAGAAAAGGATAGAAGATCCCCAGGAGAAGGATAAGAGATCCTTTGGAGAAGGATAGGAGATCCTTAGAGAGGAATAAAAGATTCTTTTGAGAAGGTGACTGTAAATCCCATGGACTTGGGTGGGCCTAACAGCTCTATGTGAATTCTTTAATAGGGTGACATTCTAAGTTGAATGTTCTTAAGTCCTCTAACAGGGTGTAGAAATCCTTTAATAGGGTCACATCTGACAGTATGTAAAGCCTTTAACAGGGCAAACCATCAGAAGTGATTGAAATCAATTGTGCAATAATTTTGTGGGTGTCATCCCGACCCCAATTTTACCTTCTTATTCTTGGAGGGTTTCTAGGTCACCAAAATCCTTTATGTTATGAGGCGATGCATGTTTACTTTTCATGATTTTTTAATGTTTAATTGCATGCATGATAATTTCAATTGTATTCCATTAAGGATTTGAAAAGAAAGTAAAAAGGCTAGTACTTCTAATTCACCTCCATTTTATTAAAAAAATTGTATTGGACATTATTGGACCTTGAATAATTGATTCACTCCCCCCCCCCCCGCCTCTCTCAGTTATTCTAAAAGAATTCTAACAATTGGTATCAAAGCCCACTGCTGATTTGTTTCAAGGTACTAGTAGCAGGAAGATCAAGATGTCCAAGAGAGAAGTTCCCAAGCTAAACAAAGACAACTTTGTTGCATGGAAAAGTCTAATGAAGTTTCACCTTGGATCAATAGGTGACTATGCATAGACCTTAATCACAGCAGATCATGTAGACCCTGTATGAGCCCTCACTGCAAAAGACATGAACAAGAAGAAGGAGCACAATCAAGTGATGTTAGAGATTGCATCAACACTAAGCTATGCCGAGTATGATGACATCAAAGAATGTGATACTACACATCAGATGTGGAAAACATTATCAAACATCTATGGAGGAGATGATAATGTCAAGAGAGCCAAAAGAGAGAACCTAAGAGGAAAGTTTGATGACATGAAAATGGAAGAAGGAGAGAATGCTACTCAATACGGTGCAAGAATGAAAGAAGTGGTAAGTGCCATAAGAAGCCTAGGAGGATAGTTATCAAAAGAAATAGTATGTAGCAAATACTTGAGAACTTTGCTTCCTATCTATGTTATAAGAGTATCATCCATCCAAGAGTTAAGGTGTGTACCATGCAACACATTGTCATTCGAAGGAATAATAGGAAGACTCACTGCTTTTGAGCTATCAACTTTGACAACTACAAGATGGAAAACTTTGAATCTGCATTCAAAGCCAAGATGAAAATAAAAGACAACAAGGAGGTACAAACAAAGAAAAAGAGTGGGAAATAAAATTATGTATCTACTGACAGTAGCACTGATGAAGATGATGTAGACCAATTGGAGGCATTACTAACAAGAAGATTTCACAGAAGAAGAGGAAAATTCAAAGGTAAGTTGCCAATCATTTGTTTCAATTGTAATGAAGTTGGTCACATTGCAGCCAGATGAACACAAAAGAAAAATCACAAGGATGCAGGCAAACTCAAGAATAAGAAAGAGGACAACAAGGATTATAAAGGTAAAGGCAAAAGATGTTACATTGTTAAAGAAGACTCTGACAAGAATGATGATGAAGTAGTCTATGTTGCTATGAAAAATTAATCAAATGAAGATAAAGCAACTACCCTCGTAACTTGCATGAACAAGAATAAAAAATGCATCATAGATAGTAGATGCTCTCATCACATGACTAAAGATAAAAGTAAGTTCAATACCTTTATTCGATATGAAGGAAATAGTGTTAGATTTGGTAACAATGTACCATGTCAAATCAAAGGGAAAGGTAGTATCAAGCTCACTAAAAAGATATCATATGATAATGCATACTATGTTGAAGGCCTGAATTATAACTTGTTAAGTGTCTCATAGTTAGGCAACATAGGATGCAAGGTTGAATTTTAAAATGGAGTTGCCAAGATCTATGATTCTCAAGGAAGTCTAATAGGAAAAGGTGACCAAACTAGGAGTAATTTTTTCTACCTAGACATGGAAGATGCTTCTTGTCTCATTGTTCAAACTGATCATGTATGGTTATGGCACAAGAGGCTATGTCATGTAAATTTTGACAATCTAATAAGCATCAGCAAAATGAAGAAAGTCAGAGGTCTACCAAAGTTGAAGAATCATGATAACACCATGTGCAAACAATGCCAACTAGGGAAGATGACCAAGTAAACTTTCAAAAGAAAGACTTATACTTCTAATGAAGTATTAGAGCTAGTTAATATTGACTTGTTTGGTCCTATTGAAGTGCAAAGCTACAAAGGTGATAGATACATAACGCTATTTTTGGATGACTATTCAAGGATGATGACAGTCATGTTCCTGAAAAAAAAATTAGATGTGTTCCAAATGTTTAAATGGTACTTGGCTAGAGTTGAGAAAGAGACTGGGAAGAGCCTAAAATGTCTTAGATCTAATAGAGGAGGTGAATTCACATCAAGAGAATTTGAATAATTTTGCAATGAAAGAGGGATCAAAAGGCAAACATCCACACCCAGGACTCCACCTCAGAATGGTATAGCAAAAAGAAGGAATAGATCAGTTATTGACTACACCAAAACCTTAATGATGGAGAAAAATATTGCACTCAAGTATTGGAGAGAAGTTGTAAGTACTGCAGTCTACACACTCAACAGAGTTCAAGTCAAGAAAGGTACAAATGCAACACCTTTTGAATTATGGTATGGGCATTCTCCTAATGTAAAACATTTCAAAATATTTGGATGAAAATTCTATATATATTAAGAGTCTATAAATGGAAAGTTTTCTACAAAGAGTGAGGAAGGCACATTTCTTGGTTATTCTACTAGATGCAAAGCTTATAAGTGCTTGAATGTTAACACTAACAAAGTAGTAGAAAGCACAAATGTGAAATTTGATGAGCTTGTAAAAGTTCAAAGTGTTGAGAACACCAAGAAAGAAGAAGAATACAAGACCTTTGTATACTTTTATGAAGGTATACCTAATAATGGTGAAGTTGCAACTCAGAATGAAAATCAACAAAAAAATCTAGTATCTGTTGAGTCACAGATAGTGAATGCCGAGCAGCAAACACATTCAGAAGCCAAGTTACAGAATATAGAGAATGTTCATTTAGATTTTTAGAACTGTCAACATGAAGGAAATGAAGAAATATCCAATGAAAATACACATAAAGATTCAAATTTTGAAAGAGACAACATGCAAACAAGGAAAGAACCAGCATTGGCAAAGTATGTGAGAAGACATCATCCTGCAGATCAAATTATTGGAAAAAAAGAGGCAGCCCCAATGACAAGGAATAGATGAAAAAGTGAGACATGTCTACTCAAAAAAATGGAACCAAAAATAGGAAGTGAATCCATAAAAGATGATGACTGGTACAATTCTATGAAAGAAGAAATAGAACAAATTAAAAAGAGCAAGACATGGACCTTAGTCTCAAGACTAGCTAACAAGAATGTAATTGGAACCAAGTGGGTGTTAGAAACAAGTTAGATGAGAATGGTGAAATCACAAGCAACAAGGCAAGACTAGTCTGTAAAGGGTATGCACAAGAAGAAGGACTAGACTATGGAGAAACTTTTGCTCCAGTTGCCAGAATGGAAGGAGTAAGGACCTTACTAGCATATGCAGCCTTCAAAGGATTTAAAGTCTATCAAATGGATGTTAAGTCCACATTTCTAAATGGTATACTTGAAGAGGAAGTCTACATAGAGCAACCAAAAGGATTTGTTGATGAAAATAACAAAAACAAGGTATGCAAATTGCATAAGGGTCTATATGGATTAGAGCAAGCCCCTAGAGCTTGGTATGAGAGACTTCACAAGTATCTAGTGCAAATAGGATTTGAAAGAATTGATGATAAAAACAACATGTACATCAAATCAGAAGAAGGTAAGGATATCCTTGTATCTAATATCTTTGTGGATGACATAATTTTTGGAGGAAAGGAAGCACTTTGCAAAAGTTTTGCTGACAAAATGAAACATGAGTTTGAGATGTCTATGTTTCGAGAAATCAAGTTCTTTGTTGGATTGCAAGTACATCAACTAAAACATGGCATATTTGTGACACAATCAAAGTACATCAAAGAGATACTCAAGATGTTTGGATTGGAAGACTCCAAACCTGTCAGCACACCAATGGCAATAGGACATAAGCTATCCAAAAATGATTAATCAGCTGAAATCAATCAAATAATGTACAGATCTATGATTAAAAAACTATAATATGTTGTACATAGTAGACCAGACATAGCATTAGTAGTTGAAATAGTGGCTAGATTCTCTGCTAATCCTAGTGAAAATCATCTCATGGCAGTAAAAAGGATAATGAGGTATCTCAAAGGAACTAATGAGTTTGGCCTATACTACAAAAAGAATGAGAAGTTTGAGCTCAATGCATACACAGGCATAGATTGGGGAGGCAACATTGATGACAAGAAAAGCACAAGTGGAGGAGCATTATTCTTAGGTAAAAGGCTAGTTACTTGGACTAGAAAGAAGAAAACATGCACATCTTAGTCCACTGTAGAAGCAGAATATGCGGCAGTAGCAATCAATTGCACAAACATTGTGTGGCTCAAACATCTATTGAAAGGAATGAAAGAAGAGGTAACCAAACCTATGATACTATATTGTGATAATACAAGTGCTATAAACATATCCAAGAATCTAGTAATGTCTGCGAAAACCAAGCATATTGCAATTAAGTATCACTATGTCAGAGAATTGATTGAAGACAAACAAGTGAAGATGAAGTACATTCACACAAAGGAACAAATTGCAGATATCTTCACCAAACTATTACCCAAGGATACTTATGAATATCTTAGAGGAAAATTGGGGGTAAAACCCCTAACTCAAGCAGTCTAAAGCAACAAAGAAGTTGCCCTGCATCAACAAGAGTAGATCATTGAAATATCAAAAGAATGATGCAAAGGATGACAACAGGAATAGAAATTCTAGATCAGTCACAAGTATGGTGACAAAGGAAAAATACATAAGATGCAAATCTTACACCAATCATGTTGAAGATGCTACACCTTTGGCATTTATGTCAAAGAGGGAGATTTATGAGAAACTGATCAATAAAATGTAAGAGTGAGATGTATGAGAATGTACGAGATCAGTAGTAGACCAAACAAACAAAAAAGAGAGATGAAAGAGGGAGATTTAGAAGAGATAAGAAATTGATCAACAAGCAGCTATGAAGGATTAGGAATACAAAGTAAGGATGCAGAAGTCAAGAGGGAGAAAGAGAACAAAGGATTCGATTTGTATCAACAAAAGAGGGAGACATGATACAAAAAGGAAGATATGTAATGACAACAAATTTTCTATTTGGTATATAATTTTGGTGTTAACTAAGTTGATCAGCTCAATCAATTGATCAGTTTGGTTTGCCATCAATGCCAAAGAGGGAGATTGTTGGAAATGATTGAAAAGATGTTTGAATGAAGAATGATGGAATTGGTAAAGAATTCTTTCAATCATCATTTTTTCATTGATGTCAAACTTGCTAACTACAGGAATGACAATTGCTTAAGTAATCCAAATACTATCACTTAGTTGATTGACAAGATGTAACTAGAACACCTAAAGAAAGGTTGAAGTTATGATGTTGTAATGAAGTATAAAGCTCAGCTAAGACAATGATGAAATCATGTATTAATGATACAGGGAATGGACACTACAAAATGCAAGGTTTGACTAAACCATTTGCAAAGATTGACTAAGTTCATCTGTGAGTGCCGAGCAATCCTTTAGGTGTCGAGCATCAAAAAAAAGGTAGTAGATGTCGAGAAAATTTCTTTAGATGTCAAGAAATCTTTCAAGTCTCGAGCATCAGGAAATGGTAGTGGATGCCAAGAAAATCAAGAATCATTCAGGTATTGAGTGATCCAAAAAACTATATATGTCGAGTAACAGAGATGTTCATATGCCAAGCTATATAGAATTCAACATGTGCCGAGTAACTCAGGATCCAACAGGAGCTGAGCACTATAGATTAAATAGAAGTTGAGTGATTCAAGAAAATAGTAAAAGTTGAGAAATACAGGAAAACTTTAGGTGCCGAGTAAAGCAAAAACTATAGAGGATTCCAAGCAATTCAGACCCAATTAATGTTGAGCATCAGTAAACCAATGATGCCAAGTTGCTGCATTATTTGTTAAAGTCAAAAGAATTGTCAAATCAATAATGATAAGTTTGTTACATTGAATTTTTTGAATCAGTTGGATGATAAGGATGATGATTAGATGTCATAGGATTTTTTATAAAAACCATGCAAACCAATTCAAGGTGAATACTGATTGATTTTTTAGAAGAAATAGTTTGGAGGGAAAATAATTTAGAAATTCAATTCAAATTGATAAGTGGGAAAACTTGAGCAGAAAATGAAGAACAAAACTTCTTTATAAGGAGTTACAGGTCAAAGATCAAGAGTGTGATTGAGTTGGTCATAAGTGTGGTCGTGTGAAGAAGCCAAGAGAAGACTAGTGTGAAGTGTCAAGAAGAGGACACAGTGAGAAGTAAGCACAGAGCATCAAGACTCTGAGTTGATCAAGTGACCATAGAGTGCATTGGCATAATGAGTGGAAGAACTCAAAGAGATAAATCTTGAAGGGTGGAAAAGCTATCAACACTGCAAGGAAGAAAAGCCAAGCAAAGAAAAGAACTAAAGAGTGATCTAAAATTTGCAAGGTTAGAGTTGTAATCTTTATCAGGTCAAAACCTTTCTAATACTTTCTTACCATTGTATTAGACATTGAAATCCTACATTGCTAGGTTAGCTTAATGGCTAGGTGGATAAGCCTCAAGAAAAGGATAGAAGATATCCAACAGAAGGATAAGAGATCCTCAGGAGAAGGATAGGAGATCCTTAGAGAGGGATAAAAGATTCTTTTGAGAAGGTGACTGTAAATCCCATGGACTTGGGTGGGCCTAATGGCTCTATGTAAATCCTTTAATAGGGTGACATTCTAAGTTGAATGTTCTTAAGTCCTCTAATAGGGCACACTCCTAATAGGGTGTAGAAATCCTTTAACAAGGTTACATCTGACAGTGTGTAAAGCCTTTAACAAGGCAGGCCTTTAACAGGGCAAACCATTAAAAGTGGTTGAAATCAATTACACATTAATTTTGTGGGTGTCATCCCCACCCCAGTTTTACCTTCTTATTCCTAGAGTGTTTCTGGGTCACCAAAATCTTTTGTGTTATGAGGTAATGCATGTTTACTTTTCATGATTGTTTAATGTTTAATTGCATGCATGATAATTTCAATTATATGGCATTAAGGATTTGAGAAGAAAGTAAAAAGGCTAGTACTTCTGATTCACCCCCATTTTATTAAAAAATTTGTATTGGACATTATTGGACCTTGAATAACTAATTCACCCCCCAACACTCTGCCCCCCCCCCCCCCCCCCCCTCACCTCAATTATTCTAAAAGAATTCTAACATTTTGTAGATCCTATAAAAGGATATGGTTTTTAAACTACACAAAGCATTGTATGGTCTCAAACAAGCTCCTAGAGCTTGGTATGAAAGACTTTATAATTATTTGATGAATATTGGTCTTTAAAGGAAAAATGATAACATCAACCTATACATCAAAGAAGGACCAGACAAGAAGATTGTGTTGGAATAAATCTTTCTTGATGATACGTTGTTTACTAGTAATGATGATTTGTACAAATATTTTTTAGAAGAAATGAGTAAAGTATTTGAGATGTCAATGTTTGGAGAAATAAAAAAAATTTGGCTTGCAGATTCAATAGAAGAAAGATGGTATCTATATTACTCAATATAAGTAAATCATGGAGATACTGAAGAAGTTTGGAATGGAGGATTCAAGACCAATTGGAACACTTGTGACTACTAGACATAAGATTTCTGAAAAAGAAGATTCCAAGGAGGTAGATTAGACCACATACAGATCAATGATTGGTAAAATTTAGTATGTACTACATATTAGGCCTAATATTGCTCTTGCAATCGGTATGGTAGCAAGATTCTTAGCTAATCCTAAAGAAAATCATATGATGGCAATAAAGAGAATAATTGCGTATCTTAAGGGTACTTAAGATTATGGATTATGGTACAAGAAAGGGGAAAATTTACTTTTGAAAGACTTCACTAATGCAGATTAGATAGGAACTATTGATGACATGAAGAGTACTAGTGGTGGAGCATTCTTTCTTGGTAAGAGACTAGTGTCTTGGAAAATTAAGAAGAAAAATTAAATCTCTCAGTATAGAGCAGAGGAGAGTATGTTGTAGTAGTAGTTAATTCTTACAATGTTGTTTGGTTCAAGCAACTTTTTAGAAAATAGATTGTCTTCCAATAAAACATATACAAAATCACTCTAAATGCCCAGATAAGAAGCCTAAATCAGCACTAATAGTTGGATAGGTTATCATTAAATTGATAAACTTCCTCTAAATTCTATCAGGTATAGCTCTCTGTGTAGGGTATACAATGAATCAACTACACTATGATTGGTAATGCTTTTAACCTAAAAGAAGGAAAGGTTTACAAATATCTATTTGTAAACAAGAAATAGTTGTCAAAAAAATATTTAACTGAAAAGAAATAAATAGTAAATGATGCAAATTCCATTCATCCAAATGTTGCATTACATAACAAACATGGAGAAAAAGAAGAATGGTCTTTTCCAAACACACAGACAATCAAAGCACAAAGTCTAGAATATAATTGTGATAGAGATTATATGTATCAAACTACATTCAAATATAACCAACATGAACAAAGATCAATATTGATCAGAGATTTAAAACACAGACTCAAAGTTCTACTATATTAAATTATTCATCCTCTAAATGCAACAAAATAAAACTGGCTTTGTTGATTGATACCTACAAAATCACTATCTAGAAAATTAAAATATGGTCCTGCCCTCACTATATTCACAAGTCCATAAATTTATTTTCGCTCAAAGTATCCCTCCAGTAAAATTCAAACAATTGGAACTCCATGCCAATCTCTTTTCTATGTATTTATTTCCCTTTCTTGAACAAGTTTGTTTTTAGTTATGCAAAACTAATTCTTAGAAAGTTCTTTTCCCACTTCCAAGTGTCTTTATGTTAGATTTCATGAATCTAGAAACATCTTTATTCCATTATGATATGTATCATTTCTAAAAATTTATTCTGTGAGGATTATAAACATTCATAAGGATTCAAGTCACATTTTGTTCCCTTATAAATTTGATAGCACTATGATATTCAAGACTCCTCCAATGAGTTATAATGCCATGTCACATGTGGAATTTCCACCTTCCTAAATTATTAGTCATGTATCTACCATCTTGTTACTCCTTCTTTGTATTACATGACATGTCTCTTTTATCACTTATCAGTTTTCCAATTAGTTAGATGACATTTGACTCATAAGTCTAAACATTATTAAAACATATGGTGGATATAAAGCTTTCATAGATTTGTGGCTCTATTAACTAACTAAGGACCACTAACTTATTTCATGAGATTTTATTAAAATGAAATAAGTCTTCCCCATTGCTCGAACATCACTACATTTACCCAATTCAAGTTGAAGTGCTATTGGTGTGAGTGATTAACAATCACTTTTGATAACTTTTTAAAAATACACCATCACAACAACAATAGAATGATTTTTATTTTGGGAAGTTCCATCCACCATTTGGAGTAGTATGTCAATTAATTTTTATATGTGTCTGAACATCACCATTACACATGACACTTTGTTAAGAGAATTTTTAGGCCTCTCCCACTGGTTTGTGATTTGAACATACATTATTCTTCCATCACAATGTTTGATATCTACACAAGACCACCTTGGCATCAGACATCCTTAGAACTAGTTCTATAGAGTCCATTCTCTGAATACAATGACCCATTCTACTCTTAGTGTTTGGATGGTGACCTAAATGATTAGATTGTTTACAAATTTCTAGTGCGTGAGATCTCCATTAGCAAGCGAGTCCCACTTGGGAGTGTTTCATCTTGCATGTGTCGAGTTCACCATATTTTTAGTTGGAGACATGGACTTCCATGATTTCAATCATCCAAGCATGGAGATTCATAGAGTTATATCTAGGTTTGATTCAGCCCTTTAGTAACAAGATGAACTGATCAGGTTTTGTTATAGAAAAACCTAATTACTTATCGTATCTTCATTTGAGCTCATTTTTGGCATCTTCTTCCATGTCTATCATGAAAATATATATATATATATATATATATATATATACACACACACACACACACACACACACACACATAGAAGGGGGAGATTACTTTAAATGCCATGATAGGTTCCCATGCCCTATCCTATTTGGTATCTTGTAGACCTCCTTCATGCTCAATATATATATAATGAATCCTTCATTTGAACTTTAGAGGACATGCTCCAAAGACACAAAATAGTTCTACATAGTGGGTTGAGCATATGTACCTTTTATCAAACACAAAAGTTTGATGGGAATCGATGGTGAAGAGTCACCTTTGATTTATAGAAAAATGGCTCCACCAAGCTCATGCCCATTCATCAATCTTCCTCTAAATCCATACCATATCTATTATGATGTGTAATATGATTCGTTGAAAATGTTATTCATAAAACTCATAGCTTGGGTTTTGTTGATATCCTCAACAAATCTATGATCGGGATGTGTGCTTACATCTCTCTCAAACAACTTTCACTTTCAAACTTTTTGCTACCTCTTGATCCCTGATTTAATATTTCACATGTTGAGGTGGGGGGGTTTCTCATCAAATCATGAGAGGGAAATCTTATTGAAGAAAAGCCATTCCTTGGATGAGTTTTTCTTTGACTAAAATCATCATCCCTGATTGCACTATTAATGGGTCAACATTCCTATCTCTTCTAGCTTAATTGACATTTCTAATATGATCATGAGCATGGGCATATGTTGTCCTAAACTTCAAATCTAGACAATTAAATATGCATTTTGAATTACTTAATTCAAACCACAACACTAAGTTGAACCTTGAAATGACACTTGAATTTGTATGTCAAAAATTTGAACCTTAATCTGAAACCTAACACCTTGAATTTGCAACACAAGACTTGAACTTTGAACCTTTAACCTTTGAATCATTGGACTTTTGTACTAATCCTACAAGAAAAACTACTTTGAACCACTTCAAACCAATGTTCAAAGTAGTTCAAGACCATAAATTGAAAATATAAACACTAGTATGTATTGGATACCAATAGGGGATCTAAATATGGGATTGATTTTCATACAGAGTCAGAGAACTCCAGCAATATTTGGTAAAGGAAAAGTGCCTTATCCATTGGGCAAATATAGTTATCAAAGAAAAATGGGAGCTTCTTGTAAAGAGGGCAGAGGGGAGCAGGACAAAGCTAACCAAAAAAACTCTTAAACTACTAGCAAGCACAAAGCTTCCACATTATTCAAACTACCACTACACACACCAAAAATATATTTGAAAAATATATATAAAGGTAGAAAGAGGGCCTACCATGAGAACTAGAAGAAAGAAAAAGAATCACATGAATCCATTTATCGGCTGGGTGAAGTAGGAGCCTTTTCACATCAGCAGGTTGTGCCTTAATAGAGCAACTCCACACCATTTCTAATTAGTGACTTCTTCAATGCCTAAACTCAAGCTTAGAGCACACATGAATATGTTGACTCAACATTTCTTCCTGAACAACCATAACTCATCATAGCATTCTTCTTTGTTCGAGAATTGATCTACCACTTTTATCATATTAGATTCATTTCAAACTGAAAAAAATGAAAAGGAGAAACCTCATCAAGAAATGGTATGCAATTTCTGAAAATGTTGCCCTCAAGAGTTGCCTTTTGCATATGGTTTTTAGTATCATGATCAGTTTGTAGGAAAAGAGATGCCTCATGCAACATAGGACCAATGCTCAAGTATGTGATTTCTTCATCTCTTTTAGGAAACAAGTTTTCATCAGGCATGCAATACATTCCATCTTTTTCCTTTCCCAAAGCCCCATCACATTTTCCAACACTACTTCCACAATCCAAATCAGAAAAACCATATACAAAGGAAAGAAAAGAAGATTCACTTATCATTGTTTTCTTTTCAACTTGATTTGAATGAATACCTGAATAATTATGGAAGAGATGGTCTAGTTGAAGTGATGATAGAATTTTTTCTATAATGTCCTCTTCCTTATCGAGAAGGGAGTTCTTCAACACACCATCTGAGTCACCACAAGGCTAGAAATCAGCTTCATACTTCTCTTTCTCAAGAAGAAATTTAGCAGGACGATCTTCATCCAAAAGCATTTTTAGCTCATCTCTACAAAGGATTAGATCATCATCAAATGGCTAACTTGAGAGATGCCTTCTACCTAAAGAGACAATAAGAACTCGCTTATGATTTCTTCTTCTTGTGCAATGAGGATTCCTCTCCATGTTTTAGTTGGGTAATCTATAGGTTGAGTGTTAATTTTAGCACCTCTTTCTTCAATCAGAGTTTTAGCATGAAAATGAAACTTATCCACATGCACTTTCATTTTGTCATCATTATAAACTTCCTCCTTAAACTGACCAAATCTTTCCATGGGTTGATCACAAATTTTTAAACATGAGAGATCATCTTTAATTTCCATGAATGTACAAGATTCAATCTTAGATATTAGGTTATTTTGAATCTTCTTACAAACAAAAATATCCAAAGAAAGATGACTAATATTATCATCCATTTCATCAAAAGTGAAATATTGATACTCTAGTAGCATGTTGTCAATTTTTTCACAAATAGGAACTTTTGAAAAGAGATGACTATCATCACTTCCAAATCTGAATCTTTCAAACCACAGAGAGAAAAAGGATTCAGGAGAAACTTTATTTATGTTTCCCTAAGTGCCAACATGATCAGCAAGAATAGAAGGGTTGTGAGGAGTGGAGTAAGATAATATTACCATGGATTCTTTCTCTTTAACTGACAACTCTTCTTTGCATTCATTGTCACTGCTACCATGGTTTTCACTTTCAACTTGAAAGTCTTTATCTACCTCTATCTGATTTTCTTGAGGCTATAACATTTCTTGAACTAAGAAGGCCTCTTTCTCTTATTTTGTTTCTAGATTCAGCTCATTGGCCAAATATTTAGTTGCAACAGAATTCCTTTGAAGACAAATTTCAGCACCATTTTTCAAATTAGCATTGACAATAATATCTACTTTTACATTATTTCAAAAGTGAAAGGATTCCATGATAGAGCCTTTTCCATCATTAACATATGAAAAGTCACTATTCTCACAATCTCTCATGACATTTATAGATTCATCTTCTGATAAGGCACTGCTAGAAAGAATTTTAATAGAATTTTTAAGAAAAAGATGATCATCGTGATCCTCAACTGTGAAACTTTCTAGAAGAGGAGGAAAAGGAACTTGAGGCAAGATTTCATTATTAGTGCTTACTATTTCTCCATTGCTATTACAGATATTCTCATCTTTTAAAAATGGATCAGCATGAGATTGAAGCAAATCTAGCTGGACATCTCGGTCATTCATGACAAGGTGATTGAAATAGAGGGATGAAACTAAAATAACCAAAGCTTCTTCTTCATTAGCCTTCAACTCTTTACTTAACTATGACACCCTTTTCTAATATATTTGCAGTATTTTGCTCTTTTCTTCTAACTCTTTCAACTTGTGGAATCTCACATAGAGGCTTCTCCACAACAACCAAGATGTGGCATCATCTTCCAAAATTACATTATTTAGGACACCCGAAGAAATTCTTTCTTTAAAGATTTCCACAAATTCATGCAATACTTTATCATCTATTTGATAAAGTTCCAAGAGAGAAGAATTTTTCCTCGATCTTCTCATAGCTTTTATATCTGGTATGGTCTTTTTTGAGTCACCAATCTCCTGCACATGAAGATAATCAAAAAAATTAAGGAAGAAAATATTAGTCACTAAGTCTTTATTCCTAGATTCCCTAGTAGAATCACCAAAAATCTATTAGCAAATAAATTGTCTTCCAAGAAAATATATACAAAATCACTCTAAATACCTAGATGAGAAGACTAAATCAGCACTAATAGTTGGATAGGTTATCATTAGATTGATAACCTTCCTCTGAATTCTATCGAGTATAGCTCCTTGTGTAAGATATACAATGAATCAACTACACTACAATGAATCAACTACACTACAATTAGTAATGCTTTTAACCTAAAAGAAAGAAAGGTTTACAAAAACCTATCCATAAACACAAAATAGATCTGTGAAAAAAAAATTTTACTAAAAAGAAATAAATAGTAAATGATACAAAGTCATTCACCTAGATGTTGCATTACATAATGGACAAGGAGAAAAAGAAGAATGGTCTTTTCCAAACACACAAACAATTAAAGTAGAAAGTCTAGAATATAATTGTGACAAAGATTATATGTATCAAACTACATTCAAAGATAACCAACATGATACAAATATCAACATTGATCAGAGATTTAAAACACAAACTCAAAGTTCTACTATATTAAATTATTCCTCCTCTAAACACAACAAAATAAAACAGGCTTTGTTTTTTGATACCTATGAAAACAAATATCTTGAAAGTTAAAATATCTTCCTTGACTCACTATATTCATAGTCCCTAAATTTACTGTCGCTCAAAGTCTCCCTCCAGCAAAATTCAAAAAATTGAAACCCCCTGCCAATCTCTTTTCTATGTATTTATTTCCCTTTCTTGAACAAGTGTTTTTTCAGTTATGCAAAATTTATCCTTGAATAGTGCTTTTCCCACTACCAAGTGTCTTTATGTTAGATTTCATGAATCTAGAAACATCCTGAGTACATTATGATATGTATCATTTCTAAAATTTCATTCTGTGAGGATTATAAACATTCATAAGGATTCAAGTCACATTTTGTTCCCTTATAAATTAGACAACACTATGATATTCAAGACTCCTCCAATGAGGTGTGATGCCATGTCACATGTGGAGATTTCCACCTTCCTAAATTATCGATCATGCATCTACCATCTTGTTACTCCTTTGTATTACATGACACATCTCTTTTATCACTTATTAGTTTTCTAATTTGTCAGATGACATTTGGCTCATAAGTCCAAAAATTATTAAAACATATGGTTGATATAAAGCTTTCATAGATTTTTGGCTCTATTAGCTAACTAAGGACCTCTAGCTTATTTCATGAGATTCTATCAAAATGAAATAAGTTTACCCCATTGCTTGAGCATCACTGCATTTACTCGATTAGGGTTGAAGTGCTATCGGTATGAATGATTAACAATCACTTCTAATAACTTTTGAAAAATACACCATCATAGTAATAGTAGAATGATTTCTATTTTGGGAAGTTTCAACCACCATTTGGAGTATTCTATCAAGAAATTGTTATACATGCCTAAACATCACCATTAAACATGATGATTTATTAAAAGAATTTTCAAGCCTCTTCCACTGATTGGTGATTTGAACATACATTATTCTTCCACTGTGACATTCGATATCTACACTAGGTCACCTTGGCATTGGGCATCCTTAGAAATAGTTCCATGGAGTCCATTCTTTGAATGCAATGACCTATTCTATTCTCTATGTTTGGGTGGCAACTTGAATGAGCATATTTCTTACATATTTCCAATGCATGAGATCTCCATTAACGAGCAAGTCCCAACTAGGAGCGTTTCACCTTGCATGTGTCAGGTTCATCATTGTTTTAGTTGGAAACATGGACTTCCATGATTTCAAGCACCTGATCATGGAGATTCATAGAGTTGTATAGAATTTTGATTGGGCACTTTAGTAACAAGATTAAGTGATTTAGTTTTGTTATAAAAAAAACTTGATTACTTGCCTTATCTACAGTTAAGTCAATTTTTAGCATCTTCTTCCATGTCTATCATGACAATGTATATATACATAGTAGGGGGGGATTACTTTAAATTCCTTGATAGGTTCCCATGCCCTATCCTATTTGGCATCTCACAAACCTCCTTCATACTCAATATATGTAATGAATCCTTCGTTTGAACTTTAGAGGACATGCTCCAAAGAAAAAAATAGTTCTCCGTGGCTTATTGAACATATGTACCTTTCATTGAACACAAAAGATTGATGGGAATTGATGGTGAAGAATCACCTTTGATTCATAGAAAAATGGCTCCACCGAGCTTGTGCCCATTCATCAATCTCCCTCTAAATTCATACCATATCTATTATGATGTGTAATATGATTCATTGAAAATTTTATTCATAAAACTTGTAGCCCAAATTTTGTTGATAGCCTTAGTAACTCTATGATTAGTATGTGTGCTTGCATCTCTATCAAACAACTTCCACTTTCAAACTATCTACTACATCTTGATCCTTGATTTAATATTTCACATGTTGGGGGTAGGGGGGTGGTTTCTCATTGAATCATGATAGGGAAATCTTATTGAAGAAAAACCACTCTCTAGTGAGTTTTGCTCTCACTAAAAGCATCATCCCCGATTGCACTATTAAGGGGTTGACATTCATGTCCCTTATAGCTTAATTAATATTGCTAATATGATCATGAGGATGGGAATATGTTGTCTTGAACTTGAAATTTGGATCATTAAAACTGCATTTTGAATTATTGAATTCAAACCAAAAGACTATGTTGAACTTTGAAATGACACTTGAATTTGTATGTTAGGAATTTGAACCTTAATCTAAAACCTAACATCTTGAATTTTCAACACAAGACTTGAAATTTGATCCTTTTACCTTCAAATCACTAGACTTTTGTACAAATCATGAAAGAAAAACTACCTAGAACCACTTCAAACCACTTTGAACCAATGTTCAAAGGAGTTCAAAACCATAAATTGAAAATATAAACATTGGGTCTCTATTGGATACCAACATAACTATTGTGAGGTATGAAGGTAGAAATCAAAGATCCAATGGTTATCTTTGTTGGAATTACAATAGGAAAGGTGAAATTTTGAGGGGGGGAGGGGGTTTTAATTAGTAGTTCAAACTTCAACTAATAGAACTTTCACCATACATCCATCTCGTACATTCAATGATAAAACTGAAATAACATGTAAAGCATATATATCTAAATCATGTAAACATGTAAGCATTCACACACATAACACAAGGTATGATTACCTAGAAATCCTCCAAGTGAGAAGGTAAAACTAGGGTGGGGATGACACCCACAAATCTTCACTACTATAGAAATAAAGTGTATCCAATGAAGGTTACAATATTTTGATCATGAAATATGATCTACCCTATGAAAGTTCTACCATGTTAAAGGCTTACAAAGAATGTTAGGTCTCACCTTTGTTAGAGGATTTCAACATTTTTTTAGGAGTGTGCATTGTTGACTTAAATCTAAGTAAGAACCCTATTAAAGGACTTCATACAGCCTATTAGGACTACTCTACTTAAGATATTTGACTAAAATCACATGTTAAAATATCTCAGCTTAGATCCTATAGTTGGAACTTGCTTTCCTGATAATAGATCAGCTGCAAAAAAATATCTTACTGATCATTTTCAATCATATGTCTCAATGTTGTATCCTTTTCTCCAACCTCCATTCTTCTCTAACTAATTCTACAATTCACTCTTTCTTCAAGTCACCTTGAATGCTCTACTTACAAACTATCTTGTTTGCTCCTCCAATTCCTTACCTATACTCTCTATCTCTCTGAAAGTTTAGGATTTCATCCTCCTTAAGAAGACTTTAGTGGCTTAGGGTTAGGTATGAATCTATGGTTGAGATTCATCCATTTTTCCACTTATACCTTCCCATTTTTTGATTGGTTGCATGTAATTGCATAGGAAATCCAAATAGAGATTTTTCCTTATCTCCAAAATATCAAAATATAATCTTAAGTCGGCTCAAAAATGATTTACATAGTTGTTTGTGCCATTACAAACAAATATGTTAAAACTATCTTACTCAGCATATGAAGTCTCTGATATTTGGCATACAATGTTCTATATACTATGACTGGCACCAACATTGCTTGGCATCCACTATTTACTTAGTTTCTAAATCACTCAGTATGGTCCATTTGTTCGACACTTGAATGACTAGGCATATGAGTGACTTGGTACTCATTGCCACTTGGCATGGTCTAATATTTACATGTTGTTCTTGGCATGTATTACTAGTTTGGCATGAACTAAGTAAATAGCTTAAGTGTGTTGACACTCACCTGTCAAAACCAATCTAAGATCAACAATCTCCCCCTTTGACATAAGTGTCAAAAACACTTTAATATACATTAACATCCATATTCTCTCGAGCATAACATATCCATGAATTGGTTTATATATAGAACTTCAAGATTTCAAAATTTTATAGTAACTTAAATATGTCAAATTTGATAACTCCCCCTAAGTTAGTATGTGTATTCTATAACCAAAAATTTTTGCTCCTTTGTGAGTAAATGTCTCTCTACTAAAACACTTTGACTTCATGTCCTATGTTACTAATACTCTTTCATTTTTCTCTTTCTCACCCAAAACTATATATCTCCCCCTTTCCTCCTCTATTTTATTCTCTGTGCTAATATGCTCCCCCTTTCTTATTTCTCTCCCCCTTTTTGACACTTATGTCAAATGGGTTATACACATATATGTGTTTGTCTAGAAAATATTTATGGACATCTATTATTATCTTGAGGGTTGTATCCTAGTTATCACATGCAACATCCAATGACTTTATTTGGATTGCAAGCTCGACAACAAGGTGTACTAGACTATCTAAAGTAGAAAGATTGGGGACTTTCTTCAATAGAGTTTTAGCATAGCCTAGCTTCTTGTGCAATATCTCCATGTGTGGGTGAGGGTAGCTTGTATGCTTGTCAGTTTGGCTCTAATGTTAGCTTCATCTACTATTAAGATAGCTAACTAACTCTATGCCTAAAGAAATGTCCTAAAATGCTTCTCACTCTAAGCTAGATTTGTAGGTAGTCTTGTATTTGATGTAGATATTTGACTTTCCAGGCTCATAATGTGACTTCTGGTCTCTTGGGTGAAAAGTATAGTTTTGCATAGTTTTGTGTACAATGAGAATATGTTCTCAAGTACCTTCTTCACATCCTCAACCTTAGTTGGCAATGCAACTTGAGTTAGTGCTATATCACCTGATATTTTATCATTTACTTTATTTTGGAACTTATTTTCTAACCATTCTAAAAGTTTTGCATTTGTATCAAGGTCTTCATTACTGACCTTTTCCACTATATCTCTCAGTTATTCAATTAGTGTCTTGGTCTCTTCAGGAGTTGGTAGGCTAAATGCATCTAGAAATATGTCTTTAATATCATGAAGTACTTGCTTCTACCTATGTTCTCACCTAAGAATTTCTTGATGCTTTTTCCTTTCTAAGGCTTACTATAAAATGCTTATTTGTTCCAATGTCATAGTGTCATAATCATACTTTGTAATAATAATTGCTTCATCAATGCTCATGTATCCATAATGTAATACCTTTTCAACCTTTGATGAGCTTGGGATTAGCACTAAGATCTACAATGGAGTAGCATATGTACTCAACTTCTAAAGAGTGTGTGGAAGAAGTGCCAGATGCTAGTAACGTTACCAGTGGTTGGATGGCTACTTGTCCCTTCAACTTTGGTTTTGTCTCTTTAGGCTTTCCCTAATCTACTACTATGACTTGGTTTGCACCTTGTTCCTATGTTGTAGGTATAGATGAATCTATCTATCATGGTTCCTTCTATTGTCCTATAGTGGTGTCTTTTTCTTCTGCTTTCTTCTCAATAGTAACAACCTTAATAATTGTATCAATCTTAGTAGATGTAATTTCTATAATTTAAACCAAAAATTGTATATTATTAACTTAAAGGATGATGTAAGGTGGTTCTTTTGGATTCACCTTTTCCCTTGTGACATTACTTACTACCTTTTGTAGTTCTTCTACACTAACCAAAACTGGATTGCCACATAGTTTGTCTTCCAATGTAGATTGACCTAAGATCTTCTTCAAGTCTTCTATAGTAAGAGGATTGATGTTTTGAGCTAATGGATCAAAGAATCCTTTATAAATTATATTTTTAGTTATTTTTGTTGTGTCATGGGGAGGACTGACACTCAACAATTGTGTGCCATTCACACTCTATTCTTCTTGTTGCTCAAGCTTAGCAGTTACCTTATCATCTTCTTTTGTTTTTGTCTCTCCTCCAACTATATTATCTTTTTCACCTTCTTCCTTATCATCATCTTTGTCATCATCTTCTTCATCATCATCTTTTTCATCATCTTTAACCTCTGAAGGGTCAATTTCTCCTTTCTTGATAGTGGTCAACCCATAAAAGAGTTTCCATATATTTTTTTATTTTTTAACAACATATTCAATATTGTTTTGGAGAATTTTAAAGGCCCTATAATTAGGTGTGAACTTAGGTACATATTTCTTTTCTACCTTACCAATTTGTCCCTTAGTCAACTCAGGCATTACTTGGGCTAGTGTTGTCTCCCTGATTGGTCTTTCCAAATTTATACAATAATGCCATTTTTGCTCAACAATGTCATATAGATTTTTAGGTACTATGTTGGAAAATTCTAGTGGTGTGGTCTTAAATTTTGACATCATGGCATATAATGCCTCTTCCACTTGGTTCTTCTCCATTTTACACAATTTATCAAATTCAACATGGCTAAAACTTGAAATATCTGCATTGTTTTTAACATTTTCACAAAGATTCTCAAGGTCTAAGAGAGGATATTGACTCAACACCTTGAATTGGTTTTTTTTATATTATTTTGTCTTCTCTTCATCATAATTTTCTTGAGCCACATACATACTTCATTCTCTATCTTTTCTTCTCTTGTCCTCCTTACTCTATTTTCTTTTTCTTTTCCCTAGCCTTTTGTGTTCTACCATGTGTGTTGGCTCTAGTTGTAGGTGCAATGGGCATTGGTTGACTTGGTTCAACAAGTTTATTAGTTCTTTCCACTAGTTCTGTCTCTGCCTTCCTTTTCTTTTTCTTGGTAGTAGTAGGTGCTTAGTTTCTTCTTCCTTGGCAACTTCAATCTCCTCCTCTTCTTTGTCTTCTCCCATGCCCTGTGTTAATGCTAGAGGTTCTTGAGCTTGAGTTTTTTCTTCCTCTTCACCTTCTTCTTCTTCTTCCTCTTCCTCCTTGGCACCCTCTCCAAATTTTGCTTTCAATTTCTTTACTATCTTTTCCTTTTTCTTCATGGCAGAGGTAGTTTTCAAATCCATGGTAATCTTAGATTTTACCATCTCATAGTTTCCAAAGACTTTTACAATCTTTTCTACTTCTTTTGCAAGAAAAGTTGTTATTGTTTTTGAGGCTTCATCTACATTTACCTCATATCCTAAGGGTCTCAACCATCACACACTTGGTGTGGCAACTTGCACAAATGTATAATCAACATCAACAAGAAATCAAATGTCATCATAGTATTTTTCAACTAAGGATACTGGTATTCTTAGTTTCTACTTCATTGACTTCTTGAAGTCTTTAAGGTAGCTAGTTATTATTGTTTCAAAGTTTTCTCCTAGTTGCTCAATGTATTCACCTATCTATACTGCAACTAATCTGGTAGCCTTCCATCCTACTATTCCAAATGAGGGGCATGTGTTTTGCACATAAAATAATATGTAGATTAGTAGTGAACCAAACTTGCATTGTGCACTCTTGGTTTTCCTTATTTCTCCAAGGTTCTCCATAAGTTGTTGCAATTGAAGTTCTGCTAGATCATATGTACAATCTTTCTTAACAATCTTATAATCAACATCCACAGCTATGCAAGGTACATTATTCAATCTACTAGATTGATAGAACTTATGTGATATTACTCTTACAATAAATTTAATAAGAGGATCATTGATTGTATCTATTGTCACACCTCTCTTATTCCAAACTGCTCTAGTATTCTTTTCAATCATTTCCTTGAAATCATTCCTGAGTGTCTTGGGCTGATATAGGGTTAGGTAGCTAGTAACCCTATGAATTATTCTCTTAGTGATCTTGATTGGTCCACCTTCCAACCATAAGGAACCATCATGAATTCTACTTAGCACAATTCATATCCACTTTGTTTTGAATTCATTTGGAAAATCTAAGGCTCGTGTTAAACTCTTTTTCTCAAAAAAATTATATTCTTCCTTTAAAACACTACTTTCACAAAAAAAATTTTATTCCTCTCTAATCCCCATGTCACCAATGCTTCATATCTTATAATTGTAGTGTTTCCTCACATCTTATACCATTATCACTTTTGGTGGGATCATAGACAATGCACTAGAAGAATCTTATTTATATGTGATGTCAGGAATGTCTTTAAATACTGGCTACTTAACTTCATTACTAAGTAGTTGAACATTTAAAACTTCCTTCCCTTTAACATTTTTTGAACTTCATGCCATTTTCTCAAACTAGGGTTTATGAAAATTTAAACTGTGTAGATCATCTCTTGATGAATACCTTGTGGGATCAGATGAAATGGTGCTAAATTGTTGCACAAATATTCTACAAGCACTTTTGAAGAATTTCCTAATTGCCTCCTACTCTTCTTACTCTTTCTTGATTTTGAAATGATGAAAAAAAGAGTTGAAATTGATCATATACCCTTTGAAAACCTTGCATTTAATGCTAAGTACTTACACAATTGTAAGCTTGACAATAACCAATTTTAGGTTCACTTGGCATCTGTTGATATTTCCATCACTTAGCAACTACTACAAGCTGAGCATCAACTAACATACCACTCGGCACATATAGGAAACTTTTCATTCTCAAAAACAACATGAAAAACTCAAATACTCTTACAACTTCTTGCATCTTTATTCATGCTAATGTAATATTTTAAATACTAGAACCTTTTCAAACTGATGAATGATATAACCTTTAAATATCACTCCCACATATCTTTTGTTTCTCTTGTTTGATGAGGTGTGATTACCTAACTCATTAGGTGAAGTGATCCCTTCTCTATTTGATGTGTTGCAAACATCTTTCTTTTTCCATGTCTTGTTCATCTTGTCTCAAATGTGTTCAACATCTACCTTGCCTTTACCTTTACCAAATTCATAATCTGGTGTCTTTGACCTAGTTGGACAATATTTACTAATGTGACCAATCTTCAAATAGATAAAACATGTAGTTTGACTTAACCATCTTTGATAGTCACCTTTGAAGTGTGTCCTAATACAATTTTCAGGAACATGTTCATGTTCTTGACAATAATGATAGCTATATCTTGTATTATAATCCCAATTATAGGAGTTGTCATTTTTTCTTACCTTTGTTTTCCAGTTTGATGACCACATGGATTTGGATCTATATTCAAAAGCTCTATGTCCATACTTTTGATAATTGTAGCAATATCCTTCAAATCTTTGTATATGCATGGTCCTAGTTTTGCAATCATGTGCCTGATGACTTTGCTTGTTGAACTTATGATAGTTAGTCATATTCTTAGGCTCAAAATTCTAATTTGTAAACTTTCTCCTACACACATTAGTAGTATGTCCTTTCTTACCACAATTATGACAAGTAGGTTTGGAGTTCTTACCTTTGATGTTCCTTTCTTCTACATTTTTGGATGATTCTCCATTTTCAATGCTTGTGTATCCTAGTCCTGATGTGTCATTCTTAGATTTAGGAGATCTCAATAATTACTTAAAGTATTTGATGGCTTTGTTTGGCATTTTGAAACTTTCAACAAATTCCTTTTCTCTCTTTAGGTCATTTTGTGGTTGTTCAATCTACAACTTCAATGCAGTTATCTCAATGTCCTTGACATTTAACTCATAGTTGGCATTCATCATTTGGCTTAAAGTATCCAATTGCATATTGGAAATCTTGGTTAGCTCTATTGACTTCTCTTCCAATCTATTGGCCAGAATTATTTTGTCTTCTTCAATCATGGCTTTGTCTTCCATAGCCTTCTTCTTTTGTTCAGTTACCTCACATAGCAACATGGCTTGATATTCTTGCTTTAGCTTGAGATTTTTAATTTCCTTAGCTTGTACACTATTCTTTTCCATCAGATCTACAATTTTTGAATCAAATTCATTAGAGTCACCATTGGAAAATAGCTTGGTAGTGTCAATCTCTTTGTATTGTGTGTCATTTTCTACAATAGCAATTTATTTCCTTCTCTTTAAGGACTTCTTTAATTCTTCTCTTGCTTCATCCAATTGATGTAGAATGAGTTGTATCTCAATTCCTTTATTCTCAATAATCTTTCCCAATTTGTAGACTTCCATTTCAAGATCTTTTCCTCAAAATCGCAAAGCTTCTCCTTTTGAGAATTTAGCTCTAATACCAATTGTTGAAATTACAATAGGAAAGGTGAAATTTTGGGGGGAGTGAATTAGTAGTTCAAACTTCAACCCATATAACTTTCACTATACATCCATCTCATACATTCAATGAAAAAACTGAAATAAAATTGTAAAGCATATACATCTAAATCATGTAAACATGCAAGAATTCCCACTCATAACACCAGATATGATTACCCAGAAACCCTCCAAGTAAGAAGGTAAAATTGGGGTAGGGATGACACCCAAAAATCTTTACTATTATAAAAATAAAGTGTATTCAATGAAAGTTACAATATTTTCACGATGAAACATGATCTACCCTATGAAAGGTATGCACGGTTAAAGGCTTACAAAGATTGTTAGGTCTCACCTTGTTGGAGGGTTCCAACACCTTGTTAGAAGTGTACCTTGTTAGAGGACTTTGATTTACAACTAAGTAAGAACCTTGTTAAAGGATTTCATACAGCCTGTTAGGACTAACCTATTTAAGATGTTTGACTAAAATCACCTATTAAAATGTCTCAGCATAGATCTTACAGTTGGAACTTGCTTGCCTAATAACATATCACCTCCAAACAATGTCTTCTTAATCCTTTTTGATCATATGTGTCAATGTTGTACCATTTTCTCTAACCTCTATTCTTCTCTAACTGATTTTGTAATTCACTCTTTCTTCTAAGTCACCGTGAATGTTCTACTTGCAAACTATCATGTGCACTCCTTCAATTCCTTACCCACGCTCTCTCTCTCTCTCTCAAAGTTTTAGGGTTTTGTCCTCCTTAAGAAGACTCTGGTGGCTTAGGGTTAGGTATGAATCTATAGATAAGATTCATCCATTTTGCCACTTAAACCTTCCCATTTTTTGATTGGTTGCATGTAATTGCATAGGGAATCCAAATAGAGATTTCTCCTTATCTCCAA
This sequence comes from Cupressus sempervirens, assembly GCA_028749045.1. NCBI lineage: Eukaryota > Viridiplantae > Streptophyta > Pinopsida > Cupressales > Cupressaceae > Cupressus > Cupressus sempervirens. The sequence goes on along the minus strand of CM053783.1, from coordinate 642,613,440 downwards.
AATATCAAAATATAAACTTAAATTGGCTCAAAATGGTTTAAATAGTTTTTTGTGTCAATAAAAACAAATATGTCAAAACTATCTTACTTGGCATATGAATTCTCTGATGCTCAACATAAACTATTCTGTATACTATCGCTTGGCTCCTACATTGCTCAACATCCATTATTTACTTAATTCCTAAATCACTCAACATGGTCTATCTACTTGGCACTTGAGCAACTTGGCATATGAGTGACTTGGTACTCATTGCAACTCAGCATGATCTAATATTTACATGTTGTGCTAAGCATGTATTACTAGTTCAGCATGAACTAAGTTGAAATAAATGATAAGATAGAGCAAGGAACGAAAAACAATCCAAGTAAGTTAAGTGTGAAACAATGTTACCATGAGATAACCAAAATCCAAGATCATACATCAAGATAGTTCAACAATGGAGACAAGGATTTATAAGGGAAAAGCAAAGAAAACCCCTTGTGAGTATTATGAATGAAGGCAAATGCCTAGAGAAGAGAGAGAGAGAGAGAGAGTGGTGGAGCAAAATAGCTCAATACAATAACATCAAAGTGATGTGTAGAGAAGAAAGAGAAAGGGGCATCTCTTTTAAAGAGATGAGAAAGGAGTTCCATGTGTTCACATGTGTAACTCCCATTTCTATGAATTCCACATTCATAATAGGTGTGTGCAAAGTGTCACAATCCTCTTAAGGAGGATAAACTAAATTCCTTAATAAAGGAATTATAAAAATGAGGTGTCCTCACATGTGGAATAAAGGACAAATAATGACATGTCCTCCACATGTGTACAATAGGACAAACTACATTCAGGGATCCTTGGAATATCCCAATTAAATACATCCAAGTGAAGATTAATGTTTCTAACACCCCCCCCTTAATCTTTACTTGGGGAGCTTACATCAAAGGGTTGTAAACTCAAATTTTTACAATGAAATTGAAATCTCTCTTTAGAAAGTGGTTTTGTCAAAATATCAGCCAGTTGATGTTCACCTTTATAATAAAGAAGAGTAACTTGCTTGTCTTCAACTTGTTCTTGAATGAAGTGATGTTGAAGTGAAATATGTTTGGTCCTTGCATGAAAAATTGGATTCTTTGCCAAGGCAATATCACTTTGATTGTCACAATGTATAGGGGTAGGTGCCTGTGGAGATAGACCCAAATCTTCAAGAATCCTTATAAGCCATAAGGCTTCCTTAGATGCATTGGTACAACCTTTGTATTCAGCTTCAGTTGAGAAAAGGGAAATAGAGTGTTTTTTTTTACTTTTCCAAGAAATTGCACCTGAACCAACAAAGAAACAATAGCCACAAGTGGATTTCCCATCATTGGGATCTCCACCTAGATTGGAATCAATATAGCCATGTAAAATAAATTCAAAATTGGCATCATAGAATAATCCCATATTAATAGATGCTTTAATGTACCTTAAGATTCTTTTAGCAACTTTAAAATGTGTTTGTTGAGGTTTAGACATAAATCTAGAAACTAAACCAACACTATAAAAAATATCAGGTCTAGTAAGAGTTAAATAATTTAAACTTCCTATCAATTGCCTATACAAAGTTTCATCAACAAAAGGAGTATTCATATCAACCATTAATTTAGTTCCTAATTCACATGGAATTGAAACATGGTTAGAATCATTCATCTTAAATTTTTCTAAAAGGTCATGAGCATACCTGCTTTGAGAAAGAAAGATACCCTTAGGGGTTTGCCAAATTTGCATCCCTAAAAAGTAATGTAAAATACCTAAATCAATCATCTAAAATTTCTGTTTAAGTTGAAACTTAATATCAGAAATCATAGCATCTGAACTAGAAGTGAGAATTAGATCATCCACATAAACAATAACAATGATAATATCATCTTTAGTATGTTTAATATACAAATTAGGATCATTCTTACTTCTAGAAAAGCCTTGATAAATAAAGAATGAATTAATTTTAGAATACCATTCTCTAGGTGATTGTTTAAGACCATAAATAGATTTTTTTAGTTTGCAAACTAGATTTTCACTACCTTTCTTAACAAATCCAAGAGGTTGAGCCATATAGATTTCTTCATGTAAATCACCATTTAATAAGGCACTTTTAATATCCATTTGATGAATGGGCCAATTCATTTTAGATGCGAAAGCAAGAACTAATTTGATAGTAGGCATTTTAGCACTAGGAGCAAAAGTTTCATTATAGTCTAATCCTTCAATTTTTGAAAAACCTCTACTAACTAATCTACCCTTAAATTTACTAATTTCATTATTAGCATTCAATTTTGTTTTGTATAACCATTTACATGAAACTATATTCTTGCCATGAGGTAAATTGACTAAGTCCCAAGTTTGATTAGAAATTAAAGAGTCATATTCTTCTTGCATGGCTTTTTGCCAATGAGGTTGAGAGTTAGCTTGATCAAAAGACTTAGGATCTTTAGAATTCATAATAGTAGTCATCAAAGCATAATTACAATAATTAATCCTTCTATGTTTAATTCCACCAAATCTAGAAATGCAGTCATCACTTTCATTGATTAAGTTTTGAGCCCATTTAGGTTTACATTTAGTTGTAATAGAATCATCACTAGAGGAAGAATCATTATCAATAAAAGCATCATTAGTAGCTACTTGAATATCATTATTAGTAAAAGTAGAAATAATAGGTGGTGCTTGAGTTGTAGGGTTAAGAGGAGGAGTAGGGTTAAGAGAAGGAGGTTGGTCCTCCACTAGCACAATTTTAGTGCCACTAAATTCTGCATCATGTGTAGTAGAACAGTCATGTACACCATTTTCTACAATGTAAACATCTCTAGCAACTTGAACTTTGTTAATAGTAGAATCATAAACACGATAACCCTTCATTTTTTCATCATAACCAACAAAAATATAAGGAGAAGACTTAGCATCTAATTTATGCCATTTCTATTTAGGAGTATGAACATAAGCAACAGATCCAAAAATTTGCAAATGATGTAAATCAGGTTTCCTACCAGACCAAGCCTCTTCTGGAGTAATATTCGTAAGAGCTTTGGTAGGAGTCCTATTAAGAATATAAGTTGCACAAAACATGGCTTCAGCCCAAAATTTATAATGCAGATTCTTAGCATGCAACATGCATCTAGCCATTTCTACAATGGTTTGATGCTTTCTTTCTACCAAACCATTTTGTTGTGGTGTATAAGGAATACTAAGCTTGTGTTTAATTCCACGTGATTTCAAATAAGAGTGAAAAGCATTATTCACATATTCCTTTCCATTATCAGTTCTGAGAATTTTAAGTTTAAAACTAGATTTCCTTTGAACATATAACTGAAATTCAATGAATATATCAAGAATTTGATCCTTGCTATGCAAAAAATAGATCCAAGTTTGTCTAGAAAGATCATCAACAAAGGTAAGTGCATACCAAGAACCTTGGATGGAGTTATTCTCCATTGGGCTCAAAAGGTCACTATAGATGAGGTACAACTTATGAGTTGCCCGCCATGATTTACCACTTGGAAAGGGCTCCCTATGCATCTTACCACTCATACAACCAGTACAAGCAATCTTAGAAGGAATAATGTGAGGCAAGCCATCAACCATATTGATTTTTTGCATTAAAGTAATATAATTTGAATTTAAATCACCAAGTCTTTCATGCCATATATTGAAATCAATGGAAATATGTAAAGAATATTGTGAACTAGAAAATTCATGGAATTTAAATAAGTTGTCACTATCCATTTTAGCATGAGCAATCACTTATTTAGTTTGAGGATCTATCACATAACACGTATCTTTATAGAATTCAACTTTATAGTCCTAACATAGCTTTGAAATAGAAAGAAAATTAGTTTTTAGATCAAGTATATACAATACATCATGTAATTTACCATTAGGAATAGTGACATCACCTAAACCTTCAACTTTACAAGTCTAATTATTAGCTAACTGAATAGGAATGTTAGCAATATCAAGTTGCAGAGAATCAAAAATTTCCTTATGAGAAGTTACATGTTGTGAAGCACCACTATCAAAAATCCACTCTAAAGGTCTAGAAACATTAAAGCTACAAGTAAAAGTATGACAAGAATTGGAACTAGTAGAGTTACCTTTTTTATGAGGTGATTTTTTATTATGGTTACTATTGTTCATAGGTTTTTTATCATTTTTCTTTTTAAAATAGTTATTGACAACATGACCATCTTTGCCACAATAAGAACAATGAGGTTTGAAATTTTAATGATTCCTTTGATTATTATTATTACAATTGTTATTATGATGATTGTTATGGTTATTGTTATATTGGGCATGAGATTTATTATTGGAATTATTAGAATTATTATTATAGTGTTTTTTATTATGATTATTATTATTATTATTATTTGAACGAAAATTATTACTATTTGAATTCCTAGACATAAATGCATGTTCAATAGATTTAAGAGTACCAAACTGAATTAGCTTAGCTTCTTCCTATCTTAATAAATTTTGAAAAATAACATAAGTTAACTGAGTAGATAATGTAAGAATAGCAAGTTGTGCATGAACATTAGTTATAAACTGTTGAAACTGTCTAGGAAGACACTTTTTAAGAATAATATGAATTAGGAGAATATCATCTAACTAAACACCTAAAGCAACAAGTTGACTTTTAATAGAATCAAATTTTTAAAAAAAATCATCCATGGTCTTAAAATCTGTATACCTGAGATCTTCAAGTTGATCCTGCAACTGTATTTTGTGGGATTCATCTGCACTATCATATTTGGTTTGTAAAATTGACCAAGCATCATGAGCTTTAGAACAATGTGAAATTAAAACATATAAATCTGGAATAATGGAAATCCCAATTAAACCTAAAGCTTCTTCATTTTTAAGCTTCCAAATATCTTTTTCATCTTGGGTAGCCGCTGAACTAGGTTCAACAAAAGGATCAGTGGCTATCTCGAAAAAGTGTTTAAAATGAAAAATAAATGAAATATGTGTTTTCTAGGAATGATAATTAGTATGATTAAGTTTTATTTCTAGAATTAAGGTTGACATTTTTATGGAATAGAAATATGAATTATACATTAACTTGAATTAAAGAAAGTTGCTGATAAAACTATGAATAAGTTTCTTAAAAAAATGATACAATCCTGCAAAGAAATGTTAGAATAATAATTACTAATTATTAAGGTGAAACAGAATGATAGAACCCTACAAGTAGATTTTAGAAATGATTATTAATCTGAAACAAAAGAATAATGCAGAGGTGTTTGAATGATTAAATGATTATTGTGTTAAAGAGGAATAAATGATAGATGAATTCAATTAGCTATAATTATTATTCCTAATGATTAAAAATGATTAAAAAAAACTTATAAGGGTCAAGGTTTGAAGTTATAAATTAACTTTATAACTTCATTATAGGACCACTTAATAAATTATAAATAATTAATGAGAAACAAACAAATTCCTTAATGAAGGAATTATAATGAAAGCTTATAACATGTAACCAAACTAAGAACAAAATTTATGATTTTTATAAATAATCAATAATATATATGAATGATTAATTAAAAATTACTAATCCTAATAAATCCTAATAAATGGAAATAAGAAAAACTAATCAAATAAACCTTGCTTAAGGACAAAAAGGCATTAAAGAATCCAATCAAAAGCTGGTTGTAAACAATGATCAGGTACATTTAAACCCTCTACTGCCAAGTGCAAGGGCAAGGAGAATCGCACGCACACTTATAGCAATGGTCAAGGGTTGAATGGAAAATCAAAGCAGGAAACGAAGCTCAAGGTGAGAAAGTTAAAAAAAATAAGGCGTGCCCACTACCAAGCTGGTCTAGATAACCACCTGCTCAGCCACCCAAACAAACTCTAAGGTAATCCAAAAGGGAGTTTTCTTCATGGAAATGCAATTTTAAAAAAATGTATTAGAAAACTGGTAACAGGCACGCTACATGTTACGTTGGTTCTCAGCAATGTTACTGGCTACGGTAGTAGAAAAGACAGAAAGAAGACATAGCGGGTGGAAGTAGAGGGAGTGTTGAGGCTTGGTGCTGCAGAAAATGAATATAAAATTAGCTAAGGCTTTCGATCAACTCTTTGATGTTGAGATTGAGAGTTTGAGAGGCGTAACTAAAAGCTCATGCATAGATTGAGCTTTCAAACATGCAGATAACAAACAATAAAGGAAACAATACAGATCAAGACATGCAATAAAGAAAAATGAATGAGGGTAGTAACAAAGGTAGCAAACATATGCAATGATAAGATATGCAAAAAAAAACTCATGTGAAGAGGAAACTGCCACAACAAAAAAAAAGGTACAGAAAAAAGACTGAAAAATCCAACAATCAATAATATGCTATAGAGAACTGAAAAAAAAAAAAAGAACAAAAAAAAAAATATGGTGGATTCGACAAAGAAGAAAAACTAGAAACTTAGATTAAGAAGATGAATGATCAGGGAGAGAATTGGAAAGAATAAAAACAGGGAAAGATGCTAAGAAGAACTAGCAAATCAAATCAAAAAAAAAGGTAAGATCCGATTTGGCAGAGATATTAAAATCTCATATATTAAAGAAATATAAAGCTTAGATTTCAATATAAAGATATATATTAAGATATAAATATATATATATATATATAAAGAAAATAGGAAAAAAAATAGATTGATTAAAAGGGTATGAATAGGGTATGTTTTAAATTTCAATAAAAGTAGATAAAATTTTAAATTTAAAAAAATTATTGAATGTAGGATAAAAAATAATAATAAATCCTAAGTATTTCCTACAATAATATTATTAGGTAATTTTTTTAATTTAAAAAGAAATTAATCTACAAAATGGCACAAATTAAATGCTACTCTTCTACATACATTAAAATAAATATTTAAAATATTGCACAATTATAATAAATGAGTGCTATGTAAGAAATGCTTCTTGTTTTGGTGGCACGCTTTCCAAAACAAGAGCAAAAAAAATTGAAATTTTAGATAGGGAAACCCTTTGGCAGAAAGCCTTCCAAAGAGGGTTAGTAAAAAATGATAAAAGATGATAAAATAAAACCTACACACACAAGATGTTAGAATGAGCAAACACCCACAACACAAACTTCTTCTCTCAATAATTTCTCCAAATAAGGTGTGCTCCAATGAATGGAAACCTTCAACACAAAAACTTAAAATGAGGATTAGTAACCAAGCTATGATGCCATGAAAGAAATGATAAGATAGAGCAAGGAACAAAAAAAATCCAAGTAAGTTAAGTATGAAACAATATTACCATGAGATAAGCAAAATCCAAGAGCATACACTGAGATAGTTCAACAATGGAGATGAGGATTTATAAGGGGAAAGCAAATTAAACTGCTTGTGAGTATTATGAATGAAGGCAAATGCCTAGACAAGAGAGAGAGAGAGAGAGAGAGTGTGGTGGAAAAAAATAGCTCAATACAATAACATCAAAGTGATGTGTAGAGAAGAAAGAGAAAGGAGCATCTCTTTTAAAGAGATGAGAAAGGAGTTGCATGTGTTTGCATTTGTAACTCCCATTTCTATGAATGCCACATTCATAATAGGTGTGTGCAAAGTGTCACAATCCTCTTAAGGAGGATAAACTAAATTCCTTAATAAAAGAATTATAAAAATGAGTTGTCCTCGCATGTGGAACAAAGGAAAAATAATGACATGTCCTCCACATGTGTACAATAGGACAAACTACATTTAGGGATCCTTGAAATATCCCAATTAAATTCATCCAAGTGAAGATTAATGTTTCTAACATAAGTAAATAGCTTAAGTGTGTTGACACTCACTTGTCAAAACCAATTTGAGATCAAAAATATTCTGTGATAACACAAGTGCAATTAATATATCAAAGAATAATGTGATTTATACCAAGACCAAGAACATTGCAATAAAATATCATTTTCTGAGAGAATTGATGCAAGAGAAAGAGGTGAGATTGGAATATGTGAATACTAAAGAACAAATTATAGACATATTCACCAAGCCATTACCTAAGAATCCATTTTTGTATCTAAGAGGTAATTTAGGGGTTAGTCCCCTATCTAAAGCTCACTAAATGAATTTTAGTGATGTATCAACTAGAGCATGTTGAAGATTAGTCTATTTGATGCAGTAATGAAAGGGTAAATTGCATATGAATTAGTACATTGGGTACATTAGAAATTCTCTAAATAATGTATTTGGCATGAGATGTCAAAGAGGGAGAGTTTTTTTGTGTCATATCATAGAAATTTTCTAAATAGAGATGTAGTTTTCATATAACAAAAAAAATTTTTAAAAGGGAGAATTTGGTCTAATATCAAAGAGGGAGAGTTTGCTATCAGAAGAAGATGTTGAAGATAAAGAAAACTTGGAGAGCTTTCTAACAGAGGGAGAAACTAAAGTTAGAGGGATTTCACACTAATAGAGGGAATTCCCACAGTTCATAATTAGAATGAAACTAAGAATATTATCCTTACTTTATTTTTCTCTAAGATTTCAATGTATTATGACATGTTGTGTTGTTATCAATGCTTAAAGAGGGAGATTGTTGAAAATAATTGATCAATTGTATATTGTCTTTGATGTTACACAAAATTTAATATCTTTTCTAATTAGTGTAAGTCGATTTAACTTGGTGATGAAGATAGTTTCTTATATTTGTCAATCATTCTAGTGTTTGCCAAGTTTAGAAGATAGTGTCTACTGACTTCATTCAGGCATCAAAGAGAAGCTCACAGAAGTTGAGTTTTAATTGAGCTCACTTGGTTAACAAAGTAAAATTTGGATGGAACCAGTGTTAATTGAGATCGATTGGTTACCAGAGGAGGTTTATGAAGATCTAGTTCTAACTAAGTTCACTTGGTTAACGTAGGAAATTCATTTCAGTATAAGTGTCTACAAAGCAGGATTGGCTAACAAAGGATGTTATTGTTTTGGCATATTGAGTTTAATGGATTTATTTGTTAGTTCTAGCTATATTCAAGCTGACTTGATAATGTATATGATATAAGTATAAGGTCAAGTTGAGTATTGAATATAAGTGAGAATGGGTGGAATATAAGAGGACTCTTAGAGGAAGAAAATTGGAAGGATAAGAAGAATATCTTTGTTGGGTAGAAAAGATTAATTTAATTAGGAAGGATTAAGTATTTGAGCCACAATTGAGATCTAAAATCAGAAATACAATTACATCACCAATCAAGTCATTTCATTGTTACTCTCTAACCATTGTAGGAGTAAACTAAATCACTTAACAGAATTAGCCTAACAATTATTTGCCATATCTTCTAACAAGGTGGCATTTCTAGATTGAAGTGTCTAAAGACCTCTAACAAGGCCACTCCTAATAGGGTGATTAAGTCCTCTAATAGGGTCACACCTAATAGTGTCTCTTGCAACCTTTAATGGGGTTGGCTCCTAATAGGGCTCACTTCAAAAGAGTGAAAATTAGTAACTAGTTGCAATTGATTATTTTTCCAAAATTGTGTTTCCACATTAAATCTCGATGTCAGTTGTGTTCATCTATTTTTTTTATGTGTATGCAAATAAGTTAATTAAGTTTAATCAATATTAATGGTTGGAGTTGATGAAATCCAATTCTGAAGATGCCCAAGATCACCTACATGCAAATAACCTATCAAAGGGAAGCCAAGAAAGGAAGAGCGAGAAGCTAGGAAAAAATCCTAAATAGACATGAGAGAAAAAATATGCAAACACAAGAAAATATGTATTTACAATATGTAAGAAGTGATGTTGTTGTTCTGAAAATACAATGAGGAAGCCTAAATATAAAGAGCTCCAAGAATCTCCTAGAACAAGCTAGAAGATGCTAGGAGATAAGTGTGACAACTAAGCATACATCCTCTTGAGGTGGAAAGTCTTTGAACAATGTGAGAGGATAAGTATGACTTAGGAGAGAACAAACTCCTGTATTGTCAACAACTTATAACAAACTCCTAGACTACAATTAATAAATAAAATGTATTTACCTAAGTAAGCTTAAGTAAATAGAATAAATAATTAGTAAATAATTATTTACTCTAACACCCCCCTTAAGTGCAACTTAGGGAAATGCCTTAAGCTCACAAAACTAAGATGAATGTTGAATGCAGAATGGGTCCCGACAATGAGGCCATGTTAGGTACCCATGTACAAAGCAAAAGATGCAACCTTTGAAAATGGGGAAAGAGAGAAAACCACATGGGAAAAACCCTCCCCCAAAAAGAGGTAACCTAGTGAAGAACTGAAGAAGTCTCCAACTAGGGAAGTGTCCCCTAAAAGAGGAACAAGGAGTGATCATGAAGAGCATCACTTAAGCATGAAGAAGTCACAAATCTTTCATCAAGAAGAAAAACTACTGATATGAAGAACCTCCATGGAAGAAGAATGCATGAACCAAGCATGTCTATATGGTAGATGATCCATCTCATTGAAATGCATAGGTAGCCAGCCACTGCAATCGACTTATATATAGGATCAACCACTAAATACATAGCTCATGCTAATGAACCATCAAACCACAAATGCATTAGAACAATAGCATAACCCCCCCTTAATGCAGATGGGGTGAGATGACAAGCAACTAAAAAGGTGGGCCAAAGTCTCATGCAGATGAACCAAGAACGATGAGAGAGGAAGAGGTACAAACACCCATTAAGACATGGTCACACTAATGCTGCATGGAGCTAATTTTGTAGAAGGGACACTCACTTGAGAAAGGGAGAATGCCAAAAATAGAAAACAACTATCCCCCCTATGGTGCTTTATAAAAATAGTGCATGTACAACTGCCTCAAAAACAACATTCATGACCCCTAGAATGCAAGAGTGGCACTTTATCTTAGTATGATACATAAAAGTGCTTCAAAATTATAGCTACAATGATTAGAATAGGAAAAAAGCTAACACAAAAGATAGGACAGCCTAGAAAACCATGCTAAGAAAATGATCGTCGGGCCTAAAACACTCAAGATATCCACCATATAGAAAAAATGCCAAAAATATGATAGAAAGAGCATGGGCTTAAAAAATTAGAAAAAGGACCACATTTCTCATCAAAGCAAAAAAAGAGGCAACGTGGTAACCACATGGCAGTGCCATGTGGACACCATGTGGTAGGTATAGCTGATGTGGTAGGAGCCACATGGAAAGTGCCACATGGTAGTCCTATTATGTGTCACGTGTTGGATGCACTGATGAGGCAAAAAAAGGCCACATGTCAGTCTATGGTTGGCTAGAACTACTGACTAGAATAGGTGCTACGGCTGGTGGTGAATGAGCACAAAAAACTAGTGGAGTGGTGTAGAACAAGTGGAGTTGCGGTAGAAGCAGAGAGGAGGTGGAGGAATCTAGGGAGCCACCGACGGAGAAGTGCAAACAGGTGGCGACCTGGCCACGAGGGTGCTACAGCTGTGCAGCCGGTGATAGGGGCCCACAGGCTAAGTGCCAGTGGCATGGCAATGGCCCCACAGTAGCATGGGGGTGATCACCCTTTTAATTTTATTTTTATTTTTCAGCTCAAAAATTGTTCGTACAATCCGTACGAAAGCCTGCAACTAAAAAAAATTTGCCTCCCAGAGCTTTGTCTCCAAAATCAGCAAATTTTATATGAATCCTAACTACAAATGGCCTTCTAGATCCAATGGTAGCATCCATTTGGGCTAAAAGTGCTCCAAAAAAATTTTGTTCTCCCAATTTGAAGAAAAAATGCACAAACAAACTAGGGTTTGTGACTCCAAATCACGACTTCAAAAATTTTCAATGAAGCAACAACAGGAGGCTCTGATACCATGTTGAAGTTGATGAAATCTAACTTTGAAGATGCCCAAGATCACTTGCATGCAAATAACCTATCAAAGGGAAGCCAAGGAAGGAAGAGTGAGGAGCTAGAGAAAAACCCTAAATGAACATGAGAGAGAAAATATGCAAATATAAGAAAATATGTATTTACAATATGCAAGAAGTGATGTTATTGTTCTAAAAATACAATGAGGGAGCCTGAATATAAGGAGCTCCAAGAATCTCCTAGAACAAGCTAGAAGATGCTAGGAGATAAGTGTGACAACTAAGCATACATCCTCTTGAGGTGGAAAGTCCTCAAACAATGTGAGAGGATAAGTATGAATTAGGAGAGAACAAACTCCCATATTATCAACAACTTATAACAAACTCCTAAACTACAATTAATAAATAAAATGCATTTACCTAAGTAAGATTAAGTAAATAGAATAAATAATTAGTAAATAATTATTTACTCTAACATTAATATCTTAAGATCTGCATGTTCAGTATTTTTTGAGTAATAGTTGATATTATAATGCTTGCCAAGTTATAGCATATTGTTAGTGTTAACCATGTGCCTTCGTGTTTACTAAGTAACAACAATTTCAATAGTTTTTATGCTTTGTATTGACATCTAAGGGATCTAGGATTTATTTTTGTGGTAACTTATTCACCCTTCCCCTCTCAGTTACTCCTCCTATATTTTCAATAAAGATTTAATCTTTGGACCACAAATTAGACATGCAAATTTTCCCTTTATTTGAAGACCTACAAGATAACGATATAATTGGATTAAAAATGTTCATTTTTGGAATTAGTATTATCGCATACAACTAGATTTCAGCATAACATACCACAAAAATGTGTCAACCCTAGGGCATCATGAATTGTCCACACAAGCATTGCATGGAATTGAAATTTTTTTACCCAATTGGTCTAGAGATATCATACATAGTGAAACCATTACATAATACCAACAACTCATTGGTAAGAGGCACAATATATACATTCATATCTTTCACTTGTTACTTACCTATTTGAATGAACAACATCAGATAATTATTGTGGTCATTTCACTCCAAGACTTATAATTACATGTAGATAACAATAAAATGTTAAAATACCTGGAATAGTCATTGCCAACATAATGTGATCCCTCTTTGTTGGCATCCATAGAGGAAGGTTACTATTGATAACAAAAATAGGCCACACTAAGTAAACACATCTTATCTCTCCAAATGGATTAAATCCATCGGTTACTAGAGAAAGCCTAAGATTTCAAGGTTCTTCTTTAAAGTGTGGCCACTTTTCCTCTATGTGCATAAATGTTGAACCATCTACAGGCATTTGAATAATGTCATCTCAACTTCTATTTCATACATGGTAATCCATAAATTGTGCCAAGCTACTAAACTTGAATAATTGTTTAAGATGTGGAATAATGGGGATGTAACGAAGAACCTTGCAAAGCATCTTTTTCTCACTTGATCAGTCATGATATCTGCTTGTATGGAATTCAAGGAATTCTATTGCATTTTTGTGCTCTTTATGGAAAATAACATGATCTTTAGGACAAGCATCTATTGCTTGATACTCCATTCCAATATGTTTCCTAGTGGCACATAATTCTCGATACAAGCTAGGGAGAGCATTTGATGGTGGTAACAAATAGTTACCTATCAATCTACAACAAAAAATATAAGTTGTTAGTATAAAAAATCTTAATGGTAGATATTTCACCTTTTATAGACTATAATGATTTATATGAAAAAACTTGGCATACATGGCATTTTTATGTTGGATAAACCATTCATAACCTTCAAATTCACTAACAACAATACAACAGAGAGAAGAGTTGATTGGGATCCTTTGTAAAGGGTCATGTTTTCCTTCTCAAGTAGAGATATATCATGGATGGCCTCAATTTCATCATCATCATCATCAGTAGTCGCAACATGATCAGTACCAAATGTTTCATGAATTGATGCATCTATATCATCATCTTCAAATGTGTTTTCTGGTGCATGATCAACATTTTCCATGGGATCATGATCTTCTCCTTCAATACTCACACCTCCATGTTTTTCCAAGATGTGGTGGTCCATATCACATACTACCCTAGGATGATTGACCTATATAAAAATGATGATAATAAAACCCCAATTTTGTGTTTCATATGTATATTAATTGTGAAAACAATATAACAAAAAACTTACCAATGCATGATAATCAAATCCTCCATTCAGTATGACAATTCTCCCTACAATGTCTCTTAGTTGTTTTGATTTTGATTCTTCTTTTCTTTAAGTTGTTACAACTCTTGCAAGGACAATAACATTTTTCATCACCTTCTCTTTGAAAGTTAAATAGCACTCTAACATGTGTCTCCCTATTCTGATCAAATTACCTTGTATTATCTGACATGATCCATCTTCATTGGAATAACTTGTTCTTTTACCCTTATTGAGTTGGTTGTACTTAATGTTTATATCTGTACATATGATTTGGAAAAAAAAAATTGGTGTAATTATGTGTATATCTACAAAAATATTGGACATGTTATAATTAATGTTTATATATGCACAAATGGTTTTGAAATAAAAATTTGGTGTAATTAATGAGTATATTTGCAAAAATATTGGACATCTTATACTTAATATTTATATCTGAACATATGGTTTTGAAAGAAAAATTTGGTGTAATTAATGTGGATATCTACAAAAATATTTGATGTTTATATCTGCACATATAGGTTTGAAAGAAAAAATTGGAGTGATTAATGTGTATATCAACAAAAAAATTGGACATTTTTTACTTAATATTTATATCTGCACATATGGTTTTCAAGGAAAAAATTGGTGTATTTATGCCTCTTCATTTTGATTTTCTTCAAGGGAAGCCCATCGATGGTAATAGAAAATAATAATGCATTTTCTAAGAGTTTACAATTATTCAATAAAATTAATTTTTTAAAATAAAATGCACCTGAAGAACTATTATCTTAGAAGAAAGAACATCATTTTGAAACAACATAGAAAGTCCTTGACATGAGTGGTCCACAAGTGAGGGTGTTGACAATTCTTGAAAACTGATTGTTGAAATGAAAGCTATCAAGGATTAGAAACCTATGCTAGAGTTACAACACAATGTGAAGTTGAGTTTAGATATTGTACAGGAAGATATTTAGAAGTTTGATCAAAATTTAAGGCACAAGAGAGAGTCTATGGAAATATACTAGAAGGAGAAGGAACAGCTTTAGAAAAAGACTGCATGGTAGAAATAACAGCTAGACAACATAGAGGATATTATGGGATCACTGGATAGAATCTAGGAAAGTGTTGTAGTAGGTACTATGACATTGGAATCACTTGTAATTGTTTTTGAGAATTTGTAGTCCAAATATTGGGATGACAATAAGTTGTGGAATTCATCATGTATCGTATTTGCATTTTCTTTTTCATTTCTTATAAGAGTGTTTCAAGGTTGGGAACCACTTCAACAGAATTTTCATGGTTTATAGATAATGTCATTATGGCAGAGGTTTTTGTAATGGAATAATCCTCATGATTAAGACATTTACACAAAAGAAGAACTTGCTTCTTTAACTTCTTACACTCAACTCTTTGCTAAAGTTTTTCTTGTAGTGAGAATGCAATTGTTCAAATGATTTTAGTAAGAATGCAAATGTACATTAAAGAAAGATAGGTGGGGATGTCTATTTGGTATGAAAGAGATGTTTCCACCCCTTTTTTTTATGATCGAAAGAAAGATGCTTCAGAAGGCTCAAGTTAAACTCAAGTACTAAATGCAATAATTTTATGATTAGGGATGGAATGGATTAAGGGCATTTAAAATAATAATGCAAGCTAAATGATTCAAATATACTTAATTATAAAGTTTTGGAAAATACACACTGACAAAAATAAACAAAAAAAATTAAAATCATCATAAATGAAATGCTGAAAATATTAACCTTTATACTAAATTTGAAGTTTTTCTAACTGTAGATGCTTTACACATATTTTAGGAAACAAAATGGGCTAGGCATTTTGTTCCTTAAGGAATTTTCCCAAAAATTGACTAATTATTATTGTGGTTTCACAATGCATGTTCCATTTCTCCTAGAAATGGGGACTCCCTAGTATTTTTTTGTCTCCCAAACCCCTAGTCTAGGGCCTAGGGTCATTTTGGAACTCCACCCAAAGTCTGAGTGGAGCTTTTATCCCTAACTGAGAAAACAAATGTGCTAGAACTGAGAAATTTTGGAAAAAATGAATGTCTTTTGTGCTAAAAGACACACTAGTGCACCTAGCACACATACACACCCATCAAGGGTGTGTAATTGTGCTAGATATGAAAGTGCACACTTTTATTCTTTGTATACAGTTTGAAACATTAAAAACTTAATTGAGAACATAAGGCATCAAGACTAAGACAAGGTGTACACACGCATGCACCTATTCAAGGTGCGCATGTGTGCACCTTGTCTTTTTGCAACCTAAAAGCTAAGCTAATAGAACACTAGGGAAAAGGTGTCCATGTATGCAACCCATAAAGGTGTGCACATGTGCACCTTTCAAAGAACATACCTTAAGGTACAATAAGGGTGCACATGCGCACCCCATAAAGGTATGCATGTGCACACCCTTAATGCTTAAACAAAGCAAGGGAAAAACTTAGTTCCCCCTTTTCTTGTGCTTGCACTGAGTGCATGTGCACACATGTGCATGTGTGCACCTCACAAGAGTGCACATGAGTGCAGGTGCGCAACTATGCCAAAAGAGTCTTTGAATGCCTTTACAGTGCACCTATGATGGTGTTCAAGGTGTACTATTTTTCTTTTTTAGGGTTTTTAGGAGGGGTTGAATTAGTTTTTCACTATTTTGGACATTTGGTCTAGGTTTTTTGTTAGTTAGGATTTGTTTTTGGTTTTTCAACACAAGATAATTAATGCTTGCTTCTTTGTGTAGATAAAAAGGCATACTTAACTTATCGAGGTCATAACTTTTGACCTAGAGCTCAGAATTCAAAATTATTCACATAGTTGGAAAGAAGAACTAAAAATATAATTTCAATCCCTAAAATAGTGAGCCATTAGCTACCCAATTTTAGAGAGTGATGAAAGTTTCAACTTGAAATTTTGAGCAGGAGACCTCCAAAAAAGTAAATTAAAAATGCCTAGGAAATCTTGTTAAAAAAGAAATTAAAAAGTTTCAAACATTTGATCATTTTGGATAACCTAGATCACCTAGTCTCTTACGAGGAAGGATTGGGTAGTTGGAGAGAAGAAAAAAAAAGTCAAGGAATAGATGAAGGTATGCATAACATGAAGATGTGTCACATAATGCACAAGTGCATAGATTATCATAGCATCTTCATTATCAATAGCAATAGAGGTCTTCCCTAAGATGGTAACCTTCACCTTCAAAGGAGTCATATGAAAGTTTTGATTGATGAATTTATACTAAAGATCAAAGATATAGAGGTTATATGCATGAACTAGAACAAGTTTCTCATCTTATGCAATTATTAATGACAAGATTCAACACGAGTGCCTTGGAATTTCAAATAGAAGAAGTAGAAGGAGTTCAAATATTTGAAAAAAAATTGCTATAAAGAGGGTATAAATCAATAAGAAAGGGAAAAATAAGTACACAATAGTGCTTCCAAACCTCATCTAAGAAAAACTCAGAAACCATTTTCAAAATTGAGAACTTTGATTTTTTGGTGAATTGAGCATCTTGCACAAATGTCACTAAATTGCCCCTCTCCAAATGTGTGCAAGGTGCACAAGGTGTAAAAGATGTACCTCTCCAAAGGTGGATTGAAAATTAGTTTCCAGTTTCAAATTTAGAGCTTTCCATGCACCAAAAATGTATTCTAATGATAGTTTAACTCCTAGAAATATTTAGAGAAGATCAAGCTTCCATTTTTAGAACTTCTAGTGACTCCCAGATCCTCTTGGAGCTTCTTTCTCCTTATTTTCTCATGATTTCTCTATTTTAAGACATGTAAAAGCTCATCCACCCATTAAATGATATAAACAAGGGTGGAATCCTACTTTTCACCAGTCAGAGAGTCAGTTTGTACATAAATAGATTTGTTGTATTAGTTTAGAAGCATATTTTTGGATAAAGAGATTTCTCAGTCTCAATACAAATTAAGGAGATGATTTCTTATAAATTTAGGAATGTAATATGTATTACAGGCTATTATTTTGATGCAATAATATATGTTATTGGTGCTCTCATCTGGAGTGTAGTTATTCTTTCCTGAGTGTGTTAAATTTTGTGAATGTATGTTCACGAAGTGTAATGGAGCCAATAATTTTTTTGTGTTATTTTTATTGAGAAATCTTTTAATTCTAGTATTTTCCACATGTTTACAAATTTTGCTAACATACTTAGTTGGAGAAGAGATCATCCTATTATTTCTACATAGCTTTTTGTCTCTCATGAGCATGCTTTCCATGGCCTTGGGATCTGATGAAAAGTGAAATATCTTATGATTACTGAATTCTTATCAATGATTGCATTAATGGAATTAAGGAAGTTTTTCTCCTATTTTTGTTGGTTACCTATCAATCTTTTCAAAGGCTTAACTTGTAGATGTGTTATTTTTGTGGCTTATGTCCATTATAGATTTACTTTTCAAGTCATTTGCTTAAACTTCTTGTTATCTTATCTTTGTTTTTTTTTTCCTAACCCTTAGTTAAATTAGGAATTCATATAGTTACGTTGTTAGTTTGTATTCATTTAAAAATGAAAAATACCAAAAATATATCTCTTTTTGTGGTTAATTTTGAAACAACAAATAGAATGATAATCTTATTTGAAATTGGTTTGAACCAGGAAAGGCCTTCTCATAAGCATTCACATTTATCTTCAACTGAGTGGATTCTAGTAGGTCACAAGACCACTTGGAACCTTGGAGTTGATCTCAAATCAACTTTTCAAAAGAGGAGTTCTAAAGGATTCCTACCATTACGCATCACTCTTGCAAGTCTAACCTTTATGAATCTATTATGGCATTTACACCAACACATAATATATGTAAAAGATGGAGGAATGGAACTCCTATCTAGGAATCAACCTCAGAAATGAAATAGGATTACATGAAGTAAACCAAATACAAAGTTAAATATTAGATCTACCTTGTTAACTCCTAAGGGTTTTTTAAGAATTTTTCTTAGGGAAAGATTCACCCAAGATCATAGAACTCAACACAAGCACAACTATAGACCAAAAATGGATATGATCAATTAATTAGAGTATGTCCTAATACTTTGCTCTTATCAGTATTTTTAGTATGTCCAAACACACTAGAAGTGCATGTATATATAGGCCTCTTAGAAAGCACTTAGAATGTCTCTAAAAACAACCAGGAGATAAGATAAGCATTGCCAACTAAGCACACACCTTATCCAACATTCTAAATGAGTGGATAAGATTAAGAAGGTTGTAGACACCATGTGCTTAATTAGTGTGCTAACTCCTATTTTGTAGACAAGATGTGCATAAAAGAGATGTGGACCCCTATGTTGTCAACATGACAACTCACAAGAGTGCACATACTCCTACGTGACTAATAAATAAATATTAAAATAATGTATTAATCTAAGTAAACTTAAGTAAGTCTAAATAGTAAATACTTATTTACACCAACACCCCCCCCCCCTTAAGTGCAACTTAGGGGAATGCCCTTAAACTTATGAATACTAGGATGAAATGCATGATGGGTCTCGGCTATGAGGCCATGTTAGGTACCCATGTACATAATCAAAATGCAAATGCAATCTCTCATAAAGTGGGGAAAGAACGAAAACCTCATGGGAAAAACCCTGCCCCAAAAAGAGAGATGAAAGAGGATGCATGGATAGATGGAGCAATCAAGACCCCCCATTATGACTTACATCCAATATATACAATAGAGAAAAATGAGAAGAGGAAGAGAGATAGGATAGGCTCCCCCCCCCCCCCCCCTGCAAAGAAGAGTGTCAAACAATGATTGCTCTGATGAAAAAGTTGATCCAAGATTGTAGAATGGTGTTCCTCCCCTTATGAAGAAACAAGACCAAAGGTATAGATGAGACACTTTCACTGTGCATGGAAAGAATCTTTGATGTCTTTGAAACCTGCTCAACTAGCTGAAGAATTTGTCTCAAAGAGTTGTCTATCTCTGCAACTAATGAAGAACCCTTCTGCAACTATTAATCATAAGTATCCACACTCACTTCAACCTATAATGATCAATCATGTAGAGAATAATCAAGAGGGTGAGATGGGTCCCTCATAACAACTAAAGAAGGTGCTACATCAAGAAGAGGTAGATCATGAATACTATCCCCCAATCTGATACTAAAGCTGGACTTGGAAGATTGGATTTACCCTATTTTGTTGGACCTGTCACTATGGCAATATAAGCATGTGGACTGAACTGATGTCATGATTGCTCACTATAACTATCAATAGAACCCCATGTGCCTGAACCTATTGAAGAACTATCATTGAAGTCACTATCAGTCTCCATAGTGTATGAGGTGCGGAGAGGAGTATAGGACAAGCTAGGTGAACTTTCCTCAAAATGTGCATCCTTCTCCACAAAAATCTTGTGTGTCTCTAAATCCATGAGTATATATGCCTTCATTCTATCGTCATACCCAATGAAAGTAAAAGGCTAAGGTGCCCATGCCTTGCAACTCCTAGAAGAAAGGTTTTCCCATGCTGGACAACCAAAGACTCGAAAATGACTCACAATTGGTTTTCTGCCATACCATGCCTCAAAAGGAGTATTCCCATCTAAAGCTAGATGAGGAGACCTATTAAGTATGTAAGAGGCACTACCAATAGCTTAGAGACTTGGCCTTAATCATGTAACTCACCATCGTCTTAAGAGTGCAGATCATCAGTGTTGCAACATCTATCTTACATAGACTGAATGGTGCTAGATTCTAAAGATTAATGCCCTCAAGTCTGCAAAAGTCTCAAAGTCTATGGTCCACATATCTATTCTCATTGTCCACTTGTGTAACCTTGATGGCTTTCTTGGATTTTTGTTCAACGTGAGTCTTAAAGGCTTGAAGCTTATGAACCACTTCACTCTTATGATGAAGGAAGTAGACTGGGAAAAGACATCAACAAATGTAAGTATATAGCAGCCTTGGCTAACTAAAGTCACTACAAAGGGACCAGCTAAAACCATGTGAACTAGCTGGAGAATAACTAGAGCTTGTGAAGACTTGCCCTTATCATACTTCTCCTCAAGATGCATATCCATAGAACATGATAAAAAATCACTCTTAGAAAAATTGATATTAGGTAAAACTTTCACCATGTGTTTAGGGTAAAGTTGCTAAAGGTAGTGGAAGGAAAGGTGACCAAATTTCTCATGCCATAATGTAGAATGTGAAGTAGAGTGAATCAACAAGGCTTGAGAAGGAATCTTAGGCACAAAGTGCAAGAAGGGGTATTGATGGGGACACAACCCAAGCATAGAATGGACACAATAGGAAAGGGAAAATTTTATTAACTATGAAAATATGCTAGTGCACTTAGTGCAGAGAAATCAAACTCCAAAACATGCCCTATGGGCTTACAATAGCATAAATCTAAAGATAATTTCTTCTCCCAGTACCTTCTCTCAAACTCCACTCCGAACTGTCTTTTACAATGCCAGAAATGTCCTTAAATAGATGCCAAAGGGTTAAGGATTAGGAATGCATTCTAAAAAGTGCTAGTTGGCATCCACCACCAAAATGGAAGGCTCTAGAAGTCACTTTAGAAGTTGGTACAAAATTAGAAGAATCCAAAAATGGTAGCCAAACTTTCAAGAGGCATAACTTTTGAACAATAGCTCTGATCGTCGAACTATCTATATTTTTTGAAAGCTCTCAGAGTGCTCTTTAGCCCTATGGAGGATCTTTTCTTTTCCCCCATTTTTTGGCCCTATATGAGTTCATTTAATGCCTCAAACCTGACTTTGAAGCATTCTTAGGAGGTCTCCAAAAACTAAAGAACTACGATAACTTTCAAACCGTGTAGCCTTTTGACCTGATTCTTTTTCTGGAATTTTGTAAATTACAATTTTAATCCTCCCTCTAATTTACACCTTTTGATTCACCATAATTATGGCTCAATTACATAGTCCTATTTTTTTGGCATTTACATGTATCCCAAGGTACTTAAATACTCTAACCCAGAACACTGATAGTGGAATTGTGAGAGTTGGAACCTTTATTTGACCCAAATGGGTATCCAGAAATGAAAACACATGAAATAGAAACTATATCTAGGTACATTTTTTTGGGTGACAAGAGATTACCCTTATACCTCTAGATGCTCCTACATCAGACACCCAAGGTAGATTGAAAAGTGACCCTGTCACTTTATGGATGGTAGAGGAAATCCCAAATGGGAAACCTCAGCTGCTGATATCTAAATTGAGTCCTCTATTGGTCATCCTTTCCACTTAACCATATACTCTTCATACTACCTATTTCTGGTACTCCTTCCCACTTGATGATCCAGAATGTCTTCTATCTCCTCCTTCTTAGAAGCAGGAATTGGACATGGCTCTAACATCAGCTCCTCATCTACACCATCATCATGATACTCTGTTAAGTCTACAATGTTGAAGATAGGAGAAATGTGAATTCCATCTAGCAACTCCACCTCATATGCATTTCCTAAGTCATGTTTCTTCAAAATTTTGTAGGGGCCAAATTTCTTTATCTTCAACTTGTTGTAAGTACCTACTGGAAATATTTCCTTTCTTAAGTGTACCATGACTAGATCCCCTACTTGAAACTCCTTATGTCTTCTCCTTTGATCAGCCGTAGCTTTATACTATTGATTCATCTTGATAATGTGTGCATGAACCTCCTCATGTAGGCACTTGATATGTTCAGCAAACTCTTCTACTTCAGCACTTGTCCTCTCCCCTTGCTCCATCTTCCTCAATACTGGTGCAATCCTTGGGCTACTTGCATATACAATTTGGAATGGTGATTTACCAATACTCCTATTTATAGAGTTATTGTAAGAAAATTCTACTTGTGGTAGAATCAAATCCCATTCCTTGGGCTTATCCCCAACTAAACATCTCAGCAAATTTCCCAGACTTCTATTTATCACCCTTTTTTGGCCTTCAGTCTGCAGATGATGTGTGGAACTAAATTTCAAGTCCATTCTCAACTTCTTCCACAATGTTCTCCAAAAATACCCCACAAATTTAGTGTCTCTATCAGAAACTATACTCTTTGGGAGGCCATGTAGTCTTACCACCTCTCTGAAAAACAAGTCTGCAATATGGACAGCATCATGAGTTTTATAGCATGGAATGAAATGTGCCATTTTGGAGAACCTATCAACCATCACAAATACTGAGTCATTACCCCTTTGTGTCCTTGGCAATCCAAGAACAAAATCCATACTTTTGTCCTCCCGTGGCTTTGATGGAATAGGCAATAGCTGATAAACTCTAGTATTGTGGCTAAATCCCTTGGCCACTTGACAAACTTGACAACTCTGTACAAACTACTTCGCATCCTATGAAATTTGAGGCCAAAAATAATGTTCTCTAAGAATGGCAATGGTCTTGTCTTGACCAAAATGTCTTGCCATCCCTCCATTGTGTTTCTCCTTAATCAAATTTTCCCTCATGGAACTCCTTGGAATGCGCAATTGATTGCCCTTGAACAACATGCCATCCTGAATCAAATAGTCTAACCACTTAGTTTTGTCTATAGCAATAGGTTCTTTACAAGCTTTCCATGCTTCAGCAAAATCAGGATCCTTAGGGTACAGATTCTTGAGTTCATCAAACCCAACTACTTCAACCTACATTATTGTAAGCAACAACTGCCTCCTAATTAATGCATCTACAACCCTATTAGATTTTCCACTTCTATGCTTCAACACAAATGTATAACTCTGCAAGAACTCTACCCACTTCATATGCCTCTGATTTAATTTATGTTGGCTATTTAGATATTGTAATGCTTGGTGATCAGTATATAAAAAAAATTCCTTTGGCAATAAATAATGCCTACATTTCTTTAAGGCCTAAACTATTGCATAGAACTCTTGATCATAAACAAAATACTTCTTTTTTGCATCATTCAATTTTTCACTAAAATATGCAATAGGCTTACCTTCTTGGCTTAATATAGCCCCAATAGCACTACCACTTGCATCACAATCCACCTGGAACACCTTGCTAAAATTAGGAAGTGCCAACATAGGTTGTTCTATCACCTTCTTCTTCAGCAATTCAAAACTTCTCGCAGCTATTGTAGTCCATTTGAACTCTTTTCTATCCCCTCTTATTGTGTCAGTTAGGGGTGCACATATGCCACTGAAATTCTTAATGAACTTCCTATAGAAACTAACCAAACAATGAAATGATCTCACCTTAGTAGCAAACCTTGGAGTAGGCCATTCCAAGATGGCTTTTACCTTCTTTGGATCAATTTTGAAACCTTTAGGTGATTCAACAAACCCCAGGTAGACTAACTCTTTTTTAGCAAAGATGCACTTCTTTAGATTAATTAATAGGTTCTCTTCCCTTAACCTTTCAAGGACACTAGGAATATGCAATAAATGTTCTTCCAAAGTCTTTCTAAAAATTAAAACATCATCCAAATAGACAATAACAAATTTTCCCAAGAACTTCTTAAGTACCTCATTCATAAGCCGCATGAAGGTGCTTGGGGCGTTCGTCAATCCAAAGGCCATGACTACCCACTCATAAAGACCCTCCTTGGTCTTGGAGGTAGTTTTCCACTCATCTCCTTCTTGAATCCATACTTGGTGATAGCCACTCTTGAGATCTATCTTTGTGAAGTACTTAGCTCCACTCAAGTAGTCCATAAGATCATCCATTCTTGGTAAAGGAAATTGATACTTGATGGTTATCCTATTTATAGCTTGAGAATCTATACACATTCTCCACTCTCCATCCTTCTTTGGTGCCAGTACTGCAGGTACTGCACAGGGACTCAGGCTCTCTTGAATCAAACCCTTCTTCAATAGCTCCTAAACCTATCTAATTAGCTCCTCAATTTTAGTAGGAGTCATCCTATGAGCAGCCTTGTTAGGAAAACTAGCTCTAGGGATTAAATCTATCTGATGACTGATTTGCCTTACTGGTGGCAATCCTTCTGTAACATTATCAGAAATGATATTTCCAAACTCACTTAATAAATCTAAGACTTCAAGTGGTATTTCACTACTACCTTCCTTATCTTTTCTAGGAATCCAAGCATAGCACATACGCTGATGTTTCATGCCATCTAAAAACTTTCTTCCATCAACAAGATAGATACTAGCACTGCTACATACCTTTTCACCTTCCTTTACCATGGGCTTCAGTTTGTGGCAAACTCCATCTTTTGTCAAAGAGTATGTGTTTGCATGACCATCATGTACTACATGCCTATCAAATTGCCACGGTCTTCCCAACAATAGGTGGCAGACATCCATTGGAGTAATATCATAGAGAACTTCATCATGGTAACTCCCAATTTTGAACTTCACTAAACATTGTTCACTTACCAGGACCTTATGATCATCCTCTACCCAAGTGATCTGATAGGGCTGGGGGTGTTTCTCCCTCTTGGGCTTCAGCTTAGAGACCATCTCTTCTAACACCAAGTTGTCAGTGCTACCACCATCAATGATCACATCACAACATTTATTCTCACATTTTCACTTGGTATGAAATAGACTCCTCCTTTGTCCTAGTTCAATCTCACCACTTAGTATGACCCTTTCATTTACTAAAGTCTCTCCTCTTTCTGCATCCTCTGAATGTTATGACTATGCATCTTCATCCACATGAGCAACTCTAGCTTGGCCCTTAGCTCTCCTATCTATCATTCCTTATTGTTGAGGGCATTCAAATGCACAATGACCTTGTTCATTGCAATGGAAATAGGTACCATGAAAACCTCCTCATCCACATGAGAAACCCTAGCTTGACCCTCAGCTCTCCTATCTGTCCTTCCTTGTAATTGAGGGCATTCAAAAGCACAATGACCTTCTTCATTGCAATGGAAATAGGTACCACAAAAGCCTCTTCTTCCTTGTCCATGTCCTCTACCTCTTCCTCTCTGATTTCCAAAGTCTTGATCACAGGAGCAGTTGAAATCCTCGTTCCTCTAGTTCCTACTAGTACCCACATCTTCATTTTTCCTTTGGGTCTCATTTTGACCTCCAGATGACCTACCACTACCCCTTCCTCCTTGACTGTGCCCTCTTTGTCTCCCTTCAAACTTTTTATTTAGCTTCTCTTCAACTCGTAGGGAAAATTGGTATGCCTCTTCAATGCTGGTCATTCTTACTAGACTTAATTCGTCCTGGATGCTAGGTTGTAACCCACTGATATAAAGAGCAAGCTTCTCCTTATTTGCTTCTACATGCCCTACTCTAATCAGAAGTTGGTAAAAATCCTCTATATATTCTTGGACTGATTTTCCTGCTTGCTTTAACCCATGCATCTTCTTAAACAAATCAAGCTCATAGTCAATAGGAATGAACTGCTTCTTTAGTTTGTCCACCATGCGATCCCACCTTGTGATCTTCTCCTTTCCTCTTCTATTTCTTTCTAATTGAACCTCTTGCCACTAGATTTTGGCATGGCCTTTCAGTTTGGCCTTTGAAAACTTAACCCTATCTAGATCCCTAATATCCTCATACTCAAAGTACTCTTCCAGTTCATTGATCCAGTCAATCAACTCATCTGGTTTCAGATTTCTTGAAAATACACCCACATCAATTGTAGGTCTTTTTCCAAAATTAGTAATGGCCCTAAAAAGTCTCTCCTTTTCCTGATTTAGAACTTCCCCTTCAACTTCCCCTTCTGGTCCAATTTCTTTTTCTTCATTGTCATCCTCACTTTCGTCATCTGCAGCAACATTTGTTCCTCTAATGAGCTCCTCCTGCAATGCTTGAACCTGCCTTTAGAGGGCTCTAACCTCCTTAGTATTAATAGCTCCAACCCTTCCACCACACTCTCTTCATGGAGGCATATTCTTAACTCAAACCCACAACCACACAATCCTAGTGCAAATTGCCTCATAGTCAACGCTCTATCTACATACTCAGGATAACTCACTCTGATACCACTTGATGGGGACACGACCCAAGCACAAAATGGACACAACAAGAAAGGAAAAAATATATAAACTATGAAAATATGCTAGTACACTTAGTGCAAGGAAAATAGACTCCAAAACATGCCCTATGGGCTTACAATAGCATAAATCTAAAGATAATTTCTTCTCCCAGTACCTTCTCTCAAACTCCACTCCAAACTACCTTTTACAATACCAGAAATGTCCTTAAATAGACCCCAAAGGGTTAAGGATTAGGTATACATTCTAGAAAGTTCTAGTTGGTATCCACTACCAAAATGGAAGGCTCCAGAAGTCACTTTAGAAGTCAGTACAAAATTAGAAGAATCCAGAAATGGTAGCCAAACTTTCGGGAGGCATAACTTTTGAACCGTAGCTCCGATCGATGAACTGTTTACATCTTTGAAAAGCTCTCAGAGTGCTCTATAGCCCTATGGATGAGTTTCACTTGTCCCCCATATTTTGTCCCTATATGAGGTCATTTAATGCCTCAAACCTAACTTTGAAGCATTCTTAGGAGGTCTCCAAAAACTGAAAAACTGTGATAACTTTCAAACCGTGCAGCCTTTTGACCTCATTCTTTTTCTAGAATGTTGTAAATTAAAATTTTAATCCTTCCTCCAATTTAAACCTTTTGATTCACCATAATTATGGCTCAATTACATAGTTGTATTTTTCTAGCATTTACACGTATCCAAGGTGCTTAAATACTCTAACCCAGAACACTGATAGTGGAATTGTGAGAGTTGGAACCTTTATTTGACCCAAATGGGTATCCAAAAATGAAAACACATGAAATAGAAACTATATCTAGGCTTTTTTTTTTTTTTTGGGTGACGCAAGATTGCCCTTATAACTCTGGATGCTCCTGCATCAGGTATAGCCTCTTTTCATCATTGACTTTCCCCACTATAACCAATGAATCATCTTGAAGACTTCACACCACTTCTGAATCAGGAAGGAACTCAACTTTATGACCATCTCCAAGGTGAGTGATTTGGTATACTAAGAGGAGATTGGAGCTGAGATTTGGAACGTAGAGAAAATCTTTGAATTGCCCATTTTCCACTTCCACATTTCCTTTTCCTTCAACTTCCATTTTTTTATCATCTCCCATGAAGATGTGTGGTACCTATGATTAATGAAGAAAAATCTCCTTTTGAAGAACCCATATGATAAGAGGCACCTAAGTCAAGTATCCATTCCAAAGAAGAACTTGAGTTGACCATAAGTTCTTGACCTTTTCATTTTGATGTGGGTGGAGTAGAATCCTTGGAAGTACTTAGCACTTGAATCTTGTTCTTTTTGAGTAGATTTACTAACTCTTCAATTCTTTTAACCTTGCAATGATGCTTGTCATGATTTGGTTTTTTGCAATATGCATAAAAAAGTTTGTCCTTCTTTTCACTATTTTCCTTCTTGTTTGACGAAGAACCTCCTTGTTGAGAGGATGATTTCTATGTCTCAGACTGTGATTTCTTCTTCCACTACTTCTTGTTGTTGCTAGAACCTTTTCCCACTTTACTTGATTTGTTCTCATCACTAACCACCAAGGCTTTGATCAGTATGTTCAGTATGTCCAGACACACTAGGAATGCCTATATATATAGGCCTCTCAAGAAGCACCTAGAATGTCTCTAGAAACAACTAAGAGATAAGATAAGCATTGCCAACTAAGCACACACCTTATCCAACATTCTAGATGAGTGGATAAGATTAAGAAGTTTGTAGACACAATGTGCTTAATTAGTGTTCTAACTCTTGTGTTGTAGACAACATGTGCATAAAAGAGGTGCAGAACCCTGTGTTGTCAACATGACAACTCACAAGAGTGCACATACTCCTAGGTGACTAATAAATAAATATTAAAATAATGCATTAACTTAAGTAAACTTAAGTTAGTGTAAATAGTAAATACTTATTTACACCAATAGGGTTGGACTATTATTATTTGTCCCCATCACATTTTCTTTGAAGTCATGTTAGGGAGGTGATCTCACCTAAGTCATCCTCATGACTTTAAATTCCTTAATCATGATCTTGGGTGCTCAAATTAATGTCCAAGACATTGGCACCTTAGGGCTCTATTTGATCAACTATCAAAAGGGCCTCAATTTCAACCACAAAATCTTTCTCAATATGTTGTTCTTTACTTTAACTAGAAGGGGAATCCATCTCTTTATCATTGGGAGATAAGGGTGAGTACCCTGAACTTGAACTTCTTGTTGTCTCTAATTTAGTCACAACTTGTGAAGCCATTTTTCCTTTTTACCTTTGCTTCTTTTGAGGTAGGCCCTTTTCCTCTATCCCCTTCCTCTTTATTCCTCTTATTTTTAATCCCTTGTCACTCCCTTCATTCATTTCTTGTTTTGGCCTTCTAGTTTTCTTGAACATTTAGGTAGTTTTTCAAATGATTCCTCATTTGGTTCTTCTACATCTTTCATTAGTTCATATTTCAATGGAATTATTTTTTCCTTCAACTTATCCATATATTGGTTTGTCCATGTGCGAGTGAATGGTGTTAAACATGAATCATTATTTTTTCAAAACTTCATCTTTGTTTGACTAATTTATAGTAGAAATCACATTCTTTCTTGTTGTTGCATGATCACCTTATAAATAGCTTCCATCCTCCTTAAAAAACTCTAGAATAAGTTATAACCTATTTACTATCATACCTACTAATCTTTACAGGTCTTTACCTTATAGTAAAAAAAAATTAATCCAATGATCTTCAATGTGAGCTATATATATTTATACTTGACTACATATGTTGTCTAAATTTGATGATGTGGATTAAAGTTGGGGTGAGTATTGTATAGGACTAGTGTAAGTTTATTTCTCATCTACCCCTATACTAGGACTAATGGGTAGATATCACTTGAATTTCAAATATGAGAATGGAAAGACACCCCAAACATGTGCTTGTGCTTTATTAGATCTTTCCATATGCCAGTAATTGTCTTGCTGCTTCTATTATGAATGGCTTGTCAAGTAATACAATTTGTCATGTATTGCATCTTCTTCTTTTTTCCATTTCTCATAAGAGTGTTTCAAGGTTGGGAACCACTTCAACATATTTTTCATGGTTCATAGGTAATGTCACTATGGCAAAGGATCCTACAAGGGAATGAACCTTGTGATTAGGGCATTTACGTAGAAGCAAAACTTGTTGCTTCAACTTCTTATACTCAACTCTTCGCTAAAGTTATTCTTCTAGCAGTGAGAATAGCTTCTAAAAATTCTTGGGAGCCAAGGCACCCTAAACCTATGCTACATTTTTTGGAGACATGGGAGAAATTACTATAGGCTTCAATACTTCATAACATTCTAGATCATATAGTAATGCCCAAATCTATAGCAATAGTAGATACTTAGGATCCTCACAGGGAGACTATGCCAATACATACATGGTTACATCCTTAGCTTCCACTATTGGGCTAGCATATGGAACATTTATATCCAACCATTTGTTATAAGTTGGAGAATGCACTTCATTCCTAGCATGCAAGTGATGCATCTATATATGCAATTTTATCACCTTGAAAAACTATATTTGATCTTGCTAGCTTGGAACAACTAATTGTTTATTTTATTATACCTAATTTGATGACAGTTCTACAAGAATTTTTAATCAACCTAGATAATCAATAGCTAGACCAATTTAACTAGGTTATGCCTTGTTTCTTTCTAAAAATATCTACTATGATATGTTTTTATAAAATTTATTGCGAACTCTGTCCATTTTTTCTAATCTTCATTTTTTCTATGCAGGATTTTGAGGTAAGTCACTTAGCATGAGTTGAGTGAGTTTTCTTATTTTATTATTTGGATTTTGGAATATGTATGCATCTGAATCAATTTTTCTATTGTGTTAATACATAATAAGCACCTTAACAAATATATCTCTATATATATAAAGAGATATATATATTTAGAAGGAAATACTAAGAGATATATTTTTAAAAGGAAAAGAAAATATCATTTACTTAGGTACCTCATCTCCCCATGAATAAAATCATGGAGAAAGGGTACGGAGATCACAAGGGCATGGCAAAAAAATGAAATTGTAGAGCAAGGACATGACAATGAAATAGGCACAACAACATTTAGAGCTCTCTACCCTCATTTAGAGCTCTCCACCCTCTTTCACATGTAACTCTCCACAATCAAAACAAATAGGGGATGTTTTATGTCATTTTGTTTTAATACTCATGTAGGTGTCACAATTATAATGCCAATGTCAATATTGTGATGGCGTCAAGGACAACTGAAAAAAAATATGAAAATCACCACAAATTACACCATCATTGTGAATTGTCATCACAATTTGACCCCAACTGTTGTAGTGTAATGATCAAAAGTGGGAAGAAGAAAATCCTAGCTAATCTAATCCACTATAATCAAAACCTCTTGAAAAAGGTGAAGCCTTGGGGTCATAAAACTTGAGTACACTTTGTAACATTACTCTTGGGATTGTGACCATGAGGAACCCACTATGTGACTATGCTTTGTATCAGGAATAATAGGGGTGTTATGAACAAAAACCTTAGTAGACATCTTAGGATTTAGAGGCCACCCTTTTAAGCTTTTCAATAGCTTGGTGCAAGGATTGATCCTAGTGGACTACCTGGATCACTCCAAGATTTATACTCACTATATGTGTTCCTTTAGATGCGGGTAACCCATCTATGAAAAAGCCAATATCTATTGTGGTAAACCACTTAGTATAAGGTAACAAAGCATCAAGTTGTGCACCAAGGAATTGAGTAATAAATCAATTGCTTAGATATATATTGCTTTAATGTTTCCTTGATTGTATTATACCTATGAAAGTATTTTGAATATACACAAATGGTAGTCTTTATATGAATTTTTTTTTTCAAACTTCCCAACTATTTGTATTGACAAGAATTCTTTGTCCATTTTCCAATTTCTTGAAGATGTGTGTTTTTATCACAATTTGCTTTTAAAATTTCTACCCAATAGTCACAAATTGAAGCCAACTTTGCTATCATGAATCATCTTTCTACACTTAGAAATAGATTTAGTCAAACATATCTCTTTTTAAAACTAAATTTACAAGTTTTCATATTACTTGGAACTATCATTTTTTTTTTTTGGTAAGTATTATAAAAAACTTATTTTTGGTCCATCTACCTAGTTTATTTGACTTTGACTCCATTCTTGGCTAGTTTAGGGAGGTCTATACTTGATCACGCTACATCTCTATTCTAAAATCTACATGTTTGTCTCTATTTTAAGATGAAAGCAATCATCTTGGCTCCTTAAATACATACTTTACTTTAAAGATTGTTCACTCATCATTTCTTCTTACTCTATCTATTTTTCTATTTTCGTTCTTTCTTAGCTCCCATCTTGAGTCACCATTGTTGTAAGTTTCTTGGACACTTTTGATAAGCTATTATAATTCCTACCTCCTTTTTTCAAGTGAACATTTTGACCTTCCAAGTTTTAAGTCCAAGTATTTTATGTTAGCTTACTAGGCTAAAAGTTAAGCTATTACATGGCAATTACAACTAGGCTCCAATTTTGGTCAAGGTAGTTGTCCCCCTTTTAGCTTTGAATACTTACCTTCTCCAACTAGGAATCCACATAAGAAATGATTTGAGGGTGAACCTATCTTTGACACAGTTGAGGAGAATAAATTTTTTATTTGGTACAATCCTCTTAGCCATTTTGGTAGTTATTTTGATACCCTACTTGATACTCCTAGAGATAAAATAGTTTATCTTTCACCATGAACCTAGAAGAGAAAAAATACTTCTTAGATGACTACTTTTCATAGGAGGGAATTGTAGTGCCTCTCATGTTTGCAGTCTATACCTTGTCTATTTTGATTTGAGAGATACTTGATACTCTTATTATATGTACTTTGAGATGACCTGAGGGTAAAATATTATACTTTGATTCAGTACCATAGATGTTATACTACTATGTTGTTCAGTTTATCATATTTTCATGTTGATTCCATTTTGAGATGACCGTAGATCTATGATAATATCTAATTTTCTAGTATTTGGACATATTTTCTGATTATGGTGTGTGATGGATTTTATGCTATGGTTATTTACATCATTCTTGTCTCTTTATGCTTTATGTGAACGTAAGTGATGTAAATGGATTATTTAGATATAATTGAATAAATGGTTAAATTAGTTATTTAATGCATTTATTTCTTTATCTATGATATTATATACAATTACACTTGATCTTGTGTTTTAGTGTGCAAAATTTATATCCCTAGCAATGGCACATGGAGATAGTGATTTAGCTATTCATATTTTACCAATGTCATCCCTATATGGTTGACATATCCTTATTTAACTGTTTAAATTAAACCTTTTGATGATTATTAAATCTAAACTCATCTTCATTATGTGATTAGACCGGTAAGTGTGTCTATGCATTTAGAGGTTCACATTATCATGAAAGTTGTTAAGTGATTTTCTGTGATTTTGGATTTTTGAGCTTTAAATCTTATTGAATTAAATTTTTGGCAACTTTTCCTTAAGTGAATTCCTATTATGAGGAATAACTTTTTTTTTTTGGGTCAATTCGGAGTCTAGCTAGTCTAACTAGCTATTTTCTCTAATCAACTATTCAGTCAAAAAGCGAATAAGTATTGAAAAGGGGAATTTTTTTCTCACTTTTCAATTTTGCAATTTGGAAATTGAAGAACATTTCTAAAATCCTCTTTCTAAAGGATTGGATTTTTTGTTCATTATCAGAGTTGTGAGTGTGGGATTTTTACGAGATCAGTCTTGTTGGGTCCAATTTGAGGAGAACTTGCTTTCCCATCACTTTTGGCAATTTCAACAGGTTATTTATTTTATTAACCTAATTCCATTTTTTGCCCCTTTTTTTGTTAGGTAGGTGTTGGAAATATAGATGGAGTAACTAAGAGGGGGGGTGAATCAGTTACTACAAAAACAAATCCACAGATCCTTTAGATGTCTGATAAAACTATTTACTGTTGTTACTCGGTAAACATACATAAAATGTTGTAACTCAGTAAATGTAATGTATGTTAACTTTAATAGATCTTAAACATGCATAGAAATAACTTGCAACCATAAAGAAATAGCATGAACACATGAGACACCAAATTTAACATAGAAACCCAATATGGGGAAAACCACCGATGTAACTAGCTACTCATTTTCACTCTTCTGAAGTGAGCCCTATTAGGAGCCAACCCTATTAAAGGTTACAAAATGCACTATTAGATGTGACCTTTTTAGAGGATTTAATCACCCTGTTAGGAGTGGCCTTGTTAGAGGTCTTTAGAACAATTTAGTAGAACAGTCACCTTGTTAGAGAATTTTCAAATGGCTATTAAACCAATCCTATTAAGAGATTTTGGAATCACTGCAACAATGATAAGAAGGTAATAATGAAATGACCTGAATGAGATGCAACTAAATTTTTTGATTACAAATCTCTATTTTTCTTACAAGATCCTTCATGATCAAATATAGCTTTGTTGCTCCTAAAGGATATCTAACCATCCTTCAAAGTTGGTGCACACTTTCCTTCTCAAACAATTAGTCCACTTGCATACTCACTCATTCATTCATTCATACTCTCACATTTAGAATTCTCAACTTGAACTTTCATATATACCATTTAGATTATCAAGTCGTCTCATTCACAAGTTATAATCACAAATAATCATTACCGCAGTTGGCTGAAATTAATACTTAAAACAATTAAGCTTTATTCCAAAAATTAACAAAATCCTTCATTGGCTGACCTTGCTTGATAAACACTGATCTTTAAAAGATTTCTTGTGTTAACCAACAAAAGCTCAATTAACACTGTGAACCCTGCAAAATCCTTTGGAGACCAAGTGAACTCTATAAACACTAACCTTCCTTTGTTAACCATGAAAGCTCAGTTAACACTACTTTCTGCCACATTTACCTTCAACGCCCAAGTGAGCTTGGTAGACATTGACTATGCAGAGTAATATCTCAAAATGCTTGGTAGACACTAAAAATTATCTTGTAGACCAACTGAGTTTGATAGATGCTGACAGATAACTAATATGACATTTGTGTGACATCAAAGATGACACACAATTGGATAATTATATCCAAAAATCTCCCTCTTTAGCATTGATGGCAACACAACATATCATCTCACAATGAAATTTGAAAATAAGACTTTATCTAATAGAAATTTTCTCCCTCTTAAATTTTACACCTCAAGCTTCACTTATCTATAGTAATCTCCCTCTATGAAGGAATTACATAGCTTCTTCTTCAAACTCTCCCTCAAACAAATTTTACTAAACTCTCCCTCTTTCCTTCAAACAAATTTCAAAAAGATGTGATAGTAAACTCTCCCTCTTTGACAACACATGCCAAAGACAACACATACCAAATGAGTATCAATGTACCTTGAGTACTAATTCATATGTAATATTTCCTTGACTATGTTGCATTAGCTGATAGACCACTTGTACTCTTTCTGTCATCAATGTTTCCTACCCAATTAGCATCAGTAAACACTTTTAAGTCTAGATTTTATCCAAGTTTATACCAAAAGCCATAATCTTCAGTTCCTTTCAAGTATCTCAAGATTATTTTGACTACCATCATATGATTTTATCTAAGTTTTTCTAAGAATCTTCCTACTATACCAACTACTAAAGCAATATTAGACCTTGTATGAACAACATACTACAATTTTCCAATCATTGATCTACATAAGGTCTAATCTACCTCTTTTGAATCATCATCTTTGGTAAGCTTTAGTCTTGTACACATGGAAGTTTCAACTAGTTTAGAATGGTCCATACTGAACTTCTTGAGTATCTCCTTGATATACTTAGGCTGAGTGATGTAGATACCATTCTTGCTCTGCTAAATTTGAAGACCAACAAAGAACTTAATCTCACCAAACATAGACATTTCAAATTCTTCATTCATTTGCTCTAAAAATTCTTTACATTGATCATCATTCCCTATACACAAAGTGCCATCTACAAAAATTTCTCCCAAAACAATCTTGTTAATCGGTCCTTGCTTGATGTACAAACTACTATTATCATTAGTTCTTTGAAATCCAATCTGAATAAGGTAGTTATGTAATCTTTCATAGCATGCTCTAGGGGCTTTTTTTAGACCATACAATGATTTTTGTAACTTGCAGACCATATCCCTTTTGTCTAGATCAATAAAGCCTTCAGGTTGCTCAATGTAGACTTCTTCATCAAGAATACCATTGAGAAATGTAGATTTGACATCCATCTGATATAACTTAAATCCTTTATGTTCTTCATATGCAAGAAAGGTCCTAGCACCTTCCAATCTTGCAATAGGAGAAAAAGTCTCACCATAATCTATGCCTTCTTCTTGAGAATATCCTTTGCATACCAATCTAGCTTTGTTCCTTGATACCTTACCATCTTCATTCAACTTATTCTTGCATACTCATTTGGTTCCAATCACACTTTTATCTTTAGGCCTAGGTACAAGAGTCTAAGTTTTGTTCTTCTCTATTTGTTCTATCTCTTCATTCATAGCCTCAATCCAACTTTCATTTTTCTAGGTTCAAAATCAGCAAGTAAACATGTACCTTTTAGGTTACTTCTTGTCATGGTACCTTCTAATTTGTCTCCAATAATATGATCTAGACCATGATGCCTCCTGACATACTTGGCCAATATAGGCTCCTTGCCTCTTGAATGAATTACTTTGTCATCCTCTTGAGCTTCAACTTTAGGTTCTAGCTGCTCAGACTTGGTAGGTATTAGCTCAGTAGCTTCAGGCTGAGACTCGGGTCCTTGTGACTCAATTTGAACTTCTTGCAAATAAATAACTATGCTGGGCTCAGTAGATGTAATCTTCTTATTGACAGATGTGTCTGGCAATGTATCAATAAAAAAAAAAAATCTTGTAGTCTTCAAGTTCCTTTTTGCTTTCTTCTTCAGTCTTTTATGCAAACTCATCAACTTTCACATGTGCACTTTCTATGATTTTGTGAGTAGAGAAATTCAAACATCTATATGTGTTACTTTTGCAAGAATATCTTAAGAATATTCCTTCATCACCTTTTGCATCAAATTTTACTATTCTAGATTCTTTCAAAATGTAACATTTACTTCCAAATACTTTCAAGTAACTTACATTAGGTTTATAGCCATACCATAACTCATAAGAGATTTTGAATGAGTCCTTCAACTGTACTCTGTTTAAGGTATGAAGTGCAGTGCTAATAGCTTCCTTCTAGTATTTGATAGCAATGTTCTTTTCAATCATTAAAGTCCTTGCACAATCCATGATAGATATGTTTCTCCTTTCAGCTATTCCATTCTGCTTGGGTGTTCTAGGAGTTGATACCTATCTTTTGATTCCTCTTTTAATGAAACATTTATTGAATTCATTGGATATAAATTCACCCCCTCTATCTAATCTCAAACATTTCAATATTTTCAATGTTTCTTTTTGCACTCTTACTAAATACCATTTGAACTTCTCAAATGCTTCTAACCTCTCTCTTAGATACATAACAGTCATCATTCTAGAGTAGTCATCAATAAAAAGAATAATGAATTTTTCTCTAGTATAACTTTCTACTCCAATAGGTTCACACAAACCAGTATGCACAATTTCCAAAATATCTTTAGACTGATAGTTTTTACTTTTAAAGCTAGTCTTTTCCATTTTACTAATCTAACAATCCTTGCATAGACCAACATCAAGTTTCTTCAAATTAGGAATGCCTCTTACTTTCTTGAATTTTCTTATTCTCACCATGTTATCAAAATTTACATGACACAACCTTCTATGCCATAACCAACTTTCTTCCACTTGAGCAATAAAGCATGAGCACTCACCAAGATCAAGATAAAACAAGTTATCTTTTGTTTATTTGCCTAATCTAATTAGTTTTCCTTTGTCATCCAGTAGTCTTGTTTTCCCATGCATGAATTCCACCTTAAATCCAATGTTGATTAGTTGTGCTACACTCAACAAGTTATGTTTTAGTCCTTCAAACCAATATGCATTATCACATACAAGTTCTTTGTTCAATGAGATTTTGCCTCTTCCTTTTATACAACAAGGTTCATTGTTTCCAAACCTTACACTACCACCATCATAGTCTTCAAAGTGTTCACACTTTGATTTTTTCACCAATCATATGATGTAAACATTCACTATCTATGATCCATGTATCATTTTTGTTCACATGAGAGATAAGTGTCATCTTATCTTCTTGTTCATCATTATCAAATTCATCTTTCATAGCAAATAATTTCTTCCTCGCTATTATCTGAATCCTTAGAATCTTTGGCCATAAAACATGTTTTCTTACCTTTTTCCTTGAATGATTTGTGATTTTTGAAATCTTTCTTGCCATTGTACTTATGACCTTTCTTCTCATCCTTTCTTTTCTTGTTTGGGCACCTAGCTGCAATATGACCTATTTCTTCACATGAAAAATGGATTAAGGGAACTTTACCTTTGTATTTTCCTCTATCTCTAGAATATTTCCTTGCAAGTAATGCTTCAACAACTTCAAGATCACTGTCAGAACTTTCTTCTGATTCTTCTTCACTTTCTGATTGAATGTCCTTAATTTTATTGCCTTTCTCCTTAAGTCAAAGTTTGGCTTCAAATGCAGATTCAATATTCTTGGAAGCTAGAACATAATTTTCATAATTGTCTAGCTCAAAAGCTATCAATCTTCCCACTATGGCATCCAAAATTATTTGGTGATTTTCTTCACATCTTCTTTCTTGAATAGCAGATACTCTAATTGCATAAATAGGAAGTAATGTTCTGAGAACTTTACTTATAATAATTTCTTCTTTGATTTC
The DNA here is from genome assembly GCA_028749045.1 of Cupressus sempervirens. Taxonomy (NCBI): domain Eukaryota; kingdom Viridiplantae; phylum Streptophyta; class Pinopsida; order Cupressales; family Cupressaceae; genus Cupressus; species Cupressus sempervirens. The sequence continues at coordinate 642,574,670 of CM053783.1, read as the reverse complement.
TCCTCTAGAAGCTCTAATTGCACTAATGCTTGCTTTGATCCTTTCAACAGATTTTGCAATATTTTCATCTTCTCTCATTTTCATCTAATCAAATTGTCCTCTTAAGCTTTCTGCTTTGGCACTCCTCACATTGTCATCACCTCCATAGATTTCCTTTAGCTTGACCCACATTTCATGAGCATTTTTGCAGTCCTCAATCTCATCAAATTATTCATAGATGAGGGCTGATGCAATGTCTATCATCATGGTGTTATGATTTTCTTCTCTGCAATGTCTCCAATAGATAATGTGCTAGTAGGAGTTACATATTCTTCATCATGATATTTGCATCATAAATCACCAATGGAAGCCAGATGAAGTCTCATGAGTCCTTGCCCTGCACAAAAATTTATCTCTGTTAAGCCTTGGAATTTCTCTCTTGTAAGACATCTTGATCTTTAGCTTAGGTCCTTGAGACCCTTCCTGTGAGCACCAAAAGCTCTAGTACCAATTTTTGGAAATATAGATGGAGTAATTGAGAGGAGGTGTGAATCAGTTATGAAAAAAACAAATCCATAGATCCCTTAGATGTCTGATAAAACTATTTATTGATGTTACTTGATAAACATACATAAAATGTTGTAACTCAGTAAGTGTAGTGTATGTTAACTTTAATAGATCTTAAACATGCATAGAAATAACTTGCAACCATAAAGAAATAGCATGAACACATGATACACTAGATTTAACATGGAAATCCAATATGGAAAAAACCACCATTGTAACTAGCTAATTATTTTTACTCTTTTGAAGTGAGGTCTATTAGGATCCAACCCTATTAAAGGTTGCAAAACACACTCTTAAGTGTCACCTTGTTAGAGGTCTTTAGAATAATTCAGTAGAACTATCACCTTGTTAGAGGATTTTCAAATGGTTGTTAAACCAACTCTATTAAGAGATTTTGGAATCACTACTACAATGATAAGAAGGTAACAATGAAATGACTTGAATGAGATGCAACTAAATTTGCTAATTATAGATCTTTGTTCTACTTCACTAGATCCTTTTTGATTGAATATAACTTTGCTACTCCTCAAGGATATCTAACCATCCTTCAAAGTTGGCTTCACACTTTCCTTCTCAAACAATTAGTCCACTTGCATGCTCACTCATTCATTCATTCATACTCTCACATTTAGAATTCTCATCTTGACCTTTCATATATACCATTTAGATTATCAATTTGGCTCATTCACAAGTTATAATCACCAATAATCATTAGCACAGTCAGTTGGAATTAATACTTAAAATAATAAAACTTTGTTCCACAAATTAACAAAATCCTTCCTTGGCCAACCCTGCTCGATAAACACTAATCCTGAAAACATTTCTTGTGTTAACCAATAGAAGTTCGCTTAACACTGTGAACCCTAGAAAATCTTTTGGAGACCAGGTGAACTCGATAAACACTAACTTTCCTTTGTTAACCATGAAAACTCAGCTAACACTGCTCTCTGCCACATTTACCTTCGATGCCTGAGTGAGCTCAGTAGACACTGTCTATGCAGAGTAATATCCAAGAATGCTTGGTAGACACTGAAAATTATCTTGCAGACCAAATGAGCTCAGTAGATGCTGACAGATAATTGATATGACATTTGTGTGACATCAAAGAAAACACATAATTGGATATTTGTATCCAACAGTAGGGCTTTCCAATTTTCTAGTTTCTACTTCATTCTAGCTTCTTTTTTTGGTAGCTATTTGTTTGGAGGCTGAGAATTAGTGCTCCCCTCCATTTATGTTTGTTGGTTTTTCTCGATTAGTCAGGTATGAATATTTTTCCTATTTTTAGGATGGAGGTTTGAGATTTTTCACTATTATGCTAGCCATTTTTGCATACGGTGTTCAAACTCAAATATTATTAGATTTTCATGGTTTTTGTACCTAATGGAAAAATGGATTTTAATTTCAAAGATTTCTATTTTTTGGGTTTTTTTTACTTCATTTTGCATGCAGCCTTTTTTTCTCAAGTTTTCTTGGCATGACTTTGGTCATGGACCTAGATTATCCATTTGGATCTTAGTTAGACCTTTATTACACTTTTATGTTGCATTGGGATGTGCATGCATCTATCCTCCCAAGTCTATTTTTGGTTGAGTGACTTCCTACTTTATGTTCTCATCAAGTCCTTATGTTATGATCTTCATGATGGTGGTGCACCACACACGAGTATGTGTGTGTACATTTATTGAGTGACTTGTGAGGCCCGATCTTCCATGGTACTTTTAGAAGTTATGATCACTAGAGTTGGATTGAGAATTTTCATGCCTACGGGAACTCATCATTGGATGAGCATGGGTAGGGTAGGGTAGCATATGGATGGGGCTTCTTTTCTACAACCCAATGCCTATTTCTTGAGGGTTGGTGCATAGGAGCTTTAACTAAGTGATAACTAAATAAAATATTGGGTGCTAATATAACTTAAGATCATAAAATGTGTGAGCACCTGATTAAGTTTGAGGACACAATGTGTGATCACCCATTTAAGTTTGAGGGCACATGATTTGAACTTAGGCTTGTCAATGCCAAGTGACTCTCCATGATGTCAGCCACTACTTAGTAGCCCTTTTAGTTTTTGACTAGGACTTTAAGTTTATGCATTGTTTATGTTCTTGGTTTCAATCATCATAGTATTTGGCATGAGTGTTAGCCATTAACATTGTTCTTTATGTGTGTTTTCGGTTAGATCATTATCTCCATCAACATAGAATAAGTGGGCCTATGGGTTCCTTGTGGTTTGGAGGCATAGCTACCTATACCACTGCTAGGGACTAGTGTACAAAGATGGTTTATTGTCTGAGTGCGACTATTGTTGGATGTTTTCATTTGGTGCTTCAAGTTCTAGAGTACGCTTTCTTATGATTTATGCATTCATTGGGATGATTATATCATTTTTAGATGATGTTAGTTACTAACACATTTCCTTATTATTATGATTAGCATATGATAGATGATGGTATCCATATTTGTAGGAGTATCTAATGATTTACTTCTAGCATGTTAGATTTCCTTATGCTTATGTTGTAGCATGTTTTAATATTGATGTACTTATATGATAGTACTGATGATTTGATCAGTAGCTTGGGATGTTACATGCAGGGGATGGCTAGGGCCCATGATGGTCTTATGATGCTATTATGGTTGGGAGGAACCATGTACTTAGTTTGGTTATTCCATTCATTGTAATGTTATTTCAGTTATTATGATGTTATTTTAGTACACTATGATGTTTCCCTTTGTACTTTTCCTTCAGAGATTTTTAGATGGTCAGATTGTGTTTCCATCTTTCAATATTGTGTTTGAGTATTTATGCCTCAAATTGTGGATCTAGTACTCCCTAGTGTGGAGATTTTGAACCAAGTTTTACCCTTTAGTTCATCTTTGGAGTTTGTTTCTTGCATTCCTGGGACAACCATGTTTTAGCATGGGGCAATACAATATAGTATCACATGCCCAATAGAGTTCTATCATGTGATACTAGAAAGTATCGAACCTCTTAAGAAGAAATATTGTACGATGTTGAAAAGTATCACAACCCATCTAAAGAAGTGGCATACAATACTGGTAAAGTGAACATGTCACCCTCCTTGGAAAAGGTCGTACAATATTGGTAAGTATCACCAATGTTGAATTAAAGTATCACCTAATATTTGCAGGAACCTATCCAGGCAGATAACAGGCACTTTTTGGTTTGACCTGAACTTTTTGGGGATTGTTTTATCTACCCTCTTAGGTGATCTTCAATCCTCTGGGGTTGTATTTTGAATTTAAAATGTTTGGTTTTGAATTCATTTTTGTATCTTTCATCATCAGTCATTTTGGTTGGTAGTGACATTTGGAGATCTGTTGGTGTTAAGGTATTTTTTTAGTTTTCCATTGTGATATCTGCAATCTGTGTATGATGTTGTCATGTGCACTCATACTTATTTTTAAATATATATATATATATATATATATATATATATATATATATATATCTTGGCTTGTATTTCATCCTTGTTCCAAGGATCTCTAGGTGGGGCATTATAAGAATAAATTAGAAGAGGAAACATAGCTTACCAAGGTGAGAAAGAAAGAATATAATAAGAAAGGCTAAAAAAATCAAGATGCATGGCTTCTAGGGTGACCACTCATATCTATGATGAAAATAATTATCATGATAATAATGCCTATTTTTTTGGGAATCATTACACATATACTTTTGAGAACCAAAATGCTAATGCTGCTGATATCAATCCATTTGTAAATTGTGGGAACTTTGGCATAAATCAAAACAACAACTCTCCAAGGACTCCAAGGTCTCATGTTGAGGGATATATATATATTTACCTAGATGCTCCCACTATGGAAAACCTTCATCACATGGGATTGAAGCAAATAATGAGACTACAAGTGAAGACTTCATAAGATTTCACCAAGATGATCATCTTCAAAGGATTATGCTTAAGGCATTAGTTCAAAATGGGGACTAATATTTTCAATATGTGACTTCTAAAATATGGAAGCCACCCCATGACTATGATGTCCAAAGAATCATCTAAAAGAGGGATCCAACTAAAAATGAAATCTTGAGGGAAGAAGTCCATGAATTACAAATAAAATTTGCATACATGGAAATGGAAAAAGAAAAACCTAAAACTTTATTCATTGAAACCATATGTGCACTCCATTTTGACAAAATTTATTTACATGATGCCTTTCCCAAGGGATGTGGAGATTCCTAAATATGACAAGTATGGTGGCAATGAAGATCCACACAATCATGTTAGACAATTATATGTTATTAGTATGGACTTTATGCATGAAGACATATACCTCATGGATATCTTTCCAAGAAGCTAGAATGGGAAATCCATGGAGCGATTCACAAAATTCCCCCTCCTCTTAATCCATTTGATGAGATTGTGAAAATGTTTATCCAACACTACTCATATGACATACAAAACCACATTACCATGCTAGGCTTATGCAACATAAAGAGAAAACAAGGAGAGACTTTTTAAACATATTTGTAAAGTAGATACCCTAATCAACTACCCAAAAATGAGAAAATTGAAATATTCATTAGAACTCTTGTACCTGAACTATATTGTGATCTTAGGAAATGCGTGTTCCTTACATTCAATGAAATGGTTTAGATTTTATATCAAATTAAGGTTTCTTTTATTAAGAACAGTCATATATGTGTGCTAAAATGTTGACACACTTCTATGAGTCATTATATCCAAGATTTCTCAAGAATGAGGTCTCGAATGGTGCCTCATAGCTCTCTATTCATGGAGTGCAAGGGTTTGTAATGGAGGCACTCAGTTTGACCTAGTTTGTGCCCATGCAAGTACACTATAAAATGAGAGATTCAAAGAAGAAAAGAAAGAGTGCTAGTATCCATGTTCATCAAATATGCATGCAAATGAAGATGCAAGCTAATCTAAATGATAACAATGCAAAGAAATACAAGAAAGGAAATCTAATCTATGAAAGGAAATAACAATGCAATATTAATCTATGAAAATAAATATGATTCTAAAATAATACGAAAATGTAAAGATGAAACCTAATGATGGAGGCTATGAATGCAAGAGAGAATAAGACAAGAAGAGAGAAGTTACAATGAAGCTCCAGTGTCCAAACCCTGAGGCTCAAACTCTTTCTCCAAAATTTCTCACTAAACCTATAGCATAACAATACTATAGCAATGAACTATTTTCTCTTTATCAAAATGAGAAGGAGATGACTCCTTATAAAGTAAAATGTGGAGGTGAGAGGCTTCTCACAACCAATATGGGATAATAGAGTTTGATCCATGTGAGAAAAAATTCCACCAATGAGAAAAGTGAAGTGTTTAAGAAGAAAGTGAAAAGAGGAAAAAGAGGAATCCCACTTAGACATGTGTGCATTTAAGTGTAGAGAAAAAATTAATTAATTTATTTCTTTTTTTCATCACAAAGACATATTTAAGTGGGGAATTATTTATTTAATTAAAAGAGGGGTTTTCTTTTAATTAAAAGAGGATTTTATTTTATTTTATTAAAAGAGAAGTTTTCTTTTAATTAAATAAGATTAAGATGATCAAACCTTAGAAAATATTGAAATAATTGAATCAATTGTAATTTGATCAAGAAAAATGATTTGAAGTGATTTTAATAAAATATTGCAAAGGAAAATTGATAAATTGAATAATGGGGGTCCATAGTCTAGGAAACCATTTTACAATGCATACATTTTCCCCTCTTTGACTAATGTGTGATCAATTTGAGAACACATGTAGTCAAAGAAAGAAATTGAAGTGTGAGATCGATTTGAGATCACAAAAAAACCCAAATGTGTGGTCAATTTAGGAACACATTAGGACAAAGAATACAAATAAATTTTGACTTTAAAAAATTATGGACAAAAGTGATAAAACTGAAGAGAGAAGTTGCAATGAAGCTTCAATGTCCAAACCCTAAGGCTCAAACTCTTTCTCCAAAATCACTAGCTAAACCTATAGCATAACAATAATATAGCAACGAACTATTTTCTCTATATCAAAATGAGAAGGATAGGACTTCTTATAAAGGAAAATATGGAGGCAGGAAGCTTCTCACAACCAATATGGGATAATAGAGTTTGATCCATGTGAGACAAAATTCCACCAATGAGAAAACTGGAGTGTTTGAGAAGAAAGTGGAAAGAGGAAAAAGGGGAAGCCCACTTAGAGATATGTGCATTTAAGTGTAGAGAAAAAAAAGATTTATTTATTTTTATTTAATTTATTTCCTTTTTTCATGACAAAGATATTTAAGTGGGGATTTATTTATTTAATTAAAAGGGGATTTTATTTTATTTTATTAAAAGAGAAGTTTTCTTTTAATTAAATAATATGTACAATAAGATGATCAAACCTTAGGGAATATTTAAATAATTGAATTGATTACAATTTGATCAAGGAAAATGATTTGAAGTGATTTAATAAAATATTTCAAACTATTGATTCAAGAAAGTTTGTAAATTGAATAATGGGGGCCCATAGTCTAGGTGACCATTTGAGGGTGCATATATTTTCCCCTCTTTGACTAATGTGTGATCGATTTGTGAACACATATAATCAAATTAAGAAATTGAAGTGTGAGATCGATTTGGGATCACAAAAAAACCCTAATGTATGATCGATTCGAGAACATATCAAGACAAAGAATACAAATAAATTTTGACTTAAAAAAGTGGTGTATAAAATTGATAAAACTAAATCAAGGATTAGAGTTGATAGATACTACCCCCTCATGATCAAAATCAAAATGAGATAGAGGAGAAAAAACAAATTGATAAATTTGATCAAATCGAACAAAAGATAAAGTTCTTGAGGCAAGATGAAAGATATAAGAATCAAAGAACCAAATTAGATCATCAAGCATCAAATATTATGCCCCTGAGGTGAATTAGAAGAAAAGAAGTGGGGTGAAAGTGAATGGAAGGTAGAAATTTGGAAGATATGGAAAGAAATAGAAAGAAGAAAAGAAAATTTTTGGTAAGAAATAGAATGCCCCAAAATCAATCAACTATTTAAGATAGAAATTTTGATTGAGATCACGAAAGAAGATAAGGAAATGAAGATCAAAACGTGACCACAGTTGATTAAAAGTCCACAATAAAGATGAAGGAAAATCCTCACAACTCATAATGCAAACTGAAAATGCAAATTAACATGAAGTCTAATAATGCAAGCTACATGAAAATGCAAAGGTGTACTTGCAATAGAGCAACTGTACATAGGATTTTGTGTTCATCATTCATTACAAAATGTAAAAGAACTTATTTTCATGATTGAGCCATTATTAATGAACATAGAAAAATTACATAATTAACACTAATTACAAGTGCAACTATGAAGATATGAATGTGATTTATATCATTTTGGAATGTGAAAATATTCTAACATAAGAATCAAAGACATAAAGGTCAAGATGACCTCGATGTTAGCTTACCCAATTTAATGTAGCGAAGCCATGCTTGCATCAAGGCATAGATGCCAAGATGACCATAAGAATGGTTGTGCAAAACTAGTCAAGGATGATGCCTCAAATATCTGAAGTATTTTAAGGGGACAACAAGAGGCACTCTAGAGTTTTAAGACCAGACCCACGAGCATAAAGAAAAGAAAAATATGCCCCATGACCCAAGTCCTCTAGTCCACAACATCATTAAGAGACTATTAGGGAGGGAACACTCAACAAATAAATCATCATAGAAAACACACAAAAGAAAAATAAGCCAACAAGTTTCATCCAGTTTTGTGTGTGTGTGTGTGTGTGTATAAGTCACATGACTACTTTCCTTAGGACATCAAATTTGTAATTTGTTAGTGAGAAGCATCACGACATCCTAGACTGTAGAAAAGGTATCCAATAAATGTTGAGAAATACTATTTGCAAAATTTTCCAAAGAAATGCCAAAGCAACAAAGAGACCCTAGATAAAGCAAAAGACCACCTATGCCCCCTAGACCTAGACTAGGATTAACTTCAAAACTAGGAATGCCAAAATGACATATGAAGTGAAACGGATTAAGCTCAAAGTGCAAAGAGATGTGCTAATAGATATAAGAAAAAGGGTCCCAAGTACCACTTGTTTCTAGGTTTTCACTATTTGGTAAGATTTTTTTTATTTTTTTACAAAACTTTTTATAATGTTTCTGTATTTTTAAGATATTTGATTTTTTTTGGTGATACATCAAAGCTCCTATTTCTAATATTTCACTAAAATGATCATTTTTAGGGAATTTTATGCTTTTTAGGATTTTTTTAGCATCATATATGATTATTTTTTATTATTATTTTGTAGAATGACTTAGAGATTACTTGCTCTCAAGAAAGATCACATCATTTTGTTCTATTTTAAAGGAAGTTGTAAGGTAATATGTAGCAACAATCTAGGGGATATGATGGATAAGAAAGGATTGTATGAAGCAAGTGAAAGTGTTCTTCAAAGACTAACTCCTTAATAATACCCATGCTAGGGAAAGATAACCACATAAAGCATGTGTTGAACAAGAAAAGAAAGCCATGAAAGTAAATAGAATGTGGGATAAGTAGTTGAAACTAATAAGTGCAAAGCATGAATGTGTAGTCAAAAAGAGTAGGCATGTCAAGAGGCCTAAGAACTATATTTTTCATTGTGTGATCAAGACCAATTGTTCAAATGGATAGGATAATGATAGGATATAGAAATAATAATGAAGCTACATATGAAGGCTATGAGTGAACAAGAAATCATAATAGGAAATTTGACAAATAAGATAGCCAATACACAAGGATAGCTCAACATTTTCAAGATTAGAGAGGAAATATGGGATAGATGGATTATGGAAGAATTATGCATGATGCTTGTTTGTTAGGTTTTCATCATGGTACTTATCCAAGGCACCATAAGAAGTTTTTTTCACCGTAGGATGAATTTAATTCTCTTTAATTTTTCTACTAAGGAACCTATTTACCAAGTTTTCACCAAGGCACATTTTCATATTTTACTTTTTCTTTTTCTTTTTTTTCTTTTTTTTTGAGTTTTTTTGTTTTTGAATTTTTATTAGAAAGAGCTCGAGTTGTTTCAATTTAGTTAGTGCTCCTATAGGAAATATTAGTCATGGTAAGCCAAGACCATATAAAGGTATACTCAAAGATGCTAATAGGGAGCTGGAAAGGAAATGGTAGATAATGTATATGGAGGACAATGTTTTATGCTTTGGAAAGATAGAAGGAATATGGATAGAAGATAAGCATACGCTTGAAAATATTGCATAAGGATAGGTGAGAAAGTAGGCAAGATCAACATTTACACACAACTTGAAGGGTTGTGAAATAATGGAGTAATCATGGAGGAAATAGCTTGAAGTTTAAATGTATGAGGAAGTAAGAGATTTTTGGAAGGAGATGGAGTGGAAGCCTTTGGAAGCTTCTTAGGAATATTTTTGGGAGAAGATGAAGTGGAAGTCTTTGGAAGCTTCTTGGGAAGATTTTTGGAAGAAGATGGAGTGGAAGTCTTTGGAAGCTTGAATGCTAACTTTGAAGTATTTTCAATATTCAAGTCTTTCAAAAGAGACTTGGGAATCCATATAGATTTAGGATTTTATTTTCCTTTGGATGCTTTAGAATGCATTTATTCAATGATAGATTTAGGAACCCATATTTTCTTTGATTTAGCTCTTTGGGTAGTAGACCTTTGTGGTCTCTTGAATAATTTCTCTTCCTTTTCATTCACATGTTGATTAGATGGAACATAGTGATATTCATGTTTTAATGGATTCTTACATTTTTTCTTAAATTTATCATCCAAATTAATTCCAAAATACTTGGGATTTGTGGATGAATAAGGATTATATGACTAGTTCATATGGATGGATGGATGAGAATTCATCAAGGATGAGGGTTTTTGTTGATCTTGAGGTATGATAGGAGAGATAGAAGATGAGATCGGAGTGAAAGTATGAGATGGAGGAACATAAGGTCCCAATATAGATGGAAGGTTTTAAGGCTTTAGCTTTGATGGATAAGGACCAAGGACAGATTTAGGAGATGCAAAGGGATAGTGAATAGGGATATTATCATATTTAGAATGATAAATGTGACCAAGGCCATCAATAGACTCATGAGCATCTTTAATAGGAGAAAAACCTTTGATAGGAATATTTGAAGCTTGAGCATAATTTTGAAGTAAATATGGAAAGGTAGAACAACGGATACTTTGATCTTGACAAGTTTCTTTAGATAAAATAGGCATAGAATTTTGTTCACAATTTTTAGTAACCTCAAATGAAATAGTGGAAGTAGTGTCTTCATCATACTTAGGAGGTGGATAAGACATAGGATATGGAGGGGTGACATATTGAAGGAGATGAATAGGTATTTGATCTTTGATCTTTCTTGATATTTTTATTTTTATCTTTTTTAGAGTCCTCTTGATAGGGAGCCACTTCTAAGGACAAGGGAGTATATGAGGTTTTCATGTTAGGATCTTGAACAGGTAATGAAGGACTAATTGAAGTGAGCATAGTAGACATAGTGCCACATGAAGGCTGAGGATCTTTAGTCTTAGAAGCATGAAAAAGGTTTTCATCCAAGTGTATATTATCTTGAGTTTCTTTTAGTGATAACCCTTGAGGATAACTATAGGGAACCAAATGAAAATCATTAGGACCTTTTTTTGATGTAATATTATGGAGGTATCAAGGAAACCATCACTAGACATAGGTTCATCAACATGATCGTGCTGAAGAGAAACGTCTTCATTACATAGGTCTTTAGGAATTTCAACATCAATGATTTTGTCATCAATAAGATCTTGAATTATAAATTTAAGCACAATACAATATTTAGTTTTATGACCTTTACACGTATGGTAGCCAAAATAGTGATCATTGATCCACCAATAAGGTTTTACCTCAAGTTCATAAGGTGTAGAACATTTGTATGTTAAAGTAATGATATTTTTTGCAACTAAGGTCTCAAGCACCATGTCATATGAAAATCCAAAAGGAGTAAAATTTCTCTCAAAAGTATATCTAGGACCATTTTTTTTATTCTCATCTTGGTCAAAGATAGGCCCATCATGAAACATTGGCATATTCTCAAAGGAGTTATTACTCACTTTCTCTCTCAAGAGGTCTTTGAATCTAGAAGATGAAAACAATTGATGTCTTTGAGTAAAAGAGTAGACCTTAAATAAGATTATTCACATTTATGTAAAGGTATTAAGGAAGATTAATGTAATGAGGCAATCTCTTTCCCAAGAACTTTCTTCATTTCTATCATGTGTCTAGGGAGACTAGGACATAAATCTTGATTTTTTTAATGAAAGAGGAGAATTAATGATCATCTATCATGTGTCTAGGGAGACTAACAGGTAAGTCTAGATATTTTTTAATGATAGAAGAAAGCTCATGATCATCTAGACTTGATATAGGTTTGATAGCATAGGGTTTGAAGACCATAATGGTTTTGAACACATATAAAAGGAAATAATTCTTAAGGCTTAATTTGATGGATGTGTCCCCTTTTGTTCAAAGTGGGGAAGGTTGTAAACATTCAAGCACATCAAACACACCAACAACCTATTTAGGTTTCTAAAAGGATGCACAAGCTCAACTATGGGATGTCCTCGATATACACAAGGTATGTGAAGCCCAAATCCATAAATGAAAGAGAATATTTCCAAATAGCTAGGAGGAAATGGTAATCCAATCTCCACCTTCACTTCCCAAAGGTATAAAGTTCTTTGGGTCTTAGCCAAGATTGACAATATTGCTACTTCCAAGATACCTATCTTTAGATTCAAGCCACGCTATGTGTACTCTTCCTAAACATAGGAGTTGAGGTTGTTCCCTAGAGTAATCACTTCTCTAGGAAGGCCCCCTAAAAAAACAAAAATCAAGATCCTTTATTTATGTTCCTTGCAAATTCCTTAACAAGGATGCAAGAAGAAAACATCAATAAGAAAATCATGGAGATTAAAAGACAAAAGGTGTTTTTTTATTTAAAGCTCAAATCCAAATGTGAATGATTCATTTTAAACCCCTTTTTCAATGTTGAGAATGTACACCAAACATTTTGACAAAAGAAAGAAAATTATTTTATAGAAATAGAAAATAATGATCACTTTTCATAATTCAAATGAGAAGGTTTGGAATGTGTGCATCTTGATTTCATGCTTTCCAATTTTTTCTATTTTTTGCTCTTTAGACCTCTAAGTCACCTTCACAAACTTCAATCAAGTGGATGAAATCATGATGAAATAGGAAAATTCACATGAAAATATATTGAACTATTTGATTCCATGAAAAATGGAAACTCATATCATGCATTGAAGTTTGTACAAATAAAGTGTGAGTTAAGCATGATTTTTAACCTAGTCAACAAGATTAGACCTATATGATATGAATTTGGACCCAAAACCCTGAATAAAGAAAAGAGACCACTGTTCAAAATAAAAACCTTTCCAAAAATATTTAAATTTTGAAAGGATCTTTTCATTTGTGCCCTAGGGAGACATTTTGTCAAAATAGATCAGTTTTTGCAAATCAAATGATTGAGTCTTAATATGATCTCTAAAATCAAAACACAAAGAACCAACCATATTTAGAATTTAGAGACATTCCCAAAAATGTATACATTTTTAGAAAAATTTCTAATTTGCACCCTAAAATGATTTTTCATGAAAAATAAACAAAATGTTATTATAAATAGAAAATACCTCAGAAAATCTGAAAAAAAATTATTGAAGCTTCTTTGATATGTATCAACCTACAAAAAAACAATTAGACCAAAACACCAATCCATTTGGGAGATATAATCAAATCTTTAAGATCTAGGGTTTTTTGTCTCCAAGCAAATCTGCATAAGGGGGTTAGCTCCAAAAATATCTAAAACCAGAAAGTAAAGATGGGTGGTCCCATGGTAGGTGCCAAAGAATGTGAGCTAAAATATTAACACACTTCTATGAGTTATTATATCCAAGCTTACTCTAAAATGAGATCTCAAATGGCAGGTCATAGCTCTCTATTCATGGAGTGCAAGGGTTTCTAATGGAGGGCCTCGATTTGACCTAGTTTGTGCCCATGAAAATGCACCATAAAATGAGAGATTCAAAGAGGAAAAGAAAGAGTGCTAGTCTCCATGATCATCAAATATGCATGCAAATGAAGATGCAAGCTAATCTAAATGATAATAATGCAAAGCAATGCAAGAAAGGAAATCTAATCTATGAAAGGAAATAACAATGTAATATTAATCTATGAAAACAAATATGATTTTAAGATAATATGAAAATGCAAGGATAAAACCTGATGATGAAAGACATGAATGTAAGAGAGAATAAAATAAGAAGAGATAAGTCATAATGAAGCTCCAGTGTCCAAACCCTAAGGCTCAAACTCCTATAAAATCACTCTCTAAACTTGTAGCATGCCAATACTATAGCAATGAAGTATTTTCTCTATATCAAAATGAGAAGGAGAGGGCTCCTTATAAAGGAAAATGTGGAGGTCAAAGGCTTCTCACAACTAATATGGGATAATAGAGTTTGATCTATGTGAGACAAAATTTCACCAATGAGAAAAGTGGAGTGTTCGAGAAGAAAGTGGAAAGAGGAAAAAGAGGAATCCCACTTAGAGATACGTGCATTTAAGTGTAGAGAAAAAATGATTTGTTCATTTTTATTTAATTTATTTCCTTTTTTCATCACAAAGAGATATTTAAGTGGGGATTTATTTATTTAATTAAAAGAAGAATTTTCTTTTAATTAAAAGGGGATTTTATTTTATTTTATTGAAAGAGAAGTTTATTTTTAATTAAATAAGATTTAGAATAAGATTATCAAACCTTAGAAAATATTAAAATAATTGAATTAATTACAATTTGATCAAGGAAAATGATTTGAAGTGATTTATTTAAATATTGCAAACCATTGATTTAGGAAATTGATAAATTGGATAATGGGTGCCTATAGTCTAGGCAACCATTTTAGGATGCATATAGTATAGTCTTATAAGGATAAAAATGGCAATTGAAATGGTATGGGAAAAGGTAAACCTTGGAATAAAAGTAAGTATGTTGTTAATAATGGGGTAGTTAATGCACCTAAGACCAAGGAACCCACTTTCAATTTTTCTAACTCTATCCTAGATACAAAACAGAAAGAGGCTACAAAAATAATTATTCAAACAAATCTCAAACTTATGCCAAACCTAGGTTTACAAGACCCTCTATGCCTAACTGTAGCTTCACTTCAATGGTTGATTCATGATGTGATACCAATGACATTTCTTGATAACAAGGGCATTACTTTAATAGACATCTCAAGACCCTATGACCCCAATGTTAATCCTTCATGGTGAATGGATGTTCACTTTTGCAACTACTATAGGAACAAGGGTCGTACTACTGATAATAATCTTCATCTTAGGGAGATCATACAAGATCTCATTGATGAAGAAAAGGTTAGCCTAGATGGTCTATTTAAGAATTTGGATCACAAGGATTTCAAACAACCTCTTCCTAAGTATGAATAAGAAGAAACATCAAACACAAACAAGAAGAACAATGATGTAAAGATCAATTATGCGTACATAAATGATCAAAATGTTATACACATGCAGCAAAGAAAGCTTTTACATGATGAGACCTAAATTTAATGAGGAACCTAAGTGTAATATGAATGGTGAGAGGAATAAATTGGTTTAAATAACTATTGATTCCTCCCAACATTTTAATGACACTAGAACTATGGTTTCACTTAGGATTGTAGAATCATCTTCCTATTATGGTAAAAGACTAAACATTGTTACTTTGGGTCAAACCAAAGTTTTCCTTAAAGTCATAGATAATCCCAAAAAAGAAAATGCCAAAGATATGGGGTCTTCCTCCTAATTAAATGCTACCACTACTAAGTCCACTTATGATCTTGTGAACCAATTGAAGCACACTCCCAGTTAAGTCTCTATTTTTGAGTTTCTAGAGTTATCTATTTTGCACAAGGAGATCCTAGAGAATGCTTTACATGTAATTAGTGTCCCTACTAACATTTATGTGGATAAATTCAAATTTATGGTTAATCATATCTATACTCTGGGTAAGTGCACCAAGATATGTACAAAAAGGGGGGTATAAGTGGAAACTTTTTTTTTTTAAATCAGTTAAATCTGAACTTGGACAAGACATTTGAGGTTCATCCACTCAAAATGATAATATGTGTAAAATATATAAATTGTAGTGCTTTGAATCTACTTCCTAAATTACTATATTTTTTTCAAAATGGATAAGATTAGGTGGGTCAAACCCTACACACATGACAAATAGTTCCTATTTTTTAAGAAGAAAACATAACATAGTTATTTTTATGTGCAACACAAAACACATATTTATATTTTGTATTTTGTATAACCCTTTTATAGGATGATAATTAAGAGTCACATCTAGAATTTTTGTATTTCTTTGTAAATTTTTAATAAGAATTTTATTATTATTATTATTATTAAACTAACCACATCCTAAAGTTTTGGTATGTGTTCATGTGCTAAGCATAACTTGAATCAAAATAATGAAAAATGGAAACTTTTTCTTAAAAGTGTATAGAATCAATTGTAGAACAATAATATATAATTTATTTTGAATTTGGTTAAGTATATCCAAGTTTATTTTAAAATGGTAGATATATGTTTGTGAGGAATGTGAGGGCATTAGTAAAAGTAATTAAAGTTTGTATTGTTAATATTGTCCAAAAATAGAAAATTTATGTGGTTAGAAAGCTAAGATGTGTTATAATATGGTAGTAATTTTTAGAGATACCCACTTCACCATTAGCAAACCTGATAAAGCCAAAGATGATGATTCATCTTAGAAGATGAAAAATGTTTGAATAGAAAAAAATTGGAGGAAAAATAGTCTCCCAGCCTTTGGTTTGTTTACCTATGCTATTACTAATCCATAATCCAGTTGGGTTATAAAAATGAAAAAAAAATTCAAAACCCAATCGAGTTTTGAAGAATTAAAATTACTTGTTCAAAACCTAATTGGGTTATACAATCTGATGTAGATAAATCAATCCTATCTCATCAAAAAATTATTTTCCATCAATTTTAATTAATTATAATCTAAAATAGGTAGTCATTGTTTTCCAAATGCATAACCAATAGGTAAACACAAATGCTAACATATTTCTAATTATCTCTCTTTCAAACACACACACACTCTCAATCACTAACTAAATAAATCCTAAGATATATCTTTTAATAACTCCTAACCTCTCTCTCTCTCTCTCTCTCTCTCTCTCTCTCTCTCTCTCTCTCTCTCTCTCTCTCTCTCTCTATGTGAAGTTCCCATTTCAAGGATCAGAGGTTAGGGAAAAAATAGATTGGGGTTAGGGATTAGGGGTCAGAGAGATATGGATAAGGGGTTAGAAAGAGGTTTGAGAGAGATAAAAAGAATAGGGGATAGGAAGAGAGAGAGGGGATAGGATAAGAGATATTGAGAGAGAGATGGTGAGAGTGATAGAGGGATAGGAGATAGGATGGAGAGAATAATATAGGATAGAGAGAGAGGGGGTGATAAGATGGAGGGAGGGAGAGGTAGAGGGAGAGACAGACAGACAGAGAGAGAGAGAGATATTAGGGCTTAGTCAAAGAGGGCATTGGTGTTATTTAGAGAGACAAATGATATGGATTGAACATTATATAGCAAGAGTGGTTAGGATTTAGTAAGATAATTAAAGACATTAAGAGTTATTAAGAGAGAAATAATGAGTTAGTAAGAGAGTAAATTTAGGATTTAAGGTGTATGAGTGTACCTCTATGTGTGTGTGAGAGAGAGGGTGGGGGTTAAGGATTATGAGTTAGGTAGAGGTTATAATTAATTTTGTAAGAGAGACATATATCAAGAGTTAAGAGTTAATATGTGTGTGTGAGAGAGAGTGGGGAGGGTGTTAAGGATAATGAGTTAGATAGAGGTTATAATTTTTAAGAGATACATATATAAGGATTTAAAGAGTTTTTGTTGTGTGTGTGTGCATGTGTTTTTGTTTGAGAGAGAGAGAGAGAGAGAGAGAGAGAGAGGAGAGAGAGAGAGAGAGGAGAGAGAGAGAGAGTGAGAGAGAGAGAGAGAGAGAGAGAGAGAGAGAGAGAGAGAGAGAGATTAGTAGTTGGTGTGAGAATGAGGATGAGATTTAGTGAGTGAGTGAGTGAGAGAGAGAGAGAGAGAGAGAGAGAGAGAGAGAGAGAGAGAGAGAGATTAGGAGTTAGTGAGTGAATGAGTGAGTGATTTTTTGTGTGATAAATAGATAGAGGCATTTGAGAGAGGGAGAGAGGTGATAGAAAATAAAAACTATGATAATACTCTTACCTACCTATTCGCCCATGTTTGGAAAATAATGACTATTTATTTTAGACCATGATTGATTATAATGGATGGAAAATAAAATATGTATTTCCTATTATTATTTTAGTTGCATTATGTTGTAGATATCTTTAATACCTTTCCAAAACGTTTCAAACACAATCAATTAGAGTCTATATGTGAAAGTTCTGGCTTTCAGAGTGGAGCCTATTTTTATTTCTTCAAAACCTGATTGAGTTTTTTTATGTATTTTTGCTAGACTTTGTAACCAAGCCTAGCCACTTTATGAAATTTCATATAACTCAATCAGGTTATGAACATCTTGATTGAGTTATTGATGTTTTAAGTTTTTTTTTGGTTTCCACTAAATTGTACACCATCTTAGTGCACACACCTCTCCATATCATTTAACATTTCCCAAAAAATATGAAAAATCACTTAGCCATCTGCATAACCTTGCATTTTACTCTGAAGTCCAAATCTATCATACTTGAGTCAGATGAGTGTTGATAGAAAATGGTGTGAGGTTAAATATTTTTTCCTTCAAAAAAAATTAGCAATTTGGTCTCTCTAAATTTGTTATGGACCTTAGATGAAAGCTCACTATCAAAGCTTATAATTAAGTTCAATGTTCTTCTACGGTTCTTATTGTGCTACCTATTCAGGTTAGTCAAATATAAAAATATATAGTATTCCAAAACCTCTAGTTACCATGAAATCTAAAACATGTACTATATTGAGTAATCCAAATTCTAACTTTTTAAAAGTAGTAAATCTATCAATCACACCCTTTAGAGTTAGGTCATCACCTAGAGTATATCTTAGCTCTTGTATTGCAAAAACCCTAATGAAATAAATAGTAAGTAGATTTATCAATACCTTGTTAATCAAAGCTTTATATTCAATATTTCCATTGCCTCTTCTTATAGCATTTAAAACATCTTTTATTCTCCTACAATAATAGACTATTTCCTCACCTTCTACCATTCTCATTTCATCAAACTTACCTCTCAAGTTCTCTGATTTAGCCCTCAAAACATTTTTGTCTCCTCCATAGATTATCTTAAGTGTGTCCCACATTTCCTTTGCATTCTTCCAATATTTTATGTCATCAAGCTTGGTATATCTTAAGGCTGTTGCAATCTCCAATATTACCTAATTGTGTTCTTGCTTCTCTTTTAATTTCTAAGTTGTCAAAGGAAGAATAGTTATCTCCACATATGCATTATCCACAAAAATATTGCACCATCACCAATTTTTAGAAATTTTAGAATAATTGGGGGGGTAAATTAGTTATCCAAGGTCTAGATATACCAATTGAAAAAACAAACACTTAAACTACCTTAGATCTTAACTTCCATTAGCTCGATCTTTATAGTAAACATTTAATAACATAAACTAGTAGTTCATTGTCCTAAATATAAAAAAATTGTAGAATGTAAACATTAATAGTAAATTGTCACAAATAACATCCACACAAGTTTGACAAAAGGATTTAACATGGAAATCCAATTTGGAAAAAACCACCAGCAACATGTCACCAATCTTTCACTCTTCAGAAGTGAGCTCTATTAGGAGCTAACCCCGTTAAAGGTTACAAAACACACTAGTAAATGTGACCTTTTAAAAAAATCACCTTTTTAGGAGTGGCCTTGTTAGAGAACTTTAGAAAATTTCATTAGAATGCCACCTTGATTAGAGGATTAAAATTTGACTATTAGGTCAACCTTGATTAAATGGTTTCATTACTAATACAATGGTTAGAAAATAATAGAAGGTTTTGATCTAGAAAATACAACTCAATTTTCAAATATAGATCACAATTTGGCTCACATATTGATCCACTAAATTGCCTTCATTTTCATCTTAGTCTCTGATTTTCTTGGAAACCCTTCAAGAAATCACTCTTCACCTCTTCTCGACCCTTTTTAGGCTTCTTCTTTAGTTCACCAACCAATAGCATCAACAACCACTCCAACCTTTTTAGGTTAGTCTGTGTAGCTCCTTAAATAGGTAATTTTGATCTTGTTTTGTTTAAACACTATAGTAGATCTTACTTTTAGGTCAAACTCATCAAATCCTTCTAGTATTTCATTTCTACTTTTCTCTTCTAGAAAATTCTCCAAACTTCTCCTTGAATCGTTACATAGAAACATGTAAACACATGTTCCCTTTATTTAAATTTTCTAGGTAATCCATCCTTATATTCAACATGCTTTACATATGCCAAGAAATCAACTCTATTGGTTGGAAATTGTGATTTCCTCATAAACTATCAAAATTTTGTCCCTTAGCCAACATTCTATTCTGACACTTTATCATCACTAGGTTACTTGGTCCCTACTAACATTCTTGTTTAGCACATATACTGACACTTAGTCAATATTGATGCTTGATTGACACTACTTTTTATTGGCTTATATTGGCACTCGATGGACACTAACATCACTCGGTGTCTATTACAAGTTCCTTAATCTTCTACTCTATTGCTAGGTTAAACCTATATATTTGGTCAATATTTGACCATTTCTTCAAGGTTTTAGTACAATTATCTTCTTCACTTGTAACATGATTAAACAAATACTCTATCTTGTCAAGATTTCACTACTCAAGTGCCAATTGTAATCTCTTCTCATAACTCAACCTTTCCTCTACGTATTATTTTGGTGTCCAACTTCTCAAACCCTCTTCATCAATTATCTAGATATAGAAATCAAATTATATAGAAAGTTATCTTATCGATAAGATTTGACATCAATGAAAACATTGCAATTGTTCTAATTGTTGTTTCCAACAATCTCCCTATTTGGTATCGATGGCAACACCTCTAGTTACCATGCAATCCAAAACATGTATTGTACTAAGAAAACTCCCTCTATGTGTAGTATCAAATCTTCATTAATATCCTTAGTTTTATTTTGATTCTCATCTCTATGTCCAATAATCTCTATCTTTTAGTTTCATTATGACTCTCATCCATAAAGCTTTGATATACCATTCATATTCTCCCTCTATCATATCAGATCATGAAATTAATCAAGTTCTTTTGTATTGACAGCAATACCTTGCAAACAAATGCCTTGAATACATTCTTCCTCTTTCTAATTCAATTTTTCATGGTAATTGACAAACTTCTCCCTCTCTAATAAAATGCAAAAGATGCCTTATCTATCTCATGCATCTTGTCCATGTAGATATGTTCATGTTAGTATTGAATTCTCCTTTACCATCTATGTATGACTAATAACATGATTTTGTCCTTTTTCCTCCACTACTACTTTAGGCAACTCCTAATGTAGGACTACTTGCATCAACTTGTAAGATATTCTAATCAATACATTTGATGGAGAGCTCCATCTAGGCTTAAGTATCCTTGTCTATGTGAATTATCCTTAATTTATCTCTTAGATATTCATGAGCATCCTTAGGTAAAGCTTTAGTGAAAATATCAGCTATTTGTTCCTTAGTATTTTTATACTCAAATCTCACTTCTATGTCTTGAACTATCACTCTCAAGTAATGTTTCTTAATAGAAATATGCTTATTCTTTGTATGCATTATAATATTCTTTGATGTATTTATAGCACTAGTGTTATCACAATAGATAGCAATTGGATCGATGATCTCTTCCTTCATACCTTTCAACAATTGCTTGATCCATATGATATTTGGACAATTCACTGCTACTAACACATACTCAGCTTTAGCTATTGATTGAGAAATGCAATTTTGGTTCTCTCTTGTCCATGAAACTAGACTCTTTTTAGAAAGAAATTTCCTTTGCTTGTGATTTTTCTATTATCAACATTTATTGCCCAATCTAAATCAATGAACACTTTCAGTTCAAACTTATCATTCTTCTTGTAGTATAATCCATAGCCTTATATTCCTTTTAGATATATAGTATCATTTTCACTATCATCATTTGATTCTCCTTATGGTTTCTAGAAAAAAATTCAACTATCCCAATTGCTAATGCAATACCAGGTGTGTTGTGAACAACATATTGTAGTTTTCTAATCATTGATCTGCACAATGTCTAGTTCACATCAAAAGATTCATCTTTTTTTTTTAAATTATGTCCTATGGCTATAAGTATGATAATTAGTCTTGAATATTCCATTCCAAAAAAAATTAATATCTCCTTAATGTATTTTGATTAAGTAAAGAAGATCCCTTGCTTCATTTGATAAAATTGTAAACCAACAATGAATTTGATCACACCAAACATAGACATTTAAAATTCCTTCTTCATCTCATCTACAAATGATTTGCATAATTATTCCTTTCCTCCAAATATGATATCATCAACAAATATTTCATCTAGAAATACCTCTTTTTTACTAGTCTTCAAGTATAGATTTTTGTTATCACTAGTTCTAGCAAAACCAATTTTCACTAAATAATTGTGCAATATTTCATGTCAATCTCTAGGGGCTTGTTTCAAACCATATAATTATTTGTGCAACTTACACACAATATTCCTCTTTCTTAGGCCAATAAATCCTTTTGTGTTCTCTATATAGATTCTTCAAGTATTCCATTAGAATGTATAAGATTTTATATCCATTTGGTATACATTAAATTTTGAATGAAGAACAACATTCTAAATGAAGAAGCCAGAGGATTGAAGAGAGAACATGAAATATAACTAGTAAGGAAATGTAAAGTGACTAAATAGAAAAATGAATATGAAGAAGTAAAATTCATGGTTGAAGAATACAAGAGAAAAATGGCTACTAGAATTGAAGAAAGGTCATTTGATGTGCAAAAGCTTACAAAAACTCAACTGGACATGATGAATTAGTCGATACTTGCAAATCAAGAACTGAATAGAAAAGACATGGAGATTGAAAGTCTAAGATCACAAAGTGACCAACTATGGAATGAGTTAAGATCTAAGAAGGAACTCTTAGAAAGGATGAAAAAACCTAATGAAGTTGTCAAATTCTTTGAAGAGCTAATGATATCACCAAGAACACCTAGTGATGCCTCTGGACCAGGACTTAACAAGAACTAGTCATTTTCTAAAGAAGGAGAATCATCCAAGAGTGGAGATAAAATAAATGGAAAGCCAAGGAACTAACCTACAAGCTATCATTATGTAAAACTTGGATATACAAAAAAACATCTACATGAGCAAGATTGGTAAGCAAAATCCTAAGCCTAAGTCTATTGGTAACTATTTTAATTGTAATAAATAAGGTCAGTAATAACATGAAATTAGATCAAAGGTTAGAAACACACCTATTGCACCTAGATTTGAAGGATATTGTTAAAACTATAAAAAGTATGGACATCAAGCACATGAATGTAGATCAAAGCTAAAATCAGTCTAGACATGCAAAAGACAAATTAATGCACCAAAGAAAGGTCACTCCTACAATTGGGATTACAAAACATTGTATAGTTTTCATTATTATGGATAATATGGAAATTTTCAAGAAAATTTCATATGAACACACTTCAGGGGAAATTATAAGAAATGGTTCAATAGAAGCTTAGTGTTTTTAAGTTGTCAATATATTGGATATGTGAGAAAGAATTGTAGAACCTAAGCACCAGCACCAAACAATGAACACATCAAAGGAAAAGAAAAAGTAGATGTAAAAATAAATAAAGAAGGAGATGATTCAACCCTCGAAGAAGAAGGTAGATACTGGAAGTAGTGAAAGAAGTAGAGCTAAGATTGCCCAATCTAGTGGAGAGGGTGGTCATACTAACTCAAAATGATCAAGAAAGGTATGTATGGAACTGCCTATTCAAAATTCATATCATAAATTAATTCCTAACATAATGTGTACAAAAGTTCATATTTTTATAAGATAAGATGCATTAGGACAAATTTGAGAAAAGAACCCAAGTAATGAAATTAAATACAGTGTCAGTTTCAAGCATTAGTAACACTATTTGTATTGACTAGGCATTAAAATATGGACCAGATTCCTACAACAATCGAGTTAATGTCTTGGCCAAGTTATGTTGGAAGATTGGGGAGATTGTTGGAAGATTTATTGGAAGCATGAATTTTTATGATATTCCAATGGGTGAGTACTAATATGACGATATGTTACATTCATGATTGATTTTGTCATTGATGTCAACATAGCATGTTTTATGTCTACATAGCAATTTTTTGTGGTATCTAACAGAAGAATAGTGGAAAGATCAAGTTGGTATAGATGGCTAGTTGAGCATAATAACTACTTGAGGTTATGGGAGATACTTCTAAGTATCTGGTATATTTAGTTAATGTCAAAAGAAGAAAGGATAAGTCTAGAAGAAGTTATGTAAGTTTTTGTGATGTCTATTCTAAGATAGAGTTTACAGAGGCATGTTCTGGTAAAATTGGTATATCACTTAGCAGATTTGATATCTAGAGGATCAAGGTTGAGGACATGGAGAAGACATTTTGAGAATGACATGGCTAAGCTAGCTCATCATAATATTACATGTACAAAAAATTATTCAAGTTGCAAGATACAAGATTAAGGTCATCACTAAGTGTAACATGTTCTTAATGTGGTCCTATAATAATTAATTCAAAAGGCCTAACAACTAACTCGGGGAATTTTTTTATGGACTCAGTATAAAGGAAGGACATTTTCCTTTATCATGATATGTAGAAAAATACAAAGTGTGAATATTTGATAAACATCAGAGAGTGCATAAAGTGAAGTTGAGGAAAGTAGTGCAGAAGTGAAGGAAACTTCATTACCAAGGTTTTGTTGAGTGATACGAGGTTTGGTTTTGGATACAAGGTTCATGCCTTAGTCAACAAGGTCTAATAGTGATTTTTCTAGTTGACAAGATAGAGGAAAGGATAGAGGAAAGAAGAAGATAACAGTAAATTATTTGTTTGAGTAGTGAGCTCTTCTTGTAGTTGAAATTGCAGGTTTTGGCAGTGGGATCTTCTTGCATACATTATACCACAACTCCTAACAAGGTTGGCACAACTACTAATAGGGTTGGAATCTCTTGACAAGGATTCAAAGTCTCCTAATAAGGACTCATTGTACTAAATGTTGTAAAAAACTCATAGCAGGGTCTATCCTCTAACAAGGAATATTTATATTAGCACATCATCTTGTGGGCATCATTCCCACTAGGATTCTCCCTCTGATCAAGGGTTTCCCTAGTTATTATATCTAGTGTAATTGTCTATGTGCATCTTTATATGGTCTTGGTGTTTGAAAATGTTACCCGTTTCCAATTACCCTGATGAGAACAAAACAATATCTAGGGGCAGCTAACTCCCATTTTCAACATGCTCACTCAGACACCAGGCCAACTATAAGGCATGACCCTTCTTCTTCTTCAGGCTCTGCAAAACCTAGGTGGGTGAACCTCTTTAGATCTGACTATGTGACCAGTGCAATAACCATATTCAGGATCTATAAAAGCAGATGAAACCCCTAATTCTTCTATGCTTAACCAGGAGATCACAAGCATGAAATAGCTAAGGACATGACTAATGAAATTGGAAAGCTAAGTGCGGGTTATACTTTGAATACCTTTCAACATAAAAGGGAAAATTGACTTAATTATTGAGGAAAGACAGCATGTTCAATATGCAGCAAAACTTTAATGATCCTACAAGCGACCAGTGCCTTATCCATTAGAGCAATCCTACACTCCAGAATTATGCATCCTTGAACATCAATCAACATATAGCATACGTTAAGACATTCATGTTCAGTCTATTCACCTTATGAATTAGACAATAATATCCAATATAACCCATACTTTCTCATGTTCTTTTTAATTGAATCTGCAACCTTTTCTGAAACCACAAGCAATTATATGACTCCTTAAGTCAAAGGCAAGCAAACTTCAAACATACAACTGAGCAATTGCAAATAGGTTCAAGATCTTTGTTCTTGAACATTTAACATTACAAACTCAACAAGAAATGAAACAAAATTATATTGAAATTCAAAACCTTCTGCACATTGTATTTATCTCCTTGAAATAAGTACATCAGGAATGCATAAAACAAGATACAAGATCACACTAGTGTATCAGAACTATCTATGAAATCCATATGCTATTCATACAAGACATGCTAGGTATGTTGTTTTCATAGCCTGAGCAGAGCTCCAAGTGCTAAAAAAATAGAAAACCAACAAATAACACCCCCCCCCCCCCCCCCCCCCTCCTCTTTTTTTTAGCCTTGGGATCTCACTTAAATATTGTGAGATGCAACAAGCTTCAGGCATAGAGAACTGACAAGTGTCCCTTACAAAAGATATCACAAGTTTGTAATGGCAGAAAGAAGAAAAAATGATTAACAGAACATTATGTAGATCAAATATTCTCCTGTAAGCTCCTTTTCTGTTACCACTTTTTGCTGATTCGGCTTTACCACTAATTTGTTGTATTCACAATTGCTAAGACCGCCCTATTAATGACAAAATCAACTTTGAAGAATACACACCAACCTAGGCCCGTGGGTTTTGTCAAGATGACTACTGAATGAGAATCATCTTTACTTCCCACTCTTTACTGATCATGCCAGGCTTTAGAAATAACAGAATCATTGCTTAGCATGCAGTACAGAAGTTGGAAAACAATGTGGTTATTAAAAATAACAAAATAGGGATACTCTGATCCCCAACCACGTCTATTTCCTTAACCAACTTCTTTCCAAAATTTTCCATCCACTGACACAAAAAGGGGGGACACGCACAAAAAGTGAAAAAGACTATACCCAAAGGTATAAAATCTTCTTCACCCTCTACCAAAATTATGCACAGGGTCTCAAATGTTTCTGCTACCCTGGCATCAAACTAAGATGCTTTGAAATTTTTTTTAAAAGATGATGTTTCTGCTGAAAAGGTTTTTAGCTTACAAATTCTACTCCTTGTTCTTCTTACCACCTTGGTGACTTGACTACGACACCTGATTACTAGCTTTCCTCTATCAAAAAACCATACACAGGCATATGAAGCTAACCATTTTCCTTTTCTGAACCATCCTCTAAAAATAAATAAATCATTTTTCAAAGTATCAGTGTCCCAAAACCAACTACTCCCAACAAAAAATCCTTCCACTATCCACACCCTCAGACTTAGTGAAATCTTTAGAAACATCTTTTGAATAAATCAACAAGACTGAGAAATGCAGAGACTATGGTATACAAATTTACCTGAAGCCTTTTCTTTTATCTCTGTAACTTCTGCATTTTATCCTTGAGCCAACTACTAGACACTCATGCCAAATCTACCTCAATCTTAGCAGTAACTTTTTCCATTCAAAGATGACTCACAAATTTCTACTCACACAAGTTGATATTGGGAAAATCTCACTTGTTACACCCTATTCTTTACTTTCACACGTAAAGGTTTTCATGTCTCATTAATGTGCATAATGATACCACCTTCAATAGTAAAATATGCACCATTGATCTTGAAGATCTTATAAGTTGAAACTGTGAGCATGACGGCTTCAAAATCCACTAGGCAAGTTGGTCTGGAATAACCCAATCAAAATTAGCCATGTGTGTAATTTACCTTTTAGTGGGCGCTTCTTGCTTCTAAGAAATGCAAACGTGCAAGAACCACAAATCTGAATTGAATCAATGACCTGAGTCTGTCCCACATGTCACTTTATGCGCTTGCCCAGATTTTGTAACTTCCTCGCATTTTGAAAATGTGGGCCAGCACCCTCTGTTGATCTAAATAAGATCAACGGTTGATGAAGAAAATCCTGAACAACCATTGCACTGTGCCTTTATCACAAAACACGTGACACTTCAAAATGGCATGATTTGGTTAATTGTGATACGGGTCCACAATCCTTTTACCTGCATTATAAAATAATACAGAAATAAAACAATGCAGGCAAACGCTAGCCATTGATGCTGGCTTAGATCAACGGTGATTCAAAATTTCAATAATAGGCGGCCCATCACAATGATCCTGACCGATGAGAAAATACCTTTTATTGCACGTGTTCTGACAAACTTGACTGTGGCATTCAAAACTTTGGCGCCCATGAGATCGTTACTTCCTCACATTTTGGTCCCACTGTGCCACGCGTCATGAAGTGGCATGTCCACAATATTTATCTGCCTCTCATCTTGAAAATGCAGGTATGCCTCATCCATCGATCTCACATAGATCGAAGATGTTCATAACTTGTCCTCATCGCTTGTACGAACATCTCCTTGTGTCTTCATAAGGGACAGATGTTGCTTATGCGCTTGCCTGCATTTTGTAAGTTCCTCGCATTTTGAAAATGCGAGAATGCATGGTTCGTTGATCTAAACAAGATCTACAATCGCCGAGACTTGTATGGTAAGTTTGAACAACAACTTTTTGAATTTAAAAATGTGTAAACCATGATTACCTTGTACTTGAAACAGATTTAATCAAAACATTATTTCAAGTCTGCCTAAGGTTTTAAAAAGGTATGCCCTAAGCAAGAAAATGAGAAGGGGCTAAAGGATTTCAAAGGATGTGGTGGATTTGTATAAAGTAATAGGTTCTTGACTGAGTTATGTATATTAAATGGGGTAGAAAGAAAATTTAGGATTTGTTCAAAATAAGACTTTGTCATATAACTCAGAATGAAAAATTATCATCATGGAAGGCTTAGGCAAACTGCATGAAAAGTGTCAGAGACATTGAATCATCTTAAGGATCTTAAAAGGACAGCCGAGTGCACATTCAATTATGGGCATTCATAGGGCTTAACTTTCTCAAAATTTCAAATAGATGCTCAAAATGGGAATGCAATTTTGAGTGCCAACATATGGTTATTATTTACTTTGGTTGAATGGTTATGTTTGCTTATATAAGATAAATATTTTAATTTTTGGATAACTGATTCACCCCCCCTAGTCATCTTGGTGGACTATTGTTCCTAACAATTGGTATCAAAGCATTAGGTCCTTGAAGGATAAGCTTAGCATCTTTGGGAGATTAGTGGTGAGCAAAGATAGTCCTCAGTTAGATAGTGGAAATTTTGACACAGAACATAGATCCAAATCTAGATAAAGGAAGGTATTGATTTGCTTATGAAAAGAAAGAAAGAAACTATGGGAAAAAAATTCTTGTTGGACATGTAAAGAGTTTGGTCATTTTTCATCTACATGCTCTAAGAGAGTAAGGAAAACTAGAAAGAGTTCACTTTTTGATGAAGATGAAGAATTTAAAGTAAGTATGGAAAGATTCTTGAATGATTGTGATAATAAGCTTGAATTGATTAAGGAAAATGAAGTAGTATAAGAGATAGCTTTGTTAACTATTGTTGATCCAAAGGCTAACCATGAAAATGTGAAATTCATCATTAACAATTTGCAGAATGAGAATTAGATTAAAGAACAAAGATCTAATTCTAGAAATTAAAAAAGAGTTGAGTTGAAGACCCCTAAATAGAATCATATAGTAGAGAGAAGGAATAGGTTAGTTACAGAAGCACCAAGAGTTATGTTAGCAAAGAATGATGTATCCAAGACATTTTGGAGAGAAGTTGTGAATACAGCAATTTTCATATGAACATAGTACAAGTTAGGAAATATATAAACAAGACACCTTATGAACTATGGTTTGGTTACTCACCTATAGTTAAGTATTTTAGAATATTTGGAAGTAAATGTTACATAAAGTGAGATGATGACATTGGAAAGTTTGATGCTAGAAGTGATAAAGGTATTTTTCTTGGTTGTTCATTTAAAAGAAAGGCTTATAGATGTTATAATTAGAGAAGTAAGACTATTATGGAAAGTAGAAATGTGAGAATAGATGAGAAGTTCTTAATACTAGAGAGAATAGTTTATTACAATTTAGATGATGATATTGTTACCAAGCCAAGGAATGATGAGGTATAATTTCTTGAGACTAATAATGATTTGCAGAATGAAGGAGAGCCAAGGCAGCAACAAAGCTTATAACCTTTAATAGAGCCAACAGTTGAGATAAAAACTCCTACTTCAAGAAATAACATGATAAAGAATCACCCATCTAAACAAATCATTGGAAGAAAAGACAAAGGTGTGATGACAAGAAGTAGAGTAAATGAAGAACTATGATTGATATTTGAAGTTGAGCCTAAGAATGCAAATGAAACATGCGAAGATGATTACTAGAAACAAGCTATGAAAGAGGAATTGGATTAGATAGAAAAGAATGAGACATAAGAATTATTCCCCAGACCAGCAAACAAGAATGTGATAAGAAATAAATGGGTATTCAGGAACAAGATGAATGAGTAAGGAGAATTTGTAAGAAACAAAGAAAGATTGGTACGTAAAGGTTATTCATAACAAGAAGGAATAGATTATGAGGAGACTTGTGCTCTAGTGGCTAGAATAGAAGAAGTAAGATTATTCTTATCCTATGTAGCATAGAAGAAATTCATAGTATATCAGATGGATGTCAAGTTAGCATTTTTGAATGGAGAACTTGAAGAAGAGATATACATTGAGTAGCTTGAAGGATGTCCTTTAATAGATGACAAGGACATAGTATGTAGACTGAGGAAAGCATTGTATGGATTGAAGCAAGCACCTAGAACCTAGTATCTGAGGTTGGACAAGCATTTGACAAATCTTGTATATAGAAAAGGTATAGTAGATAGTAATCTATATTGGAAAGAAATCAATGATGGTTTGATGATTTTAGTAATATTTTTTGATGAAATTATATTTGGAAGAAATGATGATGAAAGTAAGAAGTTTGTAGAAGATATGAAGAAAGAATTTGAAATGAGTATGATAGGAGAAATGAAATATTTCCTAGGCTTATAGATTGTACAGAATAAAGAAGGAATCTTTATTTTTCAAACTAAGTACCTAAAGGATTTACTAAAAAGCTTTGGTTTGGAAACATGAAAACCCATTTGAACACCTATGGTAACTGGACACAAGTTATCTACAAAGGATGAAACACCTACTATTACTAGAAGTATAGATCTATGATAGGAGGATTTCAATATCTAACTCACACAAGGATGGATATAGAAAATGTAGTTTGAATTATTGAAATATTCTAGGATGATCCAAGAGAAGAAAATTATACAATAGTAAAAAGGATATTTAGATATCTAAAAGGAACTTCAAAATTTGGATTATGATATGACATATCTAATAATTTTACTCTAAGTGCTTATACTAATATAAATTGGGTAGGTAGTATGGATGACAGAAAGAGTGTTACTGGAGGAGCTTTCTTTCTTGGAGGAAGATTGGTTTCTTGGTTAAGAAAGAAGCATGATTATACATCTCAAAGTATAGCTAAAGTAAAGTATGTTGCAGCAACAAATAATTGCAATCAAGTAATTTGAATGAAGTAGTTGTTGAAGGATATAAGGATAGAAATTATTAAAAAAAAATTTATACATTATAACAACACAGGTATAGTAAATATGTCTAAGAATTTAGTATTGCATTCGAGGACTAAGCACATTTCTATTAAGTATTATATGATGAGAGAAAAGGTTGTAGAAAAATAAATTAGATTGGAGTATGTGAGTGCTAAGGAACAAATTGTAGATATATTCACTAAGTCTCTTCCCAAAGAGACTTTTGAGCATTTTCAAGGTATTCTTGGGGTTATGCCCCTTTGTACATCATAGTAGAAGATACAAGAGTGCATCAGTCTAGTGTAACAAAGCACCATTATTTGTCTAGACTAAATGTTGATGCTTCTTGTATGGTGGAGTATCTATGATAGATAGAGTCATCTAGGACTCTTGGTGATATTTTTTTTAATAGTGTCTTTTGACACTTGAGCTAAGTAAGTATCATTTATTGTAGAGTTTGATGTAGTAGAATTGGTTACCTTTGACATTGATGTCAATGGGGGAGAAGTATTGCATGAAAAACATTATGCTAAAAGGGAGAAATTTGGCATAAGAATAGAATTTGGAATGAAAGTTTGGTATTGAGAACATTGAGGTCTATCAATGGGGGAGAATGATTGATAAAGAGGATTTGAAGACTAATAGTCTTTTTTTGGTATTCTTGGAACTAGATGTTTTTCCTCTATGTTATCATCAATGTCGAAGGGGGATATTGTTGGAAGATTGGGGAGATTGTTGGAAGATTGGTTAGAAGCATGAATGTTGATGATATTCCTATGAGGGAGTAATAATATGATGATATGTTACATTCATGACTAATTTTATCATTGATCTCAACATAGAATGTTTTATGTCTACATAGCAGTTTTCTGTGGTATCTAACAGAATTACAGCAAAAAAATCAAGTTGATATGGATGGCTAGTTAATCATGATAACCACTTGAGGTTATAGGAGATATTTTTTAGTATCTGGTATATTCAATGAACATCAAAAGAAGAAAGGATAAATCTAGAAGAATTAATGTAAGTTTTGGTGATGTTTGTTTTGAGATAGATTTTATAGAGGCATATTTTGTTAAACTTGGTATATCTTTTAGCAGAGTTGATATCTTGAGGATTGAGGTTGAGGACATGGAGAAGACATTTTCATAATAACATGGCTAATCTTGATCATCATAATATTATGTTTACAGAAAGTTATTCAAGTTGCAAGGCAAAAAATTAAGGTTATCACTAAGTGTAACATGTTCTTAATGTGGTCCTATAATAATTAATTGAGAAGGTCTAACAGTCAACTCAAGGAATTATTTTATGGATTTAGTATAAAGGAAGGACATTTTCCTTTATCATGATATGGAGAAAAATGCAAAATGTGAATATTCAATAAATAGCAAAGAGTGTAGAATACTATGTTGAGTAGAGTAGTGCATAAGTGAAGGAAACTTTATTACCAAGGTTTTGTTGAGTGATCTAAGGTTTGGTAATTGGATCCTAGGTTTTAGACCTAGTCTACAAGGTTTGACAGTGATTGGACTATTTGATAGGATAGAGGAAAGGATAGAGGAAAGAAGAAGATAACATTAAATTATTTTTTGAGTAGTGATCTCTTCTTTTAGTTGAAATTACATGTTTGAGCAGTGGGCTCTTCTTGCATACATTATACCACAACTCCTAATAGGGTTGGCACAACTTGAAATAGGGTTGGAATCTCCTAACATGGATTTAAAGTCTTCTAACAAGGACTCATTGTACTAAATGTTGTAATAGACTCCTAACAGGGTCCATCCTCTAACAAGGAATATTTGTATTAGTATATCATCTTGTGAGCATCATTCCCACTATGGTTTTCCCTCTAATCAAGGGTGTCCCTAGTTAACATATTTGGTGTAATTATCTATATGCATCTTTATAGGGTTACTATTTACTTTGGTTGAATGGTTAAGTTTTTTTAAAGCAAATAAATAATTGAATTGTTAGATAACTTATTCACCCCCTCTCAGTTATCTTGGTGGACTATTGTTTCTGACAAGTTAAATGGTACTAACTGAGTTGCATAGTGGAGACCAAGTTTTAAAAGGCGTAATAATGACTGAGACAAATTCCAACTAATGAAGTACATAGTTTTTATGAGTGTCCTAATTTGAATGAATAAAAATATATAGTGAGATTTGTAAGTATTTTACACACCTTGCATTGGATTTCAAGATTATGGGTGAGTTGAGAAAATTATGAAGTGATTCTAAAGGAAATTGTGAACAAATTTTTTGGTGAAGTACGATTGAACATTGATTTTTATAAGTGTTAAGGTACTGAAGAAGTGAATCTTAAACCCTAAATGAACTCATGGCATCTGGATCAACATCAACAGAAAATAATTAAGGTAAAGAGGTTAGTAATGTTCAATTGGTGAAAACTGACACTTGTCCTCGAGCCAAATATTGAGTTGTTCAAAATATTTCTATAAAAGGAGATTCAATGGGTGCTTTATCATCAATATAACCTAGGGTTATTATGATACATGATGTACAAAACTTCTATATTTGTAAGATTAATTCAATTGGAGACTATGAGATTCTAATGGCTTGTGATAAATTGTGTGACAAATGAATTTTGAAAGATGAATTCAAGATTGTAGACAAGAAAGGGTAAACACTTTTCCTAGATTATCCAAGAAATTTCAAAATTGAATGGACTAAGAAAGTGTTGAGCCAAATTCATGATATGGAATTATGGTTGGAGAATGGGCTGATGAAAATTACAAATAAGATTATACATAAAGTCACAATTTATCCCACATTTGAGAAGAAGAAGACCATGAGATGCTAGAGAAAAGAAGATATTCAGGAAAACACCAAGGTTGAGTGGAATGGTCATGGCATGATGATTTCAAGTATTATAGATCCATTGATTTTTTCTGTACGAGTGATTGCACATAAATTTTACCATTCAATTGAACTAAACAATGTGTCATTTATGGCAATAGATCAAGCTTGGAATATTATGATGAAAGATCATGACTATGATCTTACCAAGCTCCATTAGTTGTAATTGGTAGAAAACCTTTAATCAATCAAGAATGAAAAGAACTCTATGTGTAAGTTTGGATCATTGATAATGTTCATCTTCTTTTTTGTTAAAATTTATTTTCCTATTATCAGTATTATTGTGTGGGAGAAAGGAAAACTTGTTACTAGACAGATAAGTGAACATATTGCAAATTTGGGAGACACTTTTAAGAATACATTGGATGGATACTTTGATAAGTTTAAATAGAAGATGAGAAGTAGAACAAGGATTCCTAAATCCTTAGTAGAAAAATATTATAATGATGTGTGTTTTCTAGTGGACACAGATTACACATATATTTAAGAAGTTAAGCCAAGGGTTGTTTGGCTTAAACCATTTTCTTATGAAATTGATATTGATGATGTAAGTGCAATAATTATTGCATTTCTTGCTGATGATATTGATGCAAAGGTTGAGCCCTTTGGAAAATATGAGGAAGAAAAGGCAAGGATAACTATAGATGTTAATATTTCTTCATATGATAGAAAAGGGAAGAAGATGATAAAAGACCTAGAAGAGAAACTAGGAAAATAGGTTAAAGGTGAAGGACCTTTAATGATTACAAAAGGTATTGGTGAAGACAAAGAAAGTGATGAATGCATAGGAAGAAGAAGAAAGTGTAGAGAAAAAGTTTAAAGCCTTAGTACATGTTTCACCATAAAAAAGGAAGGCAAAGAAAGTCAAAATTATAGGGGCTAAAATAAAAAAATATGTAAATAAATCTATATCTAAACCCCTCTCTCCTCCTACACCAATCAAACTGAGAATCAATGTAGCTACATCAACTAGTTTTGAGACACCTTTGAAAAAAGGGGTTGCCAAAATTACAAAACCAAATGACAGTTCAAGTGGCAAAATTAGTACAAAGAGAAAATTGTTATCCACTCAAGATCAACCTCAATAGAGGAGAAGAAGATTCATTGTACAAAAGGATGATGATGAAGATAATGTAGACAAGACAGAGTTAGATGAACCTAGTCATTGTTGAGTTGTAGTACATACAAGGTCTAAATAAATTGATGAGGTATGTGACGACATTAGAAATTTTGCAAGCCTATCTAGTTTTAAGTTCATAAAGTATGGAAAACTAAGTACAATAGATAATATTAAGGTAGAAGAACTCATGTTAGATATGATGGCTAACTTTAAGACTACACCTATAGAGATAGTTATTAATATTCCTAATGAGTCGTATACTATAATTGATGCCAAATGGCAACATGCAATAAAGACTGAGCGGTAGCTTAGAGAAGGAGTATTAGCAAACATAATGCCTCAATTATCAAACAAGAAACTTACAAAAAAATTGGAGAACTATAGGAATAATTTTTTTCTAAGTATAGAGCATTTTTGTTCTTGCAATAGAAGATTGAGGATGTTGTAAAACAAAGTGCATTAATATGGAAGAGCATTTTTGGTTTGACCATTGGAAAGGAAATTCGTAAGGATGATAAAGGTAAGGGCATTGGAGATGCTAAATTAGATAATGAGAAGGATGTGTACAATGACCTTTATACACTTGAAGGAGCTATCTAACAAAAGATAAAGGAGATTGAGAAAGATATTATGATAATAAAGGATGTACACACTGATGATAAAAAAAAAGGTGTGTTGAGCTTAGAAGAAAAGGGTAATTTGTCCCTTGTTCATTCAACCACACCTAACACTCCAGTATTGTAGAAAATAAAGGACTATCCTAAGTTAGGAGAGATACTAGTTTAAGTTGTTGATTTTAATGCACATATCCAAAATAATAATTTAAAAACTCCAACAAGCATCCCAAAAAAAAAACATTGGTAATTAATGTTGAGGAGCTAGAGAAAGAAAAAGAATCTACCAAGGAACCAAAAGAAAAGATAGAGAAATAAAAAGAGTGTAAGGTATATTTTTCTACTACATATTAGTAAGGACCACAATCTTAGGACCTCTATCTAAGGGAAACAAGGAGACTCAGCCAAAAGAAAATGAGAAGGAAGAAAATAAGATTAATGCATCATAGACAAAGTTGAGTGTGAGATCTCACACTCCACCCCCAACAACTTTAGATTCCACATTTGCACAACAAGTGCAAGTCCCTATAGTACAAATCATGCCAAGTTATATTAATTTGGCCTCTATAATTGATGTTCAAGAT
This sequence comes from Cupressus sempervirens, assembly GCA_028749045.1. Taxonomy (NCBI): domain Eukaryota; kingdom Viridiplantae; phylum Streptophyta; class Pinopsida; order Cupressales; family Cupressaceae; genus Cupressus; species Cupressus sempervirens. The sequence goes on along the minus strand of CM053783.1, from coordinate 642,538,269 downwards.
AGACTAAGTGGTGAAACCCCTTCACCCACTCAAATCATACTTGTGTCAAGTAGAAGCACACCCAAAAAGAGAAAAGGGAAGAAGAAGAAAATAAGTTTTCTAGGTCAAATTTTTAACTTGGATGAACTTATTGAATTACCATATTAGGATTTCAAGAATCTTTCATTTAAGAAAATTTCCATATTGCAAGATATTTTGGCAAGAAAGAAAAGACAAGAAGAAATGAGGAGAGAGAAATAACAAAATAAAGTGTTGTATGATATAAAAGATATATTTGTTGATGCATTTGACACTCATCATATTGATGAATAAGCTCCTATTATCTCATAGTCAGTGAAAATTGTTGAAAAGGTAAACATTGAGGATATAGAAACAAATTAAAATTAATGGCATGATCAAAAAAGAAGTTTGAGAAGAAAGTACTCAAGAAGGTTTCTGGTGTAATTGCATTGAGGAAAGTTGAACTATCAACATTGGTACATAATCTAGAAGAACTTTTAATTAAAATACAAGGTGTGTACAACACTCTTTGTGATGTTCCTAGATTCATAAATGAATATCAAGTTAGCATTCAAAAGATTGAGAGTTATTTAAAGTCTTCAGGGAACTCTATCTCTCAATATGTGTGATCAAGTTCAATGCATTACAAACAACAATTGTTTGTACAAGGGAGGCTAGCAGAGCTACACATAGTAAGATAGCCAAATGAGGGATAAACTTGTCTCCATACAATCTATGCTAATACCTCATTTGAAAATATTGTTGTGTGAGTTATCTTTAGTAAAGTATTTAGTACAATCACCTCACAATCTTTCTATTGTTGATAGCTTGACTGAGTTGGTTGAAATTTTGGAGATCAAGATTCAACTTTTAAAATTAGTTAGAACCACATGGGATCATATTCTTTCCATGAACATCCAAACTCACAAGCCATTTATTGATAAGTATTATTTGATTCCATCCTCCCAAACCCTGCAAGAAACATAAGTGAAAAAATTAAGGGGGGCAGAAGAAGAATTTATTTGAGAGACATGATCAATAAAATCATAACATTCAAAGAACATATGAATATCAAAAGACAAATAAAAGGTATGAAAAATCTAAATTAGACTCTTTGAGTCATGTAATATATGTAATATGTGAATGAGTATGTTGTAAAAATTTGTTGTAGTCCTATATGGACCGAGTTATAGACATAGTGGGGTACTATCATTTTTTAATTATACTATAATAATGTAATCATGACAAAGTATGTTAGCCACTAATGTCAAAGGGGGATATTTTTTATCTCTTTTATTTTTTTTTACTAGTGTCAAACACTTAATCATATAGAATTCAAAGATGGTCATCACTACGATGGAGTCACTCTATATAGGTTGAGTTATATTTGTTTAGACTTAAAAATAATCTTGTATGTGTTGAGCTCTATCAGACTTGAGAAATTATATGGTTACTCAGTATCACTATGTAAATTGAGTTTAGTGTATGCTGAGTAAAGAAGAGTGAGTTGATTCCAAGTCATACAGAAGGCATCAAGCTAGTTGAGGCTGAGCGTCACCAAGCATAATAGTTATGACCAAGTTTTAAAAATTGTATGAGTCAAGTAACACAGTTTGAATAAGAATGTTTGAAATGGCACAAACTTTGATGTAAACCATTTTGGGCTAACATGTAAATTACATTTAATGATTATAGAGTTTTTTATAAAGTTTTTTACATGTAGATCACTTATTTCTATGAAGGAAAGTTAACCAATTAGATTAAGAGGAAAGAAAGGAAGCATCCAGATTGTTTATAATATTCTAGAAGACTCTATAGATGTCTATTTAAGGGAAGATCCAAACCCTATTTTGTAATGATGTGAAGTGTTGTGATTGCATATGCAAAGGAACTGTATTTGGAGGATACTATAAATTTTTTGAAGTAACAGAATATAGCAATCGAGTGAAGCAGTGAAGAGAAAAAGAGAAAATATATCATGTAGGAGACTAGATCATTGGAAAGAGAAGATCTGTAATCAACATTGTGAGTGCAAACCAAAGGATCAGGTACTGATATATTTTAGCAATTGAATTAGGATAATATTTTTAATAGAGTTTCTTAATAGGCATAAATAAATCTCTTAAAAGAGTTCTTACTTCATTTTAATTTTTAAATCCTTTAATTAAGCTAGACCTAACAGTAGTGTAAATATCTTAATAGGACATACCCCTCATAAGACAGTATTAGTGAACAGATTGTCCTTCGAGAAAATGTGTGCAAATCTAACCCTGAATGCCCAAGTGAGAGAAAAAACTAACACCAACAATTGGATAGGTTATCATGGATTGATAACCTTCCTCTAAATTATTATCAAGTATAGATCCCCATACAAGATGTTCAATGAATTAAATGTGGGTTTTTTTAACAGAAAGCACAAAAGGATATCAAATATCTACCCATAAATATAGCATAGATATGAAAACCTATACTACTGCATAGAAAGAAAGCAAAGAACAACAAGTGACACAAAGTTCATTTGCTGAACACTGCATTGTGCAATGAGGACAAAACTGTGTCATTCATCTCCCTGAGAGGACTAAAAATCAAACCCTTGGAGGGTATTTTGAAATGTCAATGTAATAAAGGAACAATAAGAACACACTGTAATTACAAAGAAAACTGGAAATGACTCAAAGTCCAAATTCAGTGGAAGGAAAAATACATTATCATCAAAGTCTAATATGTTTAACCTTCAGCCTCCCTTCTCTGACTGTAAAAGATTACAAAGCCTCTTTCACACATTACAATCTGATCATTATTCAAAGAAAATAGAAACTTTCCCTACAATATTACATTAAACACCAAAATTTAATCTTCATTTCAAACACAAAGTTTTGAAAAGAAAGAAAATCTCTCCTGCTCTGCCTCTCCCTGTCTCCCAAGGAAATAAAAATGATTTTGCAAGATCTCCTCCCTACCTAAAGGCCAAAGTCTGCAGCCTAGAAGAAAAACCTGCAAAGAGAATTGGAACCCCCTCTATATCTTACCTTCTCAATTAAATAGAATTCTACAAGAATCCCCTTTTCAGTTCCTGTAATTGCTTCTTGCCAGCTGTTTCTTTACACATTCCTAGGAAGTTTTTCATTTTCCCTCATCGGCTTACTTTCATAAAATTTATTAAAGTTTATTCTCACCAATAATAATCCTTTTCAAAGTTATTTCGGTGACTTTTCAGTTTTACAATATTTCCCTATGTGAGAGTCTCCAAAGATTATTAGCCAAAGTTCTAACACCTTCATGTGGCTGTATCTGCTTTGGACAAGTGTACATAACTAATTAACAAGTATCAATTAATGATTTTGGATTACATTTCTTTGGATATAATATTAAATTTTATATCTTTGCAAATTCATGGCCCCTATGACATACTCATGCTGACAGGTGGCACTTGCTGGTGATGATGTTCTATCATGGTTTTATAACTACCATTGATAGTTTTGATAGTGTCCCACTCAATCAGTCATAACTCATTAACCAGGAATGAGTTTGAAAATTTCTTTATTCAAATTATGCATAACTTGCCTCTTAGAATCATATTTGAAATTGGGCCAAATCCAACAATTTGATTGGAAGTTATGGCCCCTGCACTAAGACCCAATTTGGTCGTTTGCATTCTGTAATTGTTAATTGCTGATCTGATAGAGGTGTAAATAGAAACCTATAACTTTTGATCCTAATGTAATATGACAAAATTCTTTGGTGAAGATTTAGAAAACTAGGTTTTCCAAGAAATATATAAAATTTAGCTAGATCCAATAGTTAGATTGGGATTTATGACCTCTTAAATATGACTATTTGTTTGTCATTAGAGCATCCAAAATTTGCATGAGATGTATATCTGCCTGTTCTCATTACAACCAATCACCATAGTGCTTTGTCGCGTGACCTTTATGTAACATTGATATTGAAAGTAGCTCAGGAATAATATATCATCAAAATTTCAACTTATAGATGATCACAAATTACTCCTTGTGTTTCAAGATGTTTGGCATCGAGCATATACTCTCTATATTCCTGTAACCCACCTCAGCTCCACGATTCTGATTTTGAACTTTGCTAAGTCAACTGATTTGCATTTCAAACCCTGAGTTTGAATTATTCTTGTATTGAACCTATAGGATGGATCATTTGAAACACTAAACCATTTTGAACTACTTTGAACTACTTTGAACTTCAGTTCAAAGTGGTTCAAAGGGGTTTAACATCTGAAACTAAATTCTGAAAATGTGAAGCTTCTTGTGAAGTCCTCTGAACTTGGATTAAATGATCCTTATACCTTTTCTCTGAATCATTGAACTTTAAAACCTTAAGCCTTATCTGAGTCTACATGTTGAACCAACAAACCAACTTGGACCTCTAAACCATTGAACTACTTTGAACTACTTTGAACTTCATTTCGAAGTGGTTCAACAACTCTAAACTTGAAGCTTTGAAATTGTGACCATATCAGGTACTAACAGGGGCTCTAACTGCAGGACTGATTTTGATGCAAAATCAAAGAACTCTAGTAATCTCTAGGAAAATAATAGTGCATTATTCATGGGCAAATAGAGTCAACAAGAAGAGAAGACCAGGAGCTACCTGTAAAGAGGGTGGAGGGGAGCAGGGCAACACCAACTAACCAAAACCAACAACAAACCAAAACTACCAGCAAGCCTGAAGCTTGTGCATTATTCCAAACTACACTACGCACAACAAAAACTTATTTAAAATATTTACAAAGGTAGGAAAAGAAACCTACCATAAAGATCGAAAGAAAGAAGAAATTAAGTGAATCCATTTACCGATTGAGAGAAATAGGAGCCTTTTCTAATCAGCAAAGCGTACCTCAATAGAATAGCTCCAAACCATTTCTTGATGATGACTCCTTCAATGCAAAACTTCAGATTGTCAGTGTGCATGCATATATGGATCCAACATTCTTTCCTAAAAAACCACAACTCATCATAGTGCTCTCCTTCACTTAAGAATTAATTTCCCACATGGGCATGATTTGCTTCCACCTTAAGCTGAAAAACATGAAATGAAAAAGCCTCACCAAAAGATGATCTGCAATCCTTAGGAATATTTTCATGTAGATTCAATTCTTGTGCATGGTCATGATCAGTTTGTAGCCATAATGATACCTCCTTCAGCATAGGATCAGCCCTTGGATGTATATCTCCTTCACCTCTTTCAAGAAACCAACTGTCATCAATCATGCCACAAATCCCATCCCTTTCTCTTTTCAGAATGTCATCACATATCTCATCATTTCCTTTGCATTCCAAATCAATGACATTATGTATAGATGAATGAGAAGGGAATTTTTCAATACATGCTTCATTCTGGAACTCATTTGAATAGGTACCTAAGGTATGATCAGGAAAATGATCCAGCTTATTGATGGCAAAGACATACCCATAGTTTCTTCTTCTCTATAGATGAGATTTTCATGTGGTGTTTCAAAAAAAATTTCACCTGGCTGGGGGCTATCGAAAAATTTTTCATTATTCAAGTGTGAATCTTGAAATTGGAAAAGAGGATTTTCTTTGATAGAAGTATTCTCATCAAACCCCATCGGCCTGAAAAGTGGATTAAGGTGACTCCAAAAAAATTTATCCTCATCAGTGTATGACACCTTACTATCAGCACAAGTTTCAAAAGAAGAATATGATATAACTTCAGCATCACATATGACAGACTCTTCGACTTGCTGATTACAATTTTCAAAATATAAAGAATCATCCATATTCATTCTTTCAGTGAGACTAAACTTATGAATAGTGTTATGAAAATCTTTACCATCTGGACCATTTGAAACTAGATAACATTCCATACCTATGGATTTGGGAGATCTAGTCTCTAGGTTGAAGAAAGATTGTGGCAAAATCCTGTTACCTGAATTTATGAGCTCTTTACCATTGCTTTGCTCCTCTTTATCGTTTTCAATATGCACGTAGCAGAATCCTGACATCTTTAAAGCACCATCTTTAGCCAACAAGGGTCTTTTAAATTCTCCACCATTAAAGATTGTTAGATTCTAAAAATGGGCAACCTTGGGAGTAGGTTTGGATTCTTCTAAAATGCGCTTCTTTTTTGTAACTTCTTCATCCATGTATTTTTGTTGTCCATAAAGGTATTCTTCCATTGGGGGATTCTTTATAGATTTAATACCACTAAGAATTAAGGCATCATCTAACTTGATTGCTTCTTTTTGCACATTTACCAAATTTTGCGTTCCAAGGCATTGTAACCAAAACTTGACTTCAACATCCATAGCAGAAATAAAGAAGCATACCTAATTTTTTTTATTTGGTTGGTTGGTTAGAGGAATTTTAGCAACAATTCAATTAAATCTATCAATGAACTCCCTTACATATTCATCATTTTTCATTTGAATTTGCAAAAGATTTACCAATAATTGATGGGAATTGATTGTGGGCTAAAACCTTTCAAGAAATCTCTGCTCAAGATCATCCCAAGTTGCAATGCATCCATCTTGCAAATGCTGAAACCATTCTATAGCTTTTCCAATGAGGCTTTGGACAAATAATCTGACAAATACATCTTCTTCCTGCACACCAAGAATCTCGCATGCAACAATAAATGCTTTGATATGATCAATCGGATCTTGTGTTCTGTCTCCATGAAACTTGGGAAGGAATTTTGATGACCTTTTTGGTAAGGTTGAATATTGGGCCAAGGCAAATGGTCCCATTTGAACACCCCATGGTTCAGTTACAACTGCTACCATAACACAAACTAAAACTCCACAATCAAAGATTCATCGGGTTAAAAATGTAGAGTTGCCAATCTCCTGCACATAGAGATAATCATAAAACTAAGGAAATAAAGGTAGGCACTTAAATCTTTGTTTTGAGTCCCCAGTAGAGTCAAAAAAAATCTATTAGTGAACAGATTTTCCTCTGAGAAAATGTGTGCAAATCTGATCCTGAATGCCCAAGTGAGAGGACAAACTAACACCAACAGTTGGATAGGTTATCATGGATTGATAACTTCCTCTAAATTGTTATCAGGTATAGCTCCCCATACAAGATGTTCAATGAATTAAATGTGGGTGCTTTTACTAGAAAGTACAAAAGGATATCAAATATCTACCCATAAATATAGTGTAGATACGAAAACCTATACTACTACATAGAAAGAAAGTAAAGAACAACAAGTGACACAAAGTTCATTTGCTAAACACTGCATTGTGCAATGAGGACAAAACTGTGTCATTCATCTCCCTAAGAGGATTAAAATCAAAGCCTTGTAGGGTATTTTGAAATGTCAATGTAATAAAGGAACAATAAGAACACATTGTAATTTCAGAGAAAACTGGAAATGACTCAAAGTCCAAATTCAGTGGAAGGAAAAATACATTATCATCAAAGTCTAATATGTTTAACCTTCAGCCTGCCTTCCCTGACTGTAAAAGATTACAAAGCCTCTTTCACACATTACAATCTGATCATTATTCAAAGAAAATAGAAACTTTCTCTAATATATTACATTAAACACCAAAATTTAAATTTCATTTCAAACACAAAGTTCTGAAAAGAAAGAAAATCTCTCCTGCTCTGCCTCTCCCTGTCTCCCAAGGAAATAAAAATGATTTTACAAGATCTCCTCCCTGCCTAAAGCCCAAATTCTATAGCCTAGAAGCAAAACTAGCAAAAAGAATTGGAACCCCCTCTATATCTTACCTTCTCAATTAAATAGAATTCTGCATGAATCCCCTTTTCAATTCCTATAACTACTTCTTGCCAGCTATTTCTTTACACATTCCTAGGGAGTTTTTCATTTTCCCTCATCAGCTTACTTTCATAAACTTTATTAAATTTTATTCTCCCCAATAATAATCCTTTTCAAAGTTATTTTGGTGACCTTTCAGTTTTACAATATTTCCCTATGTGAGAGTTTCCAAATATTATTAACCAAAGTTCTAACACCTTCATGTGGTTGTATCTGCTTTGGACAAGTGTACATAACTAATTGACAGGTGTCAATTAATGATTTTTTATTTCATTTCTTTGGATATAATATTCAATTTTATATCTTTTCAAATTCATGGCCCCTATGACATACTCATGCTGACAGGTGGCACTTGCTGGTGATGATGTTCTATCATGGTTTTATAACTACCATTAACAGTTTTGATAGTGTCCCACTCAATCAGTCGTAACTCATTAACTAGGAATGATTTTGAAAACCTCTTTGGTCAAATCATGTGTAACTTTCTTCTTATAAACATATCTAAAATTGATCCAAATCCAACAGTTTGATTGGAAGTTATGGCCCCTGCACTGAGAACCAATTTGGTTGTTTGCATTCTGTAATTGTTAATTGCTGATCCGATAGAGGTGTAAACAAAAACCTATAAATTTTGATCCTAATGTAATATGAAAAAATGCTTTGGTGAAGATTTAGAGAACTAGGTTTTCCAAGAAATATCTAAAATGAAGCTAGATCCAATGATCATATTGGGATTTATGACCTCTTAAATATGACTATTTTTTTGTCATCAGAGCATCCAAAATTTGCATGAGATGTATATCTGCCTATTCTCATTACAACCAATCACCATAGTGCTTTGTTGCATGACCTTTATGTAAAATTGATACTAAAAGTAGCTCAGGCACAATATATCATCAAAATTTCAACTTATAGATGATCACAAATTACTCCTTGTGTTTCAATATGTTTGGCATCGAGCATATACTCTCTGTATTCCTGTAACCCACCTTAGTTCCATGATTCTAATTTTGAACTTTGTTGAGTCAACCGATTTGCATTTTGAACCCTGAGTTTGAATTATTCTTATATTGAACTTGTAGGATGGATCATTTGAAACACTAAAACATTCTAAACTACTTTGAACTACTTCAAACTTCAGTTGGAAGTGGTTCAAAGGGGTTTAACATTTGAAACTGAATTTTGAAACTGTGAAGCTTCTTGTGAAGTCCTCTGAACTTGGATTAAATGATCCTTATACCTTTGCTTTGAATCATTGAACTTTACAAACTTAAGCCTTATCTAAGTTTGCATGTTGAACCAAAAAACCAACTTGGACCTCTGAACCATCGAACTACTTTGAACTACTTTGAACTTCAGTTCAAAGTGGTTCAACAACTCTAAACTTGAAGCTTTGAAATTGTGACCATATAGGGTACTAACAAATAGATAATCATAAATGATCACATTTTTATCCCTAATATACTAACTTCATTACTATAATAATGAATATTTGTGGGTGTCATCCCTACCCTATATTTATCTTCACCTTGGAGGGTTTCTGTGTAGCCAAAATCTCATGTATTATGGGATTACTTTTAAGCTTATGGATGTGATGAGTAGTTATATTTATCTTAGCATTACAAATTTAAGGTTATGATATTCATGATCTAGATATTAGATGGATTAGGTAGTGAATACTCTTTTAAGTTTTTATTTTATTTTAAGAATAAAAGTTGCAGTGATCCTAATTCATTCCCCCCCACCTTAGTTTCTCACTTTTCTAATAAACTTTCAACTTTTCAACAATTGGGTCTCTCTAAATTTGTTATTGACCCTAGATGCAAGATCATTATCAAAGCTTATGATGAAGTTAGAAGTTCTTCCAAGGTTCTCCTTGTGCTACCTATTCAGGTTGGTCAAGTGGAAAAAGATGTAGTATTCAAAATTCTTGACATTCTACTTGTATATAACATTTTTTTAGGAAGAACTTGGATACATGGAATGCAAGTCATTTCATCAACTTTCAATTGAAATGAATCAAGTTCCCCTTAAATGGTACAGAAGTATTGATTCCTAGGGATAATTATATGTTAATAAAAATGATCATTACTATTGAATCCCTAAATCCAATTGATAGAACTTCTAATGAAGCTAAAACCTCACTTTTTTATTGTGAAAAAGAAAAAGAAAAATGATGAGCATTGATATGGGAGAGTATTGTTGACATATTATTCAAGTTTTTTATTAGTGACACACACTTATTCAAATTTTGTATGACTACCACGCTCATTGTACAATTTACAGTGCTTTCCAAGTATTACAATTGCTATCGAGTCCTTTGGACAAATCCCAGTGGTTACTGAGTAGATACAGTCAGTGTGAAGTCTAGCAGTTCAAACCAAGAATTTTAGTATTTTTTGAGTTTATCAGTGTAAACTAGGAAAATCAGTTGTTACCAAGTTCCTAGTTCATGTAATGCGAAGCTAGTGTTAACTAATCTTTAGTGTTTACTAAGTTTAGTCATGGTAAATAAGTGATTCAATTTATGTTGAGTTGCACAGTATCTACTGAGTCACCAATGCAGATCAAGTTCAAGAATACTTTGAAGTGATCAGTATGGACTGAGCTTCTACATCTACTGAGTGCATGATGATATTGAGCAATGGAGTCAGTCTTCAAAACCTGAGTGTCTTCATGTGGGTCAACTTTGTAATATGTGTGTTTAGCTTGCATAATGGCTAACTTTGTAATTATGTAATTTGGGTTGGTATATATATGTAATGTATTGTATCATATCCAAGCAATGAAATGTATGAAATAAGAGTATGGATATGAATGTGATCGTGCAAGTAATACAGAAAAAGAAGAGAAAATTGTAAAGGCCATTTCAATATAAGGTGTAGTAGAGTCTCATCTATCATAGAAAGGTGATCAGTACTCAAAAGGAATCTCACTCAGAAAATTTAATTGTAGATCAGAGATCTACTATTTCATCCTAACAGGTGGACCATTCAAAATCCTCTAACAAGGTAGACCTAATAGTTTTTTCATAAATTTTTTTTACTGAGTGCATACTTCATTGTATGTTTGTAAAACCTCTAACAAGGTGGACCTAGCAATCCTAATTGCTCCTAATAGGGTAGATCATTAGAAGTGATCAATGTAAGCCTTAACCAACCATCTTTATGTTGAAGTATTGAAGTTTGTGGGTATCATCCCCACCCTAGTTTTACTTCCTATTTGGAAGGTTTCTGGGTCACCAAATCATTGTGTCAAATTGTTATGGATATGTTCATGTTTTGGATGCAATTAGATCAGATGTGATGAACTAGATACTAATTGGATTACTGTTTTAAGATCTAAAATTGTTAAAGTTTTAGAAGTTACTAATTCACCCCTCCCCTCTTAGTAACTTAGCATAGTCTTGAATATTTCCAACAATTGGTATCAGAGCTTTGTGGTTCTCAAGAGAAAGCTTGATAGCTTGAGCAAAGATCAAGAATTATGGAGATATTCAAACTTGACAAAGCCATTGACAATGAAAAGTTGGATCTGGAAACGGCCATTTCCTAACTCAAGAAAGCAAAGGAGAAACTTTCCCAATCCCTAAAAATAAGAAAGGAACTTGTAAATTAGATGAATTATCATCTCTACATTGAAGAATGAATTGAAGACTTTTTCCCTTCAAGTAGCTCATATGAAGCAAATAATGCAATCAAAGAACTCCTAGAAAAGAATGGTTCATTGCAAAAAGAAGTGAGGAAACTAAGAAGAAAGCAAGAAATCTAGTGAGTAAGACTATATGAAATCATGGAAGAGAAAAAAAAAAAAAGCAAAATTGGAAGCTAAAGATAATGAGATTCAACATCCATCCCTCTAGTAGACTAACTTCATCAATCAGCTCACCAATGCAAATGAAGAAATCATGAACCTAAGATTAGAGAATGAAAGATTGCAAAATGATCTAAATTCTAAAAGGCAACTCAATGCAAGGATGATGAAATCCAAGAAAACATGAATCAGTTGAATGAACAGAATCTCTATAGACAAAAAGGAAAAGTAAGAATTGCATACAAAGAAGAAGGTGAATCATCTAAACAATGTGCTCAAAAGAATCAAAGAGCTACTTACAATCACTATGGTAAGATAGGTCATACATCAAACAAATGTTGGATTAATGGAAAGGCAAAATTCAATGGAAATTTCTACAATTGCAATCAGCAGGGTCATAGGGTTAATGAATGCAAAGAGAAACCAAAATTTGAGGTCAAATGTCATAAATGTAAGAAACAAGGACACAAGGCATCAGAATACAAAACCAAGACATTCAATCCAATAGAGAAAATTGTAAAAGCAATATTTGTTTGGGACTACAATACCTAGTGTAGATGTCATTACTGTGTAGAATTTGAACATATTAGCATGAATTGTGTTAAACATCATATGAGGAAAAGAGATACCACCAAAAGATGTTTCACTTGTACAGAACTTGGTCATCTTGCCAAGAATTGCATGAATACAGGTAGAATTGAAGATAAAAAGAAGGCAAAAGCTGATAACATCTAAAAGCATATGAAACAAAAATGGATTCCTAAGTCTACCAAGGATACTAGTCCAAGCAATTATGGTCAAGTCACTCAAGAATTGGGTGACTCCACCACTTCAAATTAAGTTCTCAAGGGAGAACTAAAACTAGGCTATCAAGATGACATCCAAAATAGTTCCAATTGAAAGGTAACAAAGATTCAAATCTGTATTCAAGATACAAAGAGATCACTAAGCAAGATTAGTATCATTTATCACTAAGTTACCTTCTCTACCAAGTAAGGATGGGTCGTAGACTCTGTCAAGTAAGGTCACAATAGTAAAGACACCTATGGTTACTAAGTATAGAAGACATCGCCAAGTGATCAAAGATGACAATCTATCAAGCATGATGTCAACTTAACTAACTCCATACTAAGCATTAATGAAAAAATTTTATCAAAATGCATGGAATCAAATTCATTTCTTACCGTGAATTTTCAAGAGCTATTGCAAAGAAGCAATTTTTAGTACGATCAAGTGATTTCAGTGAATTTCCTGCAAAATTTTTTTGAAGTTCTTTGAATTTACCAAGTGAAGATGGTATCAAGTAGCAATAAGGTAAAGAAAGGGTCTGACATGTTGGTTAAAGGAGTTGAATAGAAAGTGCCAAATTTCAAGCTTGCACCACATGATTTTTGAAACCCTAGACCCAAGCAGAGCTCAATCCCAAATCCCTCCCAAGGTACTTCTTGTTAATAACATTTGTACTCATTTTAAATGTGTTATTCAAGAAATTGGTACTCTAGAGATGGATGATGGCCTAGGTCAGTTATGTGTTAATGGTGTATTGAAACTAGAGCATCAAAATTTGGAAGCAAAAGGATTAACACATATCCCCCATATACCCTAGGAGTTTCAAATTAAATGGATTAGGTTTATCCTTAGCCAAGTGCATAATAGATAGTTGTGGTTAGAGCTGCCAATTTTGATAATAAAGAAGATGATTCATCAAATCACTGGCCTTCCCATGCTTGCCAAAACCAAAACAAGAAAAACCCTAGGTTGAGTAGAGTTGGAGAAGAAAATCCTAGCCAAATGGGATTCAGAGGTATGAAGATAAGCAGTGTTACAAATGTAGAATTGAAATTTGGAATTCATATTATTGCTCATAAGATATATAGTTCAAGCTATCTTAATAGTGTGTTATGTGAAGTCATGGATTTGGCATATAAAGTGGTTAAAAACAAATATCGTATGACCTTGCTAACCTATTATTGAATAAATTCAACAAAATCAATGAAAGTATTAGAACATCAAAGAACAACCTGTGCAAATTTGGTTCACTGTTAACCTATCTATTCTTTTATATTCAAAAGTATTTCCCATCTAAAGGAACTATAGTCTGGAGAAAAGATGTGCCTATACTTTACCAAATAAATGAGTATATTGGAGAAATGGGTGAAAACTGTAATAGCATCATGGACAACTACTTTGATGTGTTCAAAGAGAAAATGAATAATAGGTTCAAAATTCTAAAGATGTTAGTTGAAGACTACAAGGATGATGTATGCTTCATGGTTGACAAAGATAAGGTATACATTCAGGTAGTAAGGCCTAGAGTTGTGTGGGTCAAACCTCTTGGCTATTAGGTGAATATTGATGAGACCAAGGATATCATTAAAGCATGTGTCAATAAACATATTGATTCTAAGGTCCCTTAATTTGAACTTATGATGAAGCTAAGGACAAAATTGAGCTAGAAATAAAGTTCCCACAAGTGGTAAACAAAGGAAAGAGGAGAAAAGAAAAACTAAAATCAAGTACACCTCTCTTTTTAACCAAGGGAAAAAGTGAGGATGTGGAGGAAGTAGAGGATGTGGAAGAATATAAGAAAGAAGAAGAACCTTTGAAGAAGAAAGGCAAGTTGATCATCACCAAGCTAGCTAAGCCATCCACTGTAGTCTTTACAAGGAGGTCAAAAAAGAAGGTTGACAAAGTAGGAGGTGACATCATATTCAGTTGACCTCCACCCACCTTCTAGGATAGGCTAAAGGAATTGAAAGTAGGAGCTGGTATAACTAACTTCAAAGATTTAAAATATAAGACCAAGACCAATATTGAGTAGAAATAGATTAAAGATTTGATCATGGACAAAATGGGTCAATGGAAGTATTCACCTGATCATCTAGAATCTTAGATTCCTAGTACCTTAATGGAGAAAATTAGACCAAGATGGGAACATACCAAGCAAACTATCAAAGACATATATGCACAAACCTTCAGACAGTTACTACTAAACATATCAAATGTTGAGGTGAAAAATTCATTAAAGGAAAATGAAGATAAAAGGACTCTCAAACTCAAAACCTATTTGATTTTGATGAAAGATATTGAATATGTTGTAAAGAATGCAACAAATTCCTAGAAAAACATCTATCATCTTCACAAACCAAGTGAACATTCAGTTGAAGTAAAAGATGATGATGAAGAAGATGACAAGGATAAAGAGGATGATGAAGGATCAACTCAATTTTTCATAGTTGATTATGAAGAATTTGAGGAGCAAGAAGCTACCAAGGAAGAAAAGCAAGATGATGAGGAGACTAGCCCAGTCAAGATAGTTGTGGTAGTCATTGCCTCACTTCCTCACTCTCTAGGTAAACCAATGACTACGTCAAGCATGGACATAGCTTTAGCAAGTTTGATTATGACTACAAGTGATACATCAAATGTCCAATCACTCTTTGTCCCCACTCAACTCAGCACATCAAATATAGAAGTAACTTCTATTTCATCCACCAAGCTACAGACTCTTTCTTCTTTAGCCAAGTTGGTATCATCAGTTATTAACAGTGGCTACTATAGTTTTGAGTACTTTAGTGGTAAGCACTCCAATTTTGTCTACTTCAGTTTTGGATTCTATAGTGTTGACTTCATCAATTTTGGATTCCTTAAGTATTTCTGTAAGTATTTCATTAGTTAGTACATATCAATTTTTATTGCAAGTCTAAGTATATCTACTATTGTCTCCATTTTGGACACAAAGGAAATAAATACAAGGATAGTTGAGCCTAAGGCTCAACTAAGTACAAAATTTTTGGGGAAAGGAAAGGAGATAGTATTTCCCTATTGGGATATTTACAAGCTTACACCAAACCAAATACAGATATTTGGTTACTCCTCTAGAAGAAGGAAAAACAGCAAAGACTTAGAGAGGAAAGAGATAAAGAGTATAAGATTATTGAGTATTCCAAGAGCATTTTTCTAAAGGCAATAGGAATTGGGGTTGATTCTTCTCAACCTATTTTGTTTCATCTTGTAGAAGCAATCCAAAAATTCAATGAGGACATAGATGGACAAGACAAGCTAGTTGAAAAGGAAGAAAAGAAATTTGATAATAAAGTGATGGATCACATTGCTCAGCAAATTTCCATTCATCAAGTAAAGATTTCTACAATTTTGGTCAATCTTGAGACATCCTATTCAAATGTTTCATCATTTTTTGGAAAGCTATGTGATGTCTCAAAATTCAAAAAGGAAATAAAGGACAAGTTGTCCAAAATTGATATAGATTTAAAATCTAGTGCTCAACAATTGCAACTTGACCCTCGTTCAAGCTTTGTACATTATAAGAAAATCATATTTTTGTCAGATATGTAGGAAAAATTATTAAGAGAAGAAGTAAGGATCCAATCAACATTGATTGATATATACAATATGATCCTTCCAAACATGGATAGAATGCAAAAACATATTGTATATTAAAAAACCTTAATCCATGACAATAACTTCTCTATTGTGGATCACATGATAGAGCTATTTGCAGAGGTACAAATTGTACTCAATATATGCAAGATCTTGCAAGAGAATTGAGATAAAACCTTGGTAGTCATTCTCAAGGTATATTCTAAATTCTTATCCCATTTTGGTGTCTCTATTTAAATAAGTCAAAATAAATCTTTGGTATTACTATCAAAAAGGGGGAGAGACACGTAGTATACTATATATTGTCTATATATTGTTTTGAGAGAAATATGCTATGAGAGAGAACTCACAATAAGAAAGTTATGATGTATATAGAAGAAGTTGTATAGTATACCTTACAAAATTAGTTTTTGAAAAATCTCAAATACAATATAAGTTTTGGTTGATAAGTTTTTTGTCACTAATGCCAAAGGGGGATATTGTTGATGTATCAGTCAAGTTTGTTATTAGTGACACACACTTATTCAAATTTTGTATGACTATTGAGCTCATTGTACATTTTATAGTGTTTTCCAAGTATTACAATTGCTATCGAGTCATTTGGACAAATCCTAGTGGTTACCAAGTAGATACAGTCAGTGTGAAGTCTAGCAGTTCAAACCAAGCATTTTAGTATTCGTTGAGTTTATCAGTGTAAACCAAGAAAATTAGTTGTTACCAAGTTTGCAATTCATGTAATGTGAAGCTAGTGTTAACTGACCTTTAATATTTATCAAGTTCAATCATGGTAAACAAGTGATTCAATTTATGTCAAGTTGCACAGTATCTAGTGAGTCACCAATGATGATGCCAAGCAATGATAGTGGATGTCATATATCAAAACTTCACCAAGTTAGTCTTTAGAACCCAAGTGTCTTCATGTGGGCCAACTTTGTAATATGTGTTAACTTGTATAATGGTTGAAATGTTAATTATGTAATTTGGGTTGGTATATATATGTAATGTATTGTACCATATCCAAGCAATAAAATGTATGAAACAAGAGTATGAATATGAATGCGATTATGCAAGTGATATAGCAGAAGAAGAGAAAATTGTAAAGGCCATATCAGTATAAGGTGCAGCAGAGTTTTATCTATCACAGAAAGGTGATTAGTACTCAAAAGGAATCCCACTCAAAAAATTCAATTGTAGATTAGAGATCTATTGTTTCATCCTAACAGGTAGACCAGTCAAAATCCTCTAACAAGGTAGACCTAATAGTCTTTTCATAAATCTCTTTATCGAGTGCATACTTCATTGTATGTTTGTAAAACCTGTAAAAAGGTGGACCTAGCAGTCTTAATTGCTCCTAACAGGGAAGATCATCAAAAGTGATCAATGTAAGCTTTAACTGGCCAACTTTATGTTTCAGTATTGGTGTTTTTGGGTATCATCCCCACCCCAATTTTACTTTCTATTTGGAAGGTTTTTGGGTCACCAAATCGTTGTCTCAAAGTGTTATGGATGTTTTCATGTTTGGCATGCAATTAGATCAGATGTAATGAACTAGATACTAATTGGATTATTGTATTAGATTTGAAGTTGTTAAATTTTTAGAAGTTATTGATTCACCTCTCCCCTCTCAATAACTTAGCATAGTCTTGAATATTTCCAATAGAGTATACCTTAGATTCTATTGTTGCTTACCAATTTCCCCCCACCCTTATAGAAAACCTTCTAAACACATAAAGCCCTCGTCCTCAGCTATGACTATCTTTGGTACATTTGTTCAATCCTCGGTTCCATTAGAAGATGAAAATTAAGACCAAGCCATTAGCGATTAGATATATAGAGAAGAACTAGTTGATGAGGTTACACTTACTACACTCATTTCTCCTAAGAGGTGTGGAAGATTCTATCAATTTCTTAAAATGGGCTATTCTAGATGTGAACCTTTGAAGAATAGTAAATACACTCTTAATGAACCCATTAGTCATTCTAATGGTTGGGAAAGTAGGGATACTACTGGCTTAGATTATTGTGTTGAGGAATCTCTTCCTACTTATGATGAAAAAGCCCCTATAGCTAGTGATTTAGAATATGAGGTTCAACCCATGGATAATCTATTCCAAATGTAGATGATTTTATCCCTTCTACCTCCAATCTTTTAGTATGATGATTTTTCTAACAATCATACTATTGAGGCTTCCACATCTAGACAACTTGAGTTTCATGCATTGGATGTAGAAGACCCTAATAGAGAATGAATCAAAGGATATATTTCTCACCTTATAGCTTCTTACCATATTACTAACCCAAATGAATATGAATGGGATTCTCTTTAAGTGGCATCTCATGACTTGGTGGTAGATTTTTTACATGACTATGCTTATCAAATTGGCATAATTGATGAGTCTTTTGTAGGGTATAATGATTCAGTCTCTCAACTTGCTTTAGTGGATCATGTTGATTCTCCCAGGACTTATTTTGATTTAGTTAGCTTTGGGGATTTCCTTATAGATTCAAAATCTCTTGTCATTAGAGATAATTCCCTTCATATAAAAATGCTAGAATATTTTACCTTGTTATCCCTCATGTAACCTCATCTTATTGATTGGTTTATACAAAATTAATGACTTGAGCTACCATTATTTCAAAATGGTTATGAGGTTGCTTGCTACATGGATGTTATTGATCTTGTAGTCTCTTCCACTAGTGAACCATCTATTGACATGATTGGGTCATATATCAAGTACCTTAGTCACAAAATAAAAATGGAAAATGAAAAAGGGGCACTTTGATGAAGAAAACTACTTTGTGGCAGCTTCAGAGCCTAAAAATAGTAAAAATAAAAAATTATCTCAGGTTGAAAGCCACTTTAAGGCACCTTAAGATGAGGTACTTGGTAGTTTTCATATCTATTTTCAATATAGATCATCAGTGTTGATTGAACTCATGCAGTCTATCAATCTTGGCACAAAAGAGTATCCAAAGATTATACACTTAGCTCAATCACTGTCAATTGAAGTAAAAGAGAAATTTACTCAGTTTTTTTGTGAGAAAAAAAAAATGAAAATTATCTTGGACATATAGACACATGCTTAGTCTTGACACTAATTCAATAATGCATCACCTTTCTATAGCTCCTAGAGTCAATCTTATTAATAAAAATCTAAGAAAATTACATCTGTATGTTTTCCTATTGGTGAAATTTGAATTACATAATATCATAAGTGCCAAATTTATAAGATTTGTAGACTATGATGAATGGATATCCAACATTTTACCTATTTCAAATCATATAAAGCCCATTCAATTTTGTACCAATTTTTGAGATCTAAATAAAGCTTGTCCTAAGGATGGTTTTCTACTTCTGAATATTGATATGATAGTGGATATGACTATGGGTTATGAAATATACTCCTTAATGGATGAATTCTTAGGATATTAAAAAAAAAAGCTCATGAAGATCAAGAAAATATTTCTTTCACTTGTGCATGGGGTACATTTTTCTAGAATTTTATGCTATTTGGACTTAAGCATATTAGTGCCACCTATCAATGAGCTATGATAATCATTTTCCAAGATATGATGCACAAAAACATGAATTCTTTTATGAAAACTTTTCTAAATATAAATATAGAAATACTCACTTGGATGACTTGAGTTTGATATTGGATTGCATTGAACAATTTCAACTTAGGCTCAATCCTAAGAAATTTCATTTTGGTTTTGTTGATCTCCAATTCATGTTGTCAATTAATTTCAAACACTTAGTCATTTCCAAGGTAGAATTGGTCATTTATCATTCAATTGAGCTATTCTACTAAGGCCAAGTAATGCATATGACTTGTATAAATTTCATTTATAGATTGAGTAGTAGTTACTACCAAAAAAATCATTGGTCATTGAATACTCTAGCATTTATGAAGTGATAGTGTATGTTGATAATTCAGTCTATGCCGAGCACTGTGAATGTTGAGTGATAGAAAATGAATAATAGTTGTGACTGAGCATCAGGATGTTCTTGTGTTGATTAAACTAGTTTTTATATATATTTTTTGGATTGAAAAAACACTTATTTAAAATATTTTGGCCAACTTCTATGAATGTTTTGATTATTGAGGAGTAATTCAAGCAATTGATTAAATATTCTATTTTTATCATCAATCCCTAGGAAAGATAGGAAACCAATCAGAAAAAGAGAATGCAAAAAGGAAGAAGTGTTGAATATAGATCATTGATCTTGATCTAGAAGCTTCACCAATTAATTATTTAAGGAGGATCCAAACCCTAAATCATAGTGATGAATGAGTAATAAAATCATAGAAGCATGTGTGTAAAAGAGGCTTTGTTTGGATGTTAGAAGCAAGGACCAGGAAGAGCGACCTAGAAGTGAAGTACAAAATGGATTTTATCTAGTGAGAGAAAGGATCTTGAACTAGAAAGAGGAGATTTTTAATCTAGAATCATAGTTCTACCTGAAGGATCACGTATTGATAAATTCTAGCATGTCAATTAGGGTAAATCTCTTAATAGACTAGTCCTAATAGGTTTATATAAATCTCCTAATAGGGGGTTTACTTTGTTGTAAGTTTAGACCCTTTAATCAAGGTAGATTGAATTAGTATTATAAGATCTTAGTAGTGAAGACCCCTCATAGGATAGATCACTAGAAGTGATCAAAAATTGTACCCTTATTAGGCATACTTTATTACTCTAATAGTGAAGATTTGTGGGTGTCATCCGCACCCCATTTTTACCTTCACCTGGAGGGCGTCTTGGTAACCAAATATTTTTTGCTATGTTTTTATGATTTACTTTAAATAGTATCATTATGATTAGTATATTAGATCTAACATATTATTAAATTACTTGTTCATGTGATCTATGTTATTATTGAGATAAGGGTTAGTGGTGATTATTTTGATATTTGTTTCAAAGGACAATTTTTTTATTGATCCTGATTTAAACACCCCCCGCACTCCCCACCCCATCCCACCCCACTCTTAGTATCTTACTTTCCCAATAGACTTCCAACAATTGGTATTAGAGATATGTTCTCTTAGAAGAAGTGTAGCCACTTGAGAGTTAAGATCTTGGAGATAGAGGTCTATAAGTTGAGAAAGATCATTGAGAATTAGAAGCTTGACATACAGATTGTATTGTAGTAGCTTAAGGCAATAAGACATGAGTTGAAGCAATCCTTAAATAGAATGGAATAATTGGTTATTTAGCAAAATGATACACTATATCAAGAAGAATACAATGAAGGAATACTTGACAATGAAAAATCCAGTAAAAGAGATGTAGTAATAGTAGACTTATTAGAGAGATACAACATACTAAATGAAGAGATTAAAGGATTAAAAAGAGAGCATGAAATTAAATTGGTAAGATTATGTGAAGTGATAATGGTAAAAGAATATAAGAGATAAAAGGCTACTAGAATTTATGAAAGGACATTTGATATGAAGAAGTTCACAAATGATCACCTGGATATGATAAATCAACTATTACTTCCAAATAAAGAGTTGAATAGGAAATACATGAAAATAGAAAATCTAAGATCACAGAATGATCAATTGGGGATAAGTTAAGATCTAAGAAGGAACTCATTGAGATGATGAAAAAACCTAATGAAGCTATGAGATACTTTGAGGAACAAATAAGAATACAAAGAAGATCCAGTGACACCTCTAGACTAGTCTATACCAAGCACCTATCATCTACTAAAGAAGGAGAATCATCAAAGAATGGAGAAAGGAGGAATGTAAAGTCAAAAAACAAAAATCTAATATATTATAATTGTGGGAAACTATAACGCACAACAACATCTTTAGGAGAAAGACTAGTAAGTCCAACCCTAAGCCTAAATTCAATGGATATTTCTTTAACTATAGTAAGCATGGACAATAGGAAAATGAATGCAAATAAAAGGCTAGTAATAAACTTGTTGCACCTATATTTGAAGGATATTTCTACAATTGTCATAAGTATGGTCATAGAGCTCAATAATGCAGATCTAAGGAAAAGTGAACAACCAAAAGGAAAGATAATACATCCAAACAAGGTAACTCCTACAATTGGGATTATAACACATGGAACAGTTGTCATTATTATGGTAAATATGGTCATATTGGAGAAAATTATGTTAGGACAAATTTTAGAGGCAAACATAAAAGTTGGATGAATGGAAGTTTGGTTTGCTATAGTTGTCATAAGATTGGTCACTTGAGAAGAGATTGTAAAACTAGAGAACCACACCTAGAAATGAACAAAATAATGGTGAAAGGACTATTGAGATGAAAAAAACTAGATGAATCAAACCTAGAAAAAATAAGGTAGAAGCAGGTAGTAGTGGAACTAGTGAAGCTAAGATCACCCAATCTAATGGATCAGGTGATCACAATACTTCTAACTAGGAAAAGAATGTATGTAAGAAACTGAGAATTTAAATGCTATATTGTACACTAGTTCCTAACATAAGATATGTTAAATTCCATATTTTCATAAGCTAAGATGTATTAGGATAGATTTGAGGAAATAAATGAGAAAAGGACTCATTCTCATGATTGGTGTGGAGGATCAGAGTTGATGCCAATATTGATCGAGTTTTACAGTATAGACCAAGATCCTAAATTGGCCAAGTTAAGTGTGGAAGTGACAATAGTGACTGAGATGTTATTTTGACAAAGTGATGAAGGAAGGAATTGTGATAACTAAGTTTTCATGTAAGAGACTGAGATATTGGTATTACACCTAGTAGTGTACAAAGCATTTATTAAAGACCTAATTCAATTGTTTGAACCTATATAGTATTTTTTTCATTAATTTTCTCTTACCAAGTGATCAAAAAAATTTAGAGCAATTAAAGTTGACTAAAAGAGTGATTTTGAAAAATTTGCAAAGATCTTGTGCATGTCATTGGCAATACTAAGTAGAAGTTAGTAAAGTTTATGAACCAAGCTTGGTTGTTTCATTAAATTTTTGTATTATTTCAAAACCCTTGATTCAAAGTGGCATCTACTATGTTTTTAGTTGGGAAGGAGATAATGAAGGATAGTAGTGTCCAAATTGTTGGAAATTATACATGCCCCCACCTGAGTTCAAGGTTTATCCTGAGATCATGATGATTGGAGATGTATCTAGCATGTTGTCACCTATCCCTCTGTGTTTTGTCATGGTAAAAAACATGTGGTCCTATTACATGAGAAAGATGGGAGAAATTAGAGATTTAGAATCAATGAATACTTGTGACAAGCTGTGGGAAAATGGTGTTCTAAAGGAAGAGAATAGTGGAGTTGTTAAGAAAGGGCTCACTCATGATATAAAGTTATGGCTAGAAGATTGGTTAGTGAAGATAACCAAATTAATTATTTGACAAGTTATTGGTTATAATTAGTGAAGATAACCAAACCAATTATTTGACAAGTTATTGGTTATCCTACCCTATATCATTTAAAGACCATGTGATCATTAACCAAGAAGGTGATAGAGGAATAGATAAAGGTGAAATGGGAGGGCCAAGGAATTTCCATGTATAGTATTACTAATCATATTATAGAGTTTACAGGTAGGGTGATTGATCATAAATTCTATCAATTAAGTTGATTGGATAGTGTACCTTATTTATTTGTTGACTTGGGTTACAAAAATGTTGATTTGGTCAAGTTCTAGTTGAATCAACTAACAAAGATATTGAGAGCCATAAGAAAAGAAAAGAAATCTTCATGTAATTTTGGTTCGCTTTTGATGCCTATTTTCTTTAATGTACAAATTTCTTTTTTATGCCATTAGTAAAGTAGTATGGGATAAGAACAAACCTATAACCAAGCACATTAATGGTTACATTGGGAAATTGGGAGAGAATTTTGAAATGATTTTGGGTGGATGTTTTGATGAGTTTAAAAGAAAGATGAAGAATAGGTTGAGAATCCCTAAGTCAGTTGTGGATGAATATTATGATAACATTTATTTTATGGTGGACATTGACTACACCTATGCTTAAGAATTTATGCCAAGGGTTACATGGTTGAGGCTTATGCAATATGAAGTAAATGTTGATAAAGTATTAGGAGTAGTAACAACATTACTATCAAAATAAATAGATAAGAATGTTGAGTCATTTGGGACATATGATACTACTAAGATAAAAATGATGATGTAGACCAATGTTCGAAAGATGGACTAAAAGATAAATAAAATGATTAAATATTTGGACGGTAAAATTTGTAAGGTGCCCCTACAAATGACTGAAGGGAAAGGGGAAGATGAAGAGAGTGAAGAATATGATGCATAAAAGAATGGAAAAGAGATAGTGGTAGTTGAGAAAAAGGAAAAGAAATTAAAGAAAATCACTATTGTCTAGCCCTTTGTGAAGGAGAGTTTGAAGAAATCCACAACTCCTAGTACAAGCAAACCAAGAACAAGGGCTACTACTACTGCAGCATCAAAATAAGGCAAAGGGACATGAAAGAAGAAGTCAACACAAGGAAAAGTGATGATCTCTAGGAAAAGAAAGATTCTAGCTCCATCCTAGTAAGAAGTCGAGGAGATGATTGGTTCTACAAAATGAAGAAGAAGATGTATAGATGACTAACTCAAATGATGTCAGTCAATTCAAGATACTTGTCCATAAGCATCCAACCAACATGGATGAAATTTTCCATAACATCAGACATAGTGCAAGTTTGTCTAGTTTTAAATTCACTAAATTTTAAATTTTGGATAAAACTAACAAGGTAAAGATTGAGGATGTTTTAATAGATATGATGAGAACATTTAAGATGACACCATTGGAGATTGGAAATCCCATACAGGAAGAATTGTACAATAAAATTCATGAGAGATGGCATATTTATTTTTAACAACTAAGAGGCAAATTAGAGAGGCTACATTAACCAAAATAATGCCTAATTTTGATAAGAAATAAATTGCTAAATGTATGGAGAAATATAGGAATATTTTCATTCCAAAATACAAAGAATTTTATGTATTAAATAATAACATTGAAGATTTATTTCACCAGAGAAAGTTGGTCTAGAAAATAAATTTACTTTTTAATCCCTAATAAAGAAGAGAAGGATGAAGGAGCATTAGGAAAAGTTGAGATTGATAATAAAGAATATTTGATGAACCTGAGAACTTGGAAGAAGTGATAAGATAGAAGGTAGAAAAGAGTGAGATATTGCAAGTTGTCACTATTGAGGAGGTATCTGAGGATACATAATTGAATGTAAATGACTTGACCAAGGAAGAGCTTAAAAGTGAAGAATTTGGTAAGGCAATTAGAGACATACCTCTATCATGCATCACTCCAATTCTGATACAATTTCATGAGTATCCAAGGATAGATAGTTGATCAATTGTGGATTCAACACCTAATAGTTCAACAATCACAATTAAAGAGAAAAGCATACAAAGAGAAGGTATTAAGGAACATGAGAAGGGAATGATTACAATTTTACATCCACCTCCTAAGGCCAACCTTGTAATTGAAAAGGAGAAGGAAGATGAGAGAATTCAAGCTCAAGTAGATCAGTCTACAAGTGATGCCTCAGGACCTCATATTAAGGGAATAAGGAGGTTGTTCCACAAAGGATCAAGGAAACTCAGGAGCCAAAAGAGAAATAAGTAGTTTAAGCATTGGTTCAAGTACAAAGTTTAGTACATCCTACACTAACTAAGACAATGATAATTGTTACACATGATCATCAGTTGGTATCTACTTAGAAGTAGACAATTGTAGTTAATGTTGATATAAAAGACCAAGATATGTTGAACCCAAGTGTTGAAGTCACATCATTATAGATAACATTGTTGAGCTCTAGCACACTAAAGAAGATAAAGAAGAAGATCAAGTCACTCGGAAAGGTAGTGACACTAGATGAGGTCATAGCGATTCCTAATTTTGATCTTGACAATATGACTCCTGGTCATATGTAAACTTTTCAAGATGTGTTGGCAAGGAAGACAAAGCAAGAAGAAATGAAAAGGGAATATCAATAGAGGAAAGTATTACATGAAATGAAAAATATTTTTGTTGATACATTTGATATACAAGGTATTATGAATAGAAACCTCTAATATATCAATTAGTTTACATTATTGAAAATGTTAATAATTATGATATAGAGGCTAATGAAAAACTAATGACGAGGTTTGAAAAGAAGTTTGAGACCAAACTTTTGGAGAAATTTTCAGCATAAATTAGAATAAAATAGGTTGAAATTTCTAACCTTGTAAATAATTTAGAAGAGGTTATACAAAATGAAAATTATTTTTAATATTTGTGATCTAGAATTATTTACCAAGTACAATCAACAACTTATTGATAAGCTATAGTCATATTTAAAGTCAACATGACATTCTTTGAGCATGGATACAAGTTCAAGCTCCATTCATTTTAATAGGTTGACTTTTACTCAAGGTAAATTAGTTAGATTTATGGCTAAAGATAGTAACATAAGATAAAATTTGATTTCTATTCAATACGTGTTGATACCTCATTTGGAGGTCATGCAAAGAGAATTGATAGCTGCAAAACATTTAGTACAGAGAGATCATCATCTCTCAATTGTAGATAGTTTGGTTGATCTAGCTCCTCAACTAGAAATCAAGAATCAAATTTTGGATTCCGCTAGACCTAGTTGGGCTAATGCATTAGCCATGATTCTATAGATTTGCAAAAAAAATGGATAAATATAACCTAACCTTAGTACCCAAGTAGCCATAAGTGGCAAAAACAAGGGAAAATTGATGGATAAATAAATGTCACAAGGGAGAATAAGAGAATAAGAATCAAGAAGGTATGTCACAATTTTTAATATACATTTTGAACTTAGATTATTTTGGAAGTCATGTATATATGATGTATATCATGAAGTCTTTATGAACACCAAGTCAAAATCTAAGGGGAGTAATATTTTATAGTTTTGAATGAAATTTTAAACACATAAAAAAGTGTTTTTCCACTAATTTCAAAGGGGGATATTGTTTATCTCTAAGTTATGTTTCCAATTAGTGTCAACTACGTAGTCATGTCTAAGGAAGAGCTGGTCAAACATCACAGTGACTAAGCTATTCTACTAAGGTTGAGTAATGTGTATGACTAGTACAAATTTTATGCATTCATTGGGTAGTAGTTACTACTAAGAAAATTTCCAAGAAGTGAGTTTATGTCGATCAGTGTGAATACTGAGTGACAACAAATGAATAACAGTTATGACTAAGCATCAAGATGTTCTAATGCTGAGTAAACTAATTTTTAAATATGTGTTTGGGATGGCACAAACACTTATGAAAACCATTTTGGTCAACTTCTATGCATTTTTGATGATCGAGGAGTAATTCAAGGAGTTCATCACGCTTTTTTTAATCATTGATCCCCAGACAAGATAGGCAACTTATAAGAAAAAGGGAATGCAAAAATGGGAAAAGTGTTGAATATAGATCATTGATCTTGATCTAGAAGCTTCACCAATTTCTTATTTAAGGATGATATAAACCCAAATCATATAGATGAATGCATAAGTGAAGGATAGAAGGATGTGTGTGAAAGAGGCTATGTTTAGATGTTAGAAGAAAGGACTAGGCGGAATGACCTAGCAGTGAAGTACATAATAGAATTTATTAGATCACAAAAAGTATGAAGAATTGGAAAGAGGAAATCCATAATATAGTATCATAGTGCTAACTAAATGATTGGATGTTGATACATTCTAGCAAGTGAATCATGTTAAATCTCCTAATAGAGTGGTCTTAACAAGCCTATGTAAATCTCCTAATAGAGTTCTTACTTTATTGTTATTTTAAACACTTTAATCAAGGTAGGTTGAATAATTCTTGTAAAATCTTTGGAAGGATGACCCCTTACAAGGTATATCACCATAAGTGATCAAACATTATAGCCTTAATAGACATAATTTATTACTGTAGTGGTGAAAATTTGTGGGTGTCATCTGCACCCCATCTTTGCCTTCACCTTGGAGGGTTTCTGAGTAACCAAATCTTTTTTGTTATGTGTTTATGATTTACTTTTATGCTTATCATTTTGATCAGTGATTGAGATCTAACATATCATTAAAGTACTTGTTAATGTGATCTATGATTTTTTTGAGATAAGGTTAGTAATAATTAGTTTGATATTTTTTGCAAAGGGAAAAAGCTTTATTGATCCTAATTTACCCACCCCTCCACCACCTCTCAGTAGTTTACTTTCCCAATAGACTTCCAACAAGTTTTACCTCTATTAATTTGATAGACTACATAATATATTCTCAAGTAATTGAAGTTTATCCCAAGAGAGTACAAGAAATTATGAAAGTTTTGTCCCCTCACAATATAATTCAATTAAGAAGTCTCCAAGGGTGTCAAAATATAAGGAGGTTTATTTCTTAGTTGGTTGATAGATCACAATCATTCAATAAGAATATGCATAAGGAATCTACATGTGTGTGGAATGTAGAATGTGAAAAGAGTTTAAATTAGAATAAGGAACATTTTGCCTAACCTCCTATTCTTATGCCTCTTGTTCCTAGGAAGCCCTTAATTCTCTACATCTCAAATATGGCTACTTCCCTAGGAGAATTACTAGCACAACATCATGAGAATGGAAAAGAATGAGTTATGTACTATAAAAGAACTTTGATTTCTTATGAGATCGACTACAATAACATTGAGAAATGTTTTCTCATTTTAGTATTTACATCTCAAAATATTTGACACTACATGTTAGCTCATACTACATAGTTGGTTTCCAAAATTGATCATCTTAAGTATTTCCTAAATAAAGTTGCACTTACTAGTAGACTTGTTAAATGGATGAAGTTTCTCTCAAAATTTGACATTCGTTATGTCAAATGTAAATTCATTAAAGGAAGAGCTATTGTAGACTAACTTTCCATTTTTTTTCTTCAAGATAGTGCTCCTATGTAAATATACTTTCTAGATTCATCTATTATGTATATCATGGAAAGGACTTGCAATATTTTCTTCGATGGATCCCATACTCAAAATAGTTTTGGTGCTATTATTTTATTCATTACACCTCATGGCTACATGATTTATACATCCTATAAGTTATTATTCCCTAGCACAAAAAACATAGTAGAATATAAGGGTCTTACAAATGGGATCAAGTTATCTATTGAATGGATAATTACTATGACACACATCTATGGAGACTCCCAACTTTTCATAAATAAAATCAATATTATTTTATCCGTTACACCTCATGGATACACAATTTCTAAGTCCTATAAGCATTTTTTCCCTTGTACAAATAACATAGCATAATATGAGGCTCTTATAAATGGGATCAAGTTAGCTATTGAATGGATAATTGCTAAGCTAAACATTTATGGAGACTCCCAACTTGTCATAAATCAAATCAATAATTACTATCAAACCAAGGATGATAACTTGATTCCATACAAGAATTATATTGATTCTCTAAGGAATTACTTCACCTTTTTTACTCTTCAACAAATTCCTAGTGCTGAAAATAAGGCTTTTGATGCTATGGATACTTTGGTGTCTATTCTAAAATTGCAAGAAGATGAATCTCAGTTTGAATTCCTAGTGGAAGAGCTATGTTACCCTACCCATGATTCCCCTAAAAACTAATTCATTTATGTTACTATTGGGAATTACTCTTCTCACTATGTTGCCACTTACTCATACCTTCAAGACCAAATTATCCCTCATAACCTAACTTGCAATGAAAAATACCAAATCATTCACAATGCTTCCCACTATACCCTCATCTCTAGTGACTTGTATAGGAAGGTTCTAGATGGAATACTCCTTATATTTCTAGAGACAAATAAGTGCAAAAGAGAGTTACCTATATTCTACAATGGGATTTGTACGTCACACTCTAATGGCCTTGCATTGACTCAAAAATTTCATAGGTATGGTTACTATTGGCTTACTATGCAAGAAGATGTAGTGCATTATGCTAAGTCCTAAAAAAAGTCTCAACTACATGGTAATTTTATTCATACTCTTGGATATTAATAGATATCCTCTATCACACATTGGCCTTTCCAATAGTGGGCCTTTGATCTAGT
Source organism: Cupressus sempervirens (assembly GCA_028749045.1). NCBI lineage: Eukaryota > Viridiplantae > Streptophyta > Pinopsida > Cupressales > Cupressaceae > Cupressus > Cupressus sempervirens. The sequence goes on along the minus strand of CM053783.1, from coordinate 642,508,216 downwards.
TGGAAAAATACATCCTAGCTATTCGAGTGGTCATATTTTTATTTTTACTATTACTAAATACTTCACTAAATGGGTTCAAGTTGCCCCTTTCTTTGTTTCTATGGTAAACCATGTTTCTCTCTTCATACCAAATCACATAATTTATTTCTATGACATCTCATCCTCTATATTCAATGATAATTTAGGACAATTAAATATTAACAATCTTCAAAAACTTTGTAAGAAGCTCAAAATTAAACAACATTGGTCCTCTATCTACTACCCCCAAGGGAATTGTCAAGATAAGGCTTCAAATTTTTTAAAAAAAATTGAAAGTTTTGCATAAAATTATACATAAATTTGGGAGAGAAAAACATCTAAAAATTGATTTAGTATTATGGGCTTATAGGACTAGTATACACATTTTTCTCTAGTTTATAGTTATGAAGTTTTTCTACCTTTAGAGGTTGAGATTCCTTCCTTGTGAGTCTCCTTGAAAGGATTGATTACTGATGAAGATTATAGAGATATGAGGATACATGAGCTTGAATTCTTAGATGAATTTCATAAGGATATCTTTGATTATAACATGGTTTATGAAAAAATAATTTCTACTAGTTGTAACAAGAAATTTTATCCTAGAGAACTTCAAGTTGGTGATCTTGTCCTTAGAGAAAGTCTAAAAAATCAATATAATAGGGAACAAAAGGAAAATTTCAAACCTAATTGTTTGGCATCTTATATAGTCACTATTACATTTGGCTCTAGTGCTTATCAACTCTCTATACATGAGAGGGGATATCTCCTTGATCTCATTAACATCTTGCATTTGAAGAAGTTTTATGCTTAGTGCTCATGTTTCTCATAACTTGTACATATCTTATGATCTTGCAAAAAATCTAAAAATATAATCATATATGATGCTGAAAATTTTTCTAAAAGGTAGAAAATGTTCTAAAATAATTATCATATTAGTGAAAACGTAGAAATAGATGCTTTGATGTATCACCCAAAAAAATCAAATATATTTAAAATACAAAAATATTGTTAAAAAGTATTTTTAAAAAGTATCAATTAATGAGAACCTAGAAAAAAATGATACTTAAGACCCTTGCATCTATTTCTATCATCATCTTTCTTCTTTCTCTTGAACCTTTCATCCCATATGTTTTTCCTTACTTATTTTGGAACTAACTCTCATCTAGGTCTAGGGGGCAGAAACTGCATAGCTTATCAAGGTCTCCTTGATGTGTTGGTGTTTCTTTAGCAATTGATTGAATAGTTAATACTTCCCCTTGATATTGAGTGTTTTTCAACACTTATCAAATACTTTAGCTATACTCTAAGATGTTGCGATACTTTTCACTTACAGGCCTAAGTCCTAAGAAGATAGTCATGTGACTTCCACGCATGTACTTAAACTTAAAACTCATTGAGACCTGTTGGTTTTTTTTTTTTTTTTTTTTTGTCTATGATTTCATTACTAAGTGTTCCCTCCCTAATAGTCTCTTAAGAATTTCATGGACTAGAGCACTAGGGGCAAGGAGTATATTTTCCTTTTATTTATGTATGTAGATGTACTTTTTTAGATCTTGGGTGTCTTGAGAATCTTTCTTGACCCACTTGACACTTAGGATTTGCAATATTGTGTCTTTGTTTAAATTTTTCAAGATTATTCTTATGGCCATCATCAAATTTTGTGTCTTGATGTGAGCATAATCTTTCTATACTAAATCTAGGAAATCTAATTATACCATCATCTTGACCTTTATGTCTTTGATGTATATGTTGGGTTCCCACATTCTTATATGCTATAGATGAAATTTGCATCCTCGTAGTTATACTAGTAATGATTGTATGAACTTTTTATGTCCCTAATAAGGATTGATTATAAAAAAATTGGGACCTATTTATATAACCCTTGCATAGTAGCTTACATTTTAGGTTTCATCCTAGCTTAGTTTTCATTTGAGTGTTGAGAGAGTCTTCTTTATCTTTCATGGACATGTCTGAAAACTACATTTATCTTCTTGATTCTTCTCGACCATACCATGTCACCCTTATTATTATTTTATTCATCTCATTGCTATCCTTTCATCACATATGGTTAATCTTATCATCTCATCTATCTATCTTTTGGGCCCCTTATATACCCTTTTGACCTATTTTTAACCTAATTTTTGAACTTCTTGGATTTGCGTGAAATTGTGCCGCTACCTAATTTTGATGTCTTGGATCCATTTTTGGGATTAAAATCAAAACCTAAGTTCATTGTGCTAGGAAAAATCATATTTTAAAATTCATCCTTATTCTACACAATCAGTTGGTCTATTAATGCTTAATCTTTGTATCTTTTTGAGGCATTCATCATTTCTATTCTCTTCACCTATCTTCTATCTTCATTCATTTCATCTATCTTCCCATTTTGGCCTATTTTTTGTTAGTCAAAGTTTGTCAAACTAGGGCTTAGCTTTGTTACTTGGTGGTCATTCTTTGGTTTTAATCTCTTATCTATCATTATGGACCTGTTTTTGTCTCAATCTAATCATGTCTATCTCATTGTTGCATCTCCTCTACCTCACCTTAATTTTGAACCTAAGGGGGTAGGAATATGCTATCATTATTTTCTATTACAAAAAATTGATTCTTTAATGGCTAACTATCTCTCTACAGCATATGCTCAACCTAGTGTTTAATTTTGCTACTAATTTATTGTACATTTAGGATCCGTTATTTCTATGTGCTTCATTCTTTGGAGATGGATTTATCTAATAGCTTGGCTTCTTCATTATTTGACTTAATGAATTCCTAGATCAATCACACATTAGTCAAAGAGCAGAAAATGTAGTCACTCAAAAACAATCATCTAAACAATGTGCCTCATTTCTAGCATTTTTTTCTTAATTTATACATTTCTTATTCTTTATCAAACCATCCCTCTTCTATTTATTTGATTATAACCTATGGTTTTACCAATTTATTTGGTCTTTTATTTAATTGAAATAACTTACTCCCTTTTAATTAAATAAATTCCTTGAAATCCAATTCATCCTAAGTGTACACATGAAAAGTAGTATTCCTATTTCTAAAATAAAATAAAATATTTTTTTTCTCACATGTAGGGTGCATTTTTCTATGTGAGATGAGTCTTTAATTTAAAAATATCTTTGATTCTCCTCCATATCTTTTGCCTTGTAAACAACATCAATGATCTTTCTTAGGTGAGATTCTTTTGAGTTCATGGATCATGGATCACTCAAGATGAATTCTCCACCCTTGATTATGCCTCTTTTGCCTCTTAATCTCAAACATCCATTTCTTCTTTAAAATGAGGCTCTATCCTTATTATTTCAATCTTACACTCTCATTTTATTTTTATGTTGTAATTTTTCTTGGTGGATTTGGAGATTCGAAGGACTTGGAGAATTCTTGCACTTGCACTCTCATACTTGTAGCATGTCATTCTTAGCTTAGCCTTTCTTTAATGCTCTATATTAGCCACATAACTTAATTAGGAATAATTTTAATACTCTCATTCATGTTAGATTAGCTTGCATCTTGAATTTCATTTACCTTGGATCTTGCATTTTCATTGCATCCATTATACATTCTTGGATAGTAGCATCATTTTTTTGTCTTTAACTCTTATGTTCTATGGTGCACCTTGCAAGAGTTTCCATAAGCTAGGTTTAATTGAGAGCCACTATCTCATAGATCTTGCATGTTATAGATAAAAAAAACTATAAACTATCTCTTAGATGCTCTTCATCATGGGCATTCTCAAGTATATTGGTTTATAAAATTGTATCATCTTTTTGGCATACACCTTGTACTGCATTAGATGGTATTGTTGTGGTTTCACAAAACACACCCCATTTCTTAGGGGAAATGGGGACCCCCTAGTCTATTTTTTCTTTTCCAAACCCCTAGTCTTGGATCTAAGTCTTTTAGGGTTCTATCTAGAGTCTAGGTCTTTCTTGGTCCTATGCCTAAAGAACTCATTTGCTAGAAACAGATAATTTTAAAAGGAAATGTGATTTTGTAAGGTAAAAGGGTGCACTAGTGTACCTAGCGCACCCCACAAGGTGCGTTAGTGCATTAACTATGCTAATAAAGCAGCACTTCCCTTTAGAAGTGTGCACCTACACACATGCATAGGTGTACAACCCCAAAGGGTACACTTAACCCTTGGCCTATAAAAGGTCAAGACCCCTCTCTCTCCCTTACTCATTTATCTCCTCTAGCTTTTGGTGTGTTAGTGCACTAACTACGCTAATAAAGCAGCACTTCCCTTTAGAAGTGTGCACCTACACACATGCATAGGTGTACACCCCCAAAGGGTACACTTAATCCTTGGCCTATAAAAGTTCAGGAGCCCTCCCTCTCCCTTACTCATTTATCTCCTCTAGATTTTGGTGAGAGCACCTCTGCACCCATAGTGGTGTGTCATCTTTGTGATTCCTACACACACAAACACAAAAGACCTAAGTCAGAAGGTGTGCACTTGTGCACCTATCCAAGGTGAGAAAGTGTGCACCTTTTGCATTAAAAAACCTAAAAAGGTGTAAAAACATCTAAGGAAAAGGTGTGCATATGCGCACCTTTAAAACTAAGAACCCTAAGACAAAATAATAATGGTGGGTATGTGCACACCTTTCCAAGGTGTGCAACTATGCACCATTTAATTTTGAAACTTATGAACACTTTGCACAATAAGGTGTGCATGTGCACACACTTAGTTTTTTTTTAATTTTCTTCAGTGTACTAGCACACCTAGTGCACCCTCAAGGTGTACTAAAAGCTACCTATCGGAGGCTAAAATAGGGTTTTTGAGTATTTTTGCTTGGTTTTGCATTCTAGGTTTGGCTTTTTAGTAATTAGGGTTTGTTTAGGGTTTAAATTTTAACTTCCAAACTAATGTGCTTTTTTTTTGTGTAGATAAAATGACTTCATCCTCATCCTTACTCATAGCAAAGATTGCTCCAAAAATGGTGGTCTTTAAGTTTCAAGGTGTCTAATCAAAATCATGCTCCCAGGATGCACATTTAGAGATTCGATTAGGTTATATTGACTAGGATGTGTTTTTAGTACTCTATAACAATCCAAATGAGATATCCCCAATGATTTATGCACTTATCAGATCCAAGTTAGTTAATGCAGCCTCACATCCTACTTCAGTATAGTCTGTAGAACTTATTATGGCCTTGGCAAAGAATTATGTATCAGAAGAGAGAGTGGTGAAAAGAATAATAGGAGAGATTATCCTAGATCTAAGACCAAAGAACATCAGGAAAGTATTCCATCTTCCAAGGGTGGATCAATACATTAGGTTTACTTTTCATCAAGCAGAAAGGTGCCATAGGGACAATGAGCAAAAAGTTACTGAAATCATTCAATCATCATATCTAATTGATAAAACACCTATGGGTGAAGAGCGAAAAAAGTTTACATGACAAGAGGTTATATGAAGGATGATATCAAATACTCCATAGTGTTCCTGAGTAGGATTATGGGTTTACCAATACCAGGGCATTTAAATATATGGATCGTACATTTCATCAAGACCATCAAGATGATGAAGATGCCAATTTACTGGGCAACAATACTTAGTGAGAATCCAAATGAATAGTTGATAGTAGTTAAAGAAGACCCCAAATTCTATATGACTTCATATTTGGTATATTTGTTAGCGAAAAGGACTACGAACTACCTAGGATTATTCAAGAGGGGGAGCATGCAAGATGTTAATACCTAGCCTTATGTGGTATACCCTTAGTTGGTGAAGAAAAGGTTGTTATATCAAAGTAAAGAGTAGAGGATATTGAATGATGTTTTCATTTTTGCAATCATTTGGTTCATTCAAGGTGATTATGCAAAAAGGATGTCAGTAGAGGCATCAATGAGAAATCTAGAAATAAGAACTTACTACATCCAATTCAAGACACTCAAATACCTAAGGGTAGTGGGTACAACCATAAATCATAAGAAGAACCCTAGGTATCCATGTTATAGACTCATTTTGTTGGAGATTACATGACAAGTCTCATCTTCCTATGATAGAGTGAGCAAACAACATAAGAAGACTTGGGTATGGCCTGTCACCATAGGTCCATTTGGAGTCAAGTAGAAGTAGGATATTATGACTTTTGATTCAAAATGGGATTAGTATCCCTTAGAGGACTACAACTCCCCTCATTTATGTTTTGACAATATTTCTAGAGTTCAATATTTGGCAAGAAAATAGTTTAAACATGAAGATGCTATAGAAGATCATTTGATGAATGCAGTAGATGAATGTGATATCTACATAAGGGATTATTGTAGGATGAATCTTTATTTGGAAGGAAGTGCCTTCAAAATAAAAGTCCCATTGAAGGTTGTTCAACAAGACTCTTCAAATGTCTTGGATCCCTTGTATAATCAAGATAAGATATACAATTGGATAGCTATAAATGCAAAAATTGATAGAGAAGAAAATACAAATATTAGTTATAGAGAAAGGCATATTATCCAATTGACTAAGGAATGGATTAAGAAGCCATTCAAATTGGACCCAGTTCCTCAAATAGTAGTCTTACAAGCCATAACCCACCTAGTAAAGGGGAAAGGCATGAAAGTTATAGTACCAACATTCACAAGCCAATCTCCAATAAGGTCGAAAATGGTGTATCAACATGATAGGAAATTTTGATACTTTAAAGTGGAAAAGGGAAAGAATAAAAGGAAAAGAGTTTCTCCTCAACAATCTAAGCCTGAAGGTGAAGGAACTCAAGCCCAGAGGCAACTCAAGCATCTGAGAACCAAGATCTTGAAAATGTAGAAGCCACTCAAACTTAGGATAATCTACAAGTGTCACCACTAGAATAGGGACAAAGACCTAAACAAGAAGCACAAGAGGTGTCCCTAAAACATGTTCAAGATGAAGAAGCCTCTCCATCAGCTCTGTTGGTATTTTTACACTACTAAGCAACAAAGTACTTAATACCAAGATGATGAAAAATGCAATAACCTAAGTATTAGCTACTTCTTGTAAATAGCTATGTGTTCTTTTGATCTAGATCCAACTTCAACAAAACCTAGAAAGATTTTCTACTCTTTTGGATCTAAAAAACCAAGGTGGGTGCACCTGGGGGATAAAATATTCACAACCTGATACTAAATTCATAATTCATTCATTCTATAACATTTACAACAATAATCATCCCCTTATAGTAGATTGGTCACAATTCTTCTTAGATCTCCAAATAATTCTCAATAATAGCAGCTAACTAGTAAAATTGATTAAATTTCAATCTTAATGCTTATTTCATGGTTTCTCTAATCACAAATTGAACTTAGTTGATTAGTTCCTCATCCATGAGGCTTCAGAATCTATCCAATTTCTTGACATAATTGATTGCATTACAATCAATGTTATCAGCAAACCTCAATGAAACTCATTCTTACATATATCCTCTATACTATATGGAGATCTTATCATATTCACTGAATCATTTACTTAATTCACTGAATTCATAGCAATAGTGAAATGATATACAATTTATCCTAATTGTATTCAATTGAACAAGCTTTTCTCATGCAATCTCAAGATAACTAGATAACAAAATGGAGACAAGATTAAGAAAGAAAAGATATGGGGACAATTCATCTTTGTATTAATTATCTTTGAAAATTGTATAACTAGAGTAGAACTCAAAAAACAACTCAAAATAAGACACTATGATCTAGCAACATCAAAGTATTCTCATCTTTTGACAGAGAAAATACATCATAAATTTTGCATCAAGAAATGGACTGAACAAAGCTTAGTAAAAACTAAAAATTGTACAATGACTCAAACCCTTTCTCTAGCCCTAGAATCTCACTTATATAGTGTGAGATGCAACAAGCTTTAGGCATAGAGAAACTGATAGTTGTCTTTAAGATAGAAAAGATATTTACATTGTTACTGCCATAAAAGACAAAAACTAGTGCAACATATTTTCATCATGAATATTCTTTAGTGGGACCAATCTATGATGCATCTTTTGTTGAAAATATTTATCAATAGGAATTTAATGATTACCTTCATTTTTTTTGTTGCTCCTCTGAAGATATAGTCAATAAATCTATTTTTGATGGACTTGGCTCTAATTTTCGTAGACTTACTTTAACTTGAGGCTCTCCATCCACATCATCATGAAATAACAAGACAATAGTTATATCTAACTCTTCCTCTATCAAGTCACCAGTTTGGATTTTTGTGCTTGCAACTGCAATTGGTTGTTCACCTTTGTCCTCCATTCCTTTCACTGGTGTGTCAATTATTTGTACTTCATCCTATTCCATTTCTTCATCATTAGTTTCAGCATATCCTAACTATTTTTCATGATAAAAATCTACCATCTACTTGTCAAATAGTGTGTCATATGGCCAATTAAAAATTAGAATATCATTATGCTTCTTTATCACATATTCTCCTAACTTATCAATCTCAATAAAATCTTGCCTCAAAGAATCAAAAAATAACTAAACTTTTACAACTTCTTTAGTTGTGGCTGCCCACCATCCATTTCCCTTCTCATTATGACATTATTCATTCAAAGGCATAATAAATCATTCAATTCTTGGGCCCACTCATCTTTATTCTTCAACTTAGGCTTTTTGTCTATGGCATGTAGGAAGAGCTCAAAATTAACACTCCTATACTTTCAAGATAACTTATGATCCTTCTTTGCAATGCAACTCTTTTATCATCAAAATCTGACATATCACTGGTTAAATCATAATTTTTCTCTATATATTCACAAGATAAACTGATAATAGAAAAACATAGAAGAGAACATTCTTATTTCTTCTAATCCATTTGTTGACAATTGGATTAAGGGTATCATCAATTGCTTTTAGCTCTTTCCATGTATTTAGTACCTTTTTTAACTGCTCATAGAAGGCTAACCAATCAATTTTATCAATTATATACATAATGGATTTCCTTAATATGTCCTCATATTGGATCTCCATCTCTACATGCAATGCCCATAGCTTACTCTTTTCTTCCTCAAAATCCTCTGCAGTATAGTATTGAGGTCTCTATGGTGTGTCTAGAATCTCAATAAGGGGAGTGGATTTAAAAGGCTCCACTGATGGTTAACAATATGTAATTCTAGGCCTACTAGACTGTCCTTAGTGTCCCATTACTTTATTGATGCAGTGCAAGGTAGGAGAATCCCCAAAGGAGATGTCTTATCCCCCAAAAAATAACCACACAGTGGAAACACAACAAAAATGCAAGATTTGATACCGAGTCACAATAATTTATTCATAGATATAACTAATTACATGCAATGTGTTGGGCTATAAGGCCTTCACAATTATGGCCAAATAGAAAGCAAGTAATAGTTCTGCAAGATCCCTCAAGATCCAATCCAAACCCTAGCTAGTTTAGATCCACACTCTGGTAGAAACCTCCAAGATCTTAACTTGTTCTTGCAAGCCACCAAGATATCTTCTTGCTTCCCAAGCCTCAGCTACTAGCTGATCTCTTCAAAATTATCTTTTGTACCACCTCCTCTTCTCCAAGATGAATGAATAATCACAATCCTACTGTAAACTGCTCTCATTTGGCACTCTATCCATAGAATTAAGAAAAAATCTCTCTTCAGCTACTCTCCACACTTACTCATCTTCTGAATGAATGAATTATCACTAAAGGCTTCACCACAACCCCTACTTATACAAATCTAAGCCACAAGTTGGCCCAAAATGCTAAAAACTAAATAAACCTAACATTAAATACTTGAGCCTCCAATAGAAATTAAATGTCAAACGCCTTTAAAGGCTTATAATAATTATTAAATACATCAAAATTAACTACCCAAGACCCAGATAGGTCCACTCAACCCTATCAATATCCCTTAATCATGCAGGATATCCAACCACCTAGGATGCTCCTAGATCAAACTCCCTAGGTGTGAAAAGATATTCTCAGTAGCTAGAAGAACATCTTCTAGGATTCAACACATAAATCATAAACTGGTCCTTTACATACATGTCCTCCAAGTCTTCAACTTGTACACTCTTTCCTTTTCTCTTCTTCTACTTTTCCATCCTTGGTGTTCCATAGGTTTTCTATCTACATTGATTGCTAAATCTTTCAGAATTTTCCATCTCAACTTGGCTACCAATACTTAGGTTCCTTCTACTAACCTCTTCATTCTGTAAAGGAATCAAGGAATGCTTCCTACCTCCTTTCTCAATTTTAAATAAATTCTTGACACAATCATGCATAGGCTTGCAATCATACTACCAAGGTCTATGAAGCAACACATGACAACTATTTGTGTCCACAATATCACACAACACTTGATCCTTATACTTCCCAATCTAGAAATCAACAAGGAACTAATTCTTCACTTCCAAAGCATGCTCACCTTGCAACCAACCAATCCTATAAGGATAAGGATGTCCTACTCTCTTCAAACCAAGTTTCTAAACTATCTCCTTAGCAACAAGGTTATTAGTACTACCACCATCTACAATCACCTTGTAGACTTTACCACTAGACTTACAATGAGTTTTGAACAAACTAGTCCTCTGACAAGAATCCAATGTCCTCTCACCAACTAATACTCATCAAGCTAGAAATCTCTCTCCTTCCTTAGGCTGACTGTCTAGGATTTCAACCTCATCCACAAATAGGAATTTTCCTTCCAATTAGACATTCAAAAGATCTATGCCCTTCTTGACCACATCTAAAACAACTACCTCTGAACCCACCTCCACCAATCCTTCTTTTCTGTTCAACAAGTTTTGGTTCACCTTTTGCATTTAGTTTAGCTTGTTTCAAACTATCCTACTTCTCCTTCCCTCAAGAACTACCTTGATTCTTCCTCTTTAGCTTCTCCTCTACTCTCAAAGTATATTGATAAGCATCCTTGATCAAAGAAATATTCAATATTCCAACCTCATCCTGAATATTGAATCTCAAACCATTAATGTATCATGCTACCTTTTCCTTTGACAATTCTCTATGCCCAAACTGAATAGCCAACTTGTAGAACTCCTCGGTGTAATATTTCACAATCATATCTTTCTATTTTAAATTCTACAACCTCCTAAACAACTCAAGTTCATAATTGTTAGGAATGAACTTAGCCTTTAACTTAGTCGCCATTAATCTCCACCTAGTGATCTTCATTTCACCTTCCTCTTCTCTATCCCTTTGCAGTTCCTTCCACCAAAGAGCAGCATGTCCCTTCAGCTTAGTTTGTGCCAACCTTACTCTAAGTAGATCCTCAATATCCTCAAGCTCAAAGTAGTCTTCCAATTCACCAATCCAATCAGTCAGGTCTTTAGGATTTAAAGTACCTGAGAAATTTGAAACCTCTATCTTATGCTTCAACTTTAGCTGAGATCTAAGTCTAGAAAATTGGCCAACCCTATTTCCCATAAGTATCTCCAGATGATCAATTATAGCCTCACCATTCAATCCAACAAATTCAAAATCTTGAGCAGCTTCCTTGTAACCATCTTTAGTACCCATATACTGAGGTACACCACCTATAGCACTGATCATCCAAGCAATCATATCACTCTTCATCAATGCCATCTCAAACCTGAAAGTGGCTTTAACCTTCTCTATTTCATATCTAAAATATTCTTTAACCTTCTCAGAGATCTTTTCTTCCATAGCATCAGTAAGATCATCAATATCCCTAGGGTCCAATCTTCTTGAAGCAATCTTCCAATATTTTTGCAACCCTTATAAATTCACTCACAAAATTCTAGTGCAAACTACCTCAAATTTGGTGCTCGGTCTACACACTCAGGAACAACCTTCACTCTGATAACACCTAATGCAATACAAAGCAAAAGAATCCCCAAAGGAGATGTTCTAGGCCCTAGAAAATAACTACACAATGAAAACACAACAAAAATGCAAGATATGATACCAAGTTACAATAATTTATTTATAGATATAACTAATTAAATGCAATGTGCCAGACTGTAAGGCCTTCCTGATTATGGCCAAATACAAAGCAAGTCATAATTATGCAAGATCCCTCAAGACCCAATCCAAAACCTAGCTAGTATAGATCTACACTCTAGTAGAAACCTCCAAGATCTCAACTTGTGCTCGTGAGACACCAAGAAATCTTCTTATTTTCCAAGCCTCAGCTACTAGGTCTCTTCAAAATTCACTCCTCTACCACCTCCCCTTCTCCAAGATGGATGAATAATCACAATCCTGTTGTAAACTACCTCACATTCGGAGCTCTATCCACAAAATTAGGAAAAGCTCACTCTTCAGCTACTCTCCACGCTCACGCCTCTTCTAAATGAATGAATAATGACTAAAGCCTTCACCATAACCCCTACTTATACCAATATAAGCCATAAGTTAGCTTAGAATGCTAGAAACTAAATAAACCTAACATTAAATACTTGAAGAGGCACAAGTCAGCCTCCAACAGACATTAAATGTCAAATGCCTTCAAAGGCTTATAATAATTATTAAATACATCAAAATTAACTACCCAAGACCCAAATAGGTCCACTCAACCCTACCAAAATCCCTTAATCATGCAAGACAGCCAACCACCCCAGGATGCTCCTACATCATTTATTTTATAGTTCAATCCTTTTTTGAACTTATTTATTGTAGGCAGCTAGAACTTTCTCATACTTTCTTGTAATTCCAACCTTTCCCTATGGTCTCTTTGAGTTGTGGCTAAGGTGAAGTTGGCTCATCCAACACCTAATTTTGCATCCTCTACACTCTTAGTCTCCTCCACTCTTTTTACAATCAAGTTTCCCATCAGGTCAGTATCATTAGGCTGGGAAGAGCCAGTCCTGGACCCTTTTCTCATTGACCATATTACTATTGTTGCATGGTCCTCACTAAACTTAGCACTTTTTAGTTCTTTCTTCCCATCCTCCTTTGTACTCATTTTCTTGTAATAGAATTAAAAATCATTGCATCTGTAATATCCCAATTAGGCAGCAGCAAAACCCCAGATGCTTTTATCATTTTCCTACCTTCTTCAGGAGTCAAGCTTCTAAATTCTTGCATCATTTCTTCTTTTATTTGGTTTTGTATGTCTACCTCCTCCATCTCATGATGCTCTATTTTCAATTTGCTACATCTTTCTTGAAACAATCCAATGTTTTTTCTCCAAGAAAAATAATAAAAGGCTCTAGATTTGACAAAATATAATTAGAGATGAATTCATGGCTGGCCTATTCTATCATAGAGTCTAGCACTTTCCCTCTATAATCAGCAATGATTAAATGAAGGCTTTGCATAGGAGGTTCCTGGGGATTTCCTTCCTCCAATTTTGTTGTGATAATGAAGATTCCCCCTTGGGATCCTAATTGTTCCACCTGCTCCTTAGTGAGTTGTTCATCTCCTATATGTAAAGGGATTGGGTGGGTGAATATTCTTCTATTTGGGGTACTTGTTCTTTTTCTATTTTCTACCTCTTGGGTGTGGGCTCATCAAGTATTTCCTCTAGAATAGCATTGGTTGACCCTATTATTTGTTTTCCTTTATCTATTGTAGTTGTTTTTATTCTGAATTATATTATAGCCAAGCCTTTTTTGAACAACTAATTGCCCTGATCCTACTACAAGGGTAAAGGACAACCTTCTCATGACCTCTTGGGCCTTATCAAGAAAATAATTAATAAATAATAACTTCTTTTCATTCATGACCTCCATTATTTCAGGAAAAGTAGTCATTAGTTTATTCAACTTATCTACCTCTATTTTTGCATCATCAAGAGGCTTGTATTTACTATCAAAATAATTAATCAATTTCAAAACCCCAGAATAAACCCTCCATTTCTCCTTTTTTATCTCTTGCTCCTGCAAAGAGAATTCATTCCTTATTATATCTTTAGGGAAATAGAATTGATGCTCTTTTGAACCAACTTTAGCCCTTCACTTGAAAAACACCAAAAAATCTCTCAATATCACAAAAATGGGCATGGGACATAGCCATCATGTACTAGTCTAAGAATTTATACAAGAATACATGACCACCCTTAGTGATTATGAAATGGTGAGATACACTACTGGTGGGTAAAATTGAGCTTCTGGATCTACCAACTAATTGTGCTTCTTCCAATCCCCCTATCTACCACAACATTTCAGCAATCCCTACTTTTAGAGGTACTCGATAGGGAAATACATGGGGAATCCATTTGAAACCATAAACCCTAAAATTTTTAGAAATTGGGTAAGGTATAATGTTAGCCCAATTGTGGGATACTTTTAGACCAGAAGGATTAGCCATAGGCCTGATAAAATCTATCAATGCCTTGGAGATTCTATGATTGTCCCTCAATATCTCCTAACGTGGATGCAAAATATCTATCTAATTTAACAAAACTAGCTTCCTTTGCATCTCGGGTCATGTTTGCACTCCACAAATGGACTGGCAGAGCCTCTCGTTCATACTCTCAGTTCAAAACCATTTCCTTTTCAAAATATGCAACCCCTTTAAATAGGAACATGTGCATCAACAATGAGTAATGGCCAAATGTATTTTCCACCTTTCTCTTCATAATCCCAGTTAATCCTATATGGATCCCTTCTGCTATATAAGATGCAAAGTCAAAAATAATGTCCATACCAAAAGAAGAGATTTGTGTCATCATATGCATGAATTTTATTGGCATAACATTTTGTTCATCTTCATCAAAAACCCTACACAAGATCATGTACATATCTATAGCTCTAGTAATGAAAATTTCCTTTTTAAAAGGTTCTTTAATTGAGCTTGTAACAAAATTCAAGTTCCCAATTGTGGCAAGGTATTCTCTCAATGCACCTTGCCTAACCTGATCTTTCTTGGACAAATATTCTTTCTCCAAGCTCTGAAAATCAATGAGTTCATGATAATCTGATACTAGCTCCAGATCAAAAACTTCTCAGATCTCTTCAACATTAATTCTTATTAGAGACTCCCCATCCATTCTCCTTACTACCCTAGTTATGGAGTTGTAATTCTTGGCTATGGTAGTAAGGAGGTCTGAGTCCATGAAAACACCAAGGACCACTAATTTTCTCAAATCAAAATTCCAAACATTCCCATGGGGTGCAAACAACTTCCTCTCTGAAAACCATTTCCTGAAAAGTTGGAGTCTTGTTTTTCAGGTGATGGCATCCCTAACCAAATTCCCCTTATCATATAAACCGTCTACAATATTAAGCCTAGGATTTATAGGGATTTTTTTTTTAACTTGAATTTATTCATTCATAGACTTAGGTAACTATTCTAAAAAATCATCATGTATGTTCCTATTAGCATACTCTACCTTTCTAGAGAAACCCTTCTTTGGAGGCATATTTAACAATGTTACAAAATACCAAAATGCTTTTTACACTATATGATGGATTAAGAAACTTAATTGTTTCTTTGCTATCCTTTTCAAAGTTATGCAACAGGTAGTAGATATAGAAAACTCTTTTGCAATTCAACCAGGCAGGAACAATTCTTCAATAGGCTCTTGGTTCTCTAAAAACTTGAAATTTGTTTGCATGGAAAAGAATTCATGAAATCATACTCTATATCTATAGTTCTACTTTGCACAGGGAGTCTTAATTTTCATAAATGGATTGTAAGGATAACAAGGTTGAACCACCTTCTAATTTTAAATACAAGTTGGCAATCAAACCAATTGAATTAATCCACATAAGCTCTCCTTTTCACTTCTAGTGCTTTACACTAGACCCACTTGTACCTTTGAACATGTGTCACACTGTCGCTATGTCGCTAAGCATAAATGTCAAGCAACTCCTTATAGGGACATAGAAACCACCATCGATCTAGGATAGATATAACAACACAAATCAAAAAGTATAATTTTTTGAGTGCGAATCCATAGTGGCATGTGACATCAGATAATTCTAACATGTTGACCTAGCTACTAATGACCTATAATCTTTACAATGCTACTTTTTAAGATTTGGTCCATCGTATTTCCTTTTTCAAAGAGGTCATCATGTCACTAACACTAAAAGACATGTAATTTCTAATAACAACATGGTGACCACTGTCAATCTTGCAAAGATCTAATGGTGTGGCTCAACAGCATTTTCCTGTTATTGTGTGCCTTTAAGTGCATCTAGCATTTATGAGAAGCTATCATGCTAGTGGGGCTCACTAATGGTAAGTGAGTTCTCGGTATCACCTTTGAAGTTGGACATGTTGTATTCTATTTTTATGGGAGGCTGCCATGTCACAATCAGTAAATATCGCACAATTTGTGGTGGTGACATAGCAACCATTGTTGATGTCATGGACATCTAACAGCGTGAATCAGTAGCATTTTCTCATTAAGATATTTCTTTAATTGCAATGACATGTCTGACATTCTATAGTGTCACTGAGTTTTATTAATGGCAATGCAAATCTTGGTGCCTATCTTCAAAATCGATTCCACCGTGTTCCTTTTGTAGTAGTTGCTATGTCACATGTGGTAAAAACCTTGCAATTTTTTGTCACAACATGTTGATCATTGTTGATCTTCAAAAGATTTGATAGTGTGGGTGATCCACCTTGAAACTATGCTTTATTATTAACTGGGTCCAACATGTAGCAACTTGCTTGGTCACCATGTCGTGTGTGGTAAAATGCATGCAAGTTCTCATAGTGACATGGAGACCACCGTAGATTTTGAAGAAGATCTAACAGTAAAGGTTATTTTGGAAACATTAGGGAACAAAATGAATAGACTTTTAAAAGGTTCCAAAAAAGGGAACATTTTAAAAATAATTCTCCCACTCTATTAATGAAAGGAAAACAACCTAAAAGGCTTGCTTAGGGCACAAATTTTCATATATTAATTAGGGTTTTTTTAGGGTTAACAAATTTAAGAAGACCAAACCATAATATGCACATAAAGAACCAGGAACATTCATTGTGAAACATATTCAAAAAAGCATAAGGTGAAAACATGACCAACAAGCTCCTAAAAGAAAAAAGGCTAAAACTCCAATCAAAAGGACTAAGAAATAGAAAGTGCAAAGAAAGGTTATTCTTATTCCATTAGTCTCGGAAATCATTCCCCAAGAGGATGAAGAAGATGAAGAGGATAACCTTCCCTTGAGTCAAAAGACTCATCTAGCTAGGGCTATTGAGGAAGAACAGATAAGGAGTTCCATGGTAATGTTGCCATCTATTCCCACACAACCTATTCAGTTTACAACTTCAAAGGATGAGCAGCAATAGTGGGTTGATGAACAAAAAGGTCTAGGGACTTATGTCTTTAGTATGTCAGATTTTGATTTCATGCATGTAGGTACTAAACTCATAGGCGACAAGATAAGGGATACACCAAAAAATTAGCCTTTATAAAAATATGGGAGTCAATTGCCACTATTTCCACAAGGACCTCTAAGTGTCCCACCATCAAAGAGTCAAGATTCATCTTTCTTAGATAAGGGTTCAACCACTCCTCTCCCTCCTATTAATGAAAAGAAAGTACAACTTGTCCAGGAAGAAGAGCCACAAGAAAGACCTATAGATGAAGTATCAAAAGAGGGGAAAATATATGAAGAAACTTAGCAAACGTCTCAAGATACAGAGGTGAGGACTTTGGACTCAATAGACACAAGGATGCTTGATGTAGATTTCTCACAAAAAGAGAAGACTCTGGAGAGGAGCGATAATTGAAAGGCTCTAGCGGTACAAACCCCCTCTTCAATTAAGTATATGTCTCTAATGGGAACTACTCCAAGATGGCTAAAGAAAGAGGTGATGGTTAGGCATAAAAGGAAACTATATTGTAGTGTGGATGAGGGAATGAAAGAATTAGAAAGAATTAGTTGAAGCCCTCAAGAAACTTGAGCTATCTACAAGTGATGCACGAACATTGGCCTTTATTATGAAGAGCCAAAATCAAGACTTGTTCGCTCATATTTCCATCCCTCCTCTACATCTAGATACTAAAGATTTGACCCCTAAATATAATCAGATTGAAGAGGTATTTTTGGGAAAGCCCACTATGGACATGACTAAATTGATGGTCACTACAAGAATTAAATAAGTGTTTAACCATCTAGAACAAGATGAGTTTGAATTATTGAGGCTTCAGAAATAGAATGAGCTTCTAAGAGGCTATTTTCATTAAGTGGTTGGTCCTTTGGACGCTGATAATCTTGAGGCAACTTTAGGTGTGGCACTTGATAGGAAGGAGAAGGTAGTTCAACAACTAGATCCATTTTTGAAGGCCTGTCAGCTATAGAGGAAAAATTTTGAAGAAAAAGGTGTACAGATAATATAGGGAAACCTCAAATTGTTGCACCATATGCAAGTTAATGTAGATAGGTTGGTTGCTATACTAAACTAGTATTTTGGATTGATGGATGAGGTACATACCTGGGGTAAAGACCTTCAAGCATTAGAATCAATAAAGGGCCAGAGGTATCATATGCTCATGGATGTATATATGAGGGGTGAATTGGATAAGATAGATGATTGGATCAAGAATATTTGTATGGATAATAAAGTAATGGATACATTACATGTGGATATTCATAAGTTCAAGGATCATACCCAAGAGCAGCTTTTGGAAGCTGAAAAGTATTACAGTCATGCTTGCCATGACATTTTTGAAGATGAGACAAGGGATAAACTCCTATTTGTGTAAGCAGTTGTCGAATAGTTTCAAAAGACATTTTAAGAAGCTTTGACTAATGAAGATGTTAGAAAAGCATTTAAGACAGAGGAGGCATTGCTATAATTGGATGTAAAACTGGAAGACTTTGTGGAGACTCACATAGAAGTGGGCAACTACCAAAAAATAGTAAAGGATAAGTATGATGCTTTAGATTTTTTGGATGCAACCCAAGTGATGGAGATCATAGAGCAATTCAAGAGAAAATATCTAGACATAGCTCTAGTATAAAGGGGAAAAAAACCTAGAAGCTAGAATTTTAGTTTTGACACTTGAAAAATTTTATATTTTTTGGACCTATCACTAAGGTGCACTTCTCCAAAGGTGCACAAGGTGCACCTCTCCAAAGATGTGCTTCTCCAAAGGTTTGTCGAAAGTTTTTGAAGAAGTCAAAGGTATGTTGATAATTAACTACCAATGTTAGAGTGGAGTTGTCATTGTACCAAAAGATTGGTCTATCAATGCCTGATACAACCACTCAACTTATAGTACATAGGAGGTTATTAAGATCTTGTCATAACTCCTGAGCGGAGCACTAAAAAATGTTTAACAATCTCCCCCTCAGCATTACCCAAGGGTCTAAGGATTTGATCCTATGACCAAGCTCTAATACCACTTGTTAGAGTGGGGTTGTTGTTGTACCAAAAGATTAATCTATCAATGCCTGATACATCCACTCAACTTATAGTACATAGGAGGTTGTTGAGAACTTTTCATGAATCTCAAGGTGAGCATTGAACAAATTTCTGATAGCCAATTCCAAATTTAGAGCTTTCCATGTAATAAAAACACATTCAATGATAGTTTAACTCCTAAAAACATCCAAAGAAGGTTGAGCTTCTATTTTTGGCATCTCCAAAGACTCCTACATCATCTAACATCTTCCTTCTTCTTATCTACTTCATCTTTCATTATTTTTTAAGTCATGTAAAGGCTCATGCATCCATTAATTAATACAAACAAGGGTGGAGTCCTACTTAGCACCATTTAGAGAGTTAGTTTGTATATAATTAGAATTTTTTTATTAGTTTTAAGCATGTATTTGCATGAAGGAATATCTCACTCTCAACACAAATTAAGGAGACAATTTCCTATAAATTGAGGAATTAAAAATGTATTTTGGGTTGTTATTTTGATGCAATAATATATGCTATTGATGCTTTCATTCTGAGTGTAGTGATTCTTGTCAAAGTGTGTTATATTTTTTGGATATATGTTAATGGAGTTTAATGGATCCAATGGTTTTTTTGTACTATTTTGATTGAGTGATCTTTTGATTCTAGTGTTTGCCATGTGTTTACAAATTTCTATGATGTACTTAGTTAGAGAAGAGATCGCCTGTTGTTCATACATAGCTTTTTGTCTCACATGAGTGCACTTTTTGTGGCCTTCCAATTTTATGAGAAGTGAAACATCTTATGGTTACTAAATTTCCATAGACAATTGCATTAGCGGAATTAAGGAAGTGTTGCTCCTATTTTTATTGGTTACCTACTGATCTTTTCAAAGGATTAACTTGCAAACATGTTGTTTGTGTGGCTTATATCTATTAGGGATTTTGTTTTCAAGTCATTTTCTTAAACTTCTTGTTACCTTATTATTTTTATTTTCTTTTACAAACACTTGGTTAATTTAGGAATCCATATAGTTGCATAGTTAAAATTGCATTCATTATAAACAAAAAACTATAAAAATGTATTTATTTTAGTGTGGACACTTGTTTGAGATAGAAAGAAAATTCAACATCATATTCGAAATGGGTCAAACCAGGAAAGGCCTCCTCATGAACACTCACATCTATCTTCTACTGAGTGAATTCCAGTAGGTCACAAGATTTCCTAGAACCTTGGAGTTGATCCTAGATTAGCTTTTCAAGAGAGGAGTTTGAAAGGATTCTTGTTGTTAAGCATCGTGCAAAATGATAGCTCAATAGGTATCAAGGTGTAGCTTAATCTAATTGTGGTTGATCTTGATGGACTTGTTAAGGCCTGCATTTCCTTGTGAGGTGGAAAATCATGGTACTAGCTCACAATTATAAATACTTTTTCAAGTTGTGTTGGTATCATATTACATACCTATATATTCTTGTTGGTGGACAAATAGTCAAATTTTAAGGCAATTATGATTCATTATGCACCTAAAAGGATGAATCTATAATGTCTCCATTGTTATTGTTAGTTTGGGACAAGTAATGTCTAAAAAGTAATGGTTAGAATCATAACAATAAAAAAAAAAAAACTATATTATTCTACTATCTAATTTAACCCCAATCTGAAGGATGCCTCCACACCGAGCTTCCTAGCTCATAGCTACCTTGTCATCTTCCTAGGAGTGCACACCTTGAGATTCTTGTTGGATGGGCATCCTCTATCCAAGGCCAATCATATATGTATATGTTGACATCATAAGAATATTCTAGCACATTGATTCTTGTTCATGGTGGACAATGGAGATCTTAATATCTCACATGCTCCATGGTTCGAGTCTCATTAATCTCCATGGTGTGAACATAGTGAGCTAAAAAAATATTATCCACATGTATGATTCATTAATATAAATAAATTCAAAAACATAATTAAAAAATTATAATCCTAAACATGATTTTCTTACTTTCTTCTTTTCCAAGGATTACAACCTTTCATAATACAAATCCTTTGAAAAGTCACAACACTTTATGGTTATAATCCTTTCAAAAATTCACAAAACTTCATAACTAAAATCCTTTGGAAAATTTCCAATACTTTATAATCATAATATTTTTAAAGATTCGCAAATACTCATAATAATGGCCCTTTTGAAGGTTCACATCCTTTCAAGATCATTGATACCTTTTCAGAATGTCACTTCCTTATTTTCTTTATATCACTTTCCTCTTACATTTTTCTATTTGAACTCCTATCTTCTCTTCTTTTTTCACCTCTGTATAATAACATATTTTTCCTTTTATATCTTAATTTTAAGGGGTCTTGTCTATTTGCTAAACATCTCTTGAGTTTTCATTAGATTTAGTTCACTTATATTATCCTATGTTATATTATTTATTTACTTACTTATTTGTGCTTATTATTATTTGTTATTATATTCTATTTAGAAAGTCAACATATTTTCTACAATATCATCTCTTGTATCTAATTTTATTTCTTTATTTACTCATTGAAATTTTTATTATTTTTTAATTATTTAAAATATCATACTAAATATTATTTCATTGATAATATAAGATTAAAATGATTATTATTTCCTATTTTATATTTTAGTATTATTTTTAATATAACTTTATTATCATTATTTATTGAATAACATTTTATGATCTAATTATTATTAAAACTCCACCATAAAATGGGGCTATGATAAAATCCTAGGAGGTTGCGATATATTTTTGAAAAATTCAATTCATAGATGAGGAATGAGATGTGTAATGCCTGAATGGCTTGAGAAAGAATCCTGAAATAGAGGATGAATAAGTGGACGTTGTTAAATATTTGAGGCACGTTAAGTAGAGATCCATGTAGAAGAAGAAAGATTGTTGAGAGATATGGCACAAGTTGGTAAGAGACATAGAATGGAGGTATCAAATTATTCTCATTTTTGTATCCTAAGGAATTGATAGATTGGATTTATGAACTTGAGGATTATTTTGAGCTTGAAAATATTATATATCCATGGAGAGTTAGGTAAGCACAAAGTTGAAAGATAATGTTACCTTATGCTAGAAAGAAATGTAGAGCAATAGAGATAATAATGATTAACGTAAGATTAGAAAATAGAAACCCATGGTTTCTAGATTGAAGTATAAATTCACTCTTATAGATTATGTCCTTGAATTGTTTGAAAAGTTGTAAAACTTAAAGCAGAAGGATATGTTTGTGAAGGAATATGTACTAAAGAATTTTACAAGAAACAAATTAGGATTGGTCATCATGAATCTTCTAAGAAAAAGATTGCAAGGTATGTTAATGATTTGAAATTGAATGTTCGGGATGAATTGAGTATGCTAGAACTTAGTTTGTCGAAGATGCTTATTAATATGCATTGAAGGCAGAAAATAATTTAGGAAGAAATCAAGGTAAACAATCAAAAAAAGTAGATAAGGGTAATCAAATAGCTTATAATAAAAAATATGCACTCAAAGATACTTATTTTAAATGTGGTAAAGATGGACACTGAGTTTTTGAATGTCCTGGTATGAGGATTAACAAACAAAACTTGGTAGTATTGGAATACCAGAACGTGGAAACTTTTGATAAGTTGGAGATTCTCTTTTGATGAGAAGAATCTTGTTGGCTAAGCATGTTGTGGAACCAGTGCCAAGAAGGGATTTATTCCAAACTATTTGCAAGTCTAGAGGTAAAAGTTGCAAAGTTATTATGGGTGGAAGTGGTGCTAATAACCTTGTTTTTTGAAGAAATGGTTAGGAAACCTGGGTTGAAAATATTAAAACATCCTACTCCTTATGGTATTAGTTGATCATTGGGTGCAGGATAGAGAAAACTATTTGGTTAATTTCAGTGTTGGACCTTTTAAGGATAAAGTCTTATGTAAATATAGTAGGCATGAGTGCTTGTCATGCTTTACTAGGAGGACCTTAGAAATTTGACAAAGGAGCTATACCTAATTGCAGAAAGAATATTGTTACAGTTGAGAATAAGGAAGGAGGAAAAGAAAAGAGCCTAAGTATTTTCCAAACTTTAGTTTGAGAACTATGCTTAAAGTTAGTATTGACGAAGGAAAACCTGACTTAAGGAAGTTATCTTATCCTATGAATAAGAATAGAGGAAAAGAACAAAACTCTTCTAATCAGATGAAGGAATGCAGAAGGTATGATTACTTTGATCATAGAAGTAGTAGCTACGACAGATTTAAGATATCTAATGGACTACTTGGTTGCAGTAGTAAGTTTGGACAGACCTCTATGTTGATTGATGAAGAGGATTTATGGATTAAGAATGAGCATGATATTTATGTTTTGAATCCTCCTAGATGTTTATATGTCCTTATGGAACATATTTTCCTACCTTGGATATCTGATGCAGGAACTTCCTTGAATTGTTGCCAATAATGCATCCCGAAAAAAGGTATTTTATTTGTTTTATGTTTTCCAGTTATCTATCTAACATTTTGATGAACACTTGTTTGTCCTTTCCATATTTTGTGGGCTTGGCTTCTTGTTGTGGATATATCATAGCTCATTATCGTAAGTACAGAGAATTTAATATTACACTTGGTGGAATTTACGCTTCATCTTCTCGGGTATTAATTTCCTACATTAATCTTCATACAATGCTTGGTATTTATTTTGGAGAGGTTCTATATTTAAGAGATAGCTTATGCACTCTTGGATCTAGACAATGGGATAATATGTGGACCTATATATAAGGCCACTGAATGTTTTATAATGTATTATGTATTTGGTCATTAATTCATTAAGGGTCAATCTTATATTGTATAACATATTTCCTATTATTGGAGATTGTGGACTCAAAGCTAACATGTGTGTCAATATGACTATATATGTAATGTAACTAAGTCTTGTAAGGTAGTATGGATGAGTATACTTGACAAAGAAAGACGATATCTTAGGAATTACGATTTTGGTCTATAATCTAGAATATAATGGCATGTATATGGTTTATTTGATGTAGTTCAAGATCTATTGTTAATGAAACGGTTCAGTTTCAATTGTATCTTCTTCTTTTTGTGTTGTTATTTGCTAGGGGCTTGGTCATATCCTTTGGGGATACACCTTCCTTGTACTTCATTAAGGCTCAATATACGACTACTTCTCTTTCAAATCACTTCTATTTTTTCTTTTGATGATGCTTGTGTTCATACAATCATGGTTTCTTGTGATTCAGTGCAAAAGGATATTCCTTCTCTTCTAGTTATAGTTCCTTGTGATGGATTCTTGCAAGATATTGCACATTTTTTGTGGATTCCTACATTGAGGATTTGGAAGACATTGTTGATGACATTCATCTTCTCATTGATGAATTTGTTGCCAGGGGAGAATTTGACCCTCAACATTCTCCACTTGATTCTTCTTTTGAGTTTGATATGGTTGTGTATCCTATGATGCAACATTTTTAGGTCTCTTTCAATTTAGGGAAGACAATTGAGTCTTTGGAGACTAACCTTCATGAGTCTCAAACTTCACTTGAAATGTCACATTGCATGGTTGATCATACTCACATGTTGCAAATTATTTTTTAGTTTTTGTTGAGACTGCATACATTTTAAGAATTCTTCCTAGAGATTGGGAAGGATTCTTTGATACACCTATGTAATTTTTCTTTCTAAAGGGAGGAATTTAATTCAATTTTCATGGTGCAGTTTCTATATTGACCCTAGATCATCTACCATTGGTGCACCTTCTACATTGAGAGAATGTTTCTATCCTTCTCTTCCTAGCTCACATTTTGGGACATCTTTCTCTTTGGAATTTGATCACAATAAGTTATCATTGGCTCCTTGCTTGTCACATTCTTCTAAGTATGTTCCTGATTGGTTTATGTCATCTTCATCAACCAAGCACACTTCAAAGAAATCATACTTTATTTGGATTCTTCATCCTTATTCTTATCCACAATGGCATTCATTCTTGCACTTTTACTTGGTCTATCATCTTGCAAAGGGGAGAAATGTTCTTTTTAGGCATTGGAATATGTTTTTCCTTCAATAATTTGATATTCTTGCATAAAATCATTAAGGGATATCATCTCCTTGTTTCCTTCATATGGAGGGATAGTTGAATATATTGATATGATGTACATTGTCATAATGAGACGGATTGATTGCTTCATCCATTAATGCATCTTGCTTATTTACATCTCTATTTTTTAGGGAGGATTTTTCCCATGAGATTTTCCCTCTCTCTCTCTCTTCTTTATGAGAGATTGTTTGGTTTTTCCATATTGTACATGGGTAGCTAACATAGCCCAATAGTTTGGATCCATCATGCATTGTCATCTAGATTTGTGAGCTCAAGTGCATTCTTCTAAGTTGCAATTAGGAGGGAGTATTGGTGTAATTAAATAATATTAATTACACATAAAGTTTATGTTTAGTTAGGATAATGAATTGGCATATTAGATTTCATGTAGACACATAGGAGTTTACATTTCTTTATAGCACGTGGTGTTGGAGAAGTCCACTTGAGGTGGAGTTAGTTGTCACCTCATACCTCTTTGTGTGTGAGATCAAACTTTAGTGTTCCTATCATATTATCGTTCTCATTATTATGCATACTTCGTTCTACAATGGAGGACGATCTACCTTTAGTGGACATGTGATTACACCTAGTGTGATTGTTAGGTTATCTAATTCATCACTCCTAGTTATCGTGCATTACCTATATATTCAAGAGCATCTGCATTGTAAGCCAATGGGCTTTATATGTATGTTTTATCATCTTTGAATTCAATCAATTCATTATCATATTACTTGTCTATCTCTCTTGTGCTATCTATTGAGTTTCTGGACCTTGGTATTCCATTATTTTCCTTAGGCAAATTCTTACATGGTATCAAAGAAATATCAAAATTCTTACAAGAATGACCATGTAATAGAACTCGGTTAAGCTTTTTCACAATGATTTTTAAAATAATTTGGAATCATATTTTATTTAGTCCCTAATTATTGAGTTTGATTAGTGGGAATAATCCAAAATACACTTTGATTAAGATAATGCTCCTTTGTAAAAGCCATATGATGAAAACATTATTTTAAAAATCTTGTTCCATGAGTATTGTGTATTTTAATATCAAATTGATTATTTCTCATTATCAATAGAAACTAAATTTGAAAATATTTTTCCTTGAACATTGTGTCTTTAATATAATTTTTTTAATTTATCAATACCAATATAAACTAAAATTCTCATTAATTTAATCTCTAATGAAAGTGCAGTATAAGGGGAAAGTGTGTCCTCAAAAATATTATTGTTGCACATTATAAATATTGAAAATTGCATAATGAAAATAAAAACTCAATTTTGATATTTAGCTGGTAAGTTTCCCTTTAAGGTTTTTTGCAACATGAAGTTCTCTCCCCTTAAATACTTACTAAAGAAATGGTTTTTAGCTATAGAAAAAGGGTTTTTAGATCGTATTTTATATAATGGCATGTTCCTTTATTGATTGTATGCATGTTCATACATTGTATAAATTGTGCACCATACCCCCCTACATTTATTATATTACATATATTTGCACAATAGTGTATGTTTCATTTGAGTCCTAAAAGAAGGCAAGATGTTGTTAGTGACATATACCATTAAAGATATGGGCTACCATCATCTTTCTTAATTATAGCGACGTGAATGACTCAGTGATGAATGTTATAGTCATTGACACTACCAAACTTTCCCTAAAGGGAATAAACTTATAACATTCCTACCCAATAGCAAAGAAACAATAAATACAAGTAAGAAAAGTGGTAAAAAGAAATATTCAAAGAGCGGTAAATGATGTGATTCAACAATTACAAATATGATTCTTAAAATTGTAAGATTTGACATTAAAAATTATGAAATGTTGTGAAAAATGTACTTCTATTAGGTGTTCAAGAATAGTACTAGTATTTTGTTGTCTACAAATATGATTGTAAAATATACAAATTGGTTTTCAAAACTAGGAGATACTTTGGGAACTCCTTTTTGATGTTATCAGAATTGGTTGTACTTTTGAGACACACCGACCTACTTTAGTTATTCAAAGACATTACTATAATTTCTTACTATCTTTATTGATTTATTGAGGTAGAGCTTTGGGAAATCTTTGATTTTGTAAAGCATAGTTGGAAGGTATTTTCAACCCTAAGGGTCTCTTAAAGAAAATATTCTTACCATATAGTTTCTATATAGTATAAAATTAAGAGAGTTCCATACAAATTTATTTTATGGAATGTAGGTATTGTAACAAGGAGATCGGTAGCAGTACAACTCCATTAGACTGGTGATATTGAAGCAGAATGTGTCAAGATTTTATATATCGCAAAGAACCTTTTTTTAGATTTTTGTATGGCTTTTAGTATGATTTTTATATTCTAGGTCAAGTAGGATATTGTCCACAAAAGCTAGATTTAACTCATGATGGACTTATACCTTAATCATCAAGACCTTGTTCTTTTGAGTTGAAGCACAAACCTCAATTTACTCTCCATTATGGAACTTTGCCATTATTTATTCTATGTAAGAAAGTTGGCATTCCTCTTTCAATAACTAATAACTTCACAATTGTAAATGGCTAAGAGGCATTAATTGCATTTTTTTTCTCCTACTACATGTATTAAGCATTTTAGACTTCTTATATGTACTAAACAACTATTAACCTATTCAAATTTAGTGTAACTACTGTATAAAGATATGCTTCTACTATTTAGTATAGTATTTTAATAGCTTTCTCTTGATGTGGATATAGCTTCCTCTTGAACTTTTTAGTTTACAATAGATAGCTTAGCTTTAAAAATAATACCAGAAGTTGCATTTATGAAAACCATATAGTGCTCTAATTTGTTTGTATATTAACATCAACATTCAAATTGTGCAATAGAAGGACCATTGAGTTGTTTATAAACCTAGAAGTGTGGCATGACAACATTCATTATGTTATATTTTTATGGATTAGTTAGGAGTTGAACCTAAGATCTCCCATTTAGTAGTGAGGATATGAATTTGTGCAGCCTGTATGAAGAATCTCAAACTTGTCTAGCTCTTCCAATTTCTAATGCAGTGAGTTGATTTCAAAGAAAGCACTAGGCACTCCATTGCAAGAAGATAGTGTGCAAGCTAAGGTATGTCTGCAACCATACATTGGTCTACATTACTAGGTATGTCTAAATTTCAAGTATACTAAACACCTTTTTCTAGCAAACAATTTATGAAAATAGGATAACTTGAGGGTGGTAGTGGTACATGGAAGTTTTGTAGAAAGTTGTCCCATAGTTGAGGGTATGACACTTGCAAAATGATTATTCGTGCTCTATCACTCTAAGAAAAGAACAATTAATAAGAGCAGTGAGAAAGAGTAATTAAGATGGTAATGGCTATCCAACAAACTAAAACTTAAAATAGAAAAGGAGGCTTTGGAACAAAACAATTTTTAAAAAAAAAAAAAAACTAAGTATTTTCCTTGGTGAAATATGTGTTTTAGACTATTGTTTAGAAATTGTCATTTAAGAATGTTTGAGCATAGAAAATTAATTTACACCATCCAAATTGTTTGTGATGTTAGTATGGTGGCAATAAGAATTATATTAATCTTAGAAGACTAACTTGTAGTATTCAAACTAGTGTGATGACAATAAGAAAAATAGGAATTCTTTGTCACTGTAGCAAACTTGTAGCAAGTGATTCTAGTAGTACAACAATATAATTTTCTTGTAGACAAGAGGGTACACATATAACCTACTCTTGTAAGAAGTAGATAGTTGTAAAAGGAAAATACCCTATATATGCCCAAAAGTATGTTTTTTATTAAGAAAAGCAGCAATTAATGGGTGTTGACCCATAGTACAATCAGAGCTCTAGAGACCAATAACAAAACATTACCAGTGCCTAGTAATGAAAGATGACATAAGATCAAATCTTCCTCTGTCAAAGACAAAGGTCCACAAGTGACTGGCCCACCAACCATGGTCAGTGTTGTCACTGAAAATCTTGAGATAAGCCCCCACAATAGCTTCATACTTAAACCAAAAACAACAGCAAAGGACCAGAGTGTGCCCTTTAAAATTGCCAGCAATCACTCGATCACAGGGAAAAGAAAAACTAAACAACATCATCATAACAACAAAGGGATAAACTCAGGCCATTCACACTTGTAAGAACCCTAAACAAAAATATAAGACCAAACAAGACTATACCTCCAACCTCGGCAAACACAGTACAAATCTTCCAACCATTGTCCAGGCAAAGCCCAACCTCCAACTTTGGAAAATGCAATCAAAAGTCTTCCAACCCGCACCCCCCCCCCCCCCCCCCCCCCCCCACCCCCCCCCACAAAACTCCCACATCACCATAATAGTAATGAGAGGATTAGGGAGGAGGAAGACCAAACCCCAGAGGTAAGAGTTGTTCCCCCTTCTTCTGCTAACCAAGCTACTTAAAATAGTGCAAGTACACAACAGCTCAATAAGAGTCTCCTCTGCTTCCCATTGCCCAAATACGATTTCCACCTCAATAGGAGATTGCTCAACCTCCATACGAGTTATGAATGTAGATGAAAGAGGAAGACCCAAGCCGCCCTCGAAAGAAGTAACACCCATCACTATACCAAAGCATTTATATTTCAGAGTCATACCTTCTTCACCATGTGAAGTATATTGTTCAAACATGCCCTGTCCATCTCGATCTCTTGCAAAATGAAAGGGGTACTTGCCAACAACAGAAGGAGAGTACCCGCTGAACCCATTCACCACCACTTTCCCCTAGCAAACAACTACCTCCATAAGCTTTGTCCCCACCTCAATAGGGTTTTCCACCTCAATAGGATGCTAGAAAGTAAAGGAGAAGACCAAAGGACACCTCCACCAAAGACTAAGGGCTTTACAGGGGAGGAGAGATTTGACCCATCTATTGAAGGTAGACAACCCCTCCATCCTACAACACAACTCCAAATAAGGAAGGCCCCTAAAGGCCTCCATAAGTCAAGACAACCCCAAATAGTAGAGTTTTGGGTAGGGATAACCCCCACACAAAAATCTCTTGACAAAGAAGAGATAGCAAGGCCATCAAGCACCAATCTATGGCAACAGAGACCAACAAATCTTCGGGAAGCAAAGATGGCAGGGCAAAAAAAACCCACTATGCTACACCAAAGATCGCCAACGCATCTTAGGAAAGCAGAGGAAGTTGGGAGAACAACCCACAATCTACTGCAACATAGATCACCAATGCATCTAAAGCAAGCAGAGACAAGGCAAACAACCCCCAATCTATTACTCCATATACCACCCACCCAACAGTGAAGACACCAGCAAGATCCATCTGAGTTTTCATCTTCATGAGAATCTACCTACAAAACACTGCAGCCGCTCCAAACCCCACTATGGCTCTACCTAGCACAACCCAAGTCTAGAACTCCATCCCAAATCTGCCCAGCATAGCCACAATCCAAGCTCTCGACACAAATCTGCCCAAAAACATCCCAAGGCCCCAAAAGGGAGATGTAGGCATTCCCCATCATCATTGTCTTCACTATCCTCCCCTTGGCCGCCATCGCTTCCCGTTGAAACCCTAGCCCCGCTCACTTCTATCGAGTGATAAGGTTGTTGTTCTATGCCCAAGAGTATGTTAACATTGAAAAAAAAAGGGATATTACTTCTTATTCACCAAAGATGATAATATTTCAATAACCGTTAAATATGAAATAAGCATAATTTCATCGAAGTTAGCCATTGGTTTTTAACTATAGAAGAGGAATATCCAACAAATACTCACCTTGAAAAGGCTTGAAAAGGAAGATTGCTTGTAATACATTTGGATTAATATAGGAATTTTATAAAGAACACTTTGATGCAAAGAAGCGTAGAAATCCAAAATGGAACCGAGATAAATAATAATTATAATAATAAATAAATAAATAATAAACAAGAAACAGAGATAAAGAATGGCAGTTCTCCATACCTTAGAGATCCAAAAAGGAATTCGATGAAAGAAAATCACCTTGGAGGATTGGCAAGTCATGTTGGCCTAATGTGACATGAATATAATTGAGAAAATCATTATCGAACACATCAATGACTACGAATATGATAAGTGTGGAAAGTTGCACAATCTGCCATTGAAGTTTCCCCCACACAATACAGCAATGGTTTAATTCTTATGGTTGAAAATATAAATTATCAGGAAAGGCCCAGTTCATTGAATGTAGGAAGATTGGTATCGTTTCTAAAAACAATTGCAGTAGTGAAATTGTAATAGGTTGCAAAAAGGTATAGCTTTTGATACAAAATATAACGTTTGTTGAAAATGTTTAGACACCGGTTTCGCATAAGCTAGGTACAAATTTGCAATTCTTAATATCCTATCACCCCCTAGCAAGTGGGCAAATGAAAGTTGAACTAGTCAAAATGATGTATACAAAAAAACGTTTGCACACATAGTTCATTCAGTAGACTCTATGTCATAATCTTACAAATATCAGGGTTGGAGCTATAGTAAATCTGAATGCGAAGGGTGTCGAAGACAGATTTTGCAATTGCATTGCAGATATACCGAAGTAAATAGCTGCTGTGAAATGTTACAGACACAGTACATGCTGACCAAAGAAAAGGGAAAAACATTTTTTGTTTGGTGATTTGATACTAGCACGCTTGAGAAATGGAGGTTTCCATAAACATCCATTAAAAAGATTTATCCATGTAGAATTTTAAGCCAGTTTCCTCAAAATTCTTAGGAGATTAAACCGCCAAAGCAAAGGTATTTCTCTAATGTATGTTGTCACACATCTATATACCTTCTATGTCGAAATCTAAAGATTGGTACATATCTTTCCAATCTTTAATGTCCAGAAATACACATTAAAAATATTAGAGACTGTAGAACTCGAAGCCAGTTTAAATGCTTAGGAGATTAAACTGCCAAAGAGCATAGGTATCACTCTAATCATTAATGCCACAGGTCTTTATCGTTCTCATCTACACCACTAAACTGATGAGACTGAAAACTTTGATTCTTGAATTCAAGACTCAAAATCCCAAGCAAATAAGAATACAAGAGAAGCTTCATTCAAAAGATGTAAGCAACGAAGGTAAGGAATAAACTGTATATCTAGCCAAATGGAAGAATATGGAAGTATGCACTTGGGTTTGATTCAATTGAAATGAATCTTTTGGCTGAACTAAAGGAACTTTTAATTATGTTTAATAAGGCGGCCATAAACTCATTTTTTCTAATGGAGTAGCTCATGTTCAGATTTTGCAACCCAAAGATGGTTCTTTTATTGGTACCAACCCATGTCATGTGAAAGTTTAAATCATGAACTTTCTAGAGAAAATTTTACATAGATCTGTGTAGTCAAACAATTAGTCAATTGGACTTCTACTTGCTAACATTGTGATTAAATCCGAAGTGGATGCCTTCCATTCAAAAATATGTTTTTACTTCATTTGATGACATTCAAGTTGTCAAAGAGGTTCAACTAATCAAATCATAAATTGCCCTGATTGCCCTGATATTATTCTATGTTGTTACTTCAGAGTCTTGGAAAATGGCCAGATATTTTTACATCATAAATATTTATACTGTATATGTAACAAGAGTTAATATGATTATTTCAGTTGTGCCTTCAAAGAAAAGCCAAAGTCATTTTTAAACCCTGCAAGCCACCTCTTGGATTACTTTGATGCGACCATAGAACTAAAGCAACCACATGACAACCTAATTTCTAACAAAGTAGGTCATAACACTGTTTTGAGACCAAGCCAACACTTTCAAGTTGCAATGTGCATATAAATTCAATATGCCACCTCAAAAGACTACCAATATCATGCATTATATAACTATTTATAGAGAACGTTGGCATATCCACCCTAATATCATTTAACAGCATACACAAAAGTTGCATGTATAAATTCCAGACTGTTGAATTTCATCATCAAAAATTAGTGTCTTAATAAATGAACAGTAAATAATGAAATTAGGGAATGGTAATATTCTATTGACTTACGCTGTTTAGTAACAGGCGGCTCTTAGAAGTGCCAAACCATGTTACAGTTGCATCTGATAACTACAGTGGTCCATTTTGGATGAACAAAACTTTGAGACTGTTCTAATACAACTAATAACCTAAGCCAAGTGTACACAAACACCACTAATCATTGCATTGGGTATCAGTATACACAAATTACAAGATATTACTACATCAACTCACAATTGATATAGCATGAAACTGAAAGACAAGTCCTCACTTTTACACGTCTCCAAAGTTGAATTCCTACAAGGTCTTTGTATAGAGTCCACCTTCACTTTGGATCACTAAATCTAGAGTTGTCAAAATAAACAGTGAACAATAGTTGATCAAATTTCTGTACAATTCCATAATTATACCCAGAAATTGCCAGAATGCTAAGTACAAAATTGCCACACATATATAGGTATGTCCACAAACCACAAGAGACTGACCTTCTACAAGTATGCCAGCTGCAAAAAGAACTAAAAAATTAAACCAATATACTAGAAATTCTAAGCCAATAAATACATGTTTTTACAATGAATTAAATTTAAATAAAAACTTCCACTTTTTGCTCCTGTTAAGCTAAGCCATTATAAAAGTTAAATTACAGAATAGTATCATACATTTCAGGAATATAATCATGTTGATATCAAAACTATTACAAAAGAGAGAAAAAAAATAGAGATGGCACTGAATACAAAACCAAGTGCACAAAGATTGGGGCATAAACGCATAAGGACCCTGTACATAATACTTTCTTAGAGACTGAGGATTAATTGATTTTACAAATATTTATCTTGTCTTGGAATTCTTTTAAAGAAACCTAAATAGTCAAACTTTCAGGCTCACGGCTACCATAACATGATCATGAATGTCAATTGGCCTCTCAATGGCAGTCCACCTCTCAGAGATCAGAGTTCCTGATTTTGAAGGCTGAAACATATAATATTTTTCTTTGCAGCTCTCTGTCTCATATCCTATCACAAAGATCTTGTCCTTCCAAATGGTACCACCATGTGAAACGTACACCCACATTGATGGAAAATGATCTATTTGCCTCCATACATTTTCTTTCCAATCATATTCCATTACTTCATCTTCAAAGTAATATAAACAACCAAATGCTGCTACACAGTGATCAGGAAACCATCTGCTTATCCACATATCTTTTAATGTCGTCCATACTCTTGTATGTGTGTCAAATATTTCAATATCACAATTACAGTGGCCTATCACATAAAACTTGTCATTTTTGAAAAATCCTTGACATTTGATCATATTTTCTTGCATCTCAGGAAGAATCTCCCATTGGTCTTTCTCAGCATTGTAACACATTGCATTTTTACAACCATAAGATCCTCCAGCAATATATATGAGCCCATCATGAGGTGATACTGCACAGGCAAATGAAGAGTGGAACACAGGCATATCAGAGCCCTGCTTCCATAAAGAAGAAGAAAAGTCGTAGATCAAAACAACCTTAGTAAGCATATCTGTATCTTGTTTGTAAAGCCCCATAAAAATCAGTTTATGGTTGGTGGAAACGCACCGAGAGTCTCTTGAGTCAAAACGATACCCAATTGGGAAAGACAGAGCTGCATCCCATTTATCTTGGAGTGGATCATATACAGTCACCACTTGACCAGGTTTATGATATCGAGCTGAGCGAGAAGGGGCTGCTTCCCATTGCCCAGGCGTACGATACGCCTTTCCATCCAAATTCTCAATCAAACATATAAGCTCCTCAGACCTCCCAAATCTCATTCTATCTTGATAAAACTTATGATTGTCAACCATAGCATTCCAACTTTTGCAAACAGACATAAGCTTGTAATGGGATTTATAAGTGACTCTCATCAATATTTCTTGGACTATTTCTTGTGGGAGTTCCTGAAATCACAAGTTAATTCTGAGCATTTAAATTTTGACAAAAAGCTTCACATTTGATAAAAGCCCAAAATAAATATAAGTATCTAAATTTTTTTATCCAACCGTGAAATTATATTTTTATGTATACAGAATATCCGAATGGTTTATAAATTTACAAGAAAAGTGTAAAAAAACATTTAAAGAATATATTCTTGAAGTTATGCACATTTATTTAGCGAAAAAAAATCAAAAACAATTCAAAATCTATTTATACAGATTAGATTGGATGCCAATAATCTCACAGTTACTGAGCATTTAAATTTTGACAAAAAGCTTCACATTTGATAAAAGCCCAAAATAAATATAAGTATCAAAATTTTTATATCCAACTGTGAAATTATATTTTTACGTATACAGAATATCCGAATGGTTTATAAATTTACAAGAAAAGTGTAAAAAAACATTTAAAGAATATATTCTTCAAGTTATGCACATTTATTTAGCGAAAAAAAATCAAAAACAATTCAAAATCTATTTATAAAGATTAGATTGGATGCCAATAATCTCACAGTTACTGGTTTGAAGACTGCTACAACTTCTTTGGTCAAAAAATAATTGTTGAGAGAGATTTGAAGCTTGTTGGATCGTTTTTTATTAGCATTCAATCTCAGTTCTTTACATGGTGAAGTGTTAAGGCATAGGCGCTTTCTGGGCCGTTGCTCATTTGCTTTCTCTTCCGCTCCTTCCATGTTTCTTGATCCACATTCCTCCATATTCCTGAAGCCTCTGAAACTCCACCAATTCAAGAAAAATGTATTTTAATAGTCATTATACAACAACTAATGAAATAAACATTCTTATTCTTAAGTAAGTTGTTTAGCTAGCACCTACACTGTTCAAGAGGGCAGCATTAGACAAAGCCAGTAGCAGTTTATTAATGGTCACTATAAAGTTATATACAACAAAGTAAGTTATCCCATATTTATAATGAGAAACAAATTATTAATTTGTTGAACAAGGCTCCAAACATGAAAGTAATGTCAATATCCAACTACAAACTCAAGAACCAAATTTTTCATTATATAGCATTATTGCATCAAAATATCGTGCAAGCACATAGGCAATTGTTTTTATAATGACATTTTTGTCTTGCGGATGGCAACAGTGATATTGTTGGCTTCATCAAGTGTACCAGTTCTACTTTCGGCTTATCGATTTGGTTTACCATTTCTTCACAAAAAAAAATCCGCTCCTATGCTTATATGTACCTCAACTAGAATGCCAAGAACTGATTTACAGCCTGATCATCAGGAAAACAGAAAAGAGTTACAAAGAATGAACTTCTATAAGAAATTAGTGGAATCAAAAATCCACTACCATTTTAAGCATTGTAGCTTAACACATAGCTTACAATACATTTGTAAAGTACGATCTCTACTACAATGCCTAAATTGGGAGTAGGTTGTTGATACCACCAATTTCTTCATTTCCGAGCACTTGACTCATTTCAATTACATAGATATTTAATTAATAAACCACACATTCCAGAAAAATACATAAGATTTCAATATGTTCTCTCTGTTTACGCTACCCAACTATTTTGTGAAGTATATATCTGCTACAGCTGTGTAAAATCTTGCAAAAACTTTGCAAATGGTCTGTTAAAAACATAAAGAAACAAAAACATACATACAACACTGTTTCGAATAGCTGAATAGTGAGAAGGGTGTAGGTAAATTGTGCAAATATAACATTACTGCACCCAACCACATCCTCCCCAAAATGAACATTACTTAGTTAAAAATAAGCCAAAAACACAAATTTAATCAACACAAGTTTCAAACAAACATAAAAAAAAATTCAAATGCATCTACACCAAGTAATCAATCAGCATTTCGTAGGACCAAAAGCTTATCACAACTCTTCTTACGAGAAGCTTCACCTTGAACCCTTGAACCCCTAATTTTGAATTCTCATTGTCTTCCTCCATAATGGAACAACGAGTCTGTTTCTTAAGTTGTTTAACTAGCACCTACACTGTTCAAGAATGCAGCATTGGACGAAGCCAATGGGAGGTTACTAATGACAGTATCAACAACAAAGCAGTTATCTCATATTTTATAATGAGAAACAATCTATTAATTTGTTACACAACTAGGCTCCCAAACAATGCAAGTGATGCCAATATCCAACTCCAACGCCCTGTAAAGAGAACCAGAATTTTCACCATATAGGATTTACTGCATTAAAATATCATCCAAGCACTCAGGCAACTTTCTTTTTAAATGACATTTTTATCTTACCAATGGCAACAGTAGTATTGATGGCTTCATCAAGAGTATCAGTATTATGCTTGATTTGTCAATTTGGTTATTATTTTTCCCCAAAAGATTCTCACTCCTATGCTTATATGTGCCTAAATTAGAATGTCAACAACTGATTTAGAGCCTGGTCACTAGGTAAAAGTTAAAACGTTTGAACTTCTATAGAACCACCTTGTCCCCATAAAGCAGAATTTCATTAACTTCAAATTTATCTAGGGCATGACCGGTTAAAAAGTCTCACTTTCCTATGGGTCTGTGTGATTTAAATAAACATATTATTAATTAAATAAGGTCAATGATTTAACAAGAATATGAGTGGGATTAAAAATATGGTTCTCAAGATAAGAAATCCTCAAACATGAAGAAATTAGTGGAATAAAAAATCCACTACCATTTCAAGCATTGCCACTTCACACATAGCTCACAATATATTTTGTACAATATGATCTCTACTACAATGCCTAACATGGAAGTAGGTTGTTGATACCACCAATTCCATCATTTCCAAGCACTTGACTCATTTCAATAACTTGGATGTTTAATAATTAATAAACCATTCATGTTCCTGAAAAATAGGTAAGGTTTCAATATGCTCTTACTGTTTACCCTACCCAACTATTTTGTAATGTACATCTCTGCTACAGTCTCCTTATGGCAACAAAGCAATCAGACTGAGTGTTTATATTCTCAAACTGAATAGTGAACATTTTTCTATTGATAAAGTTTGAAGGGACTCTACCAACCCTTATTACTGGAAAAAAAATGTCTGATTTTCGGTATGAAATGATGAAGGATTCATATCTTGCATAAAATAACAAAATATATAGTAAATCATTCTACAAACCTAACAGAGATGAGCCAATACAACAGCATAAACAGAAGCATTAAATCATTGCAAAAATTCCACATTACAAAGTTGATAGAAAGTGAAAAGGACCTAAACTAGAGTACAGGTGTGTCCTCTTGTGTTGACTGTAAGTCGGAAAGAAATACATGACACTCAGGAGTAGTCCAAAACTAACCCAACTACAGGAAAGGATAATTCATATTTGTGGTATCCATTTGATTAGTTCATTCAAGAATGAGAAGAAAATGAGATAATGGGTGATCAAGAAAGGCAAATCATACAAGACTAACTAGCAGTTTCGAGTATAATAGCAAGATGGGTGGTATGAAAATGAATAAGCTCGTCATATTAAGCATCATTGTAATGCCCCGCCTGGAGATCCTTGGAAACAAGGATTAAAAACAAGTCAGAACAATTTTTTTTTTTTTTTTTTAAACAAGTGTAAGTGCACATGATACAACCTACACAAACCA
Organism: Cupressus sempervirens; assembly: GCA_028749045.1. NCBI lineage: Eukaryota > Viridiplantae > Streptophyta > Pinopsida > Cupressales > Cupressaceae > Cupressus > Cupressus sempervirens. The sequence goes on along the minus strand of CM053783.1, from coordinate 642,469,390 downwards.
AAAGATCGCAACGGAAGACTGAAAGACAACCAAGCACCAACGGATCTCCAAACGCCACTACCAACTAGAACACAATTACGAAAACCACAAAGACCTACCAAGCTGACTCTTGGAAACTGGCTAAGTCTGAAATCCTGAAGCCCTGAAATTTGGCTAAGTCTGAATTTCTGAAGCCCTGATTTTTCCTAGAATCTACACCTTAGCTCGTAGAGGTATGAAACCCATCTCAAATGAATCGTCGCATATTTTAAAATATATCTTAAGTATAAGTTGACGTATTCCTTATACTTAAACGATATATTTTAAACCCCGAAGGACTACAACAAAAACCCAAAAACTGAATTTCAAAAGAAACCTCCTGAATTCAAAATGCAACAACGTAGGCTTCAAGAATGCCCAAAAGGGTATCCAGATCAACTCTCAAAAAGATTAGAACACTACAAAAAGTGCCCGCTGTTGGCATGCGCAGGTTTTTTTCCAAAAGGCGTGCGACACTTTTCACTAAGGGAGGGCGACACTTCTCCCTTACTGCGTGCGACACTTCTCAAGAAGGCGTGCGATACTGGAAAAGTATCGCGCGACATTTCTCATAAAGCCGTGTGACACTCTTCCAATGTCGTACGACACTTCTTCAGTAATGCGTGCGACACTTTATAGTATCGTACGACATTCCTTCTATGGGCGTGCGATACTTTATCAGTGTTGCACAATGCTGAACAAATGTCGCCCATAGAAAGTAAAAACACTTCCAGAACTAAAAAACGAGGAAAAACCGACAAAAGAACCTCCACACCGAGGAGTACTGGATCCACATTTCGAGGCCAAAACACTCGAACCAAAATTGAGCAACAGAATACAGAAAACGAAATCTAACCATCTATCAAACAAAGAAGGAAAAGTACAAAAAGGAAACATCACGACAACAGAAATAACATCGCAATAACATAGATAACACTGCAATGAGCAAAATAACCAACTAAGTACGCGGTTCCTCCCAACTGTCAATGGCGTCATAGGGCCATCATGGGCCCTAGCCATCCCCCGCGCATAACATCCCAAGCCACCGATTAGATCATCGGTGCTGTCGTGATAGGGACATCACTACTAAACATGCTGCAATAAAAGTAAATGAAATCTAACATGCTAGTAGTAACATAAGATAACCCTGTAATCAGATAACATCATCTACTATATGCTAAACATCATAACAAGGAATGCGTAAAACCAACATCATTTAAACGTGGAACACAACATCCAAATGAAAGCATAAATCACTAGAAAGCATACTCCGCAATTCGAAGTACCAAGTGACACATCCAGCAACGATCACGCTAGAACAATAGACCGTCTCTGTACACCGATCCCTAGCAGTGGTGAAGGTAGCTACGCCTCCCAACCACGTGGCACCCGTAGGTCCACACTCGCCGCGCTGATGGAGATAATGATCCAACCACACACACACAAAACAACCATAGCTAACACACACGCCAAGCAGTATGATGACTGAATCCAAGACATAGACAATGCATAAACTACAGGTCCTGGTCAAACACCTCAATGGGCTACTACGTAGGGACTGACATCATGGAGAGTCGCTTGGCATCGACAAGCCCAAGCTAGTATAGGCAGCTACTCTTCTCAACAGAAGGCGCACAACCTAGGGCAGCTACTCTTCACGACGGAAGGCGCACAACCCACACATTTTAATTATCTTGTATTTATTACCACCCAAAGTTTTAATTTAATTATCACTTATATAAAACTTCCTCTGCCAACCGGGAAGTAGTCACCAGGTTACAGGATAGAAACCCCCTCCATATACTACCCTACCCTACCCATGCTCATCCAACAATGAGTGCCCGAAGGCATGCAAACTCCCAACCCAACCCCAATGATCACAACTACCGGAAGTACCACGGAAGATCGAGCCCCGCAGGTCACCCGACAATATACATGTGTGTGGCGCACCACCATCACAGAGATCATACACAAGGACAGGATGAGAATGCAAACAAAAGTCAATCCACCGAAAACATAATCGGGATGACGGATGCTACACGCATCCCAATGCAACAAAAGATGCAAAAGTGTTCTAACTGGGTATCCAAACGGATCATCCAGGTCCACGAACCACAATGTGCCAAAAAAACCCGAGAAAACAAGGCGGCACGCAAAACGAGGTAAAAACCCCAAATTTTGGAAAAATTCCAAAATTAAAACCCATTTGGCCTTTGGGTTCAAAAACCCCAAAAATCCAAAAATAATTGAAAACGGACACCGTATGCAAAAACGGCTAGCATAACGGCCCAAAAACCCAAACCCCCATTTCAAAAACAGGTAAAACGTTCATACCCGACCAACCGGGCAGAACTAGCAAACAGAAACGGAGGGGAACACTAGTTCACAGCCTCCTAACATATTGCTACAAGAAACGGAAGCAGAAACGGAGAAAAAACATTAAAACGGGAAGGCCCTACCTGACAGCAAAAAGGGCCGAAATTGAAACCCGTAGAATAAAATAAATACTCTGCCGAAACTGCTGAAACTGTCGGCAAAGTGAGAACTCCTCGAGCCAAATCCAACGAGACCAACCTCGCAAAGATCCCACGCTCACAGCTCCCGCAACGAGCAAAACAATAATCCTTCAGAAGAGGATTTCCAAATTTTCTCTCCAAAACTCAATTTTCCAAAATGTGAGAAGTGAATAATGAATTCACTTTTCCAATATTTATTCATTTTGAGTGAATAGCTGATAATGGAAAATAGCTAGCTGGAGTAGTTAAACTCCGAAACAACCTAAACGAAAACAGGTTATTATCCGTAATGGGAATTCACCTAAGGCAAAGCTGCTAGAAATTAAATCCAAAAGATTAAAAACCCAAAAACCCAAAATTACAGAAAAACACTTAACACTTTCGCGATGAATGCGAACTTCTAAATGCACAGACATGTTCACTGGTCTAATCACATAATGCAACTGAGTTCGGATTTGCTAATCACCGAAAGGTTTTAATATAAAACAACTAAATAAAGATACGTCGACCATATAGGAGCGACATTGGCAAAATATGAACAGCTGGATCACTAACTCCATAGGCCACTGCCAGGGATGTAATTCCTGCACACTAGAACACACGATCAAGTGCAATTGCATATAATATAATAGCCGAAGCAATTAAAGCATTAAATAACTCATTAATCCATTTACACCACTCACATTCGCATTAATCATAAAAGACGAGAATGAAGTAAATAACCATAGTATAGAATCCATCTCATAACATAGTCAACAAATAGGTCCAATACATCATATCACCAGATAATCAGTTATCATAGATCTACTGTCATCTCAAAATAACATCAACATGCAAATATGATAAACTGAATAGCATAGCAACAAAGCATCTATGGTACGGAAATCAAAATATAACATTCGACCCTCAAGTCGTCTCAAGGTACAAATATCAAAAGAGTATCAAGTATCTCTCGTACAAAAATAGACAAGGTACAGACTGCAAACATGAGAGGCACTACACCCTCCCCCACTAGCATAGGCTTACTCCTGGAAGCCAGCAAAAAGGTAGGGGTACAATCCCCTCAGTCGTGTAGCATCTTCCCAAGTCGCAAAGGTCTCATCGCTCGGGTCCCATTGGACCCTTACCTGCTCTATGTCCCGACCTCGCAAGGTCAGCCTCCACTGCTGTAGGATATGAATGGGCTCCAAAGTAAGTTGCTCGTCCGCTACCTGCAAAGCATCCCAATCAAGAACATGGGTCACATCAGGAATATACTGCCGCAATACAGAAACATGGAAAACATCATGGATGCGCGATAGGCTAGGTGGCAGCGCTAGTCGATAAGCAACAGGACCAATCCTCTCGAGGATCTCAAAAGGTCCGACAAAACGTGGTGCCAACTTAGAGCCTTTCCCATAACGAATAGGGCTCTTCCTCGGCCGCACTCTCAAAAACACCCTATCACCAACAGAAAAGTGACGATCCAACCTATGGGCATCTACATACTTCTTCTGCCTGTCCTGAGCAGTAACCAAATGCTCCCTAATGCGAACAACCTGCTGCTCCATATCCTGAAGCATCTCTAGACCCAAAAGAACACGGTCCTCCAAACGATCCCAACTCAAAGGGGTACGGCATGGTCTACCGTACAAGGCCTGAAAAGGTGACATGCCAAGAGAACTATGATACCCATTGTTGTATGCAAACTCAACAAGGTATAAATAGTCCTCCCACTTCACTTGCCTATCCATAACATACATGCGAAGCATATCCTCCAGAACCTGATTTACTCTCTCAGTCTGACCATCGGTCTCTAGGTGATAGGCTGAACTGAAATTGAGCTAAGCGCCCAACGCATGCTGTAGAGACGTCCATAGTGCAAAAGTAAACACTGGATCTCTATCTGAAATGATACGACGAGGGATCCCATGCAAACGAACAATATCCACCATGAAAACATGCGCTACGGAAGAAGCAGTGTAGGATGCTCTCATGGGTGAAAAATGTGCTACCTTGGACAACTTGTCCACTGTCACCATGATACAATCATGTCTCCGCGATGACATAGGCAACCCTGTGATAAAATCAATAGATATCGTATCCCACTTCCACTCTGGAATGGTATGTGGCTACAAAAGACCCGCCAGATGCTGATGCTCTGCCTTCACTCTCTGGCACTCAAGACATCTAGCAACAAAATCAGCAACATCGCGTCTCATCCCTGCCCAGAAGTATAGCTGTTTGAGATCAGCATGCATCTTCTTGACTCCAGGATGTGCAGAATATGGTGCACGATGCGCTTCTGACAAAACTAAGGTACGAAGATCACCCGACAAGGGTACATAAATACGCCCTGAGTGTCGCAATAGTCCATCAGACTCAAGCATATAACCTGAAAATCTCCCCTCAAGGGTACGTCCAGACTCGATCTCCGCCCTCACCTCCTGATACCAAGAGTCACTAGGCAAAGCCTCCAAAATACGGCTTCGCAAATCCACTCCCAATGACATCACTGATACCTCATGTCGCCTCCTGCTCAAGGCATCTGCGACAACATTCTCCTTCCCTTTGATGTAATGAACATCAAAGTCATACTCGCATAGGAACTCCATCCAACGACGTTGTCGTGCATTCAAGTTTGGTTGAGTAAAGATATACTGCAAGCTCCTATGATCGCTATGCAACTCAAACCTGTGTCCCAAAAGAAAATGCCTCCAACGGACAAGGGCATGCACTACGGCCGCAAGTTCCAAATCATGAGTGGGGTAGTTTAGCTCATGGTCCTTGAGTTTTCTAGACTCAAGCAATCACTCGGCCATCCTGCATTAACACCGCACCCACACCTTCCAACGAAGCATCTGTGCAAACCATGAAATCACCTACAGGATTAGGCACTGCAAGGATTGGTGCACTTGTCAAACATCCTTAAGAGCAACAAATGCTGCCTCACAATGGTCGGACCAAACAAACTTCTTCCCTTTCCTCTGAAGAGAAGTGATGGGATGGGCTACTCGTGAAAAATCCTTCACAAAGAGACGGTAGTAACCCGCTAATCCCATGAAACTACGAACCTCTGAGACATTAGTGGGTGCCGGCCAATCCATGATAGCACAAATCTTCTCCGGATCCACTACAATTCCATCACCAGTGATGATATGTCCCAAATACTTCACCTCTGTCTGGAAGAACCCACATTTACTCAAGTTGCCATACAGTTGATGGTCTCTCAAGCACTGCAATACCTGACGTAAATAGACTTCGTGCTCCTCCACAGTCTTCGAGTAGATCAATATGTCATCTAGAAACACAATGACACACTGATCGAGGTACATGCGAAATACCCCATTCATCAAACTCATGAACACTGATGGCGCATTGGTTAACCCAAAAGGTACAACTGTGAACTCATAATGCCCATATCGTGTACGAAATGCTGTTCGATGAATATCAGCCTCTTGGATATGAAGCTGATGGTATCCCGACTTCAGATCAATCTTTGAGAACACTCGTGCTCCCTTCATCTGATCAAACAAGTCATCTATCCTTGGTAAAGGATAACGATTCTTCACCGTCACCTTATTCAACTGTCGGTAGTCAATGCACAAACGCAAAGAACCATCCTTCTTCTTCACGAAGATGACTGGTGCACCCCACGGGGATACACTAGGACGAATGTGGCCCTTGGCCAATAATTCCTCCAACTGCAATTTGAGCTCACTCAACTTCTGAGTAGTCATGCCGTAAGGAGCTCGTGAAATCGGTTTTGCTCTTGGTACAAGATCGATCCGAAAATCAATGTCACGCTGCGGTGGCATACCTGGAATCTCATCAGGAAACACATCAACATACTCACGAAGGAGTGGGTGATCATCGAGTGTTACCATATGGCTCTCGGCTTCCTCAAGATCACTTAGAGATACAAGAAACAACTGACAACCCTTTCGCACACTCCGCTTCAGCTGATTAGCTGAGATCATACGAAGCGAGACTGGTCGCTGAACTCCCAAAAGTTCCACCTGCCCACCTGTGTCATCCACACACTGTACCACCTTACGATGGCAATCGATATTGGCCTGATAGGCAGCTAACCAATCCATGCCCAACACAATGTCATATGATCCCAGAGGTAGAATGCGTAGATCCACTGTGGTGGTGAAGGTTCCCAAATCCAAACAACTCCTAACCAACGAGTCAACAGCCACCTTAGAACCCGTGGCTAACTCAACCTAACGCATTGCCACTAGCCCACATCGCTGAACAAGAGATGGTGAAATGAAAGAATCGGTGGCACTAGAGTCAAACAAAACTGAAGTTGAAATAACATGCAACATACCTGTAGCCTCGACTACCGTACCTTGATGCTCAGCTTGACGGTTGTCAACCGCCGCAAAGACTCTATGATTCCGACCCGCATCTCCTACAGTAGGCTCAGATCTAGCTGCACCCTTACCAGGTCCTGAAGCTGGTTTGATGGGACAATCATAAGATTTATGGCCAGGTTGGCCACAAGAATAACAATTCCCAGAAAAGTTGGGTCCTGTCCCACGACCACTCTGAGTAGCACTAGGATATGGTGCACTACCTCTGCTGGAAGTCTGCTGACTGAACTGAGGAGGACGATCTTGGTGAGATTTATGTCCTCTGTTCTAATTATCTCCTTTCTTCCCTGAGGTACCAGAATATTGCCCTCCTCTAGCCCTATGTCGATAACGACCTTTCTTACCCCCTTGAGGGGGTTCTGATTGGGCTTGACCCTTTCCCGTGGACTGGGTAAACTGAGAATCTTGTCCTGAATACCTTGCACTTTGGTTCTGAGAACCAAATCTACTACTGAATCCTCTAGCCAAATTCTCCTCTGCAATACGTGCCTTCTCCACCGCGAGCACAAGAGTCCTGGGTTGATGCATTCGGACTTCTCCAATGAGGGAATCCTTAAGGCCTCGGATAAAATGATGCGCTAAGAGCAAATCATCATTGTTGTAGCATGAATACTGCCTAAGTTCAAAGAACCGGATCTCGTACTGATCCACAGTCATATTCCCTTCACAGATAGCATGGAACTCATCAGCACGGGCCTCCCTATACTGAGGAGATAAGAATCTCTCTCGGAATCTCTCCTCAAAAATCTCCCAGGTGAGATCTGCAACGCTAAGCTGAAGCTTCTGACTCTCAATATTCCACCAAACGGATCCGTGGTCCCTCAACTACATAATTGCACAACGGGCCCTCATGTTGGTTGAATATGGATACATGGTGAAGCAACACTCCATGTCTAGCAACCAAGTCTCAGCCTTGAGGCCACTTCCCCTACCATCGAATGGTGGTGGTTTGGAACTCTAAAGGGACTTCATGATATCCAACCTGATGGAGTCCTCACTGTTGCGGTCTCTACCACCCCGACGGTGTCCTCTGCCACCTGGTGGAGTAAGAGAACGCTCACGTTCACGTTCCTCCTCTCTATGCTCAGAGTGATGGGAACTTCCATGATGAGATCCCTCTTCCTGATTCTGATTCTGCTGGCGCTCCTCAACACGAGGGCCCAAAAGAGCAAGAATCTGCTGGAGGACAAGCATCACCGCCCCTCCGCCATTCTGATCACCAATATTACCATGTTCTTCCCCTCCTCCCTGACGTTCCTCTTCATGGTGCTCATTTCCATGGTTACCACTACGGGTACCACCACGGCCACCAGGTCTACGTGCAGGAGGCATCACTGAAAGGGAGCAACAAGACAAAGTCAGAACAATCGGATCACAAGCATGAGTAAAAACCATGAACGAGCAAGATAACAAATAAATAAACATAAAAAAGCAATCACGCAACAACAAACAAAACCATAGTGGAAGCATAACACAGAGATCCCAATGTAGCAACATGGGCTCTGATACCAGATGTAATGCCCCGCCCGGAGATCCTTGGAAACAAGGATGAAAAACAAGTCAGAACAATTTTTTTTTTTTTTTAAACAAGTGTAAGTGCACATGATACAACCTACACAAACCAAAAGATCGCAACGGAAGACTGAAAGACAACCAAGCACCAACGGATCTCCAAACGCCACTACCAACTAGAACACAATTACGAAAACCACAAAGACCTACCAAGCTGAAAGACATAAGCTGACTCTTGGAAACTGGCTAAGTCTGAAATCCTGAAGCCCTGAAATTTGGCTAAGTCTGAATTTCTGAAACCCTGATTTTTCCTAGAATCTACACCTTAGCTCGTAGAGGTCTGAAACCCATCTCAAATGAATTGTCGCATATATTAAAATATATCTTAAGTATAAGTTGACGTTCAACTTATACTTAAACGATATATTTTAAACCCCGAAGGACTACAACAGAAACCCAAAAACTGAATTTCAAAAGAAACCTCCTGAATTCAAAATGCAACAACGTAGGCTTCAAGAACGCCCAAAAGGGTATCCAGATCAACTCTCAAAAAGATTAGAACACTACAAAAAGTGCCCGCTGTTGGCACGCGCAGGTTTTTTTTCCAAAAGGCGTGCGACACTTTTCACTAAGGGAGGGCGACACTTCTCCCTTACTGCGTGCGACACTTCTCAAGAAGGCGTGCGATACTGGAAAAGTATCGCGCGACATTTCTCATAAAGCCGTGCGACACTCTTCCAGTGTCGTACGACAGTTCTTCAGTAATGCGTGCGACACTTTATAGTATCGTACGACATTCCTTCTATGAGCGTGCGATACTTTATCAATGTCGCACAATGCTGAACAAATGTCGCCCATAGAAAGTAAAAACATTTCCAGAACTCAAAAACGGGGAAAAACCGACAAAAGAACCTCCACACCGGGGAGTACCGGATCCACATTTCGAGGCCAAAACACTCGAACCAAAATTGAGCAACAGAATACAGAAAACGAAATCTAACCATCTATCAAACAAAGAAGGAAAAGTACAGAAAGGAAACATCACGACAACAGAAATAACATCGCAATAACATAGATTAACACTGCAATGAGCAAAATAACCAAGTACATGGTTCCTCCCAACCGTCAATGGCGTCATAGGGCCATCATGGGCCCTAGCCATTCCCCCGCGCATAACATCCCAAGCCACCGATTAGATCATCGGTGCTGTCGTGATAGGGACATCACTACTAAACATGCTGCAATAAAAGTAAATGAAATCTAACATGCTAGTAGTAACATAAGATAACCCTGTAATCAGATAACATCATCTACTATATGCTAAACATCATAACAAGGAATGCGTAAAACCAACATCATGTAAACGTGGAACACAACATCCAAATGAAAGCATAAATCACTAGAAAGCATACTCCACAATTCGAAGTACCAAGTGACACATCCAGCAACGATCACACTAGAACAATAGACCGTCTCTGTACACCGGTCCCTAGCAGTGGTGAAGGTAGCTACGCCTCCCAATCACGTGGCACCTGTAGGTCCACACCCGCCGTGCTGATGGAGATAATGATCCAACCACACACACACAAAACAACAACCATGGCTAACACACACGCCACGCAGTATGATGACTGAATCCAAGACATAGACAATGCATAAACTACAGGTCCTAGTCAAACACCTCAATGGGCTACTACGTAGGGACTGACATCATGGAGAGTCGCTTGGCATCGACAAGCCCAAGCTAGTATAGGCAGCTACTCTTCTCAACAGAAGGTGCACAACCTAGGGCAGCTACTCTTCACGATGGAAGGCGCACAACCCACACATTTTAATTATCTTGTATTTATTACCACCCAAAGTTTTAATTTAATTATCACTTATATAAAACTTCCTCTGCCAACCGGGAAGTAGTCACCAGATTACAGGATAGAAGCCCCCTCCATATGCTACCCTACCCTACCCATGCTCATCCAACGATGAGTGCCCGAAGGCATGCAAACTCCCAACCCAACCCCAATGATCACAACTTCTGAAAGTACCACGGAAGATCGGGCCCCACAGGTCACCCGACAATATACATGTGTGTGGCGCACCACCATCACAGAGATCATACACAAGGACAAGATGAGAATGCAAACAAAAGTCAATCGACCGAAAACATAATCGGGATGACGGATGCTACACGCATCCCAATGCAACAAAGGATGCAAAAGTGTTCTGATTGGTATCCAAACGGATCATCCAGGTCCACGAACCACAATGTGCCAAGAAAACCCGAAAAAACAGGGCGGCACGCAAAACGAGGTAAAAACCCCAAATTTTGGAAAAATTCCAAAATTAAAACCCATTTGGCCTTTGGGTTCAAAAACCCCAAAAATCCAAAAATAATTGAAAACGGACACCGTATGGCAAAACGGCCAGCATAACGGCCCAAAAACCCAAACCCCCATTTCAAAAACAGGTAAAACGTTCATACCCGACCAACCGGGCAGAACTAGCAAACAGAAACGGAGGGAAACACTAGTTCACAGCCTCCTAACATATTGCTACAAGAAACGGAAGCAAAAACGGAGAAAAAACATTAAAACGGGAAGGCCCTACCTGACAGCAAAAAGGGCCGAAATTGAAACCCGTAGAATAAAATAAATACTTCGCCGAAACTGCTGAAACTGTCGGCAAAGCGAGAACTCCTCGAGCCAAATCCAACGAGACCAACCTCGCAAAGATCCCACGCTCACAGCTCCCGCAACGAGCAAAACAATAATCCTTCAGAAGAGGATTTCCAAATTTTCTCTCCAAAACTCAATTTTCCAAAATGTGAAGTGAATAATGAATTCACTTTTCCAATATTTATTCATTTTGAGTGAATAGCTGATAATGGAAAATAGCTAGCTGGAGTAGTTAAACTCCGAAACAACCCAAATGAAAACAGGTTATTATCCGTAATAGAAATTCACCTAAGGCAAAGTTGCCAGAAATTAAATCCAAAAGATTAAAAACCCAAAAACCCAAAATTACAGAAAAACACTTGACACTTTCGCGACGAATGCGAACTTCTAAATGCACAGACATGTTCACTGGTCTAATCACATAATGCAACTGAGTTCAGATTTGCTAATCACCGAAAGGTTTTAATATAAAACAACTAAATAAAGATACGTCGACCATATAGGAGCGACATTGGCAAAGTATGAACAGCTGGATCACTAACTCCATAGGCCACTGCCAGGGATGTAATTCCTGCACACTAGAACACACGATCAAGTGCAATTGCATATAATATAATAGCCGAAGCAATTAAAGCATTAAATAACTCATTAATCCATTTACACCACTCACGTTCGCATTAATCATAAAAGACGAGAATGAAGTAAATAACCATAGTATAGAATCCATCTCATAACATAGTCAACAAATAGGTCCAATACATCATATCACCAGATAATTAGTTATCATAGATCTACTGTCATCTCAAAATAACATCAACATGCAAATATGATAAACTGAACAGCATAGCAACAAAGCATCTATGGTATGGAAATCAAAATATAACATTCGACCCTCAGATCATCTCAAGGTACAAATATCGAAAGAGTATCAAGTATCTCTCGAATCAAAAATAGACAAGGTACAGACTGCAAACACGAGAGGCACTACAATCATGCCTAGAAGGGATCAACTACTGCCAATAACATGATTCCTTACCATTATCCAAAATCAAAGGAACTAATAGAAATCACTCCAAAATCAGTATTTCCCAGATTCCATCACTGATCATCTCCACAATATTTGTGTCTCTCATCATCATGATTATCTAACTAAATTATTTCATTCATGAACAAATCAATCCTTATCAAAATCAGGTAATGCAACTTTGAACCTTACCAAGATCCAACTCTTGACTATGTCATTGAGATACCTCCATTTAATGTACATTCAAAACATATCCTAGTTCAAATTAGGAGCTTGAGATAATATCAGAGTAGCCCCACAAAGATATGGATTTCAAATTAGACTCCCAATAAAGTTGAAAGTTGCATACACCAAAAAAATTCCTATGTAAAGTTGCCCATGATAATCCTACATTAAAATTGCTTAATGGAAAAGCAATCTTGTAAAGGCAGACTGTCATGCCCTGCTAAACTGGGATTGGCAGCCCTTAACACAAGCAGAAGTTTACAGTCCTTGTTAATAATATATCTGAAAGTTGAAGTGAAATATATGTTAAATGAAGAAGCAATTATCATAAGGAAGCTATGGATAGATAAGGAAGGATCATTGTATAAGAAGGAACAATTATATTAAGCTTGAAGAAGTACAGAAATCATCAGCATTTTAAAGATCCAACTACCCTTGCATCATGGAGAATATGTCTTAAACTAACTTATATTTATGGTCGACCACCTTAGTCAAGGCAAATATAAGTACTCTCTATTGCTGGGAGACTTGTTATGCTATGCCTGCCTTGATTTGTTTCTATAAATTATAAACAATGAACAGAAACAGAAAAGCAGGCAGCAATCAAAATTAATATATATAGCAGCAATTTTGACAAAGGATTATAACTTATAGTCATAGGAGTAAAGAGATGGCGAAATGTTATTACTTTGAAATTAAAATAAAAATCAATACTGAAGGGACGGCGACTTATTAAAGATTGTATCTATTTCTGAAAAAGAGTCAACTTCCCAAAAGATGTCTGCTTTCAAGGAGATATTAAGATATATATGGGAGACGACCACAATGGGAAAAGGATCAAGGAAAGAAATCTAATAAGCATTGGTGCTAATAAGAGCAGATCAATTCATAACATCGATCAAAATCAGAATCAGAAACCGATATTTATTGCAGGCAATAGCATTGTCATCCATTTGTGGTATGGACGGATATATCTTTAATATTTGCTTGATGTATTCCACATAATAATAATTGAACCTGGTATTCCAATGCAATATCTGATGTACCTGATGGAACTCTAAATTTTGGCAAATTTAGAGTCCCAAACACCATTTCAGGGGGCTAATTTTTACATCCTACCCATTACTTATATTCAGACAATATGTTTCAAACCAATAAAAAAGTTATTAACGAATGGAGCCAACATTTTTAGAAGAATTTTTCAAACTTTCAAGGAGTGACCATATTTCCAATTACCCTAATCTTTTCAGTTGTGAAATCTACTGTAAACTGTGTTGAGTTAGTTACAGCAATTCTGTAACAGCACGTGCAGTGATATCAGTCCTGCTAGCTGGGGGTTTGTTTGAACTTTGATGAGTGAAAAAATAGATAAATGTGCACAGCTTGGGCACATTATAGAACTATTTGTGAAGAAGCAGCACAGGAAGCCCCACTTGCCTTGCAAAAATATTATTAAGAGATATCTCAACAGTGGTTGGCAGATAATCCGATGATTGAAAATAAAAAATCACATGCTCCATACTTATTGCAGAAAATAAACATGTTGAAAGCTGGAATGGTTGCACATCTATAATGACTCTGGAAGTTCATGTCACAAGAATGTTAGACATGTTATGCTTATCATTATCTGAGCCAATGGGTGAAAGATAGAATTTTATAGTGTGAACAAGTATTACATAACGTCAAACTTTCCCAAGCAACGATAATCAAAGTGGTGAAAACCTAAAAAACCAGATACATCATGTGCATACACAAACAATGAACACCCTTTGGAGATGATTATAGCAGCAGTGAATGTAAGACCAGATGTGATAAACAGTGACATAAAGATAAAATGCAGTGACTACATCAACCCAATGGTTATGAAAAGATCAGCAATTCTGATAATATAGAAGCAATGACCATCATGTAGATACCTGTGCGTGTGTATGGCAGGGATGTGCGACAAATATATTGCAAAGATAAATAACGTGATTGGATGCAATGACGTTGGATTCCAAACATAAGTGTGAATACAGTTTTATGATATCCCAATATCTTGCATATCCAGCACAATAACGGGTTCGAAGGTGATGGCAATAACGTATATGCAGTAAAGACTCTGGAGAGGTCAAAATCAATCGAGTTATATATGGCTTCAAAATGTTATGGATATACTCGGCAATAGGAAGCACCAATAGATTCTGTAGTGTTAATCTTGGCATCTCTTCCATACATTCGAATGTTACATCTTCGAACGGACAGGATGCTTTCGTCAAAAATGAAGTCTTATAATTGCACATATTATTACCACAAGTTATAGCATTATCTCTAACAAATGATGAAGTTTTTAATGCAATGAAATCGACAATTACCTTATCAGTATTTTAAAATTAAAATGAAATCATGAAAAGGTACAATTTGATAAGAAGATACGATGTTTCATATTGAACGTTACATCAATTTGCAAAGAAAGATATAAACACAAGTTGAAAGGGAAGTCAAGGATTATTGAGATACATTCAAACATACAAGTCATTTATAAGGAGAGCATTTTATATTAATTGTATGAAGGAATAAGTTTCCTATGACTTTATAATGAAATTTCATTATTTTATTATTATAAAATTATTTTATTTTAATAATAAAATAAAAATGTTCTTTGTTTATCATTAATGGCATAGAGATTTAAACTACAGGCAAACCGTCCTTCGTAATTATATTTTAGGATTTTGTATATGATTTTGATATCAAATAAGTGGACATGGTCAATTAGCATTTTAGATTTGATCATCATAGGTGTTGTGAAATATTAAATTGTTTTCGTACCTCTGTCCAATTTGTCTCCCTCTCAGCGGAATTAAAATTCAATCTGGACTAATTTAAGATTGCATTATAATTGGTCTGTTGCATTTGGATTATTAAAATTGTTGGCAGTATAAGTACATTGAACATTATGAAGTTGTACGTGAAAGTTCACCGAAGTTGACTCTATCACCCGGATTAACAAAGCACTGGTCTTTTAGTATTAAAGTCAGAAAATTTAAAATATCCTTCTTACAAAAAATCAAATTCATTATTATTAAAATTTTATCCAAATACTCAGCATCCAATTTCATTCTGACCGAATTCAAGGACCTTGCTAGTCGAGGAACTCGCAAAATTTAAATTCGCTAAAGAAAGCCCTTGAATTGAGTAGTCAGCGTTCAAGGTGAAGGTCTACCTGCCTGGGTGTTGCGGAGCGCGAAGTGCAAGGGAATCTAAGCGATTTCCGTTCGTTGGCCAAAATTTGATTGAGAGATCCTACCGGGGAAGTGGCAGACTCTTGGATTTCCAATCTACGACTTTGGGAACCAATAGATTGGTGACTCCACTGGGGAGAGTTGCTCGCGATACATATTGCGAAGTTACCCAGAATTTCTAAGTTCATAAATCAGTATCAGTATCAGAAGTTGTATCAATTTGTTTGGAAGTGTACTCTGCTGGAAGTGAGAACCTAGAAGATCAATACATTCCTCAAAAGATTTATTTGGTAACTCTGCTAAGGGAGAGGACTTAAAAGGAGATGATTTGATTGCCTAACATGGAGAAAGTATACTACAATCAGGAGGCGGATCTATGTTACACCATGGAGGAAGTAGAAATACACCCACTTAATGCCTTTTTCAATTTGGAAAGATATGAAGGCGAGACATCGACACATTTGTTTATAAGGATGGTAGATATTTTTCAGGAAGCACCTTTAGACATAATGCCTTCACACAAGGAATTGATAAGAAAGTTTTGTGAATTGGAAATCTCACCAGATGACTCGGATTTGATACTTCTTTTCCAAATGTTGGATGAAAGTCCGAGTTATATATCCCCTTTGGATGCATATTTGAACTTAGAAAAGCATGAGAATGAATCTACAATAGAATTCTTCATGAGAATGTTTAATGCTTATCAAGAAATACCTTCAGAATGTTTAATGCTTACCAAGAAATACCTTCAGAATACAAACCTCCATCATTTGATCTTCTCTACAAGATGCGGGAATTAGGCCTCTTATATGATCATCGGTTTCTTAACTTTCTTGAACTTATGGATAATGAGCTAGTTGCAGAGGATAATGAATGCAAGACTGAAGTAACAAATGAGTCAAGTGAAGTTTCAGATTCAAGTTGCTAAAGGAGAATCAGATCGTGATGATACTTATATGCCTATAGATGACAGTGAATGTGAAAATGAGGAAGAGGATTCTTTAAGTGTGGAGGAGATTTCATCCTTATTAGATATGGAATATCAGAAACATGTTGAAAAAAATGGCTCAAATTTTTTCTCAATCCACCAAGGTGCGCAAGTTGATGGATCAGTGCACACTCAGGAGGTACTCAATGAAAGAGATGATCATTCCGAGGAATCATATAGTGAAGATGATATAGAATTGCATACGGCAAATGAACATGAAGAAGTCTTAGGATATATTGTTGATGAAGATATCTATCTTACTAGTCAAGAAGATGATGATTCCCAAAAGGATGACATTTGTACACTATTTGATGAAACATTTGCTAGTTCAGATGAAGGTTCTCATGATAGTATGCCTGAATTCTCCATGTACCTAAACCCATTGTTTGAAGAAGAAGTGATTGAAGACAGCTCTGAATTCACTACATTCTCAAATCCATTGTATGAAGAGGATTTTCCATGCAGCCAAATCCATCAGCATCATTACGAAGATAGCAGGTCTGATTTTGAAATTGATGAATCTCATGAAGTGTATTCAGAAGATGAGACTTCTTTCAATCCATCCTATCAGCAGGAAGTACAGCAAACATGTGAAGGTGAGGTGGAATCATCCATGCACATAGGGGAGGATATGTTGGAGAATAGATCTGAAAATTTTCCAAGTATAATATCTAATGGAGTTCCTGATGAGGGAGAGGCAGCATTTTCTGAATATAAACCATTTTCAATGTCTTATTGTGAGGATAAGCAATATCCGGAGTATGGGAACAAAGCATACTGTGACTATAAGGATCATCCATTCAGCAAAAATCATAGGGCACCTAATGATTTTGTGAAGGCTAAACATGAGATGGATATCAAAGAATGCATTGGTGAAGTAGAAGCAATATGTATTGTTTATACAAATGATGGCATCATGATCAGCAGGTTCGGAGTGTTACATGATGAGAACTTTGTGTTTGATAGAGGGAAGAATTTATGTTCATTTTTTGGGGGGCCTATGGCCACCTAAACTTTACCATGCATCATGTGAAGCATGGATGCTTGGTCTGCTCTTCCAGAGATAGCTGTGATCTCACTATGCTCATAGGAAGCATACATCACCAGAAAGAACAACTGATGGAACTCTAAATTTTGGCAAATTTAGAGTCCCAAACACCGTGTCAAGGGGTTAATTTTTACATCTTACCCATTACTTATATTCAGACAATATGTTTCAAACCAATAAAAAAGTCATTAATGAATGGAGCCATCATTTTTAGAAGCATTTTTCAAACTTTCAAGGAGTGACCATATTTCCAATTACCCTAATCTTTTCAGTTGTGAAATCTACTGTACACTGTGTTGAGTTAGTTACAGCAATTCTGTAACAGCATGTGCAGTGATATCAGTCCTGCTAGCTGGGGGTTTGTTTGAACTTTGATGAGTGAAAGAATAGATTAATGTGCACAGCTTGGGCACATTATAGAACTTTTTGTGAAGAAGCAGCACAGGAAGCCCCACTTGTCTTGCAAAAATATTATGAAGAGATATCTCAACAGTGGTTGGCAGATAATCCGATGATTGAAAATAAAAAATCACATGCTCCATACTTATTGCAGAAAATAAACACATCAAAAGCTGGAATGGTTCCACGTCTATAATGACTCTGGAAGTTCATGTCACAAGAATGTTAGACATGTTATGATTATCATTATCTGAGCCAATGGGTGAAAGATAAAAGTTTATAGTGTGAACAAGTATTAGATAAGGTCAAACTTTCCCAAGCAACGATAATCAAAGTGGTGAAGACCTATGTGCATACGCAAACAATGAACACCCTTTGGAGATGATTATAGCGACAGTGAATGTAAGACCAGATGTGATAAACAGTGACATAAAGATAAAATGCAGTGACTACATCAATCCAATGGTTATGAAAAGATCAGCGATTCTGATAATATAGAAGCAATGACCATCATGTAGATACCTGTGCGTGTATATGTCAGGGATGTGCGACAAATATATTGCAAAGATAAATAACGTGATTGGATGCAATGATGTTGAATTCCAAACATAAGTGTGAATACAGTTTTATGATATCCCAATATCTTGCATATCCAGCACAATAATGGGTTTGAAGGTGATGGCAATAACGTATATGCAGTAAAGACTTGGAAGCGGTCAAAATCAATTGAGTTATATATGGCTTCAAAATGTTATGGATATACTCGGCAATAGGAAGCACCAACGGATTCTGTAGTGTTAATCTTGGCATCTCTTCCATACATTCGAATGTTACATCTTCGAACAGACAGAATGCTTTTGTCAAAAATGAAGTCTTATAATTGCGCATATTATTACCGTAAGTTTTGGTATCATCTCTAACAAATGATGAAGTTATTAATGCAATGAAATCGACAATTACCTTATCAGTATTTTAAAATTAAAATGAAATCATGAAAAGGTGCAATTTGATAAGAAGATACGATGTTTCATATTGAACGTTACATCTATTTGCAAAGAAAGATATAAATACAAGTTGAAAGGGAAGTCAAGGATTATTGAGATACATTTGAACATAAAAGTCATTTATAAGGAGAGCATTTTATATTTATTGTATGAAGGAATAAGTTTCCTATGACTTTATAATGAAATTTCATTAATTTATTATTATTAAATTATTTTATTTTAATAATAAAATAAAAATGTTCTTTGTTTATCATTAATGGCATGGAGATTTAAACTACAGTTGAACCGTCCTTAGTAATTATAGTTTAGAATTTTGTATATGATTTTGATATCAGATAAGTGGACATGGTCAACTAGCATTTTAGATTTGATCATCATAGGTGTTGTGAAATATTAAATTGTTTCCATACCTCTGTCCAGTTTGTCTCCTTCTTAGCGGAGTTAAAATTCAATCTGGACTAATTTAAGATTGCATTATAATTGGTCTGTCGCATCTGGATTATTAAAATTGTTGGCAGTAGAAGTGCATTGAACATTATGAAGTTGTACGTGAAAGTTCACCGAAGTTGACTCTATCACTTGGATTAACAAAGCACTGATTTTTTGTTATTAAAGTCAGAAAATTTAAAATATCCTTCTTACCAAAAAAAAAAATTCATTATTATTAAAATTTTATCCAAATACTCGGCATCCAGTTTCATTCTGATCAAGTTTTAAGGACCTTGCCAGCCGAGGAACAGCAAAGTTTAAATTCGCTATAGAAAGCCCTTGAATTGAGTAGTCAATGTTCAAGGTGAAGGTCTACCTGCCTGGGTGTTGCGGAGCCCGAAGTGCAGGGGAATCTAAGCGATTTCCGTTCATTGGCCAAAATTTGATTGAGAGATCCTACTGAAGAAGTGGCAAACTCTTGGATTTCCAATCTGCAGTTTTGGGAACCAACAATGCCGGTGGGTGATATTTCTTGTACGACTACTTCGCACTATACAACAATGCCTCGTAGGACTTACCTCAACCTGCACGCACTTGCCACTTCATAGTGTATGAGGCAGCCATATATGTACAGAGTGGTGACACTCTCCACTTTGTACCCATATGACTCACATTGTGTAAAGACCAAATCCTAAACAAAGATGCCACATCATAGAAGAACAAAAAAATGCGGAAAAGAAACCAATCATAGCCAGCATTGAAAAGTCAAAATCTCATTCATTATCCATTAACTCAATAAAAAATACAATTAGTTTATCAACGTATTCAGCATAACACTAAGGTGCTGATTTCTATCGCATGAACCTTACATCACATGAAAAATGGTGCTTAATTACAATGCATGCCCATCTTATACATGAACAATAGTACATTTCCAACTTTTAAGATTACATTAATCGATAATCAAAGATTACATCAATTGAATGTTACCATACTCATCATCAAGATGAGTATACAAGACCATAAGAAAAGTAACTGGAAACTTGATAGGTGTAATGTCCCCTTCTAGTTGACAATGACATATCAGCAGGATTAGCCTATTAATGACTCTCGTAGGCTAATAAGGCATGGTGAGAGAGTCATCTGGCAGTCATTCGATGATTACTTGGCTCAGTTTTTGGTTGGAGTAAGGTTTTCCATCATATATCATTATTGTTTCTATTTGTGGAAGCCTTATTTTATAATTTGATGTTGAGATGCACTTTATTAATAATATAATATTTTAATATTTTATAAAGTGCAACAACTAAAAAAATAATAATATTGGAATGTTCTAGAAGTCAAAAAAAGATAAAATAATATTATTTTATTGAGGCCAACCTCTAGAGGAAAAAAAGCTTCTAGAAAAGTGCAATAAAATAATATTTATGATTCTTCTAGAAGGGGGGCAGGAACAAAATAAATAGAGGAGGGAGCCTCATGGGGAAGGCATCCAAATTTGATATTGACATTTGCATGTGGAGCCAAGGGTCTGCAAATAATCAATTTGTCTTTGGGAACGAAAACTCCCAATGATAGCAATTTTGAGGGTGTGAAACATCACCTGAATTATTGCAGATTGGAGGTGATATTTCAGTCACTTCATTGTGCCGAATTTGTGGCCAAGGACCAGGTGTGAAGATGAAGAATAAGTTGGATGTTTGCTACAGGAGCTTGTTGCAGGAACATTGTATTACCTTGTCATTAGGGCATAATACTTGGAGATATTGATTGCATTTTTATTGGAAACTCAAGGCGACTTCAAAAACCCGGCGCCATAAAGCTGCAATACCAAATATCCATTCCTAAGGGGACGATTCGCTGATACAAGGAGGGACGAATTTCAGATAACCTCAAAGCAAGCTGGGCGCACTACAGACAGGGGCAATTTCATGTTTTGAAAACATCAAAAATCAGATAAGAAATTCAGTGAGTTCGTGGTCCTTCTAGTAGCTTGGGCGCATCATTTTGGAGCTATTTGGCAACCTCATTTTGGAGAATCGAATATTTTTAAGGAGGCCGCAACATAACTAGGTTTCCCTTGTTTATTCATGCATATTATATGCTACTGCTGTAGGTGGCAGTCTTTATCAGTCTTAAGCATTTATTCATATATATGATACCAGAGTCTTGGATTTGATATTAGTTTGTATTCAGATCTTGTAAAGATGTCTTGGCTATAGATGCATCCTATTCTCTTAGTGCATTAACAGGTGAAAGAAAGCATCATATTCATTGAGGAGCTTGCAATCATTTATTACAAGTAATAAATAAGGGCAATTTGTGATCAGTTTGAGCTAGGCTCATTACAACAGGTGTCCTTCAGTGTATCCAATCTCCAAAGCCTCCAAACATCGTCCATCTGCTATCTGAGATGGGAGTGTGGCGCAGGAACTTTTATTACTCCCCCCAAGATTCTTCCTACCATGAAAAATGCCTCAACCCTAGCACGAGAAGTGTGGCTTCTCGGAACAAAATGGATCGGATGGATCCAATGCAGCCGTGAAACATACTACATGCATCTATGTGCCTAGGAACCTAATCACGGAATGTGGCAGGGAAAAGAAAAGAACACTACGTATCTACCCATATGTAATGAAAGAAAAACTATAACACATCTACCCACATGTACATTTCTTTTCAATAAACCATATCTACACATATACAAGATAAAATGAGCATAGTCACACACATATGCTACACATCAGAACAGCATACTTAAATGCAATAATTTAAAATGGCTTGGCCAAGCACTAAATTTGTTAGCATCACTAAAAAGAGAAACAAAACGTAATAAATCCTACTTTTCAGGATATGATAGGTTGAGAGAAGCAAAACATAATGCATCCATCCCCACCTTCCCTTATGCCACATTACACCCTTCGATAGGAGAAAAATAACACAACTCTATTTCTCACACTCCTGAAAACTTCATAATGACTAAATGTAAAAGAATCATTGAACATGATTAACAGGGTTACTAAAACAATTCACTAAGGAATAATTACTCAGAATGAAAAATTGATCAGCTATCATACACTGGTGCAGAACTAGCTTAGTTTATCAACATCTTCGAAAATTCAGCATATGCTAAAAGTCTGTTGATGCTACATGGCAAAGTCCGGAGTATCCAGAAGCAAGGATCTTACGATTCAACTTTTCATCAATATAGTAGAATATATATATATATATATACACCTACCAGTAACAACAGCTATTCAACTATAAATACAATGAATACTAATTTCGCAACAGCAGCTTTACTAATCTAGCAATATGAAGTTCAGTAATATAAAAGTCAAAATCAATTCCAGAATTTAGATTCATAATTCTCAAAGATTTTCACAGCCTCCATAGTTCAATGGTGTTTTAATCAACGCCTATGCTTCTAAGTTTAAACACGTTGTTCAAAATGTGTATGATCTTCTGACACTTCAAGAGTTTACAGCCTATGATACATTGATTCCCAGCAACCAAAAACAGCATACAACAATTATAAGTTAAATTAGCATACTGAAGATATTGTTTAAAGACCATGCAAATAAAATTTGGGAATCTACAGGAAAAAAAACAGCTTGTCTTCAGCCGTGAGCAAGAACACAGTCTACAGGATACCTTGTCTGCTGTTACAGCAGTCCTACTCCTATAGAATGCTTGACAGTTAACGAAATCGAGCAACAGAGTATTTCATTCATCACAAGTCTCCACTACTGGTCTGAGGGATCCACAACGAATACTTACCTACGTTCTCTAAGCTAAGCCAGATCAATCTTTGAATAAGACTATCATACGAAATTGCAAGAAAAGTAGAAGTCAATGCTGTTGCCGGATATATTTTGGGGTTTACATCTCTCACTGCCACCCACAGCCAAACTGAGACATTCAAATTAGTAAATGTTCCAATCGAATAAGACCTAGATTTAGCGCTCTAGTAGATGTTGCCCGTGTAGTTTCGAGCTCGTCCAGGGCTTAGTTGCAGTCCAGACGTTAGAGGGCGCACACACAGCCACGCTAAAACAAAGAGGGGGTTTCACAAGACAAGACTTGTCAAGACTTAAATTTAATCTATATTACAGTCTAACGGATTTCAAGTCATGATGCACCAGAAAGATGAAACATTATTATTTTTACGTTAAACACATTCTACTCTCAAGGTTTCAAGTATGAAACAGGAAAGAACCAAGCAGATAGAACATTTGAGGTAGAACCTGGAGAAATGTTGTCGTTCCCAGCAAGGAGCCCTTCTGCCGCTTGCTTCCTAGCTCCTTCCTGGGAGTTATGGCTGCTGCCGGACTGCACTCTTGTAGCCTTTACCCTGCCGGTTACTTCTGCACCTCCCCCTATAGCCGTCAATGCCCTTCCGGCTACCTCCAACTCCCTCCCTTGCCGTTGGAAAATATCCAGCAATTACAGTACCATTCTTTCTCCGAGAACCTTCCTCTTCCTCCACGAAGTCACTCACCCCACATTACAGCTGCCGCTCCTCCCTTCTTGTTTTCACCTCCTTCGTCATTTTCTTCCTTCTTTACGCCCTCGGTCGAGGATGTAACTGACCCAATTTGGGTGGAATGGGATTTTCAGCTTCATTTCGTTCTCTTTCAGGGCCCGTTTGGCTGTAGAAATAGGAATAGGGGAATAGGAATACGTATTCTAGAATAGAAAATAGGGCTACGTATTCCTATTTTTTGTTTGATTCAGCGAATATTTGATAGAAATTAGGACCTCAAAATTTATGTTTTTTAAAATAAAAATAAGTGGAATAAGAATACGTATTCCAATAACACCTATCTGGATGGAATTACAAAACTCTATTTTTGGGTCAAAATTGAAATACGTATTCCTATTTTACTTTGTATTCCAATTCCGTTTTGGTGCATCCAAACGAAGAATTAAAATTTTTTAGAATTTACATATGCCTATTCCACTTGTATTCCTGTTGCCAAATGGGCCCTCACGGAAGCCACCCCACCCCATTCCAAAAATGAAACCCTACGTTGTATTCCCGCATAATTCTTCTCTCGAGAATATAGAAAACCCCCACCCACATTGCAAAGAAAAAAATGAAACCTTGTGTTCCTGCATAATTCTTCTCTTGAGAATATATAGCTATAGACTACTATACCTTAAAAAAAAATATTTCAATTTTTTTTTTTGTAAATAAGTCGAAAGATATCTAATTTCAAAATAATTAATATAAATTTAGTAAATATTGTATTCAAATAAACAAAAAAATTCGATGAATAAACTATTGTATCTATTTTTATATATACTTTGCTTTGATATTAATACATAGAAGTTTTATGAGACTCAAAAATTCAGCAAATTAAATTTAGACAATGATTTGTTTCACCATGTACAAATTTTTAAAAAATCATAGCAATAAAAAAATTGCATATTTCTATTTTGTTTTTTGTTATGCAAATGAACGTCAATTTTTTTTTCAAAATGAAAAAATGTTTACATTGAAGATTGTTGCCACTGTAGAAAGCCTCTCAGCTTAATAAAGTGGTGACAATGCAAAACAACATAAAGATCAACATATTAAAAAGCACATTTTATGGAGAAAGGTTAATATACGAATATACAAGCTATTAAACTCGAATACATAAGATTGTAATTAAATGAGATTGCCATAAGAATTTATGCTTTTAGATTTATATTAGATCATCTAAAACATAGTACTATAAGAAATAACAGTTTTAAAATTAGAAACGTATTCATGTCATTGAACTACATTTTTCAATATCATATTACCATTTTAGGAGATTAGGGAAAAGATCAAATTCATCAAAATATTAAATTACACTAGATTAAGTGGTGTATGTAATGTTGCACGAATTATCCATTTGTCCCCTTTCAAGAGACTAACCCTCTCTACCTCAACCACACTTTCGCTTTTGACAACATATGATCACTCAAACACTCGCAACAAGATAGAAGTTAGTATTCATAAAAATAAAAATAAATGAATCAACATCATAAACAAAATATCATAAATGTAATAATGCATATATTAATATCCTCTATTACTTCATCATCATGTAATCTAACTCATTACGTCATCAGTGTAAAATGAAGCCCACTATATCATCATAATAAAAAAATTTAAAACATAATCATGTTTAACATTAAATAACATAACGAAGACATTTCAATGCATTAATTATTCATTTAAAACATCCTAATTAACACATCATAATGCAATAGTTAACTTAATCATTAATTAAATCATGTTTAACAAGGTTGACCTAGTCAAAATTGAAAGGATTGCCGCATAAGCAAAGACAAGGAAGATCGGCAAAATGGGACATGACACATTGTACAGAATGGATCGCTATACGATGACTTCAACTATTATTCTGCTAAGTCTTTTATGATAGTTTAAGAGGAGATATAAGATAGAACCAATACTTAGTATGGTGAACAATTGCACAATTCCTCAACTATTAATATAAGCAATAATATGTGTACAAAAGAAATATATTTGATGCATAACATCATATATAGTTAGATATAAGCAAAGATGTGGAATACCTGAATTTCTAGCTTATTCACTAAATGGCAACAATCAATCATAGCAAGGTGGGAGGAAATAAAAGGAAGTAACTAGCACAGGGTTTAGTAGGTAGCCCGTCTCATGAAGGATGGATAGAAGGTCACTTGAGGGTCAAGAGGGACAGTATCTCTCTCTTGGGTCTAAGGTAGATGATCATTTCAAGCACCCTACCATGTCTCCTTATCCAAGCCTCATTGTAGTTAAACACATAAGTTATATAAGTTATATGATTAAGATGATTATAAATATATTTTTTTAGACTAGGCTTAGAAGTAATATTAAAAAATATATAAATTGTACCTTCAATAATTGTTTAGAATGATTGTAAGATCTAAACAAGGATATATCCTGCTTTTACATTCTTTAAGATCATTTATGTCTCTAACTATATTATGTTTCTTGTTTTTATCAAATTTGTGATTCAAGTGTAATCCCAAAAAAAGACATCACGGTTGGCATCAAAGATTTGATCCTGATAGTGTTCAAGGTAAAGCTATAATAATAAGATGTATTCTATTCAAAGAGATTTGAATGGCTAAGCAAGGGATCTATAAACTCTCCCAAAAATAGAATCAAGCAAGACAATATTGCACTTTAATGTGTTTTCGTGCCTTTCAAATGTGTGTTCCATTCCTTGTGTATTTCTATAATTTTGCATGATTAATGCCTTGTGGCCTTTGTGTAACATGGTAACCCAAACATTTATCCTTCCTAAGCCCAAAGGTAGTCCACTTGTCCCCCTTTGGCCTCATGGGGACTCCCTGATCACAACCATGAGGTAGTCCACTTAGAGGGTGACCACATTACCATTCTCTCAAAGGCAACTACCTCATTTTCCTGACCTTTATTGATATAGCAATCAGGAACATAACATCTTTACATATATTTTTTATATTAAGTCATTATACCATCAATATACCTATCATTGCTAAATCAAACAGTTATAAAAACACATATAAGATCATATATATATATATATATATATATATATATATATATGAGTCTGTAGAAATGTCTACAGTCTACATATAGAATTACGCATTATAATTTATGTTCCTAAAATGTACACAAAGACCAAATAAAAATACCCAATAATATAAATCATATGGTCTTCTTGTCTTTTATATTTCTTTATTAACTCAAGATGGTTGAATGATTAATATACATTGATTGAATTAATTGAAGAATTGATTGCAAGTTTGTTTGCTTCCCAATTGATGTTTAATGAATGATAGAATGATTTCCTTTGATTTGATGTTTTATATGTCAGTGAATGATGACTAGATGAATGTGTAATTCATAAATTGAGGAGTGATGATTGAGTGTTGATTTGATGTATTTGGAAGTGGTGATTGGTAAATGATCCTTAATTTTTTTTCTTTTATATATTATTCGTGGAAGATACAAGACCTATCATAAAAATTGAATCACCACTTTAGATTAATATGTTATTCCCCAACTTTATATCCCTTGGATGCCCTCCTCAAATGAAACCTTTTCTTTATATCTTACAATGTAAGAGTCACTTCTCTTCACCATGTTAGAATCTGAAAAGATTAATAACCCAGAAAACTAGTGCAAAGAGTAAATATCTAAACTATGAATGCAAATGATAGAAAATCAAAATAGCATCATAGAGTTAGTCTCCAAGAGAGTAATGCAAATGCTGGAAGCAAAATAGCATTAAGAGGATGCAAAAACAAGAGATGCAAATACAAGCCAGGTAGCATGCTTATATAGGCTAGGAAGAGGGAGGAGGTGACAACACCAACCAATGAGGAGCAACCATCTATCGGACTAAAGATAGCAAAGTATCTTCCCAAGATAGCTAATGGATGCTCACATGTAGGAAGGTGACACCTCACAACCATTCACCTAATAAGACATGCTTTATTAACCTAAGCGAGATTATTAAAAATGTAGGAAAAACCTAGCAAAATAGGAAAAATAAAAAACTACACTAACACCCCCCCATAAGCGAAGCTTAGGTGGATGTAGAAATGGGTCCCAGCAAGTCAAGCCTGATGAGGTACCCATATACATAAAATTCCCCCAAAAGAGAGAGAAAAGAGACTCCCCAAAGAAAATTAGGGCTCCAAGTGAGAGGAAAAGGCCCCCCCAAAAGATGAAGCATCCCGCACCTCCAACAAAGCTTGCAAATTTTGTCCGGTTGATCCACTTACATCGAACAAGTTTTCTTCCCTTAGGAAAAGGGACAAGATCCCAAGTGTGGTTCCTCATCAAGGAACTATAAATATTAATAGTAAATTGTGAGCCTCTTATCAGGGAGGTAAAAAAAAAAAACATTTAATTGTTATATAATTTAATATTTGTTGTGGTTTCAAAACACACGCCCCATTTCTCCTATAAATGGAGACCCCCTACTTTATTTTTTGGCTTTCCGAATCCCTAGTCTGGGGTCCGAGTCATTTAAGGGTTTTATGGTGCAGGAGCACCTAGGCTAACCTCTACTAGTTAGTCAATTTTGGCTTGTACTTGACTCTAGCCAAGTCAAGGAGTTAGTATAATTTGGTTGAGGACCTTAGAAGGTCTTGTTTTATGTTGGTTAGGTGAATTAGTCACTAGGACTAAGGTCACTAATTAACCTTTGTTTGTTGTTATTTCAATTTCCTAGTGTTATGAGCTTAGCTTAAGTTGGAGTCTTAAATGTGTTCTAAATACATAATGGTTGTTGTAAAGATTCCATAAGGTCACAAATGGCTTTGGATCCATGAAAAATAGGTGGTTATGAGTCCTAGAATATAGGATTGAGGCACATGACAAAGTTGCCAAGTGTTGAGAAGAAGTTGTCTTCAATTTTGCAATTATTGCAAAAGAGTGCATGCCATTCAGGTATCTTTGGATTCCCTAAGTTATAGGATGGTTATGCTGCATCCAATAGGCCCTAAAATGAAGGAAATGGCATCTAATGAGACCTAATACTCGAACACAAAGTATGATGGAAGTATTGTAATAGTTTAGAGAAAGTTTAGAGAGCTCTGCAAGCATTTTTAACAGATTTTTACTGGTGTTTGTGTTGACAGTCATATTTAATGGACTAAACGACTAAATATAATTCTTGATTAGTGTTCTATAGGTTGTTTATGAACTTTTTCATTGGGATATCAGGTCATTTTGAGTTCATCTAAGTACTGGTTTTGGGCGTTTTAGTTCAGGCAGTCTATTTTCAGCTTATTTTGAGTAATTTAGAGAGTCATGACTCCTCCATGAAATCTAACCATGGATAATCATTCATGATAGATGGAAATGGAAGAGGAGTAATTTTTGTATATATTTTTAGGAGTTAGGAGTTGTGAAAGCATGAAGAACTATATATTATGCTAGGCCCTAGGCGAGTTTGTGCAACCTGGTTAGAGGTTTAGAGGTGAAAAGAGTGAAGAAACATTGTATGGTTGTACGTATCCGTACTGCTCCAAGAATTTTTCATGAAGATAAACATCATATCTATCCATTCTATGCATATAGGAGTCATACCAGTCATTTAGGATTTACTTTGAGCAAGTTTGCTATCAAAACCACAATTCAGTCCTAGAAATCAGGCCTATTAGGCATCTTGTC
The DNA here is from genome assembly GCA_028749045.1 of Cupressus sempervirens. Lineage (NCBI taxonomy): Eukaryota > Viridiplantae > Streptophyta > Pinopsida > Cupressales > Cupressaceae > Cupressus > Cupressus sempervirens. The sequence goes on along the minus strand of CM053783.1, from coordinate 642,439,799 downwards.
CTTATTTATAGGAACCCCCTGTACGATCACTTTCAGACCCAGAACCCCTTAATGAAAGTTTTAAAACTTCCAAAAGGGTATCCAAATAAAGTTTTATTTTTTTGAGTTGTTTGGAAAAAAATTACTAAAAAGGGGAAAAACGGACTGGTGAAGACTACAAGGAAATAAACCTATTTTAAGGTCTCTACATGATGAATTGCTGAAGCTGATTGGAAGATGATTCAAGATCCTTCCAAAATAGTTCAAATGGGAAATATTATGATTTTTTACATGATGGAGAAGACCCCTGCAATGTTGGAGCATGTTTATAGAGATTTGGCACTTAGAGCCTTCTAAGGGAGTGTGGAGAAGTGAATCAAAACTAGGGTGTTGATCATTCAAGGTGAAGTTTTCAGAGATTGACTCTTATAGAAGAGTTTGAATAGGTCTTAGTTAATGATCTAAGCCTATTGGAAGATCCTATAGAGAAATAGGATACTAGGAGGCAAGTGAAGTCTCTTGGAGGGTGTGAAAACAAGCCTTGGAGTTTTATCTTACACCATTTTATCTATTATTTTTTGGTCAGATCTAGGCCCTAGTTCAAAAACTCAGTCTCTAAAAATTAGAGTTTTGGAGGGAGAAGACCTTTTTTGCAAAAAAAAAAGGTGCACTAGTGCACCTCCCCAGGTGCGCTAGTGTGCCAAAACATGGTGAAAGCATTTACTATAGGTAAGTGCACAGTAATGCACCCCCACTCTCTCCCCACTTCATCTTCTTCTTAGAGCTCCTTGTCGCATCACATCACCTCCAAAGGTCTGCAACTCTACTCCCTTACTTACACAAACACAAGTAAACAAGGCAACATTAAAACCTAAGTAAGGTGCCCACCTCCACACCTACCTAGGTGTGCAGGTGCTCACCTTATTTTTTCCACCAAAAAACTTTAAAAACTTAAGCAAAACACAAACATCTAAAGGTTCACATCAATGCACCTAATTAGGCGCGCTGTTGTGCACCCTTAAAATGCATAACTCTTTTGTGTACTAGGTATATAAGGATGCACATCAGTGCACCCCATGACGTGCATTGTTGCACACCCCATATTTGAAAACTAAATAAGGAAAAAAGTTCACCAAGCGCACCTTAAACTTGCACCAGGTGCGCATTGTTTTTGCATTCTAGGGATACAAATCAAGTTTTTAGTTGTTTTTATCTTTTAGGGTTTCTAGGTTTTGTTTACATCACAATTAGGGTTTGCTTAAGGTTTGATGTTTAGCCTTCTAGAATGATGTTTGCTTATTTGTGCAAATAAAAAAGGCATCCTTAACTTGTTGGGGTCATAACTTTTGACCTAGAGCTCTGAATTCAAAAATGTTTACACTGTTGGAAAGAAGAACTAAAAATCTAATTTTAATCCCTAAAATAGCGAGCCCTTGGCTACCTAGTTTTAGGGACCTATGAAAGTTTCAATTTGATATTTTGAGTAGAAGACCTTCGAAAAAGCCAATTTAAAATGCTTAAAAAATCTTAGGAAAAAGTTTCAAACATTTGATCATTTTGGATAATTTGGATCACTTGATCTCTCACCGAGAAGGATAGGGAAGTTGGAGAGAAGAAAAAGATCAAAGATACAGAGGTTGGACACATGAACTAGAACAAGTTCCTCCCCTTATGAAACTATTAATGGAGATTCAACACATACCTTGGAATTTCAGATAGAAGAAGCAGAAGGAGGTCAAATGTATGAAAGTGTTTGGCTATAAAGTGGGTATAAATCATCAAAAGGGCAAAATAAGTACACTAGAGCTCTCCCAAGCCTCATCTGAGAAAAACCCAGAAACCATTTTCAAAACTGAGAACTTTGATTTTTTGGCAAATTGAGCTTCCAAGGTGCGCCAAGTGCATAGGTGTGCTTTTTCTGTGGTGTTCTAGAAGATTTTGAAGAAGTCATAGGTGCGCTAGTGCATCAAGTGCACTTCTTTCGAGGTGCACTTCTCCAGAGGTGCACTGATAGTTAACTGCTAGTTCCAAAATTAGAGCTTTCCATGCATTGCAAACACATTCTGATAACAGTTTAGCTCTGATAAACACCTAGAAAAGATGGAGCTTCTATTTTCAGCACTTCGAGACACTCCTACATCAACTGAGGGCTCTCTTCTTCTTATTTTCTCATGTATTCTTTGTTTTATGACATGTAAAAGCTTATGCATCCAATTAATGATATAAAAATGGATGGGGTCCTACATAGCACCAGTAAGATAGTCAGTTTGTACATAAGTAGATATTTTTTATTAGTTTAGAAGCATATGATTGCATAAAGATATCTCTCACTCTCAACACAAATTGAGGAGAAGATTTCTTATAAATTTAGAAATGTAATATGTATTCTAGGCTGCCATTATTTTGATGCAATAATATATGTTGTTGGTGCTTGCATTTGGAGTGTAATGACTCTTGCCTGAGTGTGTTATATTTTGTGAATGTGTGTTCATGAAGTGTAATTAAGCCAATTGTTTTATTGCATTGTTCTGGTTGTGCGATCTTTTAATTTCGATGTTTGCTATAGGTCTACAAATTCCACTGATGTACTTAGTTCGAGAAGAGATCACAATATTGTTCCTACATAGATTTTTGTCTCACATGAGTGCACTTTTCGTGGCCTTGAAATTTCATGAAAAGTGAAACATCTTACAGTTACTAAATTTTGATCGATGATTGCATCAATGGAATTAAGGAAGCATTGCTCTTATTTTTATTAGTTACCCACTGATCTTTTCAAAGGCTTAACTTGCAGATGTGTTGTTTCCATAGCTTATGTTCATTAGGAATTTCCTTTTTATCTTATTTTCTTTCATCTCTCATTGCCTTATCTCCGTTATTTTCTTTAGTAAACACTTGGTTAAATTAGGAATTCATATAGTTGCATTGTTAGATTGCATTCATCAAAAAATGGAAAATACCAAAAAACATATCTCTTTTGTGGTTAATTTTGAAACAACAAGCAAATTGATCATTTGATCCAAAATTGGTTCAGATTAGCAAAGGCCTCCTCGTGAACAAACACATTTATCTTCAATTGAGCAGACTCTAGTAGGTTGCAAGATTGCCTAGAACCCTGGAGTTGATTCCAGATCAACTTTTCAAGAGAGGAGTTTGAAAAGATTCATGTCGTTAAGCATCATGCAAAATGACAGCTCAACAGAAGTGGCACTAGAAAGAGGGCCTGAAAACCATTTGGTTTAAAAAACCAAAGTTACTATTTGAAAATTCTACAATTTTGAGAGAAAAAAATTTAAGTCTATGATTTTTCAACAAGTGTGCCAGGTGTTGAGATAATGGGTGTTGCACACATTGCATAATATTGTTATTTTATTATTTTATTTTATTATGTAATGTTGTGCTTAGATGGATGTGCAACATGTAAAGATTCCCATGGAATATTCTTGATGAGTTGTATTGTAACATTGTGAAAATATTTCATGTAATTATTTAATATTGGGGAAAAGAATTAAATGCCTAATATTAAATGTGGGGTCAGTGGGTTAGGTAGCACATGGTTTTAGCACATGGTTTATGTAATACCACTTAGTGGTTTTGTGGGACTTGCTACTAGATAAGCAGCCACAAGGGTAGTTGTTGTAGAGATAGAGAGAGAGAGAGTGACGAGGAGAAGACAAAAGGCAAGAGTCGAGCGGGACAAGGCTTGACAGGTTAGCCAAGGGAGCATTTGTGAAGGTTGAAAGCATGACATGGGATGTGTGGATTCATGCTTGTTCACATAGTTTGCTCGGTTGTGGCTATGGCCATGAAGGCTTTCATGGTTGTATGGCAATGGTATTTTTGCTGAATAATACATGATGATGGATGCTTTTGGAGGCTGGGTTTTTCCCTCAATGAGGGTTTCCCAGGGTATATCTTGTGTCACAATTTTGTGGGTATGTTGTCTATTCTCTTGCATGTGGATTTTAATTCCATATTTATTTTCAGATCTATTATGGGTTATGTGGAAACGGTTATATTCTTTATTGCCAAGTTTCCTTACAAGTGGTATCAGAGCTATGGTTTTATTATTGTAACCCTAGATTGAATCCATGGGAATGCATGAGAGGATAAAAGAAAAGGGCAAGATATATGAATGATTAATTGCAGATCTAAGGGTTTTGGATTTGCTGTTATGATGGGATGTTAAAATATTTGGGCATGTGAAATTGTTGGACAAAAGAGTTTTTCAGATGTTTCATTTAAATGAGGGTTTTGGGGGGTAGCATGTAGAAATGACCTCCTGGGTAAAAACAGACCTCACCATTGGATCCGGGTTGACATTTCCATAAATTTTGATATATAATATGCCCTAGTTTGGCCATGTTCAGAGGAAATGAAAGAGTTTTTTGGTTTTAGCCCATGATGGTCGTCAAATTTAATCTCGTTGAAATTTTCATCACTGAAAAAATAAAAAATGAAAAATAGTACTGAAAATGGTAAAAAGACTGTCTTAGTAAAACGGCCATAACTTTCTCTCAGACTATCAGATTTCAGAGTTCTTACAGGCGTTGGAAAGCTAATTCAGAGCACTACAACATGGTGTAGGTTTGGTTTTGTGATTTTGAAATTTTGTCAGGTTTTAAGAGCCCTAAAGTCAGATGTTATTTATTTTGAGCATGGATTAGGGCATAACTTGGGCATACGGAGTTAGATTTTGGATTTCAAGTAGTCAACAGAAAGCTCTTGGAGAGCTCTACACATTGGTTTAGATTTGGTGCAGGTTTGACATGATTTATTTGTTGATATATTTATCTGAACAGTTTATAGATATATTTTGACTATGGTAACATTGTGAGTTTATGGCATTGGAAATTTAAGATTTGATGTCATTGTATACTCAGTTCATATTTTAGATTGGTCTTATGATGATATGGTTATCAGTGTTTGAATTTGGATATGCATGATGACTTATTGGGTCTACAAGTTGTGCAGTGTTGTAAGCGGTCTATACTTACAGGTTGCATTTATAGCTTGGTTATGGGTTGTCTTTGCCCATTGATCTTTCATTATTGATGCATATTCAGATTGGTGGCTTGGATTTGGGTTGTCTATGCCCTAAGTCACATGATTTACTATTTTCTTCATGTAGAAGGGATGAGATGTTGTTACCAGGTATAGTCATGGTGGAGGATTGTGGTTGACTATGCTAACAGGTTGGACATATTGAGAGCCAGATGCTCAGCTCATGGATGTGATCATGGTGTCATGGATTTTGGCATGACATGATTGGATAGACAGGAACATCCTTGATGTTCATTAGCTTGGATTTCTGATTTGGTTATGGTGGTATATCTTCTTGGTTGAGGATCATAGTTATTTAGTTTCTTTTGAGGAGCTCATGATGTGCACTTTGAGTTCTTTGATAGTTTGATGCCTTGGTTGATTCTCATGGTTAGAGGATGGTTTTTCATCATGATGTCATGGATAGCTTGGATACATGGTTTAGTAGGAGCTTGTGACAGTGATGGGGTGACAGTGCAGGATTAGTTCCTGGTTTGATTTGGATCTTCATATAGGAGATGGATTTTATGATGCCATAGGTGACTTGGTACCATAATTGAGTGGGAGTTGTTGGCATTGATATATTTATTGAGTGTTTGCAGATGTTGGAGGTTTGTCTTAGATCCTGTTGCTGCAGAAGCGTCTTTGACATTTGCATGGTGCACTTGTTATCTTCATGGTGTATGAAGATGGTTAGATCTTGAGGACTCATGGAGTTCTTGGTTATCTTCATGGTATGTGGAGATGGTTCTTCCTGGTATGTGGAGATGGTTTTCTTCATGGTGTGTGGAGATGGTTGCATCTTGAGGACTCACAGGGTTCTTGGCAAAGGTGTAGTTTATGCTTTTATTTGGCATGTTATCCTTGGTGTGAGGATGGTTTCATTATTATGTCATGGTATACTCTTGATACGCATTTAGAGTTGTGACATGTTATAGTATGTTCATATGGAGCATGTTATCTCTTTAGTTGAGATGGTAAAATCATGTTGTCATGTTTATGTTCCTGAGGCCATGGTTGGAACTTTGACATTGATCTTGGTTTAGTTTCTTGGTATTGAGTACACTAATCATAAGCTGGATACTTCATGATATTGCTATGTTGCATTTGGAGTTGGCATGGATTGATTGGTTACAGGTGCTCATGGATACTTAGAGACGGTGGTGATGCTGATTTCTCTTGGATTAGAGAAGTATTTGTTGGGACGGTTGATGGTTTCAGCAGGAAGTCCGAGGGGTAGTCACCTGATATGGACTTGAGAGGAGATTATTCTTAGATGAGTCTTGGTTGGAGACTTGGGTATCTTGATGAGCATTCTCATTCCCCACTCTTGGTCTACTCGGCGGTTTGCTACTTGAGAGGTATACCCCATTATTTTCTCTCAGTTGCATTATATTTATGCTTGTCTTTCATGGATATGGATCTTGAGCTATGGTACATGAGTTAGTTCTGGAGGGTTCATTTGAGAGATGGTTTAGCATTGGTTATCTCCATGTGCATATGTTGTTATGCTGGTTGATTTTGGGAGATGGTTTTATATTGGGCATATTCCTTGGATTAGGAATGGTTATTCCTTGGTTTAGGAATGGTTTATTGAGTTTGATCTTCTTGTGAGAGGCTTACATCCATGATGAGTCATATGGTATGGTTTAGGTGTTGTTGAGGCTTCTTGTTGGGGCTTTATGGAGGAGATCATACTTGCACAGTTTACATCTAGAGGTGTGTGTAGAAGGACATGATACAGGTTATGATTTGCATGGTTTCTTTGGTCTTGGTTATCTTTCTGGATGTTCAGTTTTGCCTACATTGAATTTGAGATTGGTTGGAGATTGTGATCACTGGTTTGTGCTCATGTATGTCATGTGAGAGATGACATGGTTATTTCTTTCTCTTTCCTCTGTTGGTTGTGGAGAATTTGGGAGACTATTGGAGACTTGTTATGAGAGTTATTCTTGCAGGATATTGGATTATGTATTATGGATGTCCTTGATACTACATGGATTCACTTCTTTGAGATGTTGTGAGTGGATTGGTTATAGATTTGACATTATCTTTTGTAGTGGGAGCTTCTTGGTATATATGTGGCAGGTATTGCTCTTGAGGCTTGTGATTGCAGGTTGCAGATTGGATATGTCGGTGATATAAGATTCACTTGTTATACCTTTTTTTGGAGGTATGGATAGTTGGATGGGTTTGGCACTTTCCTGTGGGTGCTATTTCAGCTATGGATATTTTGACAACTACGGATACATGTGATTACCTTTGGATCAGGTTTTTGTGCTTGGAATTTTCAGTTGGTACAGGATTTTATGATCTTCTAATGCGACAGGTTGGGTGGTTTTTCTCTTTGAATGGCTTCTATGTATGTCTAGTGGGAGTGGCATAATAGGAGGTGAGATCATTCATGTTCGAGATGCTGGATACTTTGATTTTGTTGCGGGTACCAGGATGGAGCACGTGGTGCATTTTGATCCATGATGGTGGATGTGCTGGGAGGGATTGTTCCCTTGTTCATTTTATGTGGCTACGGATTGACCCTATGCAATGTATACAACAAGTGGGAGATTGTTGAGATAATGGGTGTTGCACACATTGCATAATATTGTTATTTTATTATTTTATTTTATTATGTAATGTTGTGCCTAGATGGATGTGCAACATGTCAAGATTCCCATGGAATATTCTTGATGAGTTGTATTGTAACATTGTGAAAATATTTCATGTAATTATTTAATATTGGGGAAAAGAATTAAATGCCTAATATTAAATGTGGGGTCAGTGGGTTAGGTAGCACATGGTTTTCGCACATGGTTTATGTAATACCACTTAGTGGTTTTGTGGGACTTGCTACTATATAAGCAGCCACAAAGGTAGTAGTTGTAGAGAGGGAGAGAGAGAGTGACAAGGAGAAGACAAAAGGCAAGAGTCGAGCGGGACAAGGCTTGACAGGTTAGCCAAGGGAGCATTTGTGAAGGTTGAAAGCATGGCATGGGATGTGTGGATTCATGCTTGTTCACATAGTTTGCTCGGTTGTGGCTATGGCCATGAAGGCTTCCATGGTTGTATGGCAATGGTATTTTTGCTGAATAATACATGATGATGGATGCTTTTGGAGGCTGGGTTTTTCCCTCAATGAGGGTTTCCCAGGGTATATCTTGTGTCACAATTTTGTGGGTATGTTGTCTATTCTCTTGCATGTGGATTTTAATTCCGTATTTATTTTCAGATCTATTATGGGTTATGTGGAAACGGTTATATTCTTTATTGCCAAGTTTCCTTACACCAGGTGCACTAAATTCTGAGGTGTGCCTTATTTTGTGAAAAAGTGTACTTCTACAGAGGTGTGTTTTTTCTAGAGTTGATGCAAACTAGAGGATCCTGATCTAGAATCCTCATTTTAGTGAGCTATAAGATCTTCACCAGAATAAACACAAGTTCCTAGAGCTCAGTCACTTTCATAAGCATCACAGTGATAAAGGGAATCCAAGAACTCCACCCATTCACATTACACATTCTATCATCATCGTTCACTTTACATTCTACTTCACACATTCCCAACATTATACACTATGTCTTTCTTCAGTGCCCAAAGTTCACATTTGAATCTAACTGGTCCATTGCATAACTTGCCCAAAAATCCTAAAAAGTTTTGCCCATGGTTCATCTATGGAGAATCATGAATAACAGAAGATCATATTAAAATTTTCAAGGAGATTTGTAATTGAAACTAGATTCAGCATATGGATGTGGTATGCCATCTTTTTCCTTACACTTTGGGGGAAATGACATTCAATTGGTACCTCAACCTACCACCAGCATCAATAAGGGATTGGAACTCTTTTGAGAGCAAGTTTCTAGAACAATTCAAGATCTATATCAATCCAGCTTTCCTACATCATCAGTTCATTTCAATCAAGAGGGATCCCCATGAGATTATTTCATAGTTTAATCAACGCTTCTATAGGATGTATCAAAGAATGGAGTTTCCATACATTATACCACAAGAAGCTGCCATCCAGATCTATTTTGGAACAATAGATTCATTAACTTCTATTTTTCTAAAAAGGCTCTCACCTAGAGAAATTGATACCATTGAAAAGGTATTCATAAAGGCTATTGCATTCATGAAATAGGTTATTGTTTCTCCAATGCTAACAATTACATATTCAGGGTATGCATCTCAAAAGATTGCTTTCTTTGAGCAGAAGGCAGCTGCTTCCACTAGAGCAGAAGGTAGCTGCTTCCGCTGAAGTAGAAAATAATATGGCTAGAGAGTTTAAGGCCATGAAGGAGACGATGTCTCTTTTATATAATGAGCTCATCAAAATAAAGTTGAATTCCTCAAGAAACCAAGGCAATCATCCAAGACAACTTGTTGCCCAAAATAATTATTCTCAAAATTAGAGTAGAAATTATGGCCTTTATAGTAACATCAATAACAAGAATAATGGTATTACAGGTATGAGACCAAGTAAAAATGGATATGGGCACAAAGATGTTTCAGATCAGCCTCCCCAAATCATGGAGGAACAACCTTTACAGTTTAGTGTAATGGTGTTTGAATAATGTGATAAATCTGCAGGAGGACAAAATGATGAAGATGATCAAGAGGAGTTTGTTTTCCCATTCAATGAAGAAATTCTTCCAATTGTTGATGTTTCAATAAGTGTGGATATGCCAAAAAAATTAAGGATGCATAAAATTTTGAAGTTCCAAAACTCCACGAAGTTGCAAAATGTGATGGAAATGTAGAAGATCCTGAGGTTGGTGAGATTTTTGAATCAGAAAGCCATCAAGAAGAAGGTACCAATTCTTCCTACAATGATATTTATTCCCCATTGGATAATTATAAGACACCTCCCTCAAAACAAGATTTTTCATTAGAAGAGATGAATAGAGTGCTCAATTTGGTCTCAAGCTTGACTAAGGAAATGTCTATTTGTGGGTATTCCACACAAATATCAAACCATGCAATAACTGAGTCATGTACAATTCATCCATTTGGGTTCCATTCAGAAGAAATTTGTCATGATTTCTTTTTAGCTTGGGAGATCACAATGGAGGGAAAGTATGATTTTGAATAGGCTTCTTTGGGATATGAGGTAGAAAACATCTTGATCAATGATAGTAATGAATCTTTTAATTTGAAAGGAAGGCTGATGATTGATTTTTCTAGTCTGAAGGAAGCTAAAGTGTTTCCATGTGCACATGGAGTTGTGTACCATGAGATAAGACCACTAGAAGGAGAGATTACAATGTGTGTGTACCCATATGGTGGGAGACTCACTAGATCAAGTGATATGTTTCCATTATCCCTCTCAGTTCGATGATTTTCAATTTGAATATGATGTTGAAGATAAGTGAAATTGTTTCTCAATTAATCATGGTCATGGAGAGTTACCACAACTTCTGGTTTTGTGTGATTTGTGCTCATAATTTGAACCAAGATTGTCCAAATTTTATTTTTCTGAGTATAAAGATAAGTCAACATTTTTTAGAACAATATGAGGTGGTTCATTAGTATTTCATATCATGAGAAATCTACTAACAACCACCCCACATTCTTATTATTCAAGGTTTTTTGTAGATAAGTTTTTTTTTTTCTTTTTTTTTTTGTTTTTTTTTTCTTCATTTTTTTAGTGTTTCTAGTTAGGTATTAGTTTGCTTTGAGTCAAGTCTTTTTGTTTAGGTTTTGTTTCTTTTTGTTGTTTTTTTCAAATTTGCGTTAGTCCGGGGTATAGGTGCACTCAAGATTTTATCTTGATGTATCTCATTAAACCATTTTTTGGTTTCAACTTTTGGGAAGAGCTATTTCTTTGTCAAAACAATTTGATGATTTTGTTTCTTATACTAAGGGAGGAACAAATTTTAATTGTAGTAATAGGGGACTTTCAGTCTTGAATTTAGAATTGCAGATTGACAGTTCTCAACACTTTGCAAATTTAAAGATCGACTACCTATTTTCGAACCAATGTCGATGACAGCAAGGGATAGTCCAAACCCTACCAATTCAAATAGAAGGGTCTTCTCAAAGGAATTTCTAAGATCGTTGTTTGGTGTGAGAGCTTCTAAAAGTTATTAAAAAAAGGAATGGAAGGGATAGTCACTAAAGATTGAATTTGAGAAACGACACCAATGTCTTGGCCAACTAGTCTAAGCGAGGTTAGGGTACAAAAAGAAAATAAAAAAGAAAAGGGTGTTAAGAATGAAAGATTCTACAAAGTTTGAGAATGGTAATCTAACTATAAGGATATGCACTCCAAATAAGCTATCCAGTATCAAAACAATTGCTTCATCGAAGAATCAAAACGGTGACATTGCGAGCTACTAGAAAAAATGTATTCAAAAGATTGCTTAGGACTTAAATAAAAAGTGACAACCCATTAAGAGCCCTCAAAACCGCTTCTCTCATCTAGTTAGAAAAAAGATTGATAAACAACTTTCGTGAAGATTTCTAATGAATGGATCAGACAGGGTGGAAGATTGTTTCCAAGTTGTCAGAAATTTTGATAGACTACATCCTGAGATGTTGAAGGAAATGGATACATAGAACACACACACAGAGCTTGGAGATTTGAGATTCTAAGGTTTTGACTAAAAAGTGACTCAAAATATGCTTGGAGTGTTCAAGATTCAGTTGGTGTTCGATACATATCAGAGGAATGTTTGTTGATGAAGAAATGCCTTTGTCTTTTATTCCTTTTTGTCGAGGCTATTTATTGTGGTTTCATAACGCATGCCCCATTTCTTCTAGAAATGGGGACCCCTTACTTTATTTTTTGGCTTTTTGGATCCGTAGTCTGGGGTCTGAGTCTTTTTTAGGGTTTTATCTTCTTCTTTTTTGGTCAGATCCAAGTCCCAGTTCAAAAGCCTAATCTCCAAAAATTAGAGTTTTGGAGGGAGTAGACCTTTTTTGCGAAAAAGAAAGGTGCACTAGTGCACCTCCCTAAGTGCACTAGTGTGCCAAAACATGGTGAAAGCATTTACTATAGGTAAGTGCGAAGTAGTGCACCCCCACTCTCTCCCCACTTCATCTTCTTCTCAAAGCTCCTCACCACATCACTACACCTCTAGAGGTGCACAACTCCACTCCCCTACCTACACAAACACAAGTAAACAAGGAAACATTAAAATCTAAGTAGGTGCACACTTGTATACCTAGCTAGGTGTGTAGTTGCAAACCTTATTTTTTTCACCAAAAAACTTAAAAAATTTAAGCAAAACAAACATCAAAAGGTGTGCATCAACACACCTAATTAGGTGTGTTGTTGTGCACCCTTAAAATGCATAACTCTTTTGTGTACTAGGTATATTAGGATGTGCATCAATGCACCCCATGAGGTGCGCAACATTTAAAAACTAAACAAGGAAAAAAGTGCACCAGGCACACCTCAAAGTTGTGCACCTCAGAGCTACACTAGGTGCACATTGTTTTGCATTCCAGGGATACAAATCAAGATTGTAGTTGTTTTTGTCTTTTAGGGTTTCTAGGTTTTGTTTATGTCACAATTAGGGTTTTCTTAAGGTTTGATTTTTAGCCTTCTAGACTAATTTTTGCTTCTTTGTGTAGATAAAAAGGGCATCCTTAACTTGTCGAGGTCATAACTTTTGACCTAGAGCTTAGAATTCAAAACCATTTACACTATTGGAAAGAAGAATTAAGAATATAATTTTAGTCCCTAAACAAATGAGCCTTCGACTACCCAATTTTAGGGACCAATGAAAGTTTCAACTTAAAATTTTGAGTAGAAGACCTCCAAAAAAGCCAGTTAAAAATGCCTAGAAAATCTTCTGAAAAAGTTTCAAACATTTGATGAAATGTCCCCTTTTCTGATTTGATATGGTATTTCACACCTCTAATCAGATTTTCAAAATCAAACAACTGATATCCCAAAGATCCACCAAATTTCTCAAGAAATCCCAAATCGGGTATGCCGAAAATAGTGCCAAAAAACTTCACAGCTTCACCTGTTATTAATAAATCTGAAAGTAGAAATTTTTACAAAAATTTGAGCAGCATAACAGCCTATAAAATGTCATTTCCAGATCTGTATAACATGCACACAATAGCTCCCAAATGGAGGACAAAAACAATGCTCATCGGGCTCCCGAAAATAGCACAAAATAGCCCGAAATCACCACAAAAACTTAATAATCTATCATAGAAGTATAATCATATCCAAATACATATTTTCAGCTCTATTTTAACATTTAAAAGTTTGATATACAGCAGCAACCCAAACTGATATGAAATACTCAACCGGAAACACCAAACTCTTACAAAAATACACCCGGAAACTCACAAATCTGCACTGTTTAGCACAAAGGCAAACTCTGCATGAGCATGCACATGGAATGGCTTCAAACTCCCATCCTTATCCTTCTTGGAAACCTACAAACTCCCGTTCTTGGGTCTCCTTCTCCACAGGTTTGGCAGCCTCTGAAGAATAACAAAGAATGAGCAAAATCAAGTTCTGGAATGAGCCCAAAATGCCTCCAAACCCCTTAAAAGAGGGCATAACTGTAACTCACGTCCAAGAGAGGTTAATGAAACATATTTTAATAATAATTTTCATTTATTAGTCCAACAGTTTCCAAAGATTAACCCCCTTTTTTCAAAACTTCACTTTCTTGGGCCTGCCTGCCTTAGCAAAGATTATTATTTTTTAATTATTTGAAAAGGGGACATGACAAGTCCTCCCCTCCCAAACATTTCTTGTCCTCAAGCAATGGCTGAACAATAAACCAATCAATCCACCTAGATCCCAAATGTAGTCATGAACTATACTACTACCAATTAACACAGGCTCCTGCAATATGACCAAGAGGAATCCATAATCAAACTGACAATTATAGCTCAACCAAACTCCAAAATCACCACTACCACAGTCAAAGACCCATGAGACACAAAATCTTAGAACATCAGAACCCAAGTAAAGTGGACAAATCAAACTACCAACATGGTAAATACCATCAACGCATCCCACTGGCCTATACGGAATGTACAATCCAACTCTGCAACAATGGTGAACGCTCTCGAATGAAACTGTACCAAGTATGGAGAATCCACACACTATACAACTCATGCAGTCAACACAACTCTGCAAATCACCGGCCACTATCTCATAACCATAACTCCCATGCACTGCTAATGGTGAAAAGACATTACAAGATAAAGAGTAAGAAATGGAATCCAAACCAAATTTGCCTGCCATCAACTCCTCAAAACAAGGATCAAATGCTAACTGATGTACATACCCTGCAATATAATGTTGATTAAAAAAACCAACCTCAGTCAATAGCTCACCATGAACAAGTGATACAACCCACTGTGACTGATCACTAGCTAAGTCAGGAGATGTCATAGCCAAAGGAGTAGAATCAATAACAACACCCACTGAAGCATCACTCCCAAACTCCTGCTCTAAGTCACATATTATCAAGCTGTCAACTGCAGAACCTATCACCATGTCATGCCCATCACAACTCTCATCTTGAGGCATCAAACTGTCCCATAACTGATGATAAGCACTAGGAACTAAAGTACATCTCTGTATCATCATCTCATCAACATGGTCATCAAAGGTAAATAGATGAGCGTACCTCACAGTGTAATGCCGATAGAATTCGCCAATCTCAGTAAGTGGCTCAGACTGTAATCTAGATGAAACTAACTGCAATTGATCATTAACCATGTTGGAACTGACTACTACCTCCGAAGATATCACCAAGGGAGTAGTATTACTAGCAGGAACCATGCTAACTGTCGACTCACCAACATCACACATGATCTTTGATACATCTCTAGTCTTCGTGCCATCAGTACTAGAGGCCACCACCATTTCAGGCATACAACAATCTGCTACAACACCCAACTCAACTGAACCTGACTCTAGTGGGAATGAACCTAATATGCCAATGTTAGTATCAAGGATGGATGCATCCCCATCTCCACTGTCTCTGACAATCTCAGCCATGGACATCCTCGGATCACCAAACACCATAGCTTGTGACTGTATAGAATCAAGTAAAGACTGTAGTCGCTCTAACTCCATGGTCACCTTAGCCAAATGAAACTGTGACTCCTTGAAAGCCAACTGTGTACTCTCAAGAATATTAGAAGTCACCTCAAGTTGCTCAGTAAGCTCACTCACCTCATCTTCCTTGGCCAACAATGCATCATATGCTGTACTGCCCCACTCCATAAGATAATCTCTGTCGGCTACCAACTGCGTATAATTCTATCTCAAAATCCGAATAGCCTCCCATAAAGAGTGGATCTCTATCAAGGAAAGATAACTGCCTTCCTTCTCATCACTAGTAGGAGAACCCCATCCATAAACTTCTAACAACTAATGAGTAGCATCAAAATGCTAGCAAGTGATAGCAATGTCTCGGTCACTAACTCTCAACTGATTAGACACATGATGGCACTGGCTTGACTATCTCCTACAAACCTCCTCTGATGCACTGTCTAAAGGAGTATCCTCAAAGTTACTAGTCTCTAGAGTATTACCATCCATGTCTTGTGAATCAACTTTAAAGCTCATATCAACATACAGAGTATCAAAAACTGTAGCACTGCTGTCCAACTCCTCTGTACCCAAAGAAACTAAGTCTTCAAAATTGCCCACTGCATCCTCCTGGATGTCATCAATGCCAATATGATCTTGGGACTCATCTGTACACATTGCCAAATATGAAAGATCATCAACACATTCCAGCAAGTATGGTCGACTGGATATATGAACAAAGCCCAACACCGGTGTATAAAAACTAATACCAACATCAGACAAGCTACTAGCACAAGAAAAGACAAGACCATGCAATCTGCTAATCAAATCCATGATAGCACCCAAACAAACACTGCTACCAAAAAGTGTTAAAGATCTCCTGTCAACTAAATCCCAAATGCCAATATAACAATCTTGAGTCCATATCTGTAAACTAGAATCAGCTGGTAACTCAAGAAAAATCCTCACTTGAGTAATATGACCAATACCAACTAACTCCACATACCTATCATGATGAGATAATGAAGTCAAAATACTATCTTCACTCACCTTCAGCTGGCGGGATAAATCATGTGAAGTACTACCTGCCTCAACCTCATGTGATGAAGCATCTAACTGTGCCTGGTAGTCTTTCTTAGCAAAGTCATGAATGCTCAATGTCTGCTCATCTCTACCAGGTATCTCACCATCCTGCACAACAACATCCTCATAATCATCATCTGAACCCACTACACTATAGTCACTGCCTGTTGTAACTATACCATCCTGAATACCTATGGCATCACCCTTTGACGACTTGTAAACAATTGTCTCAATTTGAGTATCAAGTTGACCGTTACTATCAATCTGTGTAATATCCTTTCCCACCACCTCCTCTGGCAAAGTAGAATCTAAGACCTCTACTTGGCTATCAGCTAGTTTCTCAAACTCCTCATGCAAGTTCTTGGGAATTGTGTCATCTGTCCTGTGAGAAAATCTACCAAATAGAAATCCAGTCAACTTATCCACCTTAGCTGGGTCAGACAACATGTCATTCATTATACGGTGGTGCTCAACCAACTGTTCAGACATGTCATGGCTTATTTTCATAAGTTTATCTCGAATGTCTAAATAACCATCCTTTCTACTATTTTGACTCTGGATATCAATTGTCCAAGATCGTGTCCTCTGAGACTCTATACTATACCTGTCCATTCTGGATAAAGTAGAGTGTAACCCCAATAGGATATAACTTCTTCAAACACCAAGAACTAACATGCAAATGATTAGAAGTAGCATGCAACCATAGATTTTGACATGCAACTAATTAGAAGCAACATGCAACCACCAAATTATGACATGCAAGATCTGGGTAGTTGTCAAAACTGACATGCAAAATCTGGGTAGTTGTCAAAACTGATATGCAAGATCTGGGTAGCTGTCAAAACTGACATGCAAGATCTGGGTAGTTGTCAAAACTGACATGCAAACTTCTACAACCACGGAATTCACCAAGAAATAACATGAAAATGATTAGAAGTAGCATGCAACCATATATTTTGACATGCAACTGATTAGAAGCAACATGCAACCACCAAATTATAACATGCAAGATCTAGGTAGTTGTCAAAACTGACATGCAAGATCTGGGTAGTTGTCAAAACTGACATGCAAACTTCTACAACCACCAAATTCACCAAGAACTAACATGAAAATGATTAGAAGTAGCATGCAACCATAGATTTTGACATGCAACTGATTAGAAGCAACATGCAACCACCAAATTATAACATGCAAGATCTGGGTAGTTGTCAAAACTGACATGCAAGCTTCTACAAACCCTCAGGCTGGCAAGATCATGGCTCTGATACCACTGTAATGTCCCCTTTTCTGATTTGATATGGTATTTCACACCTCTAATCAGATTTTCAAAATCAAACAACTGATATCCCAAAGATCCACCAAATTTCTCAAGAAACCCCAAATCGGGTATGCCGAAAATAGTGCCAAAAAACTTCACAGCTTCACCTGTTATTAATAAATCTGAAAGTAGACATTTTTACAAAAAATTGAGCAGAATAACAGCCTATAAAATGTCATTTCTAGATCTGTATAACATGCACACAATAGCTCCCAAATGGAGGACAAAAACAATGCTCATCGGGCTCCCGAAAATAGCACAAAATAGCCCGAAATCACTACAAAAACTTAATAATCTATCACAGAAGTATAATCATATCCAAATACATATTTTCAGCTCTATTTTGAAATTTAAAAGTCTGATATACAACAGCAACCCAAACTGATATGAAATACTCAACCAGAAACACCAAACTCTTACAAAAATACACCCGGAAACTCACAAATCTGCACTATTTAGCACAAAGGCAAACTCTGCATGAGCATGCACATGGAATGGCTTCAAACTCCCATCCTTAGCCTTCTTGGAAACCTCCAAACTCCCGTTCTTGGGTCTCCTTCTCCACAGGTTTGGCAGCCTCTGAAGAATAACAAAGAATGAGCAAAATCAAGTTCTGGAATGAGCCCAAAATGCCTCCAAACCCCTTAAAAGAGGGCATAACTGTAACTCACGTCCAAGAGAGGTTAATGAAACATATTTTAATAATAATTTTCATTTATTAGTCCAACAGTTTCCAAAGATTAACCCCCTTTTTCCGAAACTTCACTTTCTTGGGCCTGCCTGCCTTAGCAAAGATTATTATTTTTTAATTATTTGAAAAGGGGACATGACATTTGATCATTTTGGATAATTCAGATCACCTGGTCTCTCATTGGGAAGGATAGGGAAGTTGGAGAGAAGAAAAATATCAAAGATACAGAGGTTGGACACATGAACAAGTTCCTCATCTTATGAAACTTTTAATGGCAAGATTCAACACATACCTTGGAATTTCAGATAGAAGAAGCAGAAGGAGTTCAAATGTATGAAAGTGTTTGGCTATAAAGAGGGTATAAATTGTCAAAAGTGGCAAACTAAGTACACTAAAGTACTCCCAGGCCTCGTTTGAAAAAAAATCCAAAAACTGTTTTCAAAACTAAGAACTTTGATTTTTTGGCGAATTGAGCTTCCAAGGTGCGCCATGTGTGTAGGTGCATAAATCAGTGGTATTTAGGAAGATTTTGAAGAAATCAGAGGTGTGCTAATGCGTTAGGAGCACTTCTTTTGAGGTGCACTTCTCCAGAGGTGCACCAATAGTTAACCGCTAGTTCCAAAATTAGAGCTTTCCATGCATCAAAAAAAACATTCTGATAGCAGTTTAACTCTGATAGATGCCTAGTAAAGATGGAGCTTCTATTTTCAGCACTCCCAGACACTCCTACATCAACTAAAAGGCTCTCTTCTTCTTATTTTCTCATGTATTCTTTGTGTTATGATATGTAAAGGCTCATGTATCTAATTAATGATATAAAAATAGATGGAGTCCTACTTAGCACTAGTTAGATAGTCAGTTTGTACATAAGTAGATTTGTTTTATTAATTTAGAAGCATATGATTGCATAAAGATATCTCTCACTCTCAACACAAATTGAGGAGAAGATTTCTTATAAATTTAGGAATGTAATATGTATTCCAAGCCATCATTATTTTGATGCAATAATATATGTTGTTGGTGCTCGCATTTGGAGTGTAGTGATTCTTGCCTGAGTGTGCTATATTTTGTGAATGTATGTTCATGAAGTGTAATTGAGCCAATTATTTTATTGCATTATTCTAGTTGTGAAATATTTTAATTCTAGTGTTTGCTAAGGGTCTACAAATTCTGCTGATGTACTTAGTTCGAGAAGAGATCACCATATTGTTCCTACATAGCTTTTCATCTCATACGAGTGCACTTTTTGTGGCCTTGAGATTTGATGAAAAGTGAAACATATTATGGTTATTGAATTCCCATCAACGATTGCATTAGTGGAATTAAGGAAGCCTTGTTCCTATTTTCATTGGTTATGCACCGTTCTTTTCAAAGGCTTAACTCGCAAATGTGTTGTTTCTGTAGCTTATGTCCATTAGGAATTTCTCTTTCATGTTATTTTCTTTTATCTTTCGTTACCCTATCTCTATTATTTGCTTTACTAGCCCCTTGGTTAAATTAGGAATTCATATAGTTGCATTGTTAGCTTGCATTCATCAAAAAATAGAAAATACCAAAAAACATATCTCTTTTGTAGTTAATTTTGAAACAGTAAGCAAATTGATCATTTGATCTGAAATTGGTTTGAACTAGCAAAGGCCTCCTTGTGAACAAACACATTTATCTTCAACTAAGTGGTTTCCAGTAGGTCACAAGATCACTTGGAACCTTGGAGTTGATTCCAAACCAACTTTTCAAGAGAGGAGTTCGAAAGGATCCCTATTGTTAAGCATCATACAAAATGACAGCTCCACAAAAGTGGCACTAGGAGGGCCTGAAAACCATTTAGTTTAAAAAACCAAAGTTACTATTTTAAAATTTTACAATTTTGAGAGAATAAATTAAAAAATTCAAAGTTTGTGAATTTTTAGTAGGTGCACTACATGCACACAAGTGCACCAGGTGCACAAGTACATTAAATTCTGAGGTGTGCCTTATTTTATGAAAAAAATGTACTTCTATAGAGGTGCACTTTTTTTAGAGTTAATGCAAACTAGAGGATCCTAATCCAAAATCCTCATTTCAACAAGCTTTAAGATCTTCATTAGAATAAACACAAACTCCTAAAGCTCGGTCAATTTCACAAGCATCAAAGTGATAAAGGGATTCTAAGAACTCCACCATTCACATTACACATTACATCATCATCATTCACTTTACATTCTACTTCACACATTCCCATCATTATGCACCATGTCTTTCTTCAGTGCCCAAAGTTCACCCTTGAATCTAACTTATCCTTTGCATGACTTGCCCAAAAATCTTGAAAAGTTTTGCCCACAGTTCATCTATGGATAATCACAAACAACAGAAGATCATATTAAAATTTTCAAGGATATCTGTAATCGAAATGAGATTGAGCATATGGATGTGGTATGTCATCTTTTTCCTTACACTTTAAGGGAAATGGCATTCAATTGGTACCTCAATTTATCACTAGCATGAATAAGGGATTGGAACTCTTTTGAGAGCATCTTTATACAAAAATTCAAGATCTATATCAATCTAGCTCTCCTACATCATCAGTTCATTTTAATTAAGAGGGATCCCCATGAGACTATTTCATAGTTTAATCATCGCTTCTATAGGATGTATCAAAGAATGGAATTTCCATACATTGTACCACAAGAGGTTGCCATCAAGATCTATTTTGGAACAATGGATTCATTAACTTCTATTTTTCTAAGAAGGCTCCCACCTAGAGACATTAATACCATTGAAAACTTCTTCAATGAGGCTATTGCATTCATGAAACAGGTTATTGCTGCTCCAATGCTAATAATTACATATTCAAGGTATTAGTCTCGAAAGACTACTTTCTCTAAGCAGAAGGCAGTTGCATCCACTGAAGTATAAAACAATATGGCTAGAGAGTTTAAGGCCATGAAGGAGACGATGTCTCTTTTATGCAATGAGCTCGTCAAAATAAAGTTGAATTCCTCAAGAAACCAAATCAATCATCCAAGACAACTTGCTACCCATAATGATTATTCTCAAAATCAGAGCATAAATTTAGGCCTTTACAGTAACATCAACAATTAGAATAATGGTATTATAGGTATAAGACCAAGTAAAAATGGATATGGTGACAATGATGTTTTAGATCAACCTCCCCAAATCATGGAGGAACAACCTTTACAGTTTAGTGGAATGGTGTTTGAATCATGTGATAAATTTGTAGGAGGACAAAATGATGAAGATGATCAAGAGGAGTTTGTGTTCCCATGCTGTGAAGAAATTCTTCCAAGTGTTGATGTTTCAATAAGTGTAGATATGCCAAGAAATTTTGAGGATGCGAAAAATTTTGAAGTTCCAAAACTCCATGAAGTTGCGAAAGGTGATGGAAACATAGAAGATCCTGAGATTGGTGAGATTTTTGAATCAGAAAGTCATCAAGAAGAAGGTCCCAATTCTTCTTACTGTGATATTGATTCCCCATTGGATAATAATAAGACACCTCTCTCAAAACAAGATTTTTCATTAGAAGAGATGGTTAGAGTGCTCAATTTGGTCACAAAATCGACTGAGGAAATGTCTATTTGGGGGTATTCCACACACATATCAAACCATGTAATAACTAAGTCATGCAAAATCCATCCATTTGGGTTCCATTCAAAAGAAATTCATCCTAATTTCTTGTTAACTTGGGAGACCACAATGGAGAGAAAGTATGATTTTGAATTGGCTTCTTTGGGATATGAGGCAAAAAACATCTTGATCGATGATAGTAATGAATCTTGTAATTTGAAAGGAAGGTTGATGATTCATTTTTCTAGTTTGAAGGAACCTAAAGTGTTTCCATGTGCGCATGGAGTTGTGTACCATGAGATAAGACCACCAAAAGGAGAGATTACAATGTGTGAGTGTAACCCTATGGTGGGAGACTCACTAGATAAGGTGATATGTTTCCATTGTCCCTCTCAGTTCGATAATTTTCAAGTTGAATATGATATTGAAGGTAAGAGAACTTGTTTCTGAATTAATCATGGTCATGGAGAATTACCACAACTTTTGATTTTGTGTGATTTATGCTTGGAATTCGAAGCAAGATTGTCCAAATTTTATTTTTCTAAGTACAAAGACAAGTCATCATTTTTTAGAACAATATGGGGTGGTTCATTAGTATTGCACATCATGAGAAATCTACTAACAACCACCCCATATTCTAATTATTCAAGGTTTTCTATAGATAAGTTTTTATTTTTTTGCTTTGTTTTTTTATCTTTCTAGTTAAATGTTTGCTTTGAGTCAAGTCTTTTTGTTTAGGTTTCATTTCTTTTTGTTTCTGTTTTCCAAGTTGCATTAGTCTAGGGGATAGGTGCACTCAAGATTTTATCTTTATGTAAACCATTTTTTGATTTTGACTTTTGGGAAGAGGTATTTCTTTGTCAAAACATTTTGATGATTTTGTTTCTTATACCGAGGAACAAATTTTACTTGTAGTAATAGGGGACTGTCAATCTTGAATTTAGAATTGCAGATCAGCAAGTTCTCAACACTTTGCAAATTTAAAGATCGACTACCTTAGGAGTTTTCATGCCAAGGTTGATGGCAAAAAGGAATAGTCCAAACTCTACCAGTTCAAATAGAAGGGTCTTTTTGAAGGAATTTCTAAGATCATTTTTTGTTGTGAGAGTTTCTAAAAGTTCTTGAAAAGATTTACGAAAGGGATAGTCACTAAAGATTGAATCTGAGAAATGACACCAATGTCTTGACCACACAGTCTAAGCTTGGTCAAGGTATAGAAGGAAAATAAAGAAGAAAAGGTTGTTAAGAATGAAAGGTTTTATAAAGTTTGAGAATGGTAATCTAAATATAGGGATATACACTCCAAATAAGCTATCCAGTATCAAAACAATTGCTTCATTGAAGAATCAAAATGGTGACATTGTGAGCTATGAGAAGAAAGTATTCAGAAGATTGCCTGGGACTTTAAATAAAAATTGACAACCCATTAAGAGCCCTCAAAATTGATTCTCTCATCTTGTGAGACAAAGGATTAATAAACAACTTTCATGAAGATTCCCAATGAATGGATTGGATGAGGTGGAAGATTGTTTCCAAGTTGTTGAATTTTTTTAATAGACTACATCCTGAGATGTCAAAGGAAATGGATACATAGAAGACACACATTGAGCTTGGAGATTCAATATTTTGAGGTTTTGACTGAAAAGTGACTCAAAATATGCTTGGAGTGTTCGAGATTCAGTTGGTATTCGATACATATCAGAGGAATGTTTGCTGACGAAGAAATGCCTTTGTCTTTTCTTCCTTTTTGTCAGGGCTATTTGTTGTGGTTTCACAATGCACGCCCCATTTCTCCTAGAAATGGGGACCCCCTACTTTATTTTTTGGCTTTTCAAATCCCTAGTCCAGGGTCTGAGTCTTTTTAGTGTTTTATCTATTATTTTTCAGTCAAATCCAAGTCCTAGTTCAAAAACCCAGTCTCCAAAAATTAAAGTTTTGGAGGGAGAAGACCTTTTGTGAAAAAAAGAAAGGTGCACTAGCGCACCTCCCCAGGTGCACTAGTGTACCAAAACATGGTGAAAGAATTTACTATAGGTAGGTGCATAGTAGCACAGCTGCGCAGCTGCACAACTGTGCACCCCCACTCTCTCCCCACTTCATCTTCTTCTCAAAGCTCCTCACTACATTACTGCACTTCCAAAGGTGTGTAACTTTGCTCCTCTAGCTACACAAACACAAGTAAACAAGGTAACATTAAAATCTAACTAAGGTGCACACCTGTACACCTACCTAGGTGAGCAGGTGCACACCTTATTTTTGCCACCAAAAAGCTTAAGAAACTTAAGTAAAACACAAACATCTAAAGGTGTGCATCAACACACCTAATTAGGTGTGCTATTGTGCACCCTTACAATGAATAACTCTTTTCTATACTAGGTATATTAGGATGTGCATCATCACACCCCATGAGGTGCACTACTATGCACCCTATATTTGAAAACTAAACAAGGAAAAAAGTGCACCAGGTGCACCTTAGAGCTACGCCAGGTGTGCATTATTTTTACATTTTAGGGATACAGATCAAGTTTTTAGTTTTTTTTGTATTTTAGGGTTTCCAAGTTTTGTTTATGTCACAATTAGGGTTTGCTTAAGGTTTGATTTTTAGCCTTCCAGACTAATGTTTTCTTCTTTGTGTAGATAGAAAAGACATGCTTAACTTGTCGGGGTCATGACTTTTGACCTAGAGCTCAGAATTCAAAATCATTTACACAATTAGAAAGAAGAACTAAAAATGTAATTTTAGTCCTTAAAAAAATGAGCTCTTGACTATCGAGATTTAGAGACCAATGAAAGTTTCAACTTGAAATTTTGAGCAGAAGACCTCTGAAAAGGCTAGTTAAAAATGTCTAGAAAATCTTGTGAAAAAGTTTCAAACTTTTGATCATTTTGGATAATTTGGATCACCTAGTCTCTCATTGGGAAGGATAGGATAGTTGGAGAGAAGAAACAGATCAAAGATACAGAGGGTGGACACATGAACTAGTATAGGTTCCTCATCTTATGAAACTATTAATGGCAAGATTCAACACATTTACATTGGAATTTTCGATAAAAGAAGTAGGAGTTAAATGTACGAAAGTATTTGGCTATAAAGATGGTATAAATCATCAAAAGGGGAAAAATAAGTACATTAGACTGTTCCCATACCTTGTATGAGAAAAACCCATAAACTATTTTCAAAACTAAGAACTTTATTTTTTTGCCGAATTGAGCTTCCAAGGTGTGCTTTTTTAGTGGTATTTTGGAAGATTTTGAAGAAGTGATAGGTGTGCTCATATGCCACGTGTGCTTCTTCCAAGGTGTGCTTCTCTAGAGGTGCGTCGACAGTTAACTACTAGTTCTAAAATTAGAGTTGTCCATGCATCGAAAACACATTCTAACAATAGATTAACTCTGACATAACCTAGTAAAGATGGAGCTTCTATTTTCAACACTTCTAGACACTCCTACATCAACTAGGGGATCTCTTCTTCTAATTTTCTAATGTATTCTTTTTTTTAATGACATATAAAGGCTCATGCATCAAATTAATGATATAAAAATGGATGGTGTCCTACTTAGCACCAGTTAGATACTTAGTTTGTACATAAGTAGATTTGTTTTATTAGTTTAGAAGTATATGATTGCATAAAGATATCTCTCACTCTCAACACAAATTGAGGAGAAGATTTCTTAAAAATTGAGCAATCTAATATGTATTCTAGGCTACCATTATTTTGGTACAATAATATATGTGTTGGTGCTCACATTTGAAGTGTAGTGATTCTTGCCTAATTGTGTTATATTTTGTGAATGTATGTTCATGAAGTGTAATTGAGCTAATTTTTTTATTACATTGTTTTGGTTGTGCGATCTTTTAATTTTGGTGTTTGCTATGGGTCTACAAATTTTGTTCACGTACTTAGTTCAAGAAGAGATTACCATATTGTTCCTACATAGCTTTTCGTCTTGCATAAGTGCACTTTTTGTGGCCTTACAATTTGATGAAAAGTGAAACATTTTATAGTTACTAAATTCCCATTGACAATTGCATCAATGGAATTAAGGAAGCACTACTCCTATTTTCATTGGTTACCCACCAATCTTTTCAAAGGCTTAACTTATAGATGTGTTGTTTCTGTAGCTTATGTTCATTTAGAATTTTCCCTTTCATTTTATTTTCTTTCATCTCTCATTACCCTATCTTCGTTATTTTCTTTACTAACCCCTTGGTTAAATTAGGAATTCATATAGTTGTATTGTTAGATTGCATTCATCAAAAAATACAAAATACCAAAAAACATATCTCTTTTGTAGTTAATTTTGAAACAACAAGTAGATTGATCATTTGATCTAAAATTGGTTCAAACTAGTAAAGGCCTCCTCATGAACAAACAAATTTATCTTCAATTGAGTAGATTCTAGTAGGTCGCAAGATCGCTTGGAACCTTGGGGTTGATTCCAGATCAAATTTTCAAGAGAGGAGTTCGAAAGGATTCCTACCATTAAGCATCATACAAAATGATAGCTCAACATAAGTGGTGCTAGAAAGAGGGCCTGAAAACCATTTGTTTAAAAAAACCAAAAGTTATCATTTGAAAATTCTATAATTTTGAGAGATAAAAATTCTAAGTCTGTGAATTTTTAGTAGGTGCGATAGGTGCACAAGGGCACCAGGTGTGCTAAATTATGAGGTGTGCCTTATTCTATGAGAAAGTGTACTTCTATAGAGGTGTTCTTTTTCTAAAGTTGATACAAACTAGAGGATCCTAATCCAGAATCCTCATTTTAGTGAGCTTTAAGATCTTCACCAGAATAAACACAAGTTCCTAGAGCTTAGTCACTTTAACAAGCATCACAGTGATAAAGGGATTCCAAGAACTCTACCCATTCATATTATACATTCCATCATGATCATTTACTTTACATTCTAATTTACACATTCCCATAATTATGCACCATTTCTTTCTTCACTGCCCAAAGTTCACCTTTGAATCTAAATAGTCCATTGCATGACTTACCCAAAAATCCTGAAAAGTTTTGCCCATGATTCATCTATGGAGAATCAAGAACAATGGAAGATCATATTAAAATTTTCAATGAGATTCGTAATCAAAACCAAATTTAGTATATGAACGTGATATGCCCTCTTTTTCCTTACACTTTGGGGGAAATGACATTCAATTGGTACCTCAATCTACCACTAGCATCAATAAGGGATTGGAACTCTTTTGAGAGAAAGTTTCTAGAACAATTCAAGATCTATATCAATCCAACTCTCGTACATCATCAGTTCATTTCAATTAAGAGGGATCCATGAGACTACTTCACAGTTCAATCATTGCTTCTAAATGATTTATCAAAGAATGGAGTTTCCATACATTGTACCACAAGAGGCTGCCATCTAGATCTATTTTGGAACAATGGATTCATTAACTTCTATTTTTCTAAGAAGGCTCCCACCAAGAGATATTGATACCATTGAAAAGGTCTTCAAAGAGGCTATTGCATTCACAAAATAGGTTATTGTTGCTCCAATGCTAACAATTACATATTCAAGGTATGAGTCTCAAAAGACTGCTTTCTTTGAGAAGAAGGCAGCTGAATCAATTGAAGTAGAAAATAATATGGCTATAGAGTTTAAGGCCATGGAGGAGATGATGTCTCTTTTATCTAATGAGCTTAACAAAATAAAGTTAAATTCCTCAAGAAACCAAGGCAATCATCCAAGACAACTTGCTACCCAAAATAATTATTCTCAAAATCAAAGCGGAAATTTTGGACTTTACAATAACATCAACAATGAGAATAATGGTATTATAGGTATGAGACCGAGTAAAAATGGATATGGGCACAATGATTTTTCAGATCAGCCTCCCCAAATCATAAAGAAACAAACTTTGCAATTTAGTGCAATGGTGTTTTAATCATGTGATAAATTTGTAGGAGGACAAAATGATGAAGATGATCACGAGGAGTTTGTGTTCCCTTTCAATGAAGAAATTCTTCCAAGTTTTGATGTTTCAATAAGTGTGGATATGCCAAGAAATTTTGATGACGCGAAAAATTTTGAAATTCCAAAACTCCATGAAGTTGTAAAAATTGATGGAAATGTGGAAGATCCTGAGGTTTGGGAGATTTTTGAATCAGAAAGTCATCAAGAAGAAGGTACCAATTCTTCCTACTGTGATATTGATTCCCCATTGGATAATGATAAGACACCTCCCTCAAAACAAGATTTGTCATTATAAGAGATGGATAGAGTTCTCAATTTGATCTTAAGCTTGACTGAGGAAATGTTTATTTGTGAGTATTCCACACACATATCTAACCATGCAATAATTGAGTCATGTAGAATCCATCCATTTGGGTTCCATTCAGAAGAAAGTTGTCCTAATTTCTTGTTGGCTTGGGACACCACAATGGAGGGAAAGTATGATTTTGAATAGGCTTATTTGGGATATGAGGCATAAAACATCTTGATCGATGATAGTAATGAATCTTTTAATTTGAAAGGAAGGTTGCTGATCAATTTTTATAGTTTGAAGGAACATAAAGTATTTCCATGTGTGCATAGAGTTGTGTACCATGAGATAAGACCACCAGAAGGAGAGATTACAATGTGTGAGTGTACCCCTATGGTGGGAGACTCACTAGATCAAGTGATATGTTTCCATTATCCCTCTCAGTTTGATGATTTTCAATTTGAATATGTTGCTGAAGGTAAGAGAACTTGTTTCTGGATAAATCATGGTCATGGAGAGTTACCACAACTTCTAATTTTGTGAAATTTGTGCTTGGAGTTTGGGCAAAGATTGTCCAATTTTTATTTTTTCTAAGTACAATGACAAGTAAGAATTTTTTAGAACAATATAGGGTGGTTCATTAGTATTGCACATCATGAGAAATCTACTGATAACCACCCCACATTCTTATTATTCAAGGTTTTCTGTAGATAAGTTTTTTTTTCTTAGTTTTTTTCATCTTTCTAGTTAGGTGTTAGTTTGCTTTGAGTCAAGTCTTTTTATTTGGGTTTCATTTATTTTTGTTTCTTTTTTCAAAGTTGCATCAATCTAGGGGATAGGTGCACTCAAGATTTTATCTTGATATATCTCATTAAACCATTTTTTGATTTCGATTTTTGGAAAGAGGTATTTCTTTGTCAAAACATTATGATGATTTTGTTTCTTATACCAACTGAGGAATCAATTTTACTTGTAGTAATAGGCAACTTTTAGTCTTGAATCTAGAATTGCAGATCGACAAGTTCTCAACACTTTGCAAATTTAAAGATCGACTACCTTATGTGCTTTCAAGCCAAGGTTGATGGTAGCAAGGGATAGTCCAAACCCTACCAGTTCAAATAGAAGGGTCTTCTCGAAGGAATTGCTAAGATCATATTTTGGCATGAGAGTTTCTAAAAGTTCTTAAAAAGAGGAATGCAAGGGATAGTCACTAAGGATTGAATCTAAGAAATGACACCAATGTCTTGGCCACACAGTCCAAGCATGGTCAAGGTACATAAAGAAAATAAAAAAGAAAAGGGTATTAAGAATTAAAGATTTTGCAAAGTCTGAGAATGGTAATCTGACTATAGGGATTTGCACTCCAAATAACCTATCCAGTATCAAAATAATTACTTCATCGAAGAATCAAAATGGCGACATTATGAGTTACAAGAAGGAAGTATTTAGAAGATTTCCCAGGACTTTAAATAAAAAGTGACAACCTGTTAAGAGCCTTCAAAACTAATTCTCTCATCTAGTTAGACAAAGGATTGATAAACAACTTTCGTGAAGATTCCCAATGAATGGATTGGTCAGGGTGGAAGATTGTTTCCAAGTTATCAAATTTTTTTGATAGACTACATCCTGAGAAGTTGAAGGAAATGGATACATAGAAAATTCACATTAAGCTTGGAGATTCGAGATTCTAAGGTTTTGACTAAAAAGTGACTCAAAATATGCTTGGAGTGTTTTGAATTCAATTGGTGTTCGATACATGTTAGAGGAATGTTTGTTGATGAAGAAATGCCTTTGTCTTTTCTTCCTTTTTGTTGGGGCTATTTGTTGTGGTTTCACAACGCATAGAAATGGGGACCCCTACTTTATTTTTTGGCTTTTCAGATCCCTAGTCTAGGGTTTGAGTCATTTTTAGGGTTTTATCTATTATTTTTCTATCAAATCCAAGTCCCAGTTCAAAAACCCAGTCTCCAAAAATCAAGATTTTGGAGGAAGAAGACCTTTTTTGCAAAAAAGAAAGGCACACTAGTGCACCTCCCTAGGTGGGCTAGTGTGCCAAAACATGGTGAAAGCATTTACTATAGGTAAGTGCACAACAATGCAGCTACACAGTTGCACACTCCCACTCTCTCCCCACTTCATCTTCTTCTTAGAGCTCCTCATCACATCACTGCACCTCTAGAGGTGTGCAACTCTACTCCCCTACCTACATAAACATAAGTAAATAAGGAAACAGTAAAATCTAAGTAAGGTGCGCACTAACACACCTACCTAGGTGTGCAGGAGCACACCTTATTTTTGCCATCAAAAAACTTAAAAAACTAACACAAACATCTAAAGGTGTGCATCAGTGCACCTAATTAGGTGCACTATTGCACACCCTTAAAATGCATAACTCTTTTGTGTACTAGGTATATTAAGATGCACATTAGTGCACCCCATGAGGTGTGTCGTTGCACATCCCATATTTGAAAACTAAACAAGGAAAAAAGTGCACCAAGTGCACCTTAAAGCTGCACCAAGTGCTCATTATTTTTGCATTCCAGGGGTACAAATCAAGTTTTTAGTTGTTTTTATCTTTTAGGGTTTCTAGGTTTTGTGTATATCACAATTAGGGTTTGCTTAAGGTTTGATTTTTAGCCTTCCAAACTAATGTTTGCATCTTTCTGTAGATAAAAATGGCATCTTTAACTTGTCGAGGTCATAACTTTTGGCCTAGAGCTCAAAATTCAAAACTATTTACACCATTGGAAAGAAGAACTAAAAATCTAATTTTAATCCCAAATAGCAAGCCTTTGGATAATGGTCTTAGGACTGATGAAAGTTTCAACTTGAAATTTTGATCAGAAGACCTCTAAAAAAGCCAGTTAAAAATGCCTAGAAAATCTTGTGAAAAAGTTTCAAACATTTGATCATTTTGGATAATTTGGATCACCTGGTCTCTCACCAAAAAGGATAGGGCAATTGGATAGAAGGTAAAGATCAAAGATACAGAGGTTGGATACATGAACCAGAATAGGTTCCTCATCAAAAGGGGAAAAATAAGTACATTAGAGTGCTCCCAAACCTCATCTGAGAAAAACCTAGAAATCATTTTTAAAACTAAGAACTTTGATTTTTTAGCGAATTGAGCTTCCTAGGTGCGCTAGGTGTGCAGGTGTACCATGTACACTTTTTTGGTGATGTTTTGGAAGATTTTGAAGAAGTCAGAGGTGCGCTGGTGCACCAGGTGCACTTCTTCAAAGGTGGGCTTCTCTAGATGTGTGTCGATAGTTAATTGTCAGTTCCAAAATCAGAGCTTTCCATGCATCGAAAATACATTCTAACAATAGCTTAACTCTGACATATGCTTAGTAAAGATGGAGCTTCTATTTTTTGCACTTCCAGACACTCTTACATCAATTGAGGGCTCTCTTCTTCTTATTTTCTCTTGTATTTTTTATTTTATGACATGTCAAGGCTCATGCATCCAATAAATGATATAAAAATGGATGGAGTCCTACTTAGCACCAGTTAGATAGTCAGTTTGTACATAAGTAGATTTGTTTTATTAGTTTAGAAGCATATGATTGCACAAAGATATTTCTTCCTCTCAACGCAAATTAAGGAGAAGATTTCTTATAAATTCAAGAATGTAATATGTATTCCAGGTAGCCATTATTTTGATGCAATAATGTATGTTGTTGGTGTTCACATTTGGAGTGCAGTGATTCTTGCATGAATGTGTTATATTTTCTGAATGTATGTTCATGAAGTGTAATTGAGCCAATTGTTCTGGTTGTCTGATCTTTTAATTCTTGTGTTTGCTATAGGTCTACAAATTTTGCTAACGTACTTAGTTTGAGAAGAGATCACCATATTGTTCCTGCATAGCTTTTCATCTCGCACGAGCACACTTTCTGTGGCCTTGCAATTTGATGAAAAGTGAAACATCTTATGGTTACTAAATTCCCATTGACAATTGCATCAGTGGAATTAAGGAAGCACTGCTCCTATTTTCATTGGTTACCCACCAATCTTTTCAAAGGATTAACTTGCAAACATGTTGTTTCTGTAGCTTATGTCCATGAGGAATTTCCCTTTCATGTTATTTTCTTTCATATCTTGTTGCCCTATTTTCATTATTTTCTTTACTAACCCCTTGGTTAAATTAGGAATTCATATAATTACATTGTTAAATTGCATTCATAAAAAAAAACCAAAAAATATATATCTTTTGTGGTTAATTTTGAAACAACAAGTAGATTGATCATTTGGTCCAAAATTTGTTTGAACGAGAAAAGGACTCCTCATGAACAAAAACATTTATCTTCGACTAAGCAGATTCCAATAGGTCACAAGATCACCCAAAACCTTGTAGTTGATTCCAGATCAACTTTTCAAGAGAGGAGTTCGAAAGGATTCTTGTAGTTAAGCATCGTGCAAAATGGCAATGCAATAGAAGTGGCATTAGAAGGACGGCCTAAAAACCATTTGGTTAAAAAAACCAAAGTTACTATTTGAAAATTCTACAATTTTGAGAGCAATAAAAAATAAAGTCTATGAATTCTCTGCAGGTGCGCCAAGTGCACTGGTGCACTAAATTTTGAGGTGCACCTTATTTTGTGAGAAAGTATACTTCTTTAGAGGTGCACTTTTTCTAGAGTTGATGCAAATTGGAGGATCCTAATCCAAAATCCTCATTTCAGCAAGCTTTAAGATCTTCACCAGAATAAACACAAGTTCCTAGAGCTCAATCACTTTCACAAGCATCATAGTTATAAAGGGATTCCAAGAACTCCACCCATTCACATTACACATTCTATCATCATCATTTGCTTTACATTCTACTTCACACATTCCCATCATCATACACATGTCTTTCTTCAGTGCCCAAATGTCACCTTTGAATCTAATTGGTCCATTGCATGACTTGCCAAAAAATCCAGAAAAGTTTTGCCCATAGTTCATCTATGGAGAATCATGAACAACAGAAGATCATATTAAAATTTTCAAGGAGATTTGTAATTGAAACAAGATTCAGCATATGGATGTGGTATGCCATATTTTTCCTTACACTTTGGGGGAAAAGGCATTCAATTGATACCTCAATCTACCACTAGCATCAAAAAGGGATTGGAACTCTTTTGAGAGCAAGTTTCTAGAACAATTCAATATCTATATCAATCCAAATCTCCTACATCATCAGTTCATTTTAATTAATAGGGATCCCCATGAGATTATTTCATAGTTTAATCATTGCTTCTATAGGATGTATCAAATAATGGAGTTTCCATACATTATACCACAAGAGGCTACCATCTAGATCTATTTTGGAACAATGGATTCATTAACTTCTATTTTTCTAAGAAGGCTCCCATCCATAGACATTGATATTATTGAAAATGTCATCAAAGAGGCTATTGCATTCATGAAACAGGTTGCTACTGCTCCAATGCTAACAATTACATATTTAGGGTATGAGTCTCAAAAGATTGCTTTCTTCGAACAAAAGGTAGTTGCATCTGCTGAAGCATAAAACAATATGGCTAGAGATTTTAAGGTCATGAAGGAGATGATATCTCTTTTATCCAATAAGCTCATCAAGATAAAGTTGAATTCCTCAAGAAACTAAGGCAATCATCCAAGACAACTTGCTTCCCAGAATAATTATTCTCAAAATCAGAGCATAAATTTTGGCCTTTACAGTAACATCAAAAATGAGAATAATGGTATTATAGGTATGAGACCAAGTCAAAATGGATATGGGCACAACGATGTTTCAGATCAACCTCCTCAAATCATGGAGGAACAACCTTTGCAATTTAGTGCAATGGTGTTTGAATCGTGTGATAAATCTGTAGGAGGACAAAATGATGAAGGTGATCAAGAGGAGTTTGTTTTCCCATTCAATGAAGAAATTCTTCCAACTGTTGATGTTTCAATAAGTATGGATATGCCAAGAAATTTTGAGGACGTAGAAAATTTTGAAGCTCCAAAACTCCATGAAGTTGCAAAAAGTGATGGAAATGCAGAAGAGGTTGGTGAGATTTTTGAATCAGAAAGTCATCAAGAAGAAGGTACCAGTTCTTCCTACTGTGATATTTATTCCCCATTGGATAATGATAAGTCACCTCCCTCAAAACAAGATATGTCATTACAAGATATGGATAGAGTGCTCAATTTGGTCTCGAGCTTGACTTAGGAAATGTCTATTTGTGGGTATTCCACAAACATATCAAATCATGCAATAACTAAGTCATGTAGAATCCATCCATTTGTGTTCCATTTAGAAGAAATTTGTTCTCATTTTTTGTTAGCTTGGGAGATCACAAAGGAGGGAAAGTATGATTTTGAATGGGCTTTTTTGGGATATGAGGTAGAAAACATCTTGATCAATGATAGTAATGAATCTTGTAATTTGAAAGAAAGATTGATGATTCATTTTTCTAGTATGAAGGAACCTAAAGTGTTTCCATGTGTAGATGGAGTTGTGTACCATGAGATAAGACCACCACAAGGAGAGATTACAATGTGTGAGTGTACCTCTATGGTGGAAGACTCGCTAGATCAGGTGATATTTTGCTATTATCCCTCTTAGTTCGATGATTTTCAATTTGAATATGATGTTGAAGATAAGAGAACTTGATTCTAGATTAATCATGGTCATGGAGAGTTACCACAACTTCTGATTTTGTGTGATTTGTGCTTGAAATTTGAACCAAGATTCTCCACATTTTTTTTTCTGAGTAGAAAGACAAGTCAACATTTTTTAGAACAATATGGGGTGGTTCATTAGTATTGCACATCATGAGAAATCTACTGACAACCACATTCTTATTATTCAAGGTTTTCTGTAGATAAGTTTTTTTTTTTTTTTTTTTTTGGTTTTTTGTTTTTCTTAGTTTTTTTAGTCTTTTTAGTTAGGTGTTAGTTTGCTTTGAGTCAAGTCTTTTTTTTGGGTTTCATTTCTTTTTGTGTCTTTTTTCAAAGTTGCATCAGTCCAGGCTATATTTGTACTCAAGATTTTATCTTGATGTATATCATTAAACTATTTTTGGTGTCAACTTTTGGGAAGAGCTATTTCTTTGTCAAATCATTTTGATGATTTTGTTTCTTATACCAACTGAGCAACAAATTTTACTTGTACTAATAGGGGACTTTTAGTCTTGAATTTAGAATTGCAGATCGACAAGTTCTCAACACTTTGCAAATTTAAAGATCGACTACCTTAGGTGTTTTCAAGCCAAGGTCGATGGCAGTAATAGATAGTCCAAACCCTACTAGTTCAAACAAAAGGGTCTTCTCGAAGGAATTGCTAAGATCATTGTTTAGTGTAAGAGTTTCTAAAAGTTCTTAAAGGAGGAATGCAAGAGATAGTTACTAAAGATTGAATCTAAGAAATGACACTAATGTCTTGGCCACATAGTCTAAGTGTGGTCAGGGTACATGAAGAAAATAAAAAAGAAAAGGGTGTTAAGAATGAAAGATTCTGCAAAGTCTGAGAATGGTAATCTGACTATAGGGATATGCACTCCAAATAAGCTATCTAGTACCAAAATAATTGCTTCATCGAAGAATCAAAATGGTGACATTGTGAACTATGAGAAGAAAGTATTCAAAATATTGCCTAGGACTTTAAATAAAAAGTGACAACCCATTAAGAGCCCTTAGAACCGATTCTCTCATCTAGTTAGACAAAGGATTGATAAACATCTTTTGTGAAGATTCCCAATGAATGGATTAGACAAGGTGGAAGATTGTTTCCAAGTTGTTAGAAATTTTTGATAGACTACATCCTAAGATGTCAAAGGAAATGGATACACAAAATACACACACTGAGCTTGGAGATTCGAGATTCTAAGGTTTTGACTAAAAAGTGACTCAAAATATGCTTGGAGTGTTTTGGATTCAATTGGTCTTTGATATATGTTAGATGAATGTTTATTGATGAAGAAATGCCTTTGCCTAATCTTCCTTTTTGTTGGGGCTATTTGTTGTGGTTTCACAATGCACAACACATTTCTCCTAGAAATGGGGACCCCCTACTTTATTTTTTGGCTTTTTGGATCCCTAGTCTAGGGTTGAAGTCTTTTTTAGGGTTTTATCTATTATTTTTTTGTCAGATCTAGGTCCTGGTTTAAAAACCCAGTCTTCAAAAATTAGAGTTTTGGAGGGAGAAGACCTTTTTTTGCAAAAAAGAAAGGCACACCAGTGCACCTGCCCAGGTGCACTAGTGCATCAAAACATGGTGAAATCATTTACTATAGGTAAGTGTGTAGTAGCACAGCTGCATAGCTATGCACACCCACTCTCTCCCCACTTCATCTTCTTCTCAGAGCTCCTCATCGCATCATCGCACCTCTAGAGGTGTGCAAATTTGCTCCCCTACCTACAAAAATAGAAGTAATCAAGGAAACATTAAAATCTAAGTAAGGTGTGCACCTGCACACCTACCTTTTTTGCCACCAAAAAACTTAAAAAGCTTAAGCAAAACATAAACATCTAAAGGTGCGCATTAGCAGACCTAATTAGGTGCACTATTGTGCACCCTTAAAATGCATAACTCTTTTGTGTACTAGGAATATTAGGATGCACATCAGTGCACCTCATATTTGAAAATTAAACAAGGAAAAAAGTGCACTAGGCACACTTCAGAGCTGCGACAAGTTCACATTGTTTTTGCATTATAGGGATACAAATCAAGTTTTTAGAGTTTTTTTTTAATATTTTAGGGTTTCTAGGTTTTGTTTATGTCACAATTAGAGTTTTCTTAAGGTTTTATTTTTAGCCTTCTAGACTAGTGTTTGCTTGTTTATGTAGATAAAAAGGGCATCCTTAACTTGTTGAGGTCATAACTTTTGACCTAGAGCTCAGAATTCAAAACTGTTTACACTGTTGGAAAGAAGAACTAAAAATCTAATTTTAGTCCCTAAAACATCAAGCCTTTGATTGCCTAGTTTTAGGGACCCATGAAAGTTTCAACTTGAAATTTTGAGTAGAAGAGCTCCAAAAAAGCCAATTAAAAATGCCTAGAAAATCTTTTGAAAAAGTTTCAAACATTTGATCATTTTGGATCATTTGAATCACTTGGTCTCTCACGTGGAAGGATAGGGCAGTTGGAGAGAAGAAAAAAATCAAAGATATAGAGGTTGGACACATGAACCATAATAGGTTCCTCATCTTATGAAACTATTAATGGCAAGATTCAACACATATACCTTTGAATTTCAGATAAAAAAAGCAAGAGTTCAAATTTATGAAAGTGTTTGGCTATAAAAAGGGTATAAATCATCAAAAGGGGAAAAATATGTATACTAAAGGGCTTCCAAACCTAACCTAAAAAAAATCTAGAAATCGTTTTGAAAACTAAGAACTTTGATTTTTTGGCAAATTGAGCTTCCGAGGTGCACTAGGTGCGCAAGTGAGCTAGGTGCACATGTGTGCTTTTTTAGTAGTATTTTAGAAGATTTTGAAGAAGTCAAAGGCATGTTAGTCTGCTAGGTGCACTTCTTCTGAGGTGTGCTTCTCCAGAGGTGCACCAACAGTTAATTGGCAATTCCAACATTAGAGTTTTCCATGCATCGAAAATATATTTTGACAACAGTTTAACTCTGACAGATGCCTAGTAAAGATGGAGCTTCTACTTTCAACACTTCCAAATACTCCTACATCAACTAAGGTCTCTCTTTTTGTTATTTTCTCATGTATTCTTTGTTTTATGACATGTAAAGGCTCATGCATCCAATTAATGATATAAAAATGGATGGAGTCCTACTTAGCACTAGTCAGTTTATACATAAGCAAATTTATTTTATTAGTTTAGAAGCATATGATTGCATAAAGATATTGTTGGAATTTACAAGTGGGAAGTATACTTGTAGGGGGGCGGGGGGGTCGGTGGTGTAATCAGAAGTACCAATCTTTTGCCAATAAAACTTTTAACTTAAATCAATACATGCATGTAACATATCTATATAACATGAAAGTAGATGACACAATATTTGATCACCCAGAAACCCTCCAAAATGAGAAGGTAAAACTAGGGTGGAGATGACACCCACAACTTATCACTATAACAATAATGTAACTTGTTAAGGTTACAATGTTTGACCATCAACAATGGTCTGCCTTGTGAGAGGCACCCCCTATTAAAGGCTTTAACACCTTGTTAAAAGTGTACCCATCTAAAAGATTTACAAAACATTCACTTGAAATGTCACCTTGTTAAAGGATTTATACAATGGCTATTAAACCAACCTAATTCCATAGGATTTTTATTCTGCTAATACAATTATTAGAGAGTATAGTAGAATGTTTTGACCTGATTACTTACAATCTTCAATTGTTGATTTCAAATCGCTATTCAATCCATTCTGATATGATGTGATGTTGTTTGTAGTGCTGATACTATGCTCTGCTAACTAATATTACAATTCCTCTGTTCTTCTAACTCACCTTGAATGTCTTCTTAATGCTTCATCCTCTTATCCTTCTATTCTTTGCTCTCTTACACTCTATTCTCCTCTCTTCTCCAATTTGAATTATGGGGCTTCATCCTCCTTAAAAGGTTTTTGTGACTTAGGGTTAGGTACGAATCTACGACTGAGATTCATTATTTTTGCCTCTTTAGCATTCCAATTATTTCATTGGTTATATGTTGTTTACATAGAAAATCTAATATATTTGATCTTATCTCTAAGCTTCTAGATATATCCATTAACTATCATGCAACATGATTTACATTTGAGTTTGTGAAGTCAAAAACTCTTATGTCAATACTATGTCACTCGACACTTGCTATTTACTGATGCTTGACACATACTAAAATTTTGTCTTGCTCAACACCTGTTGTTTACTTGGCACACAT
The DNA here is from genome assembly GCA_028749045.1 of Cupressus sempervirens. Lineage (NCBI taxonomy): Eukaryota > Viridiplantae > Streptophyta > Pinopsida > Cupressales > Cupressaceae > Cupressus > Cupressus sempervirens. Next base: position 642,401,035 of record CM053783.1, on the reverse strand, counting down.
ACTTGCTCAGCACTATCTATTTGCTTGGCACCTGAATGACTTGGCCATTACTATCTTTCTGACTCGACACATATTGTAACTTGACACTTGTTTATATATTATACTCGACATATATTGCTAGCTTGACATGAACTTAGCAAATGGCTTAAGTGTGTTGACACTCAATTGTCAAATCCATTCTAAGATCAACAATCTCCCCCTTTGACATGAGTGTCAAAAACACTTAAGTATTCATAATGTATCTGAATTTCTCAAGTATAATATAGCTATTGTTTGAAATATATACAAAGCTTCAAATTGTTCAAAATTTTGTGAAGAACTATATACCTCAAAATTTGTAACTCCCCCTGAGTTGTTGTGCCTTTTATTGTATCCAAAAATTCTCATAGTGGATTTGTCTCATGTTGATTCATCCTAATACTCTTTATTTGATACTCTTTCTATGCCCTTTTGCTATTTTATTCTTCCTTTATCTGCTTTTTATCTCTGTTTGTTCTAGCTCCCCCTTTCACATGTCTCCCCTTGTAGTTGAAGTTTCCTTCTAGCATTATCCATTTCATTTTCTCCCTTTGATTTCTCCCCCTTTTTGACACTTATGTCAAAGGATCTATACTCCAATTGAGTATTTTGCCAGGAAGGATCAATTTACTTCCATTACAATTCTTAGAGCAACATCCCAGTTCTTTAATGCAACTTCTAAGGATTTAATCTAGATGGCTATCTCTACTACAAGGTGAACTACGCCATCTAATGTAGAAAGATTGGGATCTTTCTTTAATACATTTTTTGCATAGGCTAGTTCTTTTTGTAAAATCTCCATGTGAGGGGTAATGGCAGATTGGATCCAAACTAATTTGGCCTTAATGTTGGCCTCATCTACTATCAACATAGCTAGTTCATTTTGTGTGTGAAGAATTGTGTTAAAATGCTTCTCACTTTGAGCTGGATCTCTTGGCAATTGCATGCCAGATATCTTTAAGTCCCTTTCCAAGCCAATTATTCTCTGGCTAGTTTCTTGAGTGAAAATGGAAGGATCACACAGTTTTGTGTACAATGAGAAGATATTCTCAAGTACTTCCTTCAATTTTTCTATTTTCTGAGCCAGTTCTACCTGTGAAAGTGCTATTTCACTAAATATTTTCTTGTTTACCTTTGCCTAAAATTTCTTTTCTGACCATTCTGAAAGTTCAGTATTTGTGTCAAGGTCTTCATTTTGCACTTGGTCCACTATATTTGAAAGTGGCTCCATAATGGGCTTTGTTTCATTAGGTGATTGCAAGCTAAAGGCATCTAGAAAGATGTCCTTAATTTCATGGAGTGCTTGCTTCTACTTATACTCATTTCTAAGTATAACCTACTTCTTTTTCCTTTCTAATGCCTCTTGCATTAGGTTTATTTGCTCAAGAGTAATATTATCATAGTCATATTTGGGAATGACTATGTCTTCATCCAATGCACGGTCTCCATAGTGAAGTACCCTTGATACTCCTATGGAGCTCGAGTTGGTGTAGATATTTGTAGTGGCATGGCATCAATGCTCATCTTTTGAAGCATAGTAGGAGTACCTATGGTAGGCAAATTGACCAAAGTTTGAATTGCCTCTTGCTCCTTTTCTTTAGGACTTTCCTTGTCCTCTTTTGATCTTTCCTTGTCAATCACTATGATTTGTGGGGGTGCACCTTGGTCTTGTGTTGTAGAGACAAACGTGTCTATCTGCCTTGTTTGCTCTTTTGTAGGCTCCTTCTCTTTTGTACTCTTAGTCTTCTGCTCAATCATCAAGACTTTAGTTGTGGAGTCAACCTTAGTAGATGTGTCAATTGTTGTCTACTCTGTAGGTTGTCCACTTTTAGCTGAAGGGATGTTAGAAGGTGGTTCTTGTGGATTCACCTGATCCCTTGTGAGGTCAACTATTGCTTTTTGCAATTCTTCCACACTGACCAAAATTAGATTGTTGCACAATTGTGCTTGCATAGTGGTTTGGTCAAGGATCTTTTTGAGATTTTCTACAGTCAAAGGATTAATGTTCTGGCCAGAGTTGTTAGGAATATCCTGCATAGTTATGGTGTCTACAAGTGTGGAGGTCTCATGTGGAGGGCTCAAGGGTGGCAGTTGTGTGTCTTGCACACTTTGTTCTATTTGTTGTTCCTCAAAAGTTGCCACTATATCTATTCTCTATGTCTCCTCCATTGTTTTATCTTCTTTCTCTTTTTCTACTTCCTCTTCTTTGTCATTCTCTTCTTCTTCCTCATTGTTCTTTCCCTCAAAGGGATTCTCTTCTCCTCATTTGACTATTGTTAAACCATATATCAACTTCCATATTTTACTTGATTTATTTACAACATCTTCAATGTTATTTTGAAGAATGTTGAAGGCTCTATATCTGGGAGAGAATTTTCTCCCATGCTTCTTGCTTACCTTGGTGACCTTTTATGAGATCAAGCATTACTCGGGCTAAGGTAGATTCCCTTATTTCTTTCTCCATGTTAAGGTAGTAATACCATTTATTTTCAATAATTGAATACAAATCTTTAGGAATTGAATTATCAAGTTCAAGTGGAGTGGTCTTGAACTTGGCCATCATGGTATAGACAGATTCTTCGACCATGTTTTGCTCTTCTCTACTTAGCTTATTGAATTCAATATTCTTTAAGCCACTTAAGTCAAAATTATCTTTAACATTATCACAAATGTTCTCTAAATCAAATTTCAATGCATGACTTACCACTCAGAATTGGCTTGTATCTTCTAACTATATTTTCTCATCATCCAAGTTAGGCTGAGCAACATATTTTCTTCTCAATCCTTTCTTTGTTGGACCCTATTGCTCAGTTACCTTCTTCTTCTCTTTTACCTATTCTTTGGCCTTTTGAGTGGTTTCCCTTGTGCTTACTCTTGTAGTGCACTTAGCAGGGCTTAGCTTGGCAACTTTCTTTGGTTTTGTTGTTGGCTTGGTGCTTTCCTTTCTCTTCCTAGGCTATGGTTTTGTAGGTGCTTCCTCAGTTTGTTCTTCCTCAACACCTTCTTCCTCTATATCTTCTCTCATACCTTGTGTCAAGGCAAGTGGCCCTTGATCTTTTTTTTCTTCTTCTTCATCTTCTTCTTCATCATCATCTTCACCCTCTACTGTACCTTCTCCCAATCTTGCCTTTATTTTCTTGACCAACTTGTCTTTCTTCTTCAAAACTGATGCTGTCTTCAGTTCCATCTCAACCTTTGATCTGACAATATCATAAGTGCCAAAGGGTTTAGCACTTTTTTCTATCTTTTTTGCAAGCAATGTTTTTATTTCCACTAAGGCTTCATCTATGTTCATCTCATATCCAAGTGGCCTTAGCCATCTTATTCTAGGTACTGTAGCTTGGATATAAGTATAGTTAATATCAACCAAAAAGAATATGTCATTGATATGTTATTCTACAAGGGAAATAGTTATCCTAAGCCTTTTCTTCATAGACTTTTTGAAGTCTTCAAAATATCTTGTTATAATAGTTTCAAAATTGTTTCCCATTTGCTTTATGCATTCATTAATTTTTACAGCTATTGACCTATTAGCCTTCCAACCTATCTTATTAAAAGATGTAAATTTATTCTATACATAGAAGAATGTGCATATCAAAATTTATCTAAACTTGCATTGTGCACTCTTTGACCTTCTTATGGCTCCCAAGTTCTCCATAATCTGTTGCAGTTGCAGCTCTAATAGATCATACGTATGATCTTTCTTGACAAATAAAAACCTACATCTACTACAATGTAGGGCACACTGTTCAATTTGCTTGATTGATAGAATTTGTGTGAAATGACTTTGACAACAAACTCTATCAGAGGGTCTCTAATTATTTCTATAGTCATACCCCTCTTGTTCCATTGTGCACTGGTATTTTTCTCTATGACTTCCTTGGAGTCACTTCTCAGAGTCTTAGGCCGATCTAAGGTTGGGTAGCCTGTGACTCTATGGATGATTCTTTTGGTTATTTTCACTGGACCTCCTTCTAACTATAAGCAACTATCATGAATTTTTCTTAGCACCAACCTGATCCACTCCGTCTTGAAAACTGTAGGGAAATCTAGGGCACAGGTAAGTCCCTTTTTCTCAACTATGTTGAATCCTCTTTTAATACCCTATTATCACATAGTTTATTGTAGGCTTCCCTAATCTCCATATCTCCTATTCCATCGACTTTACAATTATAGCATTTTTAGACATCGTAGACCATGACCACTTTTGGTGGGATAATATACAATGCACTGGTAGGGTCATTTTTATAAGTTACCTTTGGAATTAGCTTGAATTCTAGCTTTTTAATGTCCTTTCTAACTAGTTGAACTTCAAAGGGCTCCTTAGGTTTTCTTGAGCTAGAGGCCATTTTCGCAAACTAGGGTTTTAGCAAATTCAAAACTACATAGCTTGACACTTAAATAAATACCTTAAATTGACGAATTCACTCTGAATCACTACTCAAATCTTCTTGAACTCTTTGTCTTCACTCGAAATCAATTTTCTACTTTGTTCACCCTTCACTCTGTATTCTTTGTAATGAAAAATGATCGAGAAATCAATCATATACCCTTCAGTACCTAGCATTAAATGCTTAGTGCATATACAAATGGATACTCGACTTGTATGCAATTCCTTGCTTTACTCAACATCAACACAAATTTCACTTTACTCGACAGCTGAAGGAGTTACCCTTACTCAACATCAACTAACATAACTTTTCTTGACAACTACTACTCACTCGGCTCCAACTAGTCTTGGCTGACAACTTGACATATACTAGGATTTTACTTGACAACTGAAAGTATCTTGTTACGCTCGACAATAGGAAGAAAAATTGAAGTTTTAACCTTGCATCTTTATTCATGTTGTTTTATCCTTTTCAATGCTAACTTGTTTTGGAACTGATGTATGATAAAGCATTGTATATCAGTTCCACATACCTTCTTTTGCTTAGTTGGATGAAGTGTGACTATTTGACCTATTAGGTGAAGTGATCCCTCCATTTGATGTGTTGCTTCCATATCTTTTCTTCCATGTCCTATTCATCTCTCCTCTTATGTGTTCAACATCAATTTTTCCTTTTCCTTTGTTGAACTCAAAGTTGGGTGCCTTTGACCTTGTTGGGCAATACTTGCTGATGTGACTTGTCTTTAGGCAGCTGAAACAAGTGGTTTAGCTTAACCATCTATTGTAGTTATCACTAAAGTGTGTTCTTATGTAGTTCTTAGGAATGTGTCCATACTCTTGACAGTAGTGACAGCTCTGCCTAGTGTTGTAGTCCCAATTGTAGTGATGTCCATGACATTTTGGTGTTGTTGGCTTATTGGTGATCACATAGGCTTAGATCTGCATTCAAAGGCTCTATATCCATACTTTTGATAGTTGTAGCAGTGACCTTCAAATCTTGATGTCGTAATGGTTCTAGTCTTGCATTCTTGTGCCTAATGTCCTTGCTTATTGACTTATGATAGTGACCCATGTTTTTAGGTTTGTCATGCTCATTGGCATTCTTGCTCCTACACACATTAGTAGTATGTCCTTTCTTACCACAAAAATGACAAGTGGGTTTTGTGTTCTTACCTTTTTCACTTCTTTCTTCAGCAATCTTAGATGATTCTCCTTCTTTAGTGCTGGTATAGCCTAGTCCTGTTGTGTCATTGCTAGATCTTGGAGATTTCAGTAGTTGCTCAAAGTACTTGATGGCTTCCTTAAGCTCGTTGAAGCTCTTTGCAATTTCTTTTTCTCTCCTCAAGTCATTTTGTAGTTGTTCATTCTGCATCCTTAGTGTAGTGACCTCGATGCCTTTGACATTCAAGTCATGATGGGCATTCATCATCTAACTTAGCGTATCCAATTGCATGTTGGATGTTCTTGCAAGCTCAATTGATTTCTCTTCTAGTCTATAGGCTAGGTTCCTTTTGTCATCTTCCATCATGGCCTTATCTTCAATGGCTCTCTTCTTCTATTCAATCACTTCACATAGCATCATGGCTTGTGATTCTTGCCAAGTCTTGAGAGTTTTGATCTCTTCTACTTGAGCTTTGTTCTTCTCCATTAGGTCTGCAATTGCTGCATCAAACTCCTTTGAGTCTCCATTTGCAAATACTTTTGTGGTGTCAATCTCCTTCTATTGTATATCATTCTTATCTATGGCAATGTTTTTTCTTCTCTTTAGGGATTTCCTCAATTCCTCCTTAGCTTCTTCTAGAGACTATAGAATGAGATGTATTTCAATCTCCTCATTCTTTATAATTTTCCCAAGCTTGCAAACCTCCATCTCTACATCTTTTCTCCAAGTTGTAAAGCTTCTCCTAGTGAGAACTTAGCTTTGATACCAATTGTTGGAATTTATAAGTGGGAAGTATACTTTTGGGGCGGGGGGAGGGGCGGGGGGAGGGGCGGTGAATTAGAAGTATCAATCTTTTGCCAATAAAATTTTTAACTTAAATCTATACATGCATGTAACATATCTATATAACATGAAAGTAAAAGCATGCATGAAAGTAGATGACACAATATTTGATCACCTAGAAACCCTCCAAAATGAGAAGGTAAAATTGGTGTGGGGATGACACCCACAACTTATCACTGTAGCAATAGTGTAACTTGTTAAGGTTACAATGTTTGACCATTAGCAATGGTTTTCCCTATGAGAGGCCTACCATGTTAAAGGCTCTAACACCCTGTTAAAAGTGTGCCTATCTAAAGGATTTACAAAACATTCACTTGGAATGTCACAATGTTAAAGGATTTATACAATGGCTATTAAACCAATGTAATTCCATAGGATTTTCATTCTTGTAATACAATTGTTAGAGAGTATAGTAGAATGTATTGACCTAATTATTTACAATCTTCAATTACTGATTTCATATCGCTATTCAATCCATTCTGATCTGATCCTTTTTGATCAATGTGATGTTGTTTGTAGTGCTGATACTCTATTCTGCTAACTGATCTTATAATTCCTCCATTCTGCTAAGTCACCTTGAATGTCCTCTTAATGCTTCATCCTCTTATCCTTCTGTTCTTTGCTCTCTTACACTCTAGTCTCCTCTCTTCTCCACTTTGAATTATGGGGCTTCATCCTCCTTAAAAGGTTTTCGTGACTTAGGGTTAGGTATGAATCTACGATTGAGATTTATTCTTTTTTCCTCTTTAGGATTCCAATTATTTGATTGGTTGCATGTTGTTTACATAGGAAATCTAATAGATTCGATCTTATCTCTAAGCTTCAAGATCTATCCATAAGCTCTCATGCAACATGATTTACATCTAAGTTTGTGAAGTCACAAACTCTTATTTCAATACTGTGTCACTCAACACTTGTTGTTTATTGATGCTCGACCTATACTAAAATTCTTTCTTGCTTGACACCTATTGTTTACTCGACACACATACTTGCTTGGCACTGTCTACTTGCTCGTCACCTGAATGACTCAACACTTACTCTCTTTTTGACTCGACACATATTGTAACTCAACACTTGTTTATATATTATACTCGGCATATATTGCTAGCTCAACATGAACTTAGCAAATAGCTTAAGTGTGTTGACACTCAATTGTCAAAACCATTATGAGATCAATAGGTATCTCTCATACTCAACACAAATTGAGGACAAATTGAGGAGAAGATTTCTTATAAATATAGGAATGTAATATGTATTCTAGGCTGCCATTATTTTGATGCAATAATATATGTTGTTGGTGCTCGCATTTGGAGTGTACTGATTCTTGCCTGAGTGTGGTATATTTTGTGAGTGTATGTTCATGAAGTGTAATTGAACCAATTATTTTATTGCATTGCTTTGGTTGTGTGATCTTTTAATTTTGGTGTTTTTTACAGGTCTACAAATTTTTTTGACGTACTTAGTTCAAGAAGAGATCACCATATTATTCTTGTATATCTTTTTGTCTCACACAAGTGCACTTTCTGTGGCCTTGCAATTTGATGAAAAGTGAAATATCTTACAGTTACTAAATTCCCATTGACAATTCCATCAGTGGAATTTAGGAAGCACTGCTCCTATTTTCATTGGTTACCCATTGATATTGTCAAAGGCTTAACTTGCAGATGTGTTGTTTCCATAGCTTATGTCCATTAGGAACTTACCTAACTTTGATTCCCACTTGTGTGCGTCGATGGGGCATTGCATGCCTCTTTCTTCTAGTCCTAGTCCACCTCCTTGATAATTCCATTTTTCAGTGATGAGCTTATGTTCTTGGGGATACTTCTGGCTAAAGTGGTCAAGGCATACTTGATTTCTTGTAGGTGCATCCTTATGTAACCAACTGTTGATATCTGGAGTGAGCTCTTCATGAAGAGGGGTTTTTGAGGATGCAAAGGTGGTTGGGCCAAACTGTTTGTATCGAGGAGGTGGAATCTCCTTAGCTTTGTGATATTTTGGTCGTCCATGGGCATGTGGATCAAGTGGGAGTGCCTCGATAGCAAATACATCTGACAGACTATACTCTCCACAACCTTTGTTATTGATCTTCATGGTAGATAGGGTGGAGGCGAGGATGGTTTCTAGGTCATTACAAGTGTGGGATGAGTTGGCGATGGCTATGCCGATATCAATTCCAGGGCAATGATTTGTATATGAGGCTTCAACCGCATTGCAGTAAGAAAAGGGTTCTGGATCAGCATGGATGGTCACCTCAGTGCCCTGATGAGAAAATTTGATGCACTGATGGTATGTGGATGGAACGACTTTCATGGCATGAATCCATGGGTGGCCGAGGAGGATGTTAAATGGTAGGTTTAGATCAATAACATGGCAAACCGTCTCTTGGATGAGTGGCCCAACCTTGATTAGCAGCAAAATAGTTCCTTCTGTGGTTCTTTCCAAGTTGTCATAAGCTTTGATGGTGATAACCTCACTGATCATATCTGCCTCAGTATACCCAGCTTGTTTTATGAATTTTAGGGTGCAAATATTCAAGGCTGATCCATTATCTATCATTACTCTTTTCACGGCAAAATTGGATACCATGATGGCTATGCGAAGCGGAAGGGTGTGATCTAGCTCGACCATGGGTATGTCGGTGGGTTTGAAAGATAGGGCACATGAGGATGAAAGGTGTCCAACAAGATTACAAAAATCAGTAGCATTGATATCAGAAGGGACATGGGATTCTATGAGAGCACTGTCAAGGATGTCTTTGTATACAGGACTAGTGCGAAGAAGGTCTAAAATGGAGATTTGGGCTGGCATGTTCCCAAGGTGTTCCAAGATATTGTACCAACTTTTTAATGGTGCTGATGAAAGTAGTGGGCCTGCGATGTTAAATCGCACCACTCTTCGAGTGGTGACTGCACACTCATTGTTTGGTCCTCGGATATTGATAACATTGATAGAAGGCTCTTTCTCGGATATACAACCTATAAGGCTACCATAGTCTATATAGGATGAAGTGTGGTCATTGTTCTTCCCATGCTGTTGGTTTGGCTGGCGGTTATTGGTGTTGTTTTGGATAGGTGCTTTTCCAGGATTTTGGTTGTTGTGTGGAGGAAAAGCATTTTGATAAATCTGTAAGCCTGCATTGGGAGAGGTTTGGGCACCAACAGTGATTTCTTTTCGATCAATGAGGTCCTGCACATAATCTTTCAGTTTCATGCATCTAAGGGTGGTGTGACCGTTTACCCTATGGAACTTGCAACACTCATTGTCCTTGTACCATGCAGCTTTGGATTGGCTTGGATCAATTTGCTGGGTAGGAGGAAATTTGATGAGGTTTTCCTTAGCCAATTTCTCAAAAATGACATCCAATGGCTCACCAAGGGGTGTATAGTTTCTAGGTGCGGGTTGGAATCTGGGTTTTTGCCCTGCAGCTACATTGATGGCATTAGCTTGATTGTTAGACCCTTGAAAGTTGGGTCTTGTATTGTGGTTTTGATAGCTTTGGTTATTCTGATGTTGGTAATTGATAGCTTGTTGGTTGTTTGGTTGATATGGTGGGTTAGACTGGTTTTGAGAAGGACCAACAATATTCACATGTCTGGTGTCAGTAACCCCATCTGTTGCAACATGCTTGTTTTTGTTCCAATACCTAGACTTGTCATTGGGATGTGATTGATTTTGGTTGGCCTCTTTGTAAATCTTGACCACACCATCTTTAATGAGTCCTTGTTCAAGGATCATTCCTTTCTCTTTGATATCTTTATAGGTCTGCAAACAGTTCATGGTCATGTGGTGAGCCAAGCTAGGATGGGCATTATCAATAAACATTTTCACCACATGGCGCTCTGGCAAGGTGCAGGATATGTGGGTGGTAAGGGTTTGCCATCTTTGCAGGTATTCAGCAAGGCTTTCTCCACCCTTTTGCTTAGTGTGGACAAGGTCAACTATTGATAACTCTGTTTCAACAAGATGGGCATATTGGGCTACAAATGCCTCAGACAATTCAGCGAAGTTTTTAATTGTGCCATATGGGATTCTATAAAACCATTCAAGAGCTAGCCCGACCAAGCTTTTGGGAAAGAGGCGTAAGAGGAAGACGTCACTGTATGCCACTTCTTGGCTGTGCATGTAAAATTCTTTGATGTGGGTGACTGGGTCTCCTTTTCCTCTAAATTTGTCAAATTTAGGTACCTCAAAATGCTTGGGGAATGGAGTCATAGTAATGGCTCTATCAAATGGGTAAGGACACATAGTCTCAAACTTGAATGTCTTCAGATCATTCCCTTCTTGGATGGCTTTCAAAGCTGTCTTCATTTGCTCCCATTTTGAATTGATAGGCGATGGATGGGGTGCCCCCAATGTAGGAGTGCCTTGAGGTAGGTATGCGCTAGATGGGGCCATTGAATATGGATGGCTGTGAGGGATTTGTTGATAGGGATTGTACATTGTTTGGGCAACTGCATGGTGGATGATGGGTTGTTGAGGTGGAGGTGGTGCATATTGCTGCATGTGCTGCGAGGCTTGCTGTTGATATGGGATTTGAGGTTGGGATTGAGGAACATAAGCTGGCTGTGGGATAAATGGATTGCTTTGTGGAGGTAAGGTATAAGATGGTTGTGAAGCTTGGGGAAAGGATCGGGAGGGTTGTGGGGTTTGACCAATATATGTGGGTTGCGCCCCCATTTGGGATGGTATCTGCAAATAATTGGTGGTTGGCTGGGGTGGTGGATTCCCTCCTAGAAGTGGCATTGAAAATTAGTTGGTAATAGGAGGTAATGGATTAGTTGGTGGTGGAGGTGGTGGGAATTGAAAGCTTGGGAATGGAACTGATGGGGTTTGATAGCTTGGTGGCTAGATTTGGAAGCTTGGTAGAGTGGTGGCGAGAGCTGGGGTCACTTGGGAGCTTGGCAAAAAATTGGCAGTAGCTTGTTGGATTTGATAGCTTTGTGGAGTGGAGTTAGTAGCTTGTGGATTTGTGGCTGATGGTATTGAGCTCCCAAGACCTAATGGAAATGATGGGATTGTGCCTTGGGCTGTGGTGAACAAGCTGGGGGTGATGAAAGGTTGATTACTTGGCCCCATGAGTGGCATCCCTATTGTATATTGCTGAGGTTGGCCAAAGATGCTAGCACTGATTTGGGAGATGGGTGGATTTGGAAGGCTGGGTTGGGGAGCAACAACAACAATAGTGAAGGGAGTGAATGGTGAGGTATTTTGGGTAAAGGGGGTTTGGAGTGGAGAAGTATGAACCAAGGATGGAGTGGTAGTGGCTGGATTGGCTTGTGGCATATATTGAGGATAATTTGGATCATAAGAGCCGATGGGTGGTGGCAGCTACCCAAACAACGGGTGAGATGGATCTGATAATGGAGGGGGTCTTCCAAAGTCAAAGGTTCCTACATTGTCCCTTCGAAAATTAGCCATGATTGTCTCTTTGTTCTTGTCTATAATGACGTTTACCAATACTGCATTTCCTGGTTGGTTCATGAAAGCTTCAATGTTAGTAGGTGATGGCATAGCTTTCTCTGGGCTAAAGGATGGCTGAGTGCTCAAGGGGGGTGATGCTGTTCGATCCAAATGATAGGGCTCCATTGTTTCTTTCTTCTTGGCTAAGTGAGTGACAGGTGGCATGAAGATGCAGAATGTTCCTAGGGATGAGATGCAACAATGCTGATGGATGCAAAGGGGGAAGGCTTCTCTATGCAAATGATTTCCTAGGTTGAGGCAAAGCTATATGACAAAACCTAAGGAGGATTGGGTTGGGGATTCTAACTTCAAAGATATGTTGCCAAAGCATGAAAGGTCTGCTTTCCTATGTGCAAGCTTGGTGGTGATTGTGTCAAGTTAAGGATAGACTGATGATCCTTTAAGAAGAACACGAGATTGACCACTTGTGGATCCCAGCCTTTAGCTCAAGGTGATGAGGGATAACAAGTGACAAAGCTAGATTACCCTAGACAAAGCTCTGTCAAAGGGATAACCTTGGTGAGATTGGTGGATTTGGAAGATTTTAGGAATGATAAACTTTTGGCAAGGTGACAACAATTTTGAAAGCTTAGATGTGCAGATTTTGGATTTCTGGCTAGATGGTTTGGTTCTAAATGAGATGGATGAGCTAATAATGCTTACGGGGATAACCTAAGATGGCTGGCTTTTCTACAAAGATGACTCTAAAGTGAAGCTTATCCAAGAAGATGTGGAGAAAGAAGGGTGTCTAATCATAGAAATCATGCCTAGTTGGTAAGGCATAAGCATGATTAACTCTTGGATGTTGGCTAAATTTGATGGTGCACTCTAACTAGGCCTCTTGAAGAGCTTCGTCGACAGCTTTTTCCTCTACTTTGTGGAGTTTGGCAATTCATGGGCTTGGTGTTATTTCTTTTCTCTTGGTTGAAAGTTCTTGGTATGCCAGAGATGGCTTGAGTTTGACTTTGTGAAACTTTTGTTTGGGTTTGGGTTGTTCCGACATAAATTCCTAAATTTGCTTGGCTTTGGGAGATTCTAGTTGTTTTGCTTCGACTCGTTCAACTTCTAAAATAGGCAGTGACTACGCTAAGTGTGCACTAAGCTAGGATTGACCAAGTTTGGCAAACATTCATTCAACAAGTAAAATAAAATCAAGCAATAGATAGGAACACCCAGATAGAAGTTTGTGGTTCTCAGAATGTGATACTTGCGCTGAGGAGTGTGTATGTTCTACAAATGTTTCGATTAGTCACTTCAAACGCATTAACATCCTAGATGGTTGTCTGCAAGGCTGACAGTTGATTTAGCTAGGGAGTCCTCGATATACCCAAGGTACTTGAGGCCCAAATTCGTAGATGAGACCAAAAAGATGTCACACAACCGAGAGGAGCGGTAACCCACTTCTCCTCTTTCACTTCTCAAGGGTATAAAGTTCCTTGAGGCTTAGCCTGAGTGATAAAATCTTGATCCCAAGAGAGGTGTCTTTCGATTCACCTCCCAGTTCTTATACTCCGTCGGAATGCTGGAGTTGAGGTCATCCAAGGGGTGATGAAATCCCCAAGTAGGCCTCCTAAAAAGAAACAAGGTTTTGGATCCTAATCTTATGCACCCAAGATGGCCTCGAAAGACGATAAGGGGAGAGAAGACTTGGATGACCTTGGGCTAAAAAACACGCTTGTTCTTTTACCAACTGACTCTTATGTGTGCTAATCTAGACTTTGCAAGCACTCATGTTTAAGAGACAATGTTCAATTCCAACTTGAAGCACCAAAAAAAGTAAATCGATCGAAGAATGCAAACAAGAAGAAGAGTTAGGGTCAACAAAAGAAAACTCGCGCGCCCAGAGGCCCTCCACGTCAAGTATCGATTAATTTTCTTTAAGGCATTCAAGATTGAGTGTGAGTTTGTTTTAAGCCCAAAATAAAAGTGTGTGAGATTTGATTTCAAGTGTGCGCCTGGAGGCTCTCCACGTCAATTGTTGTTCAATTTTAGTGCCCAAACTTGAAGTGTGATCGATTTAATCTAGAGTTTTGGTCATTTAAGAATTTTGATAAAGTTAAAGCAAACGTTCAAAGACCAAGTGAGTTAGTTAGATTGTGGAACATTTAACACCTTTTTCAAGTAGACCCATCTCAATAAATGGCGCTAAGATTACAACCAATGGTTGAATTGGTGGGTGATTAGAAAAGAGGTGAGTCCAAGGAACTACTCAAATTGATTTTTGCAAATTTGTATTTAACTTAACAAAGTTTCTTAATTGTCCAAAAATCAAACTTTGCCTAAATTGCATGCAAAAGAGAGATTTGTTTGTTCTTTTTAATGCACCAAAAATTGAAATGTGAGATATTGCAATGGTTAATTGATCTTTATATTCAAGATTGAGTTGTTTTTGTTTTAAGCATACATTCCAAAGAAAATTGATTTTAATCCATGGCATTCAAGAGTGTGTTTTGAACAACATATATTCAATGAAAAATGTGTTTAACCATTCAAGTTCATTTTAGCAACATGCATTCAAAGATAAATGATTAAACATTCAAGTTTATTTTTTAGCAACATGCATTCAAAGACAAATGATTAAACATTCAAGTTCATTTTTTAGCAACATGAGAACCTGCAAGAAACATGGTTAGTGGTTTCATATGTCCTCCAACCTGCAATGAGACAAAAAAAAGCAAATTGGTTAGTCACCCAAAATCTTCCAAAATGAAAGCTTAACTATGAGAATTTTTTTAAAAACTTTTTTTGCTGTTTTTCCTACGCGTAAAAATGCTTAGAATGTTCTAAATTCTACGGAACCACTAAAAGTCAAATTTTGATTTATACTTTATTTTTTTTTTATATTATTTAAAAAAAAAAAAAAGTGCAGGAACTAATATGCCAAAACAGAAATGTAACATAAACAGGCAGAGACAACATTTCATCAGGTAGAGACGTCGAAATTCAGAGAAGCTGATCTGCGGAGATGCCAATCTACAGAGACATCGAAACTCGCAGATGACAGTCTGATGAAGAAAGCAGCTGGCAGTGTCAGAGACGATAGTTGATGGATTGCGGTAGCGGAGATGACAGTTTGTCTACTGGCAGCGACAGAGATGACAGTTCTAGCTCTGGAGGCGGCGCAGACGACAGAAGCCAGGCAGAGATGCTGAAACTCGCAGACGCTAATCTGCGCATATGCTAAAATTCACAAACGACAGTTCAAGTTTCGACGTAGACTACCAGCAAATAGGTGAATACGTCGAAACTCGTAGACAACATTTTGAGTGTGCGAAGACGACAGTTGAGCTTTCGCAGACGACGTTCTGCGCAGACGACAAGTAAAGATGCCAGTTTGCAGAGACGACACTGCGTGTGATGAACCGATGGGCGCGAGTTTTTTCCAAATTTTTTTTATTTTCTTGGTTATTTTTTGATTTTAAAAGGGTGCGTCTTTCTCTCTAGTGCGTCCTTCAACCTATAAAAATAAGCAAAAGAACCTTGCACCCACTCAAATCTCAACAAACATTAAATGGTTAGTTTGTAAGCAAAAAATATGGATTGAAAAAGATTAAGAAATGACCCATAGTGGGGTCCCACCAGACGTGCCAAAAATGTAGAACAAGATTTAGTGTGCAAGGAACATTAATATTAAAGTAAACATTCACAAACTAAAACTAAATTCACATATATGTTTAGACAAAGAAAAGCAAACAAGAAGTGCAAACCTCAAAAGAGAAAACACTCCATGCTTTCTTGATTTTGTAGATGTGTCCTTTGATGTGGATGTATGCTCAATTGCTTGCCCAATTGCTTCAATGGTGGAGATGGGTAATGAAAAATTGGTAGCCTTGTGAGCTCTCAATTTGGCATTATAAGGTTAAGATTGATGACTTTGGTTCTCAAAATAGCATGGTAACTTTAGCTCAAAGATTGTGATGAAATGGCTTGGGATGAGATTCAATTTATAGGCTAAGGGCTTGAGGGATGGAGGGCTAAGATGCAAGGAGAGATGAAGGCTTAAGGAGGGCTAGGATGCACTCAAAGGAGAGCACATGGATTGTGCTTTTTTAGCACCAATGGGAAGGTGACACTTGTCACAAGGAGGATGAGTGTGAGAGGGTAGGGTAAAGGGTTGGTTAAAGGCATGATGAGTGGGCTTGAGTATGTAAGAGAGATGTAAGAGGAATGAGTGTGGAAGAGGGAAGAGTGTGGAAGATGGAAGTAAGAGTCATGAGTGGGCTTGTAAGAGTCTTTTATGGTTTGTAAGAGCATTCATGACTTGGTGGTTGGGATTTTTGAGGGGAGACTTTGGTTTGGTTTAGGAAAGTCTTAAACTTGCTTATGGAATGTGACAACATTAGGGGGTGGATTAGGCTTGGGTTTAGGATTAGATTAAAGATTTTAGAGATGTGCAAGTGGATGGCATTAATGAGGGTGGGTGAGTTAGTGGCTAAGCTAGGTTAGTATGGGTTGATGGGGTGGATTAGGCTAAATGGAGGATTAGGGATAAGTTAGGGGTTTTTGGATTTGAGGATTTTATTTATCAAATAGATTTATTTAATAAATGGGGATTTTTGGAATTAGATAGGAGAAAAGGATTTAATTGATAAATGATAGGTTATTTGATTTATCAATTAGGACTATAGATGATTAATTAAATTAATCAGGTAGGGGATGGCAAAGGATTAATTAAATAAGAATTTAATTAATGATGCCTTTAGAGATAACTAAATAGGATTACTAAAGTGGTGTAATCAAATTTAGGTGTCTACAAGAAGCTTGCACTAGGTGGGTGGAGTTGCTAATAAAGCTACATCTAGTATAGTCCAAATTTATCCATGATTGCTTGCATTCCAAGTTAGAAATAGAAGTAGAAGTAGAAAGTAGAAGGATAAGTTGAAGTGGAAAATTATAAAAAAAAATAGTTATTATATTTGCATTGCAAATTGTGTAGCTAAATCTTTAGAAGTGCAAGTAGTTCATATCCATTGAATGAATAACACAAGTCCCTAAGGTGATTTCCAACAAGTCACATTATTTCATTGAGCAAGTATCCACTAGTGAAGGGAATCTTAAAATCATTTCTTGATCTTACTTTGCAAGCTTAGCATGAGAAATGATCTTATCCAAGAGAGTATTGAGAATTTAATTATTCATTTTGAAGCATAGGAAGTTTTATTTTGTTGTTTAGTGTGGAGCCTAATCATTCCCCAAGTGGAAGATCGATAGTTTGTGGTGATTGATTAGGGAAGTATTGTACAATCTCCATAATTCCTTGGTAGGGTTCAAGGTTAGGATAGGCCCTAAGGAAAAAAATGGGGCTATTTGCATTTTTGGGCCAACATGTTGTAACCAACTCTAACCCTAAAGTGGCAAAAATGCTTGTATAAAATGGCTTAGGGTTAGGGATTTGATAATGATGTGTTATGTGATAGTAGCTTCTTGCAGCGATATTGGGCTATAAGGGATTACAAATTGTAATTAGGTTATAATCTTGGGATAATAAAATATTGGACTCGTTGTTTGGTGAATGTAGCCAAGGATTGGGTGTACCACATTAAATGTGTGTTTTGTGTTATCTTTTATGTGCATTTTTTTTTTGATATTGGATACATTTACATGTAATTGTTATGTATGTCTTGTCAATCCTAACAAGTGGTTTTAGAGCAAGATTGTTTTTAAGTTATCCTCTATAGGAAGGTATCACGATTGAGTGGGAGTGATGATAGGTGAGGGTAAGCCAAAGGTTGAGAAGTTTAATGGGTAGAAATTTTGATTATGGAAAATGCAAATGGAGTACTATCTTTATTAGAAGGATTTACGATGACTATTTGAAAGAATATCCAAGAAACTGATAACTATAACCGATGAGGAGTGGGATATTTTGTATAGAAAGGCACTTGGAAATATTTGTGTATTCTTGACACAATAGGTGATATTTAATATTACAAAAGTAAAGATGATTGTAGAGTTGATACAAACCCTGGTAAGGTTGTACAAAAAACCCTCCACTTCAACCAAGGTATTTCTCATGAAGCATTTATTTAATATGAAAAAAGAAAAAGGTAGATTTATTGTAGATAATTTAAATGAGTTTGATATAGTTACCAATCAATTATCTTGATGAGGAAATTAGGGCTCTCTTGATTTTGCATTCTTTGTCTAAAAGCTAGAATGGCGTGGTAATGGTTGTGAGTAATTATCTTTCTAGATCTAATACCCTAGATTTTGATGATGTGATAGGTGTTATTCCGAGTTAGGAAACTGGTTAGAAAAGCTCAGGTGGATCTACATCAAGAAGTGTTTTGAATGCAAAAAGTAGAGGTAGGAAAAATGAGAGAGGAAAAAATTCTCAAAATCATGGAAAATCAAAGGGAAAGAGTTCTCAATAAAGAGGGCCAAGAGATTGTTGGTACTATAGGAAATTTGGGCATAAGCAGAAAGATTCTTAGAATCGAAAGAATAATGAAGGAGACAAACAAGAAGAAAACAAGGAGGCAAATGTTGTAAGTAATAAATTGGAATAGGGTGTTTTGCTTCTTTCTTTAGAAAGTGTTGATAATTCATGGGTTTTAAATTTAGGGGCTTCATTTTATGCTACACCCATAGAGGTTATTCTATTGATTATGCCCAAGGGGATTTTGGGCTTGTTTATTTGGGGGATAATGAACTCAGTTAGAATATTGGAAATGGTAGAATTAAGATTAAGTTGTAGAATGAGAATCATTAGCTACTACAAGAGGTAAGACATGTTCAAAGTTTGAGTAGGAATTAATTTCAGTAGAGCAACTGGGTGATGAGGGTTGCATAGTTATTTTTAATGATAAAAATTTGAAGGTTTCCAAAGTTTCCCTTGTAGTAGTGAAAGGTGGGAAAGTAGGCACCTTATATCATTGTACAAGTCATACTATTCCTTCTACTTTAATTTTTTTTAGAGAAAAATGAATATTTAGAAACAATTGTTGCAGTTGAACAAGGAGAACAAACAATTATTGTGGATTCTAGAACAACACTATGGCACAAAAAACTTGGTCACATGAGTGAGAAAGATATGAAATAACTTCATTCAAAGAATGTTTTACTACATCTGTAATGTGTCAATATAGATTTTAGTGAAATTTGTGTGTATGGAAAACAAAAAAGAGTTAGTTTTGTGGAGAGTGGGAAGGAAAAGAAAAGTGAGAAATTAGTGTGTGTCCATACAGTTGTATGGGGACTAGCTCAGGTATCTTCCCTTGGTGGCTCTCATTATTATCTTACATTTATAGATGATGCAACTAGAAAACTATGATGTATTTGTAACTTTTAAGAAATAGAAATGCTTGGTTGAAAATGAGACTAGTAAAAAGCTAAAATATCTCAGATCTGATAATGGTGATGAGTATTGCAGTAATGAGTTAGAAGATTATTGTTCCTCTAATGATATTTGTAGGAAAAAAACTATTCCAAGGACTTCACAAGAAAATGGAGTGGATGAACACATGCACACGACAATAATGGAGTGTGCAAGGAGTATGAGGTTTTATGTTGGTCTTCCCTTAAAAATGTATGAAAAGGTTGTCAATATTGTTGTATGTTTGATCAATAGAGGTGCCTATACTCCTTTTGGATATGGTATTCTAGAGGAAGCATGGACTAGTAAGAAGTTGAGTTATTCTTTTCTCAAAACCTTTGGTTATGAAGCATTTGCATGTATAGAATATGAAAAAGACCCAAGTTAGAAGCTAAATCAAAGAAATGTGTATTTTTTGGATATGGAATTGATGAATTTGGTTATAGGCTTTGTAATTTTGAAAATCATGAAATTGTAAGAAGCAAGGATGTCATATTCAATGATAAAGTGTTGTACAAAGATCTTTTGCAACATGAGAAGAAAGAAATGAATAATTTAGTGTTGGGTGATAATAAAAAAGATGATGTTCTAGCAGTCCCTCATGCTTTGTAATAACCCCAACAAAAAATACCACACACCCCAATGAATGTTAAAAAATCAACAAGGCTAAGTAGACCTCCAAAAAGATTTCCTCTCTTTGTATTCTATTTTATTAACAGATGTTGTTGAACTTGAATGCTATTATGAAGTTGTGCAGGTGGAAACATAGCTTTAGTGGGAGTCCACAATGATAGAAGAGATGGACTCTTTGCTGAAAAATTAGACTTGGGATTTATGTAAGTTACCTATAGGTTAAAGGGATTTACATAATAAATGGGTTTACAAGTTGAAAGAAGAGGACAAAGATTAAAAAAAAAATTAACATCGGGTTAGTTGCACAAAAAAAGGGCATTGACTTTGATGAGTATTTTCTCATATTGTTAAGATGACTTTAATTCATATTGTTTTAAGTATTATGGTCATTGAAGATTTTCATTTGGAGTAGCTTGATGTTAAACAACATTTCTTCATGGTGATCTAAATGAAGAAATATATATGGAACAACTGTAGGGATTTGAGGTCAAAGGTAAGTAGAACTTAGTGTGCATGTTGAAGAAACATTTATATGGCTTGAAGTAAGCAACTTGGCAATGATATATTAAATTTGACAATTTTTTTACATGAGAATGGATATACTAGATTCCATTTAGATCATTGTATTTATTTTAAGAGGTTAGATGATGACAACTACATTATTTTATGTTTAAATGTTGATGATATGCTTGTAGCTGGGTCTAACATGGATCACATCAAGGGTTTAAAATAATAGTTAGCACTTTCGTTTGCTATGAAGGATTTGGGGACAAAAAAAAATCCTTGGTATGAAAATTTGTAGAGATAGGAAGAACAAAAAATTGATAGTATCTCAGGTTGATTGTATTGAGGTGTTGCAATGTTTATCTATGGAGCATACCAAAGCTATCAACACACCTTTTCTTGGTAATTTAAAATTGACAAAGGATATATGTCCAAAGACACAAGAAGAGGAGGATAAGATGTCCAAGGTACCTTATGCTTCATTATAGGGAGTTTGATGTATGTCATGATATCTACTAGGCTAGATATTGCACATGCAATAAAGTAGGTATATGAGTCATCCTAGCATTGAGCATTGAAATGTAGTCAAATGGATTCTTAGATATTCGAGAGGAACATCCTATAATGTTTACACTGTGGGGGCTCTACTACTGATTTAAAAGGCTACATTGACTCAAATTTGGTAGGGAATCTTGATAGTAGGTGAAGTACTATAGGTTATATGTATTTACTATTGATGAGACATCAATGAGCTTAGTTTCTTAGTTATAGAAGGTGAATTCTTTATCTACTACAAAGGCAAAGTATGTTGTTGCTGCAAAAGTAGCCAAGGAGATGATATAGCTTTATTTTTCATGGGAAAATTGGGACATGCATAGAGGGGAATTATTTGTTTATAGATAGTCAGAGTACCAAGAATTATGCTATGCATGTTCAAAGATAAAAACTATTGTTATGGTACCATTTCATTCAGTCAATTTTGATGATGGACAGCTAAAGCTGGACAAAATACATATAAATGATAATCCAATAGATATGTTTACAAAGGTCTTGACAAGGAAGAAGTTGAAGAGGATCAATTGGTCTTCTTGACTGAATAAGAATTAAGGAACAAATGAGTCCATGGTGGTTTGATCTAGTGGGAGCCTCATGGAGTAGTAGTCTTGTTACAAGTTCAGTCTCTAAGTGGAGGCTATTATCTAGTATGGAGTCTAATCAATTCCTAAGTGGGAGATTTCTAGTTTGTGGTGACTAATCAAGGGAGTTTTTACACTCTCCATAATTACTCGACGGGCTTATTTTATCATCATTTTTGGGTTGACATGTTATAACCAACTCTAACCCTAAAGCAGGAAAAGTACTTGTATAAAATGGCTTAGGGTTAGGGATTTCATAATGATATGTGATGTGATAATATCATCTTGCGGGGGTATTGTGCTACAAGGGATTACAGATTGTAATTTGGTTGTAATCGCTAGATAATAAAATATTAGAATCACTTTTTAGTGGATGTAGCCTAGGGATTGGGTTAACTACATTCAAAAATAATCTTGTGTTCTCTTCTATGTGTATTTTTTTAATATGGATATGTTTATATGTAATTATTCTTTCTATCTTATTAATCCTAAAGAGTGGCATCAGATCAAGGTTGTTAATTATTCCTTATAAAAAGATCTCATGGTTGAGTGGGAGCGATGACAGATGAGGGCAAGCTAAAGTTTGAGAAGTTTAATGGGTAGAACTTTCAATTATGCTATTATTGCATCACACATCATTATGAAATCCCTAACCCTAAGGCATTTTATATAAGTGGATGTAGCCTAGGGATTGGGTTAACTACATTCAAAAATAATCTTGTGTTCTCTTCTATGTGCATTTTTTTATATGGATATGTTTATATGTAATTATTCTTTCTATCTTATTAATCCTAAAGAGTGGCATCAGATAAAGGTTGTTAGTTATCCCCTACAAAAAGATCTCATGGCTAAGTGGGAGCAATGACAGATGAGGGCAAGCTAAAGTTTGAGAAGTTTAATGGGTAAAACTTTCAATTATGCTATTATTGCATCACACATCATTATGAAATCCCTAACCCTAAGGCATTTTACATAAGTATATTTTCCACTTTAGGCTTAGTATTGTTTACAACATGTTGGCCCAAAAAAGTCGATAAAATAGCCCTCCCAAAAATTCTCAGGGCTTGGACCATCCCTAAACTCTGTTGAGGAATTATGGAGAGTGTACAAGACTTCCCTAATCAATCACCAAAATCTAACATATTATATATGTTATAATGGAACAAACCTCACATCAATACATAGATACCAAGCTTTTGGATCTCCTAGATGACCTTGAAAATAACCTTAAGATAGAACTGGGGGAACTTGGGGACATAAGTGCATTCCATGTAGTTTAGAGGACACAATTATTTGGTGTGGGGCCAAACCTGGTCAATACATAATAAAAGAGGAGCAGGAAAGAGAAATGGAATGACCCTAATTTTATGTTAGGATTAATCAACTCTCCCTAAAGATCATACATTCTAATGGATGGTGATACATAAAGAAGATGCTTAACCATGGATAGGCTAAATAATGTGGGGAATTCATGATCCCTAGTGGTGTGTGCTATGTACACGGGATATGAAGCCAATTGATCACTTATTTTTAAATAGAGTTCACTAATGAGTATTGGAACTAGCTTCAAAGTACATTGATATGGATGAAGCCTAGACCTAGATGTTTATTACAGTTCCTACAAGGATGATCTAATGTGTAGAAATGTAATGTGGGCTTCCAATTGGACCATTGCCCCTTCTCACTCACTTGGAATAACTGGAAGGGAGACAAATAATATATTTTTTAAAGAGAAAGAGATGTCTTGGGAGGCTCTGATTACCAAAATTATTAAGGAAATTGTAGAGATGGCCAGTACTAGAATTAAAATTAAGGACACCAAAATCTTCCAAGTGAGAAGAATGGATTTAGAAGGAGTGGAACTATTTAAATAGGGTCACATTTCTGCTATCCAAAATCATGATTCATCATATGTAGGTAGTATGGTGCTACCCCAAATTCCATAGATAGAAATTGAACTTTGATGCGATAGCTAAAGGGAATTTGGGATATGGAGGCACTAGATGTATGATTCAAAATTGAAATGATGAGTGCGAATGACCATCCTCAAAAAGATTAGGTGTAGTTTCCAATAATGAAGTTGAATTTGAGGCTTTCATATTGGGCTTAAGATTGTGTAGAGATAAAGAAATTTGAGTTGTTGACATGGAGGGAGACTCACAAATTTATATCCAAGTAGTGATCCATGGTTCAATTCTAAATTGGAAGCTAAGTAATTGGAGTTTAAAGTCTTTACTTTAAAGCACATACAGAGAGGCTAACAAGGCTACACATCTTCATGCTATTTTTGGGGTTTGTCAAGAGGAATCAATAATTTTAGGTTTGGATGTTACTATGGTCTAGACTCCAAGGACTATTGCTCCTTGAAAAAGAGTAGAAGCTTCATGGTAACAATGGGTAGTTTTTGCAGATTGTAGTGGTAGCTGTATACCCTGCTCTATCATTTCTCCCATAATTGTATGTGGTAAGATAGTTGTGGATTCCAAATATGCTTCAAGGAATCCAATCTATTGATTGATTCTAGTTTTGGTGATGATTCAAGCTGAAATCTATCTTTGGCAAATTTTTTTCTCATATTGGGTGCCAAAACAGGTCTGGGAAATCAAGTGTTACAAATGAACTTGAATGTGCTATAAAGAGATGATAGAGTAACATTCCAATCCAAAGAGTGTGATTTTTGTGGAGTGCTGTGAGGATGTAAGAAGATGGCACATAAATTCCTATTTGAGTTGCCTATGTAGGGAAAAGTTTCTCTTGGCCTAGTACAATATATTATTTAATGCCAATCAGATAGTGTAGGGAAGATTTAGGAACTTGTTTGAGTTTCCTGGGAGGAAATAGTCATTGGTGGGATGGTTTTTCCTCTATTTACTAGATGATGTCATTGATTTGAAAGAGAGCATTATTTGAACATTGATGGTTTGGTTTAAGCTTTTGCAAATGCAATCACCGATTTGGATGGGGAGAGTTTCATCTACATTTTGGGTATTTACTTTAACAACGATCTCTACATGATGAATGAGATGGGCTCTAATTTTGAGTCCCTGGCTTCTACTAAAGGGTGGGATACAATTGAAAAGAAGAACCTCATTGTTAATGAAGATAGAAAACTAAGTAAATTGTATCCAGGTCATAAGCTCTATGAGTCAAAACTCACCTTAGATTGGATATTTGTCTCCCATCAAGTTGCTTCTTAATTTTCCTTCTTAAATCTAGCTTCTTAAATTTTAGAGCATAGATGCACACTTGTAATAAGTTGTACAGTGGCTTAAGCTTGCTACGATCTATCATTTCTAATCTGAACATCTAAGGTTGTGCATACAAACAACTTCCACAGGAGCTTTAGAATTTTAGTTGATATGGCTGCATAGTGTTGTATCACTTGTCATTTCCCTCTATCTAAAAAATAAAATTTACTTTCTTTGTCCTTTAACTTTGTTTATAAAAAATAATTGGTATTCTAGACAAAATAGTGTGAGAGAAACATATCCATAACAAGAGGGTTACATGAAAATCTTGCACTGCAGAAGCTAGTAAAGCTAATACCTTAACAAGTTAGGAGATTTTAAAAACCTATATTCTTCCAAAAACAATAATTTTTGACAAGGTGCTTGCTAAGATGGTGAGCATGTAGTAAGAAAAATCATTGTTCATTAGAAAAGAATGATCTCTTCAACAAATATTCAACTTATACAAGGCCAAAGAAAAAACATCCATTACAGTTTGTATTCCATTTTTTTATCCAAAAAAATTGAATATTAGACAACCTTGTCTTACACCACAACCCTTTGTAATTGCCTCCATTGTAAGCATATTACCTTAATTTAAAGGATGAAAATTTTACTTCTTCATGTATAGATGCTTAAACAACATTCATCTCATTCCAAAATGCATACTTTTAGAAGCATTGTCGCTCCTTAAGCAATCTCATAAAACTGTGAAAACACACATACCCAACTGGAAATGTAATAATAAATGTACATGAAGGTGTAATGCATGAATACCTAAAGCATCCCTAATAGAAAAAGATGGGCTCAATTCCTAACATATGTAGTCCTACCCAAGCACTTATCGTAAATACATTACATTTAAACTATCACAACCCACATATTTTTGACTCAAATCAAAGATAGATAAACATAACTATATACAATCCCAGTCATGCA
Organism: Cupressus sempervirens; assembly: GCA_028749045.1. Taxonomy (NCBI): domain Eukaryota; kingdom Viridiplantae; phylum Streptophyta; class Pinopsida; order Cupressales; family Cupressaceae; genus Cupressus; species Cupressus sempervirens. The sequence continues at coordinate 642,375,408 of CM053783.1, read as the reverse complement.
CATGACATGAATTCATAAAAGCACTCACACAAAAATATTCCTTGTATTGATATAGAGAAAAATAAAATAAAATTAGTTTTAAAGTATTTGCATACATTTTAACATCAAAATGAACAAATACTAGAAAAAATAAGATGGATTAGAGAAAAGCCAAAAAACATTGACCTGAATATCTTCACAGATGGAGCTCCAAAGCATTAGAAGTGCCCAAATACTCTTCTTAGCAACCGACTATCCCAACACAGACAAATTTCAACATTTTGACAAACTATTGTAAATTACATCGAACAAACTAAAATGAAATGCCTGCCCAGGGTCTTATTCCATCTAATGTATGGATGCTATGCTCACAAAACATTTCTAGACAGAAGCTAGCAGAGTTGCTAGTAATGCAAAATCCCTCTACAAAGAATTAATTCAAATTAGTTTTATTTACATGAGAGGCTTTCTACAGTGACAAGAGGAATATTGGTAAATATTTTTTATTGTGGAAAAATTTGATGGGTGTTTACATGTCCTGTGCGATGAGTTGGCAGAGACTGCAAAACTTAACATTCTTATTTGTACAAATGTTGATTCCATCATCAGTTTGATATGCCTCAAACCTTACATTGATATGACCCAAACCTTACGATTTCTGCAATTTTAAAGTTGAGAGGTTGGCTAATTAAATGTGAACTATGATTCCATTTTCTATTATCCACCATACAAATATAGTTGTTTAGTTAAGATCACTTTCGACTGTAATTAACACTCATGCATTTGTTTTCATCTTCATTTTGGAATTTATGTTTGCTGCCACCATTTCCATTCACCCCTTCTATCTTCTCTCATAGGATCCAACAATTAAAATGTCTTAAAAGAAAATAAATTGAATTTGTGAATATTATTTCTTATTTGAGTTAAGTGGGGAGTTGAGTTGAGTTCCACATGGCCTAGCCTTTGTCATTGTGTGCAGTGATTGTATCGTAGTGACATTAGGCAAAGTTCTAACATTGAGTAGGGAGTTGAGTAGATGCTTCCTTCCTATTGTACTTTTCATTTTTTATGTGACTTTCAGGTGGTTTTTGTGTTCAGATTGAGGAATTATAGTATTTTCTTATGATGAGGTTGATTTTTTTTTAAAATAATCACAATGAATATTATTGGTTTATTTATTTTTCTTTTTTTTGGGTGATTTGTGTGTGGGTTAGGAATAAGTTTGATTTGGTCATGCATAAAGAATATCAGTGGTAATTCTAGAAAGTACTGGAAAGTAAAGTTCTTTGATTAATATTGTTATAGTAGGTGGAACTTAAGTTTCTCAAATTTGTGAATAATTGATATTTGGTTTGTTTATTACAAACATAAGGGAGGCTTCCTCTCAAATGGAAGGTTTCAAACCATCAAAGATGAATGGTTTCCTTGTAATTATAAGGAGTGAGATTAGACATTTTCTTGTGATACAACCAAATTTAGTTGAAGAAGATGCTAACTATCTATGTATCCATGCCTTTATTTGCATATCTATGGGAATACGAGTTTTATTTCCCTTTTTAAAGTTGTGGGCTGTACACGTAGAATTTTGAGGTGGGATGGAGATGTTTTTCTCAACACTAGGATATTTTCTCTTGCATGTCTTATAAGAATAAGGCATTTGAGTGGGGGGGTGGGGGGGGGGGGGGGGGGGGGGGGGGGTGGGGGGTGGGTGGGGCTAGTTTTATAATCAAGTTGTCATCTTTATCAAGTCATGGCACATTTTCAAGCCAACTAAGGAGTTTCTATTGAGGGTTCATATAGGGGTAACAGTTCCATAGTTTCCTCTTGAATTTTGGTTTGAGGATATCTTCAATATGGTTATAGCATGACTAGGAAGGTTGTGTGGTCCTTCACATTAGACTATGGAAAAAAAAGGTAATTTCATATGCTTGTATTTGTGTTGAAAGTGGTTTAAGCAATCCAATACTAGATTCTATGAAGATCTAGTTTGAATTAAACTCTTTGATTCAACTATTTGATTATGAGACATTTCTATTTTGTTGCCAGGAACATCATGACTATGGCCATTTTCAATTTATGTGTCCTATGTCTAAACCTATAGGAATTTCCACAAGTGGTTTAGATGTTCTGGGTGGCAGTAAGAAGTTTAAGTCCAATTTTTGGCCAAATATTAGAATTGTTATTCATGTACTTTCAAGTTCATCATGTTTGAGCTCAATATTTGAGGCACTTTAAGATTGACTCTAAAAAATATTTTTTCGTATAAAATATAGTTCTTGAAGTCTTCTTTCTAAATATTTGGAATCTCCACAGTCTAGTCTATAATAGATTTTTTTTGTCAAAATATTCTATAGATAATTCAGTATGAGGGTAAGTGCATCAAGGAAAAGGGGTATAAGTGGACAACTTATTTTGAAATTAGGTAAACCTAAACTTGGACGAGATTTTTGAGGGTCATCTATCAAAAAGACAAAATGTGTAAAACATATAAATTGTAGTACTTTGAATCTACTTTCTAAACTACTAGGTTTATTATAAAATGGATACGATTAGGTGGGTCAAACCCTATGCACATGAAAAATAGTTCTTGTTTTTTTTTTAAAAACATTACATAGTTGTTTTCATGTGCAACTCAAAAGTAATAGTTATATTCAATATTTTGCAAATCCTTGTACTATTGAAAATACAACAAAGAAAGTCAACTCTAAGAGTGGGTTGGGGGGGGGGGTGAATCAACACTTCAAAACTTCAACCATAAATTCATTCACCACACATCCATCTTACAATTCACATGTAAATTGAAATAAATTAAGCATATACATCTATAGCATGAAAAAAAAAATTCACACATATGACATAAGATATGATTACCCAAAAACCCTCCAATGAGAAGGTAAAACTGGGGTGGGATGAAATCCACAAATCTTCACTACTATAGTTGTAAACTATATCTAATGAAGGTTACAATGTTTGATTATGAATCTTGATCTACCCTATGAAAGGTATGCCCTATTAAAGGCTTATAAGATTGTTAGATCTTACACAATTAAAGGGTTTCAACACCCTTTTATAAGTGTGCCTAGTTAAAGGACTTTAACTTACAATGAAGTAAGCACCCCGTTAAAAGATTTACAACAGCCTGTTAAGAATACTCTGTTAAGAGATTTAATTGATTCACATGTTAGAATGTCTCAGTAATGATCCCATGGTTAGCACTCTGCTGCTCCTTCCACACCTTTGTCCTTCTTAAGAAGATGTAGGTGACTTAGGGTTAGGTATTAATCAACAATTATAATTCATCCATCTAGCCACTTAATTCATCCCTTTAACTGATTGGTTACATGTACTACATAAGGATTCTCAATTAAGATTCGTTCTTATCATATAGGATTGCAAAACAATCCTTAAGTCGGCTAAAAAATGCTTTACATAGTGGGTTGTGCCATTACAAACAACTATGTCAAAACTATTTTACTTAGTATTCAAAGTCCCTGATGCTCAATGTCAACTACAACTTCAATGATGTCACTTGGCATCTGAATGACTTGGTACATACTGACTACTTAGCACTAACTATTTATTCGACACTTACTGAGTAAATCACTCAGCATGCACTATCTAAAATGTTATGCTTGGAATGCATTACTTGTTTTACATGAACCAAGTTCTAACTTGTAAATGACTTAAGTGTATAGACACTCATATGTCAAAACCAATCTGAGATCAATAATCTCCCCCTTTGACATGAGTGGCAAAAACACTTGGTCATGCATGAATGATCTTAACTTATGAGCATAACTCAAATGCTCACTATCTCTATTTAGCATATGTACAAAATTTCAAAATTTCAAGATTTTGCAAAACTTGTCTTAACAGTCATAACTCAAAATCTTATAACTCCTCATGAGTTGATTATGTTGTTCTGAATCTGAACCAATACTCATGCTGAGTAAATATGCATATGTTGAACTATGTTGTACTCTATTTTTGTCTTTGACTCCTCATTTGTTTGATCTCCCCCAAAATTATATTCATTGTTTCCTTGGAGTCCTTCTCTCTCTCAAAACTTATGTCTCCTTATTTCTCCCCTTACTTATTTCTCCCCCTTTTTGACACTTATGTCAAAGGGTTATACATGTATAGTGTGTTTTTCCAAGAAAGTTTTATGGACCTCCAGTATTATTTTCAAAGCTGCATCCTAGTTATCACAAGCTACCTCCAGTGATTTGATTTAGTTAACTCAGTAGTAAGATGAACTAAGACTTCATTTGTAGACAGATGGTGATCTTTCTTCATCACTATTTCTGTAAAGGCTAGTGACTTGTGTAGTATCTCCATGTGTGGGGTGATTGGATGTTGATCAATGTAGCCTGAATGTTTGCATCTCAAGCATGCGGGGCTGCCAACTAACCTTGAGATTTCATCAAATTCTTGAAGTGCAATTGACTCTAAGTTGGAGAATTGGGTAGAGTAGTACCTATTTTGTTCATATCTCCTTCTAGATTGTTAATATGGCACTGTACTTCTTGTGTGAGCGGAGTTGTATCACACAAATTGGTGTAAAGAGAGAAAATATTCTCTAATACTTTCTTTACACTATCAATCTTGGTTGTGAATTCAACTTGACTAAGTGCAATGATACTTGATATCTTTTCATTGGCTTTGCTTTGAAATTTCCTTTTAGACCATTCAAGTAGTTTTACATTTGAATCTAGGTTTGTATCATTAATATTTTCTACTACATTTGCTAACTGCTCCATGATAGGCTTGTCTTCTTCAGATGCAATCTAGATGAATGCATTAAGAAAAATGTCCTTGATATCTTACAATGCTTTCTTCTACCTATGCTCCCTTCTAAGTAGTTGTTGGTGCTTTTTCCTTGCAAGAGTATCCTAAAGTATGCTCATCTATTCAATTGTGATTGTTGCAATATCAAATTTTGGTAAAACAATCACTTCATCCAAGTTGACATCACCAAATGATGTAACTTCATCTTCCTTGGATATGTTAGGACTAGGCCTTAATGACTGTAATGGTGTAGCTTCTACACTCGGCCTATGAAGAGCTTGACTTGGAGGAGTCACATTTCTAGAAAAGCAACTAGTGTTTGTATTTCTAATTGCTCCTCAAGCTTGGTCATCAATATTGACTCTTCAGTCCAATCCTATTCTTTCTTTTCTATTTTAGGTGCAGCTTGAGTTTGTGTTGTAGGTACAGGAGTATCTTCCTGGCCTGTTTGAACTTGTGTCCCATCTTTCTTAGATTTTCCATTTTTTTTTCATTTTCCTCATCCTTTTCATCTACTAAGACTATTGGTACTGGAGCATTTTTCACCATTGTGCTAATATTAGATGTTGTTGTCTCCTTCCTTTGATACACTACAATAGGCATTATAGATTGTACTACTATAAATTGAGGGGTTTGAGTTATGTCTTTTTTTTTGTCCTCTATATATGTCTTTTCTTCCATCTCAATTTCATCTACACTCATTAATATAGGACGACTACATAGTTGAGCCTTGGCAGTGGTGTCTAGCAATATCATCTTCATATCCTTGTCTATTAGGGGATTGGTGTTCTAAGCTATAGTATCAGAAACATCCTTGATCTTTACTGTATCTGTGTGTATATTTATCACATGTTGTGGACTAGCACTTGACACTAGTATATCTGGCATACTCTATTCTATTTTTTGCTCAACTTCAGTTGTTTCCTGTGTATCTGTATTCTTTTCAGTGCCTTCCACATGTGCATATTTTTTTAGTGTCATCTTTAGTAACCTCAGTTACTTCTTTCTCACGTTTGTCTTCACCTAAAATTGCCTTAGGTGTTGTCAATCCATATATTGTTTTCCATATTTGGGTGGATTTTTGAACAACATCCTCAATGTCATTTTGCAAAATATTTAATGTCCCATATTTAGGAGCAAATCTCCATGTTTACTTCTTAACGATCTTTGTCATTCTAGCCTTATCCAATTCTGGCATCACACTTGCTAGTGTAGTCTCTCTAATTTGCCTTTTAGTATTGAGACTAACTACCATTTTTGCTCAACTCTATCATATAGACTCTTGGGTATAGAGTTGGAAAGCTCAATTGGAGTCTTCTTAAATGTTTCCATCATGGAATATATATACTCTTCTACTTGATTCATTTCAATATTTCCAAGTTTGTTAAACTCAACATGTGTGAATCCAGATAAGTCAACATTATTCTTTATATTCTCACACAAGTTGTCCAAATTAGAATAAGGACTATGAATTACCACTTTGAATTGGTTATTATCATTAGATTATGTCCTTTCCTCATCTGATTCAACTAGAGCAATGTACTTTCTCCTTTGTTTCTTCTCAGTCTCACCTTCATTGCTAGTCTTCCTAGCTCTCTTTCCCTTTGTCTTTTCTACTTCTTGATCCTTCTTAGCAGTAGCTCTTGTGCTGGCCCTAGCACTAGGAACTGTAGGCTTAGGTTGTATAGGTTTTACAACCTTCTTTAGTTTTCTTACTATTGGAGTGTTAGCTTTTCTCTTCTTCTTCTCTATGGCTATAGGTGATTCATTGGCTTCTTCTCCCTCGACACCTTCTTCAATTTATGCTTCCTCTCCACCTTGGTCTTCTCCTTGACCTTGAGTTATGGCCAGTGGTGCTTGGGTAGGTACATCTTCACCTTCTTCAACATCATCTTCATTATCTTCTTCTTCTTCATCTTCTTCAGTCCCTTCACCAAATTTTTCTTTGAGCTTTTCAACAATTTTGTTCTTATTCCTTATTACAAAGATTGTCTTCAAGTCCATAGTTATCTTAGACTTGGATACATCATAATTACCAAAGGTTGTAGCCTTCTTATCTACTTCTTCTACCAACAAAGTAGTAATTGCTACAAATGCCTCATCTACATTTATCTCATAACCTAGAGGCTTTAGCTGTCTCACCCTTGGAACAACAACTTGAACATATGTGAAGTAAGTATCAACTAGAAAGCAAACATCATTGAAATTCTTCTCAACTAGTGACACTGGAATCCTCTATCTTTGTTTCATTGTCTTTTTAAAGTCTTCAAAGTAGCTAGTCATTATAGACTCAAAATTTTCTCTGATTTGCTCAATGTATTCACCTATCTGCACTGCAATAGATCTATTTGTCTTCTATGCAACTTTACCAAATGAAGGAAATGTGTTCTACACATAGAAAAATATACAAACAAGTATTGAACCAAACTCAAAATGTGCACTCTTGGTTTTCCTTATGGCTCCTAAGTTTTTTGATAACTGTTGTAACTATAACTTGGCAAGGTCATAAGAATGATCCTTCTTGACTATCTTTTAGCCTACATCAACAAAAAAACAAGGTACACTATTCAATCTATTGGATTGAAAGAATTTATGTGCATTTATCCTTACTGAAAAAGAAATTAGGGGATCTATAATGGTGTCAATTGTCATTCCTCTCTTATTCCACACTACCCTTACATTTTTCTCAATAACCTCTTTTGCATCACTTCTCATTGTCTTATGTATTTCTAGGGTTGGATACCCTATTACCCTCTGTACAATCCTCTTGGTAGTCTTGATAGGTCCATCCTCTAAGCACATAGAGTTTTCATGAATCTTGTTCAAAACAATCTTTATCCACTCTATCTTGAAAATCTTGGGAAAATCTAGGGCATAAGTTAACCCCTTTCTTTCTACAATCTTATATTCCTCCTTCAATATTCTATTTTCACATAATTTTCCATATAGGTCTCTCATCTCCATGTGACCTATACTACCCACCTTACATGTGTAACAACATCTTACATGTTGAATCTTTTGAAAATAGATTGATACAAGTATGATAATGTGTTTCAATGATGATTTTGTCACTAATGTCAAACCTACTACTTGCTAGTAAGCCAATTACTTAGATGATTTGAGTAGTATCATTTGTTTGATTAATGAAGAGGATTTGATCAAATGAGGTAACAATAGTACCGAGAGGAAAGGTTGAGTTATGATATGGAAAAAGGAGTACAAGGATCTGTTAAGAGAATGATATTATAGTGGATTGATAATCTACTTATGGTTGCAAAGAATGGTTACATTGATTAAGTTCAGAAGAACAAGTTAAACAAAGTATGTCTACCAAGCTTAAGAATCTACATAGAAGGTGCAGAGAAAACTTATTGTAAGCTAAGTAGAAAATCAATTAGAGCTGAGTAAAGTTTACTTGATGCCAAGCACCAATAAAATTTAGTTCATGTCAAGTGTTTTAATTGTGGATGCTGAGCAACACAGTATGTACCAAACATCAGAAGTCAGTTAATGCCGAGTGTTGACATTATAAGAAATATTGTGAATTTGATCAATCTGAGCCAAAAAGTTTGATTTATTAGATTGTGTAAATCATGTAGAAGATAATTTTGATGAGCTGGTGGCACAAAATTCATAGTGAACCATTTTGAGATGATTTCAAAGAGGATTGAAGGAGAAGTTTCTAGAAGGGAATGAAATGAAATGATGGATAGATTCATTGACTCCTACCTAATCCAACTTGCCCCTAAAATGGACAATGGAGAATGAAACAACAAAAGATCTTAACTTTCTATTTATAGAGATGGTTGGTCAGGAGCAAAGGTTGTCATGTGCAAGAACCTAAGGAAGACAAGGAGTCTAGGGAATTGCTTCATTCAATGACCTAAGAGAAGAGATTACATTTGGCAAGAAAAGCAAAAAAGCTTAAGGGTATGGATGCTTAAAGGGAAAACAAGCTATTAGAGCTAAAGTGTGTGAAAGCCAAGCATAATGGAGGATTAATAAAAAGATCTATAATCCACAAATGGAGTTTTAAGTTGTTCTTAGATTGAAGCATTACTATTACTTTCTAATCATTGTACCCGTCTAGGGTAAATCCTTTGGATTAAGGTTGACCTAACAATAATTTGTAAATATTTTAATTGGGTGACATTCCAAGTGAATGATCTAAAATCCTCTAACAAGGTTCACTCCTATCAAGGTGATTGAAATCCTTTAACCAGGTCACATTTACTAGTTGCATTGTAACCTTTAACAAGGTTGGCCTTTCATAGGGCATCGCTTCAAAAGAGTGAGAATGAGTAGCATGTTACTGGAGTTTTTTCCCAAATTAGATTTTCATGTTAAATAATTGTGTCAAATGTATTATTGAATATTTTATGTTTCATGCTTACATTTATGTAAAGTTAATTTGACAGTAACCTACAAGTTTAAGTGATTATATGATCCAATGGATGCATACATGATAAATGTTTTATGGATATGGGTTCAGTAAGTTTTGAAAAGTTTTAATTGTATATCTGGACCTTAGATAACTGATGCACCACCCCCCCTGTCAATTTTGCTAAATAATTCCAACAATTGGTATCAAAGCCATCTACTTAAGAGGACTAGTTTGAAGTTACTAGAGGCAAAAAAATAAAGATGTCAAAAAGAGAGGTACCCAAGCTTAATAGAGATAAATTTCCTACATGGAAAAGTATGATGAAGCTACGCCTAGGAGGCCTTGGAGATCATACACAATCTACCATTGCTAATGAGCATATTGATCCTGCTAGAGCCCTAACTGCTGAAGATCTAAAAAAGAAGAAAGAACACAACCAAGAAATGTTGGAGATTGCCTCTACCCTAAGTTATGCTGAGTTTGATGATATCAAGGGGTATGAAAGTGCAAAGAAAATGTGGGATGCTCTAAATACTATTTATGGGGGTGACAAAAATTTTCTAAGAGCCAAATTTGAATGTCTTAGAGGTAAGTTTGACGATATGAGAATGTAAGAAGGTGAGAATATTGCTCAATATTGCTCTAGGATAAAAGATGTTGTTAATGCAATAAGAGGAGCTACTAGTAAGATAGATGATGAGACTTTACTAAGAATTTTTTTGAGAAAACTATTACCTATGTATGCTATTAGAGTTTCTACAATACAAGAACTGATGTATGCTAAGGACTGATTTGACACTAGAAGGTTTGGTAGGTAGGCTCACTAATTTTGAGCTATCCAATTTTGATAATTACAAACTTGACAATGTTGAATTTGCTTTCAAAGCCAAGTTGTCATTGAAGGAACCTAATGAGGAGAAGAAGAAAAAGGTAAAATATGTGTCCATGATAGTGATACAAATGAGGAAGATTTAGAACAACTTGAAGCACTACTAGCAAGGAGATTTTATAGAGGTAAAGGCAAGTTCAAAGTAAGTTACTTTTCATGTGTTTCAATTACAATAAGGTTGGTCATATTGCTGCTAGATGTCCAAAGAAGAAGAATTATAGAGGTGGAGACAAGTACAAAAGTAGAAGAGATGAAGACAACAAAGATTACAAAGACAAAAGAAAGAAGTCTTGCTACATTGTTGAAGAGGAAACAAAAGATGGATATGATGATCATGATGATGAAGTGGTGTATATTGCAATGAAGGATGAATCTAATAATGATGAGGCAACTACACTAGTGTCTTGTGCGAACAAGAATGATAAATGGATCATTGATAGTGGATGTTCACATCACATGACTAGAGATACAAGTAAGTTCATTACCTTGAATTATTATGATGGAAATAGTGTAAGGTTTGGTAATGATGGACCCTGTTTGATAAACAGAAAAGGTTCTAGCAAACTCACTAGAAAAGATTTTATGTGACAATGCTTATTATATTGAAGGGCTTAACTATAATTTGTTGTGTGTCTTATAACTAAATAATTTAGGTAGCAAGGTTGACTTTGAGAACAAGATTGCTAAGACATGTGATACTAATGGAAAACTAATTGGAAAAGGTGATCAAACTAGAGGTAATCTATTCTACCTTGATATAGAGGATGCTACTTGTTTAATTGTAAAATTTGATAATGTGTGGCTATGGCACAAGAGGTTACGTCATGTTAATTTTTATAACTTGGTTAGTATCAGTAACATGAGAAGAGTGAGAGGTTTTCCAGAGTTGAAGAAGCTTGACAATATAATTTGCAAATAATGTTAGTTAGGCAAAATGACTAAGTCAAGTTTCAAGAGTAAGACTCATACTTCTAAAAGAATATTAGAGATTGTTCATACTAACTTATGTGGACCAATCAAAGTGAAAAACTAAAAAGGAGATAAGTGCATTATGCTACTTATTTATGATTATTCTAGAATGATGATAATTATTTTTCCGAAATAAAAATATGATGCTTTCCAAATGTTTAAGTCATACTTAGAAAGAGTTGAGAAGGAAATAGGAAAAATTTTGAAATGTTTGAGATTTGGTAGAGGAGGAGAATTTACATCAAATGAGTTTGAGATGTTTTGTGATGACAGAAGAATCAAAAGATAAACATATACTCCTAGAACCCCTCCACAAAATGGAATTGCTAAAAGGAGGAACATGTCTATAATGGACTATGCTAGGACACTCATGATGGAGAAAAATGTTGCTTTGAAATACTAGAGAGAAGCTATAAGTACAACTATCTATACCTTAAACCATGTGCAACTCAAGAAAGATACTCATTCAACACCTTTTTGAACTATGGTATGGATACTCTCCCAATGTAAAATATTTTAAGGTATTTGGAAGCAAGTGTTATATTCTCAAACATTTTAGGAATGATAAATTAGATGCAAAAAGTGAATAAGGTATAGTCCTTGGTTATTGCTCAAGAAGTAAAGCTTATAATTGTTTAAATACTAACACTAACAAAGTTGTGAAAAGTGCAAATGTGAAACTTGATGAATATACAAAAGTATATGAGGTTGAACCTATGAAGGAACTAAATGAATATAAATCATTTATATACTTTTATGGTAGTATGCCCGCTGATGAAGATGCTATCAATCAAGTTGCAAACCAACAAAAAGTTTCAGTGACTGTCGAGTCACATACTATGAATGTCGAGTTGCACTTAGGAACTGAGCTACATTCAGGTAGTGAGTGTTGGAAATAAATGTGATTGAGAGGGGAGGGGTGAATCAGTAACCTATAAAAATTAATCCTTTTTATTATTATCAATTAATCCCTTTTTTATATTTTGATCTAATTACATGAATGAAAAATTGAAAGCATCAAAACATTCATAACACTTTTTACACACAATATGATGACCCAAAAAACTTCCACATAGAAAATAAAATTAGGGTGGGGATGATACACACAAGCTTTAGTACTGTAGTATAAAGTTGGCCTATCAAGGATTACAATGATCACTTATGATGATTTTCCCTGTTAGGAGCAATAAGGACATCTAGGTCCACCTTGCAAAAGGATTTACAAACATACAATGAAGTATGCACTCGGTAAAGAGATTTACAAAAGACTATTAAGTCTATCTTGTGAAAGGATTTAATTGATCCACCTGTTAGGATGAAATATGGCTGATCTTTGATCTGCAACTTGGTTTGCTAAGTGATCTCCCTTTGAGTATAATGATAACCTTGGTATGATAGATAAATCTTTACTGCTCCTTATACTACTGTAGCCTTTGTGCTTCACACTTTTCTTGCTTATTATATTACTTCCATATTATATCTCATTATACCTTTGGATGTGATAAAATACATTACATATATACCAATCCAAATTACAATTAAACAATGTCAGCTACAATACAAGTTTACACAAAATTACACAAAGTCGGCACAACTAGAATAACTCAGGTTCTAAAAACTAGCTCAGTGAGGTTCTAATACTTGACATCTACTATCAATGCTTGACATCATAATGCATTCAATAGATGTAGAAGCTTAGTCCATACTAGTCACTTCCAAGTAGTTTAAACTCAGTTTTCACTGGTGACTTAGTGAATACTATGAAACTCAACATATAAACTAAATCACTTGATTCACACTACAGAGCTTGGTCAATGCTAACACAATGAACTCGATATAAACTAAATCACTTGGTTAACACTGAGTGGCTTGGTCAACACTAGATTCACATCACTGTAGTTGTGAACTTGGTAAGCAATGATGAACTTGGTTTGCATTGAGCAACTCGACATATGTTGAGACACTCTGTTTAGACTATTGATCACCAACTTGGTAGAAACTACTTGGTGCAAACTGAATATTGTTCCTTGAAATCGGTAGTAATTGTAGGACTTAGTAAAGCCTAAAATGCTTGGTTAACACTATTAACTATACAATAAGCTCGGTAGATATTGTCTGTCTAAATAAGTGTGTGTCACTAATAACAAACATGACTATAAAGTCAACAATCTCCCTCTTTGGCATTAGTGACAAAAACACTTATCAATCAAAACTGAATTCAAAAAAATAATTCAAGAACACCTTTTATTTATCATCTGTGTCTCCAACTCAGTATAGTACTCTATTTTTGAGATTTTTCAAAATTTATTTTGTAAGAGATGTTTCTCTGAGTGTTTGTATATATATGATATGATAATGCCCCCTCATACATATATATACAATATACTTTACATCTTTTGACATCTGATATATACATTTTCTCCCCCTTTATGTATACTACATCTCATATTATATATTTTCTTTACAATATACATCTTCTCTACAATATACATCTTCTCCTGCTTTTTGACATTAATGCCAAATATGTAAGTTGTATACTATAATACAGTACCAAAATGTGACAAGAAATATGAATGTACCTTGAGAATCAGTGTCATTGTCTTGTCCCAATTTCCTTGCAACACCTTGCATGTGTGCAATGCAACTTGAACTTTTGCTGAAAGTTCTATCATGTAATCTATAATTGAGAAGTTGTTATCATGGATGAGGGTTTTTGCATGTGTAATATGTTTTTGCAATGCATCCATGTTTGGGAGAATCATGCCTTGTATATTTACCAATGTAGATCTTATTCTGGCTTCTTCTTTTAGCAATTCTGCTTGCATATCAGTTAAAAATCTAATCTTTGTGTAATGGTGTATACACTAAAAATTATCCTAAATGACTATATTAATCTAATTCGTACTAGTCACATTCCTCTACTTATTTAATTAAATTATTTTAATTAAATAAGTTCATTTTTGTCTAAATATTTAAATTTAATTTAAATACTTCCTAGCTCTAATGTGTTAATTTAAATTAACACATGATTCTCCACATATTCTTTTTTAAATAAATTTTATTTATTTAAAATCCTCCATATTCCCATTAATTCTTCTAGACCTTGATTAAATTAAATTTCATTTAATTTAATCTTTATCCAAACTGTCTAGAAGTATGTGCATTCATATGGGTCCATATATCTTTTAAGCACATGTTGTCTACACCATAGGAATCTTCTACACACACATGCTATCTCATCAGTCTTATCTATCTATCTAGAATGTGAGATAAGGTGCTTAGTTGTCAATTCTTATCCTTATCTCCTGTGCTTAGTTGTCAATCCCTATCCTTATCTCCTAGTGGTTTCTAAGCACATTCTAGATGCTTCCTCCATCCACTTTAAATAGACATCTTGTCTCAAGTTTTCCTCATGAGGAGAAACACAGGACAGAGAGAACCCCGGCTGGGTTAGGAGTCATTAGAGGTCCATTAGAATTTCTTATCATTGCATCATCATTCTGTCATTTTGATTTCTCATATCATCTAGTCTAAGTACATATTTCATTTGCATTCACACATCCAAGAGATTCATCCATTATTGTGTTCCTGAGAGCATACCGAACATACTCTCCATGGTTATGTTCATAGTTTGAGGTTTGCATAATCTTGGTTACAATTTTATGCAACACATTTTGGCACGCCCGGTGGGACCCACTTCGTGGGTTCAAATTGGTTCAAGCTAAGGTTGGAGGCTTGTGGTTGGAGATTAACTTGCGTAAGGAGCGTCTAATCAAGCCACGAGGTTAGTCACTATCTTTGGAGCGCATGAGGTGAGTACCCTATATTTTGTTCTTCTTTGTTGAAAAAAATAAAATAAAATAAAGTATAGGGGTTTCGGGTAGGTTTTCTTCATTTTTCTTTATGCCATTTAGGTTCTTTAAAAAAAAAAAAAAAAGTGAGATGGGGTTATTTTCTTTTTTGCATATGGGGAGGGGAGACAACAATTAAAAAAAGAAATATATAAGAGGGTGTGTTTATTAAAATATAAATCTAAAAAAAAAAATTTTAAAAAAAGAAAAAATTCAATTTTTTTTTTTTTTTTTTTGTGCATAAGCTTGAGCCGCCTCCGCCGGCGGCTCCCTCTCTTTCCCGGCGCCGCCGTCGCCTCAGCCGCTGGCGCCGCCGCCTCTCCAATGGCTCTCTTTCCTTCCCCGCGTCGCCGCCTCTGCTAGCGGCTTCTTCCCAGCACCGCTGCCTCCGCTAGCGCCTCTGCCCGCATCCTACGCTCTCCGCTGCTGGCCTCACTTTCGTGCCCCTTGCTGCCGATCGCGCCGCTCCGCCCCCGGGCGCTAACTCCAGCCTCCACCTCCGACTGCTGGACCTCGCGGTGCTGTTCTCCTGCTTTCTCCTGCGGCCGTGGCCTGTTGGTGCTGCCCCCGCTTATTTCTTTGGCACACAATCGCCTGCCGCCGCTGATCTCCCGTTCATCGTGGCCATCACACCATTTTTCAGGCTCCCTCTCCAGAATTGAACCCTGTGCACAGCTCCGCCGGCACCCAAACCACACGCAACCACTGTAATTCTTCCTACAACCTCTGCCACTCCTCCTGCCGTTGCACCTCAGTACAGTCCATTGTCAGAGTAGTTTGCACGCATAATTGTCACCATTGTATACGTTTATCACAGGTTCCTAAAATTTGAATCTTTGAGACGGAAATATTCCCCTGGTTTCGTCGGTCTTGACGGGAAGTCGACGTGGCATCGTACGACTATCAAGCGTTTGGCATCTCCGTCCATTGATGGAGATATTCATGTGCATGCAAGCCAAAATTTCTCATAGTCCGATCAAGCTGGAATAGGCCACCGACAATACGTGGTAGCGTAGAAATACAACACGCAAAAGAGTGAAAAATAATGCCCACTGTCTTTTAGGGTTTGGCCTTGCCATTTCCCACTTCCTTCCTATAGTTGTTTTTGCACCATTGCCTTTGGTTTGGTCGGTGACAGCTGGTGCTTCCTCAACTTTTTCTTCCCACGAATCTACCTATGTTCCTGCCCATGGTTTAAAAGCAGTAGAGAAAATTATACCCTAAACCGCCATTACCAAAAAAAAACATTATAGCTCACCATTAGTTTAACCTTTATAGGTATTTTCTAGGTATTAAATTTTTCATAGAGGTTATCATTTGGAAAAAGAGATTTACCTATCTCTTCTCTTTTATTTCATTTGTAATTTGTTTATTGCATCTTTCTTGACCTCATGCTTTCATAAGTCCATGTTATAATAAAGGGTATTTTAAAGAAATGACTACTTTAAAAAAAAATTTAAAAAAAAATTAAAATAAATAAATTTTTTTTTTTTTTTTTGCTTTTTATTTCCTTCAAAATTTTCTTTTTATGTTCTTTACTTTTATTTAGAATCAAATTTATTTTGTGCATTTAGATCTTTATTTTTATTTTCCTTTTAGCCAAAACATTCAAAAAACTAAATTTTTTTTTTGCTTTTCATGTGCCTGATTTTTGCAACATTGAACGAACATTGTACATTTTAATCACGTGTGTTTTCAATTAGATTAGAAAACTTAAAATTTCTTTGGTAACGAACAAGTGTCTTTTAAACCCAGGTCCACTTATGTATTCTCTCCCCTCGCGCCTTTGGGCGACCTTGGGTGCACAAGAAATAAGTGAACTTGTTTTTATTATTCTAGGAGGCCTGCTTGGGGATTTGATCACCCCTTGGGACAACCTCAACTCCAGCATTCTGGTAGAGTATAAAAATCGGGAGGTGAATCGAAAGACACCTCTCTTGGAAGTGTAAATATTGTCACTCTTGGCTAAGCCCCAAAGAACTTTATACCTTTGGGAAGTGAAGGAGGAGATTGGGTTACCGTCTCCCCCCAGCTGTGTGGTAGTATTTCCTTTCATCTACAGATTCGGGCCTCAAGTACCTTGTGTATATCGAGGAGGCCCCCTAGTTGAGCTTTGTACAGCCTAGTTTAACCTTATAGGACTATTGGTGTGTTTGGTGTGTTTGAAACACATTTGCATTGTACATATTTCATTGTTTGCTTTTTGCATTTTAAACCTAAAATTCAAAAAAAATAAAAATCATAAAAGTTCAAAAATCCAAAAAAAAAAACACCTCTTCTTAATCATCATTCCAAATCATTTCACGTCACATATTCCTTCCATCCAAGACATCGTTCCCTCTTACATATCTTACCTTCATCATTCAAAACGTTGCTTGACATCTTCATCCTCTTTATTTATCTAAATCATTTCCTTGTCATTCAATCACATTCCTAATCTTCATCCTAGTCATGATTCATCATCATTCATATTCAATTTCCCTAGTCAAGCTCATCATGCATTCTTAATTTGATCCTTCAAATCAGCCTTCTTCTAATCCAATCCCTTGTCAATTCAGTCATCCAAGTCATAATCAATCTTTCAAAAACTTCATTCACATCTTCTTCTGTTTCAATTTGACATCACATATTCTACTTCGGACATAGGAGCATTGTCTTATCATTGGACTTTCATTCAAATCAACATTCACTTTGTTTGCACTATCATAGGGTTCTTATCAAATCAAATCGAACCCTCATCCAAATCCAAATCCAAACCAAATCAATATCAAATCAGTTCAAATTCAATCAAATCAAATCATATCAAGTGCAATCACTTTCAAAAATCAAAGTCCAATCAACACAAAGCTCCTAATTCCAAGTTCATATTCCCTCTTCAAATCTTTTCATCACTTTTCATCTTGCATCCATGGATTCAAATCCGCTTCTTTCAATGATTGACAATATTGCACGACAACATGGTCTCGTATCTCCTCCATATCAAATTCCTTCTCAACACTTCAATTCTAATCTATTTCATGTTCATCATTCTCCTACCTTTGACAAGGGAAATCTATCTCCTTATCCTTCATCTGTAAACAATTCCATCCATAGCCAATATAATTCCTCCGTCATAAATGACCTCGCCATAGAAATTGAGGAACTAAAGAACACACTTTTGGACAAACTAAGTCCGCAGGAAAAGGTCATTTTCTTTGCTATGTGTCCTTCATTTTCTAGCTCTCATATCCCTCCATACAATTCCATTCATGGCCCATACAATGCCTCAGATGTAAATATCCTTGCCAAGAAAATGGAGGAAATCTCTCATATTACAAAGGCACTAGTTATCATGTCCCATCCAATCCTAATCCTCCATGTAATTCCCCTTACTATGAACCTAATCCAAATCCTTTATCCATAATTCCACCTCCACAAAATCCTAATCCTATAATAACATTATCCTCTAGTCCTCCAACTACATCATCCCCTAATACTCCAACAACATCATCTCCTAAGTCTCCAACAATGTCATCCCCACCTCGTCAAGGGTATTTCACATCACTTTTGGCTAGATTGAAAATTCAGCATAATGTGAGCCAATCACCCAAAGCCACACCTCCAGTTCCGTCTCAAGACCTTCCTTCAAAGCATGATGTTTCTCCTCTAGATTTGAGCACTTCTCCATCCCATCATTCCACTATACCTCAAAATTCATCCATCCTTCCTAGTCCATCTTCTGATTCCCCTCCTAATCAAGATCAAGACATTACACCTACCACACACATTACTGATTCCATTCTATCTCCAGCATTAGCATCCATAGATATTCCCCTTCATGAAAAAGTTTCTTCAACTCCATTCACTAATACTCCTCCATGTCAAGATCAAATTACTTCATCTCATGATTCCATTTCCTCCACACTCACGTATGATGATCCACTTACCATGCTATATGATCTTCTTTCACCACATGATTCCATTCCTTCCACGTCCTCATATGATTCTAGTCCATTTCATGATCCACTCCTTGAGCTATATGATATTCTTTCATGTCAAGATCAAAGTACTCCATCTCATAGTTCCACTCCCTCCATTCTATCTCATGATCCTATTATTCCTCATGATCCCCCTAATAATCCTACTCCTTCACATGATCCTATTACACCTATCCAATCTCCTCATGAATCCCATACACCTAGACTCGCATCTTGCGTTGAGAATACTAAGTATCCCCTTAAAAAAATAATTCCTCAAGATGTTGGTACACCTTCCACTTTTTCCAATTCCAAAACTCTTCCTTCCACACCTAAAACTTCTCCTCCTTCATCTTCCAAGTCCATTTTAGGTCCTTATAGTCCATCCATTCTAGGTCCTTATAGTCCATCCATTCTAGGTTCTTATAGTCCATCCATTCTAGGTCCTTATGTTCCATCGTCAAACTCTTCTTCTCTTCCTTCCATATTAGGTCCTTATATACATCCTTCTACCTTATCCATGTTTTCCAATTTATCCCCTCATTGTCCTAGTAAAGATCAACAAAGGCGCACGTCCTTGAATTCCTTCCAATGTTCACCTTCCATACATTCTCCATCTTATTTACCTTCATGCACCCATACCATGGCCAATGGAAGTAAATTGGATGCCAAAGAAAAAGAAAACAAAGTCGAAAATCCACAAAAGTGTAAGGATCAACATGTCCCATCTAAGCGACATGTCCAAGAAAAGAAAAATCAGATCCAAAATGCAATCAAAAAGCCACAAAGGCTAAAAATCAAAAGTGCAAAAGTTATGTGGATACCAAAACTACTTAATGTAGCAATGAATCTCAAAGAAAGAGTCCAAATGACATCCAATTCTGCTAATTCAAAGCTCTCCCTCCTTCATAAATGCTCCCAACCTACATTTTCCAAATCCATTTTGGGTCCTTATACACCCAAATCCGCCATCCCAACTCTATCATCTCCTTCATCCATTTTGGGTCCCTATATCCCAAAATTCCAACTTTCTCCTATACATCCTTCACAATTTACTCCTTTCCACCACCCTTCAAGGTGTGTGCCAATGAAGATCTTTCCACTTCCTTCACAAGTCTTCCAACCTAGTATCCATCAACCACGTCTTCCTCCTACCTACTCAACTCCCTTAATCCAAACTTTTTCATAGGTCATTGTCTTCTATTCCCCTATTCACTTTAGCATTCTTTTCCTTACCCTATCAACATCTACGATAAAATACCAACAATTCCTTGAAAAAAAAAAAATAATAATAAACAAATATCAAGGGATACATCCATATACCTAGATGCTTGAGTCCTCCCTTCATTTTCCTACTATATATCCATTGTCTTCCACTTTCACTTATCTATCCATTGACTTCCCTTTTTCCACTTGCACTCTACACTAGGGGCAAGTTCCATCCATAAGTACCTTCCATATCCTTTCCACATATCCTATCCTACATATTCTCATAATTCTTACATATATTTGATCTTGACATCCTTATCCTATAGTCCTTGTCATGTTCATGTTCATTTGTCCATTATCCATACATTATCCTATACACTTCCTACATTCTTCCATATGTTTGATCTTGACATGTTATCCCTATCTTGCATTCCATAGTCCTTGTCACGTTCATGTTCATGCATCCATTTTCCATCCATATGCATACATATTCCCATCCTCTTTTCATGTTCATTCATATCTTTTCCATCCATAATCCTACGCACGCCTATCCTTCTTCCATATATCCTTGATCTTGGTTAACCCTTTCATTTCATCCACTTCTTATCACACATTTCCTTCATATCCTTTTTCCATCCATATCTTTCATATAATTATCCCTCCTCCATATCCTTCATATCATTATCCCTTTTTCATGCCTTCCTTCATTTCACTTTCATACCCATGCTCATAATCAATACTAGAGGCACAACAACAAAAATGTTCATACATGCTTAAGAAGAGCACATCCCTTTTCTTCCTCCATATGCAAGCTTTCACACCATCTGTCCATTTCCATGCAATCCTTCCTCACCATTATTTCCTTCCATTTTCATATCCTTGGAATGGGGCATTGTTGATCACTCCTTTGAAATATGGTTCTTGGTTCTCCATTATCTAACACTATATCCATTGGTCATCCATATTATTCCTCCATTCATATATCTACCCAACCTTCCTATCCATTTACAAATACCGTGGCTCTCCCTTGTCATTAGTCTCAACCCATTCTATTCCACATTCATTCACTTCTATCCATTCATTCATGTCTATCTCCCAATCTATTCAATCAATTCATTTATCCTCTAATCTCATTATATTCTCTTCTTCCAATCACTTCATTCACATCATTTCCATAATCAATTCCTTCATTCTATTTGCATCTACCTTGATCAAATTTCTAGTCTAATCGATTCCTTCCATTCCATTCCAATTCAATTCATTCATTATCTCATCTTATCTTATCCATATTCTCATTACACTGAGCTTCCATCCATAAAACCAACCTCATCAAATAGTGATTGCAAATGAGCTTACACAAATTCACATTTAGACTCAATGATTTGAGAACATCATTGCTTTTACTGTCATTGCCAGCAACCAATCACAAATATATCATTTCAATTCAATCAATTAATCAGTTTTTTTTGCCTTACAGGATGAATCCTTCCTACAAAGGCTTAACAAATTTAACAAATTTATCAGGTTCATGGCAAGCATAGTGAATTGAATGACTTCTTGGTCATAATGTCTTTTTGTTAATTTTATCTTTGTGTGTCAGTGATAGCCTTCCCCAGTGTGCCTCGATCTTCCATATCCTAGTATCATTTGGACAGCTTATTTTGATTACACATGTTATTTTGCAATATGATCTATTTTCATGATTCTTTAGCACATCTATGTCAGTTTCAAGTTATGTTAATGCATTGCTCATTGGGGGCAACGGGTTAGCACACTTTCCACCAAGCTCCTTAAAAAGACTTTGGGTGTGCCCAGACCTCTCCAGTGCGTATATGTCATTTGTTCCCTCATGACTCTGAAACCTACATCCATTGTGTTAAGAGTCTAATACATGCAAAGGAATCTTGTCATCTATGCTTCTATAGCATTTGGTGCATTACTCCTCTTGCAATATTAAAATAAGGTTTGCTCTCCATATGAACACAATTGAATCTCTTGCATTCATGTAGTTAAGTTGCATTTAGATTATCATTTTCCATCACCCTTCTCCTTTGTCGTTGTCACCAGTCCTCTCCTATCTTCTCAAGGGCAACCTGTATTTTGTTTGATATGATGCTGTGCCGACATCACATCAAAGAGGGGCAAAATGTATACACTAAAAATTGTCCTAAATGACTATATTAATCTAATTAGTACTAGTCACATTCCTCTACTTATTTAATTAAATTATTTTAATTAAATAAGTTCATTTTTGTCTAAGTATTTAAATTTAATTTAAATACTTCCTAGCTCTAATGTGTTAATTTAAATTAACACATGATTCTCCACATATTCTTTTTTAAATAAATTTTATTTATTCAAAATCCTCCATATTCCCATTAATTCTTCTAGACCTTGATTAAATTAAATTTCATTTAATTTAATCTTTGTCCAAACCGCCTAGAAGTATGTGCATTCATATGGGTCCATATATCTTTTAAGCACATGTTGTCTACACCATAGGAATCTTCTACACACACATGCTATCTCATCAGTCTTATCTATCTATCTAGAATGTGAGATAAGGTGCTTAGTTGTCAATTCTTATCCTTATCTCCTGTGCTTAGTTGTTAATCCCTATCCTTATCTCCTAGTGGTTTCTAAGCACATTCTAGATGCTTCCTCCATCCACTTTAAATAGACATATTGTCTCAAGTTTTCCTCATGAGGAGAAACACAGGACAGAGAGAACCCCGACTGGGTTAGGAGTCATTAGAGGTCCATTAGAATTTCTTATCATTGCATCATCATTCTGTCATTTTGATTTCTCATATCATCTAGTCTAGGTACATATTTCATTTGCATTCACACATCCAACAGATTCATCCATTATTGTGTTCCTGAGAGCATACCGAACATACTCTCCATGGTTATGTTCATAGTTTGAGGTTTGCATAATCTTGGTTACAATTTTATGCAACACAAATGGGAAAAGCTATAACTCGAGTCAAGTTGCAATAGCTGTGCACTTGCCTTTAGATCTTCATCAATCTTTAATAGTTTATCTTTTATTTCCTTGGTGAAAATTGAGGTATCACAGAGTTTACCGAATAATGAAGTTACATTGTTGCAAGAGGTCTCTAATGAGCTCAGAATAGTAGACAAATCTACTTGATGAATTCTAATCTTTTGTGTAATTAGCTTTAAAACTTTATTTTCAAATTTCTTCTTTGCTCTCTGCAACAATTTCTCCTATCCATTTAAATTTTCATTAAACCTCTAGACTACCTCTGCTAACTAATCAAAAATTAATTGAGAAGTGCCAACCTTCGTGCTGAGTGCCTCTACTAGAATATTATTTGCATCTTCAAGCAATTGAAATTCTTTATTTCTTTCTTCTCAAAGCCTCTATTGCTTAGCTTTCTTCTGAAGTAACTCTCCAAATATATGCATTTGATCAGGGTTAATATTTGAGATGTCCTAATTTGGAATAATAATCTCCTCATTAATATCAATTTGCTCTTCTTTCTCTTTACCTTTACTAAAGAATTTTCTACTTGGTTGAGGCTTTGTCTCAATTGTCTTGTCCTTATTATTTGCATGCTAGGAATGGAAACAATGGTAGAAATAGTAGGATTGGCTGAAAAAGTAGATAGTGTACTTATTGACAAAATACCTTGTGTGATCAAAATTGATGAAGAAGGAATTGCTGATTGCTTAGTAGATGAAGTGTTTGTCACTTCTATCAATGAATTACTAAGCTAAATAGGTGAAAAAAATGATTGAGTGCTTGTACTTACAATGTTTGACACAATCAATCCCACAATAGCTTTCTCTGGGCTTGATGTTTTTTATGATTTGATCAGAGAATGAGGAAGTGAGGCTATGACCACTATTTTAATTTTCTCTGGGTCAATCTCCTCTATGTTCTAAACTTTACGTAACTCTTCCTCAGAAGATTCCTGTCCCTATTCCTATTCCTCATCATCGATGTTATCAAAATGTGTCACTTCTTCATCATCAATTTCCTCATCTTTTTCATGTTCACCATCATCTTCCTCTTCCTTGTCACTAACATTGACAATAAAATCACTCTTCTTATGAAGATTATAGATGTTTTTCCATTTTTTTTTAGCATTCTTCACTACATGTTCAATGTTATTGATCAAAATTAGACAAGTGTTAAATTTTAAGGTAATCTTTTCTTCATTATTCTTTAAAGATTCTTTTACTTCCTTGTCACTTAAACTCGACATGAGTTTCCTTAGGGTTTGCTCATATATGTCTTTAGTAGTTTTCCTTGCATGCTCCCATCTTGGCTTTATCTTCTCCATTAATTCACTTGGAATCTATTGAATAAGTTGATCTAGAGAATATTTCCATTTTCCTAGCTTAGACATAACCATGTCTTCAATTTTCTTCTGCTCCACTATAGTTCTGGTTTTATACCTTAATGCTTTGAATTTTTCCATTCCGGCTCCAGTGTCAATTTCTTTCAAATTTTCTTGGAAGTTGGATGGTGGCTTTTTGAAGATTACATGTCCACCTTGTTTCTTCCTAGATTCCCTCCTTGTGAACATAGTAGTAGATGGTTTGGCAAGTTTGGTTATAATAACCTTACCATTCTTCTTTACAGGATCTACTTCTTCTGATTTCTCTTTATCTTCTACTTCTTCATCCTTAATGTCATCTCCTTTTCCTTTAGTCAACAGAAGAGTGAGCTAGTTTTCAATTTTGTGATTCTCTTCTTACCTTTGTTGACTGCTTGAGGGAGTTTTATATCAAGTTCTATTATTGCATTTGATTCATGATAAGTGCCAAAGTATGCATCTTTTGGGTCAATAGGCTTATTTAAGAGTGCTTCAATAATGTCCTTGGTTTCAACAATGTTAACCTCATAACCTATAGCCTTAACCCATACATTTTGATAGCTCCTATTTTCATTGAGTTTAATTTTCAAATTTATGGTGAAAATACTGAATTGGTTGTTAGGGTTGCATTCTTGTTTCCATCTATAGAATAAACCCTAGAATTTTTTGCCCCAATCCAATTATTTTTATCGATTGTCCCAAGTGTGAGGTTTGGTACCCTAGGATTTGAATTTTATCTCATAGTGCAAAAATCTTCATGAAATTGGTCTAATCCCTAATCCTAGGTTTTTGAAATTAAGTGGGTTTTCATTTTTCTTTTAACATCTAGCTTTACAATGTTATGAAGAAGGGGTTAGTGGAGCATCGCAAGCAAGTATTTTCTTTGTTATGATCTTGAGATAAATGTACTATCACCATAGCATGAATGGTATAATCTGTCTTACCAACCTTAAGATTTCCTTTGTGTCATAAGATCACATCACATTTTTGAATGGTTTAGTGAGTGGTCATCCGTGACACTATGACAAGAGAGGTAATCGTGGCGTCAGGAGTGGTGAAATAGGATGCTATGATATTATGAAGCAATGTATATCATAGGACCATGAAAGACATAATGGAGTGTTGTGAAGATATGAGGTACCAATGGTCATAAGATCATAGAGGTCTTAAAGGTAAGCAATGGTGATGGTGCATGGGCAGTCAGGTGTCCAATTTTTCATTGGTAAAAATAGAGGTATGGATACCAGGTGCATGCTTAGTTAGGAAAAGTGGGACCAAAGGAAATATTATATTATTTTGAAGTGACATATGATGATCTCTAGTGCTATGATGAATGGTTCATCATAAGATCTCATGACAAAACAAAGTGTGGCCTGATGATACAATGAAGCAGTGATTGTAAGATCATGCATGAAAATTATAATGACCATGAGCTACAGTGCAAAGGGTTAACCATTATTGAAGGATCATAGAAGTTCCAAATGTAACTGATGATATTATGAAGTAGCAAATGAGACTGCGATTGTAAGATCATGTAGTGGAAAGGGTTAATGTAAGATGTTATGAGGCTGTTTGTCGAGAGATCATAGAGAAAAGAAAAGTTAGTGTCGATATTGGAACATCAAGGTAATCATAAGATCATAGAGGGGTTCTGCCATGGGTCCCAACTAATTAAAAAGGTTTTTGCAAGGGTTTTCAACCATTTTTGCAACAGTAAGATATTATTAAAGGTCTTTTCATTTGTCATTGTCATAGCATTGTAGGCCCTTCTTTGACATTAAAATGAAAGTCATTTCTTTGAGCTAGAAACAACAATAAAGTTCTCAACCAATAGGAATTAAGTGTAGTACAAAAAGTGCATTGCTAGATAGTAATGGTGACACTCCATTGAGTTGACAAAATCAGTTGATATCATATTTCAAGCATGCTAAAATCAATGGAAAGTGAACATTTATTTGCATACATTAATTTGTAAAGATTTCTCCACTTCACAATCATAATTCACCATTTTTAGAGAGAAATAATTTGAGTAGTTTCAGAGATTTTTAGTGCACTCTAGATTATTATTTCCAGAGCTTTTGAGAACATATTAGTTTCCATATCCAGTGCAATTTCAAAACCTTCAACCTCTAAAGGAGGCAAAACCAAACAGATGAAACCAAATAGATTTTCTGAAGAATGGATAAATCTTTTCTTGGTTCTTCCAATGAAAATTCTATAGATGATCAATCTTTCATTGACCCATATGCTCTATGTAGAGATTCTATATGCCCTGGTATCATGGGTTCAGAGATTTTCAGATATTTCTATTATAACAGGGAGAAGAAAATTCCTATATGCAATTTGTGGAAGAAGAATATCACCAAATTGATATTTCCATAGGTCTTTGTAGATGTAGACCTGATGAAGGCCCTATTTTGGTGCTACAATCGGGCCATGAAATCTTTCCATAGGAGGGATGGAACTATCCTTTGTACCCTAGACTGAGAGTCATTCATGGAGGCCTTTGGATTGGATGGAGCTATGGGTCATCCTATAGATTTAAAGGATTTATAGATGAAATTTGAAGCAAACTCTAAGGCATATGTTGCTGCATCAATGTTACAACATATTCCCATGGATTTGAAGAAAGTGGGTGATTACCCTAAGAAGGTTGAGAAAATGATGCCACTGGACAAATTTAAGAATTATTTTGTTAAAACTATATATGGTGTCCATAAGGTGGTTGGTAAGGATGGGTTTGATGTGGTCTATGGAGCAGAATTCATAATTTCAAGGGATGAACAAGACTCCTACCATGTTGGGGAGTATTATTATGTTAATCATATTTTGGAAGTGATGAAGGAAAATATTACTAGGGCTCAGAATAGAAATTTAAAAGACTTCACTTTCCATCACTATTCATTACTGATGCACTTGATTCTCTACAAGAATGTAGGATACATAAGCTCTAATTTCATTGATTAGACTTTTGATGTAAATGGAGACCTACCAATACAACTATGGACATAGGTAAGGGAAAACACTTACCATTTCTCTGACTCTATCTCATTTTAAAATAATTTTAGTGCTATAATCATGAGAATGTTAGATCTAGGATGCTTTAGGGCTCTTGACATTTTGAAAGGCCTTTTGAGACCAGCCCTGCTTCTTCAGGGAAAGAGACTTGACCACAATTAGGGAGATATTTTATTATTTCTTACATTTTCTTTAATGAGAGTCTATGGTTGTCCTCAACCACCCCATATATTGCCTAAATTTATCCCTCCTAGGCTAGGAATAATTAAATTTATCTGGCAACTGTTCATGGTCAACATGGAATATTTAGGACCCAAGGTGCATAAAGGAACCTTTTTGTGTAAGTTTTTTAGGATTAGTGATCTTACAATTGGCAAAGAGGCCCTAGACCAAATCCACTCTTACCTTCACCATTACAATTTGTGCACTAGACCCTACAGAATGTATGACCCTGATAATTGGATAAGGGTCACCCTTAAAGAAATGAGAAATTATGTATTGCCAAGCACCAAGGAATTTCCTCATGAGGATATTATTCCAAATATAGTAGCACAGGGTGAGGTAGTTGACAAGCTAGCAAAGCTTGATGATGTCCTAAGGGTGGAGAGAGAATTCAAAAGAATAGACCCCCAATAAATGGGATTTTACATGGGTATCCCCTATCCTCAGAGGATTAGGAAGATGGTTTTAGACCATGCTAAACTCATGGCTAAAATGTCAGAGGGCCCAATAGGAGAAGAAGATAGAGTTTTCCTTGATAGCCCTAAGCCAGATGTAACCCTTGAAGTAAAGGAAGATGATGTTCCTCAGACATCATGGATGACAAAGGGAAACAAAATATAGATGATTGTCCACATCCCTACTTAGGTGAAACAAAGGACATGAATTTTTCTAGGGAATAGTTAGTACTTTGTTGACTTGAGACAAAACTATCTCCAAAATAGTGCAATTGCAACTAAGAATACCCTCACAAATTTGGAGTTAGCAGCAGCTAGGCTAGATGATAGAATCATCCAAGCCCAATAGTTCCTTGAGGATGATGAATTCATCAAGTCCACTAAATTCAAGGGCTTCTTATACAAGATCAAACAAAGTGAATTGGTATTGAAGATGAAGCTAGAGGAGTCTGATGAGTAGAAAATGGAACTTGTTGAGAAGCTACAAGCCTATGATCGTGAGAGTGAAGTTATGATTCTAGAGGAGGCTAGGGATTTAGTATAGAGGAGTGGCATGCTATTAGTGCTTGGATGGGATTTAGAGCAAGCATTTATGCTTGATAAAATAAGAAGGCAAGAGAATACCATTTCATATGAGGCATTTGGTGTAGACGGACTACAGAGAGGATTTGGTTTTAATATAGATACTAAGTCTCTTACAGTCTGGAGTATGGCTCCTGCCTCAAATAAGCCAAAATTGATGGATGTATAGAGTACTAAACAAGGTAAATGATTGTATGGACTCTACAGGGAACCTCTAGCACAAATATTTCAAAGGCATTAAAACAATTTTCATTCATGAATGAAGCCAAGGTAGAGGAGATAGAGACAAGATTGGAAAAATCCATACATGATTACATAGATGGGAAGCTCTATGAAGATGAGCTTAGGAGTAGCCATGTATATAAGGAGAGAATTGTAGAGCTTGAGGCTAGGGTCCAGGAACTTGAAGATAAAGCTACATCTCTTATGGAGAAACTTACACTGGTAGAGAAGACAGTTACTATAGAACAGAGAGAGAAAATTGAAAGTCAACAATAGCCAACTAAAGATACAGCTGAGGTTTTGGTACAAATAGAGGATATGGAAGAAGAAGAGGCATTAGAATCGAGAAGAGTGAGCATTGATGCTCCATCTACTCAATAGGGAGGAGATGTAAGGACAATTATCCTTCAAAATGTGATGAGCCATAGGATTGAAGTTTTAAAAAATATGTCACAATAGGCTCATAATCTTTATGTTGCTTTAAAAAGTGACGAGCAATTTTGCAATGAGGTACTATCATGACTATCACCCACATTTAATCTTTAGGGGCCATATATTCAATTTTTAGAGAGGCTAATTGTACTAATAGCTAAAAAGCCAGATCTACCTAATAAAATAATTACAATAAATGAAGGTCTAGAACTAGTAAAAGAATTCATGAGTTTTTTCACTAGAAATTGCAAGTTATACAAGGGAAAGTGAATGTTTTATCCCAGGGAATACAACCCTGCATACCACTAATTTTGGATGCTACTAGTGTAGTGAAAGATTGGAAGAATTGATCAACTTCTTTTGATAATATTTTGACCCAAGAGGCTACAATGTCAAATTTTGAAGACTTTTCAGATATCCCATTTAATAAATTGATTGATTCCCTATTTAGGGTAGAGGTAGATTTAACTAAGTTCATTATTGAATCCAAAGAAGTCATGTATGCCAGGTGGACCAAATTTACTCAACACTTGCAAGAAGTAAAAACTACTAAGTGGCCCACCAAAAGGGAAATATATCTATGGGAAGCATTAGGAGAATTTAAAGGTCTACTGACAGGAGGTAGTTAAGATATTTTGTAAACAAGATAAGTAAAGGACAAAGAAGAAAAAGATAAGATGCCTGATATAAGTGTTCCTTTACTTCCTCAACTACTTATCTTTTTCTAATTGATATTTTGAAAGAATGTCTATTTACATTTTTTGTTCTCTTCTTTCAAAGTTTTGTATCTAGTAACTTTTGACATGTGTCCTCCTCTCATCTGTAGCTTGTTGCAATCCTATATATGGATTTCCAAGATGAGAAGTAGACGTCAGTTGTTTGTAAATTTTTTCACATATGTCATGTATTATTTTGCAGTCCATCCATTTGTTCTGTAGTTATTTGAATGAGTTCAATTGTATGCATAATTGAATATAAAAAGTGAACATTGGGGACTTTGTCTCTGTGTCATATTATGAGTTTTAATTAGTAGTATTAAGATCTAAATGAGAAGGTTTTATCCTTAATTGTCATTATCTTTGAGGTTTTTTCTCTTTCTCACATATCTGTAATCTTGGGACTAAATGAACAAGTTTTCTTTAGTTTAATGCAATTCAAATAGTTGTATATCTCTTATTGATTGCTGCTAATTTAAAGAATTGGGTTATTGATTTCTGTAATTGATAAGGTTTAGGGTTTGTGAAAAGTATGAGAATCAAAATGAAACTTAGTGTTTAATGTTGACACTTCTAATCACAAGTTGATTAAAAAGGTCCAAATCTGCTAATCTTTGACTCTATATCCCATTGGATAAGAAACTGGTCCATTCTAAAGTTCAAGGTTATACTGATGATTCATTTCATTGTAGAATATTCACAACAACAAATCAATTTACCATTTAATGTATCAAAAACTTAAGTGCTAGTCATCACTTATTTGCATCTACTTTTTGGTTATAATTAGCCACTATTTTCATAAGGTTTATCAACAAATTACAAAAGGATATTGACCATTTTTTCTACAAGGAATAATCTAGAAAGAGAAAGTAACCAATTAGCCAGATTAATTCCTTAGGTTTGCCCACCTTGGCCTTGTAGAGCCTAAAGTGAAGTGAGTCTTGGTGACTCTGTAAATGTTGGCCTAGAACTAATATTTAAAGCTACTAATTATAGGATTT
Source organism: Cupressus sempervirens (assembly GCA_028749045.1). Lineage (NCBI taxonomy): Eukaryota > Viridiplantae > Streptophyta > Pinopsida > Cupressales > Cupressaceae > Cupressus > Cupressus sempervirens. Next base: position 642,344,386 of record CM053783.1, on the reverse strand, counting down.
AGCTCATCTTTAGGCTTGCCTCTATCTTTGTTTCCTAGTCTTAGGTTTTAAATCCACTCTGATATGCTCCATACTAGAAAGAACTCCAACACATTTCTCAGTCTAACTACTTGAATATATACTTTATCACACTCAACCATTAAAAAAATCATCTTTTTAATCATCAAAAAGTTTCTTTGGTATCCTGAATTTATTATTTGTCTTGTCCTTAAATGTATCAGAGTAGTTATCCATAATACTAGAATAGTTTTCTCCCATTTCAGCTATATATTCATTGATATGATAAATAACAGGTACATCCTTCCTCCATACAATTATACCTTTAGAAGGGAAAAAAAATTCACATAGAAAATAGACAAGTTAAGAGTGAACCAAACTTACAAGGATTTTTCTTTGAAGTTCTTATACTCTCCATATTTTTGTTGAATTGATTCAGCATCAACTCGATAAGGTCAAGTGACAAGTTATTCTTGACCACTTTGTATGTGAGATCCATTGCTTCGCATGATACACTATTGAGTCTGCATGAGTTGTATATTTTGTGCATGATGACATGTATCCCAAACTTTAATTCCATGTCTGTAACACAACTAATGTTCATCCCCCTTCCATCTCACTCGACAAGGGTCTTTTCTAGTTTGATCTGACTTAGAGCTTTGGTCATTCCTATTTTTGCCAACATAGGAAGACTAGTGATCCTATGGATCATCTTATTTGTTATCAAAATGGGTTGCTCCAATCATAGTTGACCATTATGCACATGGCTGAGGATAAATCTTATCCATTTGATTTGAAAATCTCATGGCATGTGCAAAATATGAGTCAAACCTTTGGCTTCAAGGTGTTGATGTTATTGTTTTAGCATGCCATTCACACATAGCTTCTCTAGGGTTTCATCCATTTCAAGAGTTCCAATATCTTTAATAGCACACCAAAAATGTGAATGAATATCATTTATCAATAATACCTTTGATGGAATTTGAGATTGTGCTCCACTTGGATCTAGGGTTTTTGTGACAGCCAGACTAAGCTTCAATTCTGGTGCCTTCCATTCCATGCCTTGAACCAACATATCAAATCCTTTCTTTGATTTGTTACTAGTGGATGCCATTTCACTCGATAATATTTGAGAGAACATGAATTTTTTTCAATGGTAATTCACACAAATGCTTAGATGCACTAAGAACACTCTACACAAATAGCTTTCAAAAATTCAGAGTGAGAAATGAATTTGATTTCACTATTTTTATCAAATTTTTCCTTTCAATCACCATAAATGTTTGGTATGATTGTTTGCTCAAATGATAGATTGTCTTCCACTCAACTTGAATTAAATGCTCAATAGAGTCATCCATGACTCAGTGTCCACACACCAATCTTAGTAACTCCCAACTATGTTCGGCAAGGTCTGCAACTTGACCTTGCTTAGTAAGACTAGCATTTTCTTGAATGCTCGGTGATCCCTTTGCATCTTCAATGCTGATATAGATCTTTTCATTCTACTGACAAGAACTGATGTAAGACGTCTTCTTCAAAATCCTAGTTCTAGTTCTCCTTGTGAGAGATCAAGTGGGAATGCTTGAGTCACCCAAATCTTGAGTGACATGTTCATCATTGCTCAAAATTGCATTCTCAAAAGATTTTGGAATCCATTGCTATCTCATTTACTTTTTGATGTTATTAGCCTTGGCTTTTTTTTTCATATTCAATTCTTCCAATATTCATACAGTTCTTGGCAAGATGACCAAGTTCTATACAAATGAAACATCTTTTGGTAGTGTTTCTTGTCCTCATGTGATGTTTTACACAATTCATTCCAATGTGTCCAAATTCTCCATAGTAATGACATTTGCACCAAGTGTTATAGTCCCAACCAAATATAGCTTTTACAATCTATTCGACTAGGTTCAATATCTTAGTTTTTCACTTTGAAGATTTGTGCCCATGCTTCTTACATTTGTGACATTTTTATTCAAATTTAGGTTTCTCTTAGCATTCATTAGCTCTATGACCATGCTGATTGCAATTGTAACATTTCCATTGAACTTAGCTTTCCCATTGCTCCAATATTTTTTGATGTATGGCCTATCTTACGACCTATCTTACCACAATGATTGCAATTAGGTCTTTGATTCTTTTTAAGCTCCTTGCTTGGATGATTCACCTTCTTCTGTATATCCAATTCCTTCTTTTCCTTTTTGTCTGTAATGGATTTGCTCATTCAATTGATCCATGTCTACTTGATATTTGATCATCCTCTCATTGATTTTTTTTTCAGTTTTTAGGTCATTCAACAATCTTTCATTTTTTGATCTTAGATTCATGATTTCTTCATTTGCATTGGTGAGCTAATTAATGAAGTCTTCCTGCTAAAGGAATAGGTACTAAATTTTATTGTTCTTTCCTTCTATCTCTTCTTTTGTCTTGTTTTTCTTTTCCACGACTTCACACAATCTTATTGATTTAATTTCTTGCTCTCTTCTCAATTTTCTTACTTCTTCTTGAAGGTCACCATTTTTCTCTAATAGCTCTTTGATTGCTTCATTGGCTTGATCTAAATTGTCTGAATGGATGTCTTCAATTCTTTCTTCAATGTAGAGTTTGTTATTCATTTGGATTGCAAGATATTTTCTCCTTTTTAGGGATTGAGAGAGTTGTTCCTTTGCTTTCTTGATTTTTCCAATAGCTAATTCCAAATCTAGCTTCTCATTGTCAATAGCTATATCGAGTCTGAATACATCTATAGCCTCTAATCTTTGCTCAAGTTGTTAAACTTCTTTGCTGAGAACCACAATGCTCTAATACCAATTGTTGGAAATATATGTGATAGGCTAAGTTACTGAGAGGGGAGGGGTGAATCAATATCCTATAAAACTTAATCCTTTATTATCAATTAATCCCTTTTGTATATTCTAATCTAATTGCATGAATGAAAAATCAAAAGCATCAAAACATTTATAACACTTTTGACACACAATATAGTGACCCAAAAACCTTCCAAATAGAAAATAAACTTGGGGTGGGGATGATACCCACAAGCTTTATTAATGTAGTATGAAGTTGGCCTATTAAGGCTTACAATGATCACTTATGATGATTTTCCCTATTAGGAACAATAAGGACTACTAGTTTCACCTTGTAAACAAATTTACAAACATACAATGAAGTATGCACTCGGTAAAGAGATTTACAAAATACTATTAAGTCTACCTTGTGAAAAGATTGAACTAATCCACCTATTAGGATGAAACAATAGCTAATCTCTGATCTGCAAATTTGTTTGCTCAATGAGATCACTTTGAGTGTAATGATCACCTTGTTGTGATAGATGAACCTTTGCTACTCCTTGTACTGTTGTAGCCTTTGTACATCATACTTTTACTACTTGTTACATTACTTCCATATTATATCTCATTATACCTTTGGATGTGATAAAATACATTAGATATATACCAATTCAAATTAAAATTCAACAAAGTTGGCTACAATAAAAGTTTACACAAAATACACAAAGTCAACCCAATGCAAGAACTCGAGTTCTGAAGATTAGCTTGGCGAGGTTCTGATACTCGACATCTATTGTCAATGCTCAGAATCATCATGCATTCAGTAGACATAGAATCTCGGTCCATATTGATCACTTCCAAGTAGTCTGAACTCAGTCTACACTGGTGACTTAGTGAATACTATGAAACTCGACATATAAATTGAATCAATTGATTTACACTGTATTTCTTGATCAATGCTAATATAACAAGCTCGATATAAACTGAATCACTTCATTAACACTGAGTGGCTCATTCAACACTAGATTCACAATACTATAGCTATGAACTCGATAAGCACTGATGAACTTGGTTTGCACCAAGGAACTTAACATACACTAAGATGCTCAATTTACAGTGCTGATCATGAACTTGGTAGAAATTACTTTGTGCAAACTGAATACTGTTCCTTAAACTTAGTAGCAACTGTAGGACTCAGTAAAGCCTAAAATGCTTGGTTAACACTATTAACTATATAATGAGCTTGGTAGATACTATCTATCTGAATAAATGTGTGTCACTAATAACAAACATAACTATAAAGTCAAAATCAAGTTATAGAATGGAGTTGAGGCACATTTTGATTCTGAGATTAGTGTACATGAAAGAGATGTTGAACTACCTGACAGAGATGTACATGGTGATTCAAAAGTTGAGAGACCAAATGAAGAAAATAGAGCAAAACCAAGATTATCTAAGTATGTCCAGAGCCATCACCCCACTGAACAAATTATTGGAGATAAATGTTGATCCCAGATTAGTTTTGACAAATGAGTGTCTATACACTTAAGTCATTTACTTAGTTCATGCCAAACAAGTAACATATGTTAGGCATAACATATAAGATAGAGCATGCCAAGTAAATAGTGAGTGTTAAGACACTCAATTGCCAAGTCACTTAGATGTTGAGCAGATAGTATTTACTGAGTGATTCAAGTGTTGAGGAAGTAGTGCATGCCAATTCATTTAGATGCCGAGTGACAACATTGAAGTTACAATTAGTGCCAAGCACTAGGGACTTCATGATGTTGAGTAACATAGTTTTGACATAGTTGTTTGTATTGGTACAAACTACTATGTAAACCATTTTTGAGCCAACTTAAGTATTATTTTACAATATTTTTTGATAAGGATGAATCTTAATTATGAATACCTATGCATTATATGCATCCAATCAGAAAAAGGGAAGGTTTAAGTAGTAATATGGGTGAATCACTACAATTGAGTATTACCTAACCTTAAATCACCTAGGTCTTCTTAAGGAAGAAAAACCCTAAACTCTCTAGGGGTGCTAAGGAGAATTGAAGAGAGTTTGCATGCATAAACATAGAAATCATGGTGATTAAGGTGTTATGAATTGAGTTACATTATAGAATTAGATAAAGGAGAATAGAGGAAAGGAATTAGAGGACATCAAAGGTACATATGATAAGAAAGGATCAAGTACACATTAGTATAGAGGTGATTTTAAATCAAGCAATAGAGTGCTAACCAAAGGATCATTGCTAAAACATTTTAATAGGTGAATTAGTTAAATCTCTTAATAGAGTAGTCTTAAGATGCTGTTGTAAATCTTTTAACAGGGTGCTTACTTCATTGTAAGTTAAATTCCTCTTACCAGACACACTTTTAGTAGGGTGTTTAAATCCTTTAATAGGGTAAGATCTAACAATCTTGTAAGCTTTTAATAGGGTAGACCTTTTATAGGGTAGATCATGTTTCATAGTCAAACATTGTAACCTTCATTGGATACACTTTATAACTATAGTAGTGCAGATTTGTGAGTGTTATCCAAACCCTAGTTTTACCTTCTCCTTGGAGGGTTTCTAGGTAACCAAATATATTGTGTCATACATGTGTTAAATATTTACTTTCATGCTATGGGTGTATATGCTTACTTTGGTATTTTAGTTTATATGCATAGATTGTGAGATGGATGTGTGGTGAATAGTATTAGAGGTTAAAAGTTTTAAGTGTTGATTCACCCCCCTCCTATTGGAAATATAAGAGGAGTAATTGAGAGAGGAGGGGTAAGTCAGTTACTACAAAAAATAAATCCTAGATTCCTTAGATGTCAATATAGAATAAACTCTGAAAGCTAAATTGCTGATGTTCGACATACATACATTTAATGCTGTAACTCTGTATGCTTGATAATGAATTAGCTTTGCAAATCTTAAGATGTTATCAGTGATTATAATTATTTTAACTTAATTGCAAGCATAAAAGAAAATAGCATGAACACTTTTGATACCAAGATTTAATGTGGAAACAAAATTTGGGAAAACCAACAATTATAACTAGTTACTAGTTTTCACTCTTCTAAAGTGAGCCTTATTAGGAGCCAACTCTATTAAAGGTTACAAAATACACTATTAGGTGTGACCCTATCAGATGATTTAATTACCCTATTAGGAGTGGCCTTGTTAGAGGTTTTTTAACAATTCAACATAACTACCACCTTGTTAGAGGATTTACAAATAGCTGTTAAGCCAACTTTGTTAAGAGATTTAGACCACTGTTATAATTGTTAGAGAGTAACAATGAAATGACCTGATTTAGATGCAACTAACTTGCTGGTTACAATTCTCTATTATGGCGTGCACATGATCCTTCCTAATTGAATTTATCCTTTCATCTCCTCAAACACATCCTTATTATCTCCAAATTCACTTCCTTAGAGCAATTCTCAAATCTTCAATATCATTTTATTTAACACACATTACATCATAACTTGACCTTATACTTATATCTTTTCTATTGTCAAGTTAGCTAGAATACAACTTAGAATAATCCATCATCTTAGTCAGCTAGAATCAATAAATAAATCAATTAATCTTAATATGCCAAAATAGGAAAATCCTTTGTTAGTTGACCCAACTCAATAGACACTAACTCAAAAATGATTTTTCTATGTTAACCAAGAGAAGTTCAGTTAACACTGCAAACTCACAAAGATCCATTGGTAACTGAGTGATCTTAGTTAAAATTAGTTCTATCCAACATTTCATTCATTAACTAAGTGAGCTCGATTAACACTCATCTTCTATAGACTTTAATTCAATGCCCAAGTGAACTTGGTAGACACTATCTTCTGAACTAGGCAAACACATGAATGCTTGGTAGACATAGAAAATTGTCTTCACTATTTGAGTGAGCTAGGCATATGCTGACTAATAATGATATGACATTTGTGTAACATCAAAGATAATACACAATTAATCAATTATATCCAACAATCTCCCTCTTTGGAATTGATGGCAACACAACATGTCATAAAAAAATGGAATTTTGGAAACATATCCTTAGTTTCATTTAGAGAACTTCCCTGTCAGTGTGAACTCTTCAGTTTCTCCCTCTGTCAAAAAAATTCTATTTGCAACAACTTTTGCCAAGTTCATTCTCCCTCTTTGATTTTTTTTCTCCATAAAACTTCTCAAATTTTGTAATAACAAAAAAATTCTATGAGATATTGTTGGGCGGTCATTATGCATGAGGTCAACGGCATGAATTCATTGCGTAATTCCTCTCTTGAAAAGTTAATCTTTTGGGATCAACTCTAAGGTTTAGTATTTGTCTTGCAATGTACCAAAATCCACTTAGTTGAAGATAAATGTGACTATTCACAAGGAGGACTTTGCTAGTTTTGATTATGATCTTGGAACGAAGTAAATTTGTTTGCTGTCTCAAAATAACACACAAAAGAACAATATTTTTGTATTTTCTAATTTTTTGATGAATGCAATTCTAACAATGCAACCAAAATGAGTTCCTATTCTAACAATGGGGTTAGCAAAGCAAATTAAAAAATTGAAAGAAAATAACATGAAATTGAAATAATGTGAAATTAAAATCCTAAACAGACATAAGCTATAGAAAACAACATGCTGTGAGTTAAACCTTAAAAGAAATTGGTAGGAAACCAATGAAAATAGGAGCAGCACTTCCTAGAATCCACTAATTCAATCATCAATGGGAAATTTCAGTAACCGAATGATGTTTCACTCTTCATCAAATTGCAAGGCCATAGAAAGTGCACTCATGTGAGACAAAAAGCTATGTAGACACAATTTGGTGATCTCTTCTCAAGCTCATTACGTCAGAAAAATTTGTAAATCTATAGCAAACACCAGAACTAAAAAATGCACAACCAGAAACAACACAATAAACCTTTGGCTCAATCACAATCTTATGAATAAAATCCACAAAATAATGACACATTCAAGCAAGAATGACTACACTCCAAATGCGAGCACCAAAAATATAATGTTATTGCATAATAATTACGGCCTTTGTAACATTTTACAATGGGGTATTTATAAGAAATCATCTCCTCAATTTGTGTTAAGAGTGAGAGATATTCTTCATGCAATAAAATGCTTTTAACTAATAAAACAAACTAAATATATACAGACTAACAATTAATCTGGTGCTTAGAGGGACTCCATCCATATTTTATTCATTAATTGGATGCATGAGCCCTTTACATGTCAAAAATAAAGAAAAAATGAGAGATAAAATAGGAGGAAGCCTTTAGTTGAAGTAGAAGTGCATGGAGGTGTCAAAAATGGAAGCAAGTCCTTCACTAGACATGTGTCAAAGTTAAATTGTCATCAGAATGTGTTCCTGATGCATGGAAGGTGCTATTTTTGGAATTGGTAGTTAATTGTCAGTGCACCTCTGAATTGTGGAGCTATGGATTTGCATACTTGTAGACCTACAGAGCTACGAACCTGCATACCAAGAGACCTGCAAAGCTTGACTGGGTCAAAATCTCAAAATTTTACTAAATGTCAAAATTGAAATTCTGGCATCTGAGTTTTGTTCCACTTCATCCCAAAGCTATGTTTAGATGTTTGACCTTGAATTTCTCTATCATCTTAGTAATCTTAGCTTCATCTAGAATATCTAAAGCCTCATATTTATCTTTCACCTTCTATCTATAGTTGTCCACCTCAATTCGAGTCTCTCCAAAATCTCTGAGTTTGGTGTCCAACTCTAACAGTGCTTCTTTTGTCCTAAAGGCTTATCTGATATCTTCATCATTGGATGCTTCCTCTAAAGTCTTCTTAAAATTATCTACTACAACCTTGATAGACAATAACTTCTCATGTTCATCATCTTCAAAAATATCCAAGCAAGCATCACTGTAATGTCTCTTTGCTTCCAAAATTTGCTCTCAGGCTTGGTCCTTGAGCTGATGGATCTCATCATGTAATGTTTCCATTACTTTATTACCATCTGCTATCTTCTCTATCTAATCATTGATCATATCTAGCTCTTCTTTGGTATATACATCAATCAAAGTGCGATACCTTTTCCCTTTTATGGCTTGTAGAGTCTGAAAATCCTTTCTCCAGGCTTGCATCTCATCCATGATACTAAAGTCCTACCTTAAAATTGCTACAATATTATTCACATTCTCCTATGTAGCATTCAGTAACTTCAAATTCCCTATGATTATTGTTATACCTCTATCCTCAAGGCTTTCTCGCCACTCTTGACAAGCTTTCAAAAATGGATTGAGTCATACACCTTCCCCTTCTCTAAGGATAGTATTCAGAGTTTTCTTAGGGTGCTCAGGATCAAGATGTTGGAAATATTCAAGATATAACAAGTTACTGAGAGGGGAGGGGTGAATTAGTAACAATACAACTTTTAAGTTAATTCAACACAAAGTGGAAAATCATTCATTCACCTAATCTGATGCATGCAAGAGATAAATAAATATTCATATCACATATGCACAGAGATTTTGGTGACCCAGAAACCTTCCAAAATAGAAAGTAAAACTGGGGTGGGGATGAAACCCAAAAAGCTTCTTTTCTGCAGTAGGAAGTTAGCCGGTTAAGGCATACAATGATCACTTCTGGTGATCTGCCCTGTTAGGAGCAAAAAGGATTTCTAGATCCACCTTGTTAAAGGATTTAAAACATACTTTACAAGTATGCACTCTGTTAGGAGATTTATACAAAGACTGTTAAGTCTACCTTGTTAGAGGATTTTATATGATTCACCTGTTAGAATGAACCGATTAGATCTACATATACCTTGCTTAGATCCTTTGCAATAATCACCTCTTGTGATTGATGAAGTCTTTATTGCACCTTGTGAACCTTGCTAATATATTGCTCTGCTGCTAAATTCGCATCTATCTCTTGTATCACAATATATTCATACATGTCTCATATCCATTACAACAATTACAACTCTGTATTATATACCATTTCAGTAATTATAGAAGCAATGTCGGCTGAACACAAGTAAACAAAATATAACTGAGTCGGCCAAATAGTAAAATAAACTTGGGTTCTTCAGACAGACTTGATGACCTTCTGATACATGGCATCCACTACGTTACATGGCATCGTCATGCACTCGGTAGAGGTAGGGGCTCAGTTCATACTAGTCATACAACGTTGCATGGAACTCGGTAACCATTGGTGACTTGGTAGATATAGTGTCACTCGGTAAAAACTGATTTCTTTGTTAACTGACTGAGCTCGGTTAACACTGAGTCCTTCTTCACTCGATCAATACTGAGTCCATCTTTACTCGGTTAACACTAAGTACATCTTCACTCGGTTAACACTGCGTCCATCTTTACTCGGTTAACACTGCTTCTATCTTTACTCGGTTAACACTAAGTGCAACTTTACTCGGTTTGAACTGTGTCTTTGACACTTGGTTTGAACTGTGTCTATGATGCTCAATTTGAACTATGTCTTCGACGCTCGGTTTGAACTGTGTCTTCGATGCTTGGTTTGAACTGTGTCTTCGACGCTCGATTTGAACTATGTCTTCGACGCTCGGTTTGAACTGTGTAATGAGTGTTGTCACTAATGGCAAATACCTTTATGCCAACACAAGAGGACCAACAACTTTGGCTAGATATCCTTTTAGGATCTCAACCTACCTTCAAAGCATTTAGAGTTCAATCTCATCTTGCTCCATGAGCTTGAGAACTTCTTTGACTCCCATAGTCATCATTTGTCAAGCTGAATCCCATGTAGGCCTTCCCAACATAACATCCTCCATTTCATAATCCTCGAGGCTAATGCCTTCTACATCTATACCTTTAGGAGGGAGAGCCACTTGTACAAATAAATGCTAGTTCTATATGGTATTAACAAACACAAATGGTGCTGCCTCATGAATGGAGACTTAGGTTTGTTCAAGATCTCTACAATATCACAAATGTCATCCTCTGAAGCATGAAATTGAGGCTTAGTACTCCTCATTATTTCCTTTCAAAACCATCTTGGGATGTGTTTCTCTACGAATTTGGCTCTTGATGATGAAGGGGTATGTTCAACTACCTCCTTCCCTTTATCACTCTTGCTTGGAGTCTTCTGTTGTTGTGATGACTCCCCTTTTAAAGTTTTAGTCTTTATGGATCCCATAGCTTGGATCTTAGTGTCTTGGGAAGATGGTTGATAATATTCTACCATTTGTCCCTCCTTTGACACTTCATTGGTAGCCATTTGTTTTGGTTACTCCTATGAAGATGGTTCCTTTTGAACTTGTTCCTCTAAACTCTAAGGTGGAGTCGTCACTGAGCCACTTCTACCACCATTTGTGGTGGATATGGAGGAGTAATATTAGGACCTTGTGTATCTAGCAGCATCTGTGTCTAGTCTTCTTGTTGAAGTTCACTTGTATGGGTGTCCATGATCTTTCCCCCGATCAACTCTGTACCTATGGGCATGAAATCAAAATTTTTCATGGAGAAAACATCATCTCCATCTTTACTTTTCTCATTCACCCACTACTGTACTTCATCTTCTGAGGAAGAGAGTTCTAATGGTTCTTCTTGGGTGGATGGTGAGGTACCCGTGATACTCTTTCTTCTTTCCAACTCTGTAGCTTTTGCTAGCAGAGTTCTTCCTTGTAAGGGCATCTATTCCTCCTCCTCTTCAGATTTTGTATTCCCATAATCTCCCTCAATGAATCGAATAATTGTGAAGATAAATGCATCATTCACAATTTTGTATTCTTTACTTTGCGCTGAGAGCTTCTTCTTCACCAACTTAGGATAGACTATGTAAAGCCAGACATTAGGGTCCTACATACTACCTTTCCTATATAAATTGGGATAGTTTGTCACCCTTTCTACAAGTAGGTACACCATGTAAGAAGTCATGTAAAACATCTTCTTGTCCTTCACCATCCTCAGTTGCTCGCACAAGTTTTCACTTAGTGTGGTGGCCTAGTCTAATGGTATCCTTGCCTATCTGATGGTCTTGATGAAGTTAACCATGAAAGTACCGAGGTGACCTGCTGCGGGTAAAGCCCATGAATTTGCTTAGGAGAATGATAGAGTATCCAATGTCTTCTTTCATGTATCCCTAAGTCATATCCACTTTTCTTGTTATCCTTCCCCGAGGAGGCTTCTCAATGAGGTATGAGGATTGTATTATGTCAATGACCTCTTGCTGATGCTCCCTATACCATCTTTTAGCTATTTCATAGGAAAGTCATATCAACTGGTCTACTCTAGGAAGATGGAAGAGCCTCTCAATGTTATCAGGTCATAATTCCAACACCACTTCTCCTGTAACACTATTGACTACTCTTTCTTCAGGAACAAAGCATTGTGATAAGGCCATTATTAGCTTAGCAGATTGTACCAACATAGGATGCAATGCTGCATTCACTAATTTGGAACGGATCAATGCAAACATCATGGCTGACCTCTCTGTTGGCTTGTTGCAAATTCTTAGGAATTCTCCTAAGTCTATGTGTTTGAGGTCAGTATCTCTGATCTCTCCATAATTATCGTGAAATCTCGATTTTGAAGGTACACCTTGGAATTTGAAGACTATCAATTTGGGTACTACTTCAGATGTGGACACCATTTAATTACCAACAAATTGTGAGAAAAAAGTTTATTAGTCAAAAGATAACGTAAAAGCTATAAATAAGCATAAAAAAAATGCCCCATTTGGGCAATTTTATTTATTTCTTATTATATATATATATATATATATTTGAAATTTTATAATTTCTTTTTAACATTTTATAATTTTATAATTTTAATTAATTAATTAATTAATTTTTTTTGGCAAATTTGAGTTAAATAAATAAAAATGCATATCAAGCTCAAGGCGCGTTGCGCACACTAAGGCATAATGCAAGCGCGGGTGCACTTAGCACTACTGTGGCTTGGATGCCACATAGGCCTTGTTTGGTATGCCACCGCTTGCATAGCAGCCTTGACAATGTTAGTGCTACATCTTAAATGGGATGCCATGCACATTGGTTTGTTTAGCACTGTTGTGGCAAATGCCATTTAGGCTTTGTGTTGGCATTGCTTGCGGCTCATATTTAGCGCTGCTATGGTGAATACCGTGTAGACTTTGTGTTGGTGTCACTTGCGGCACTTTTTTTTGGCACCACACCCACTTGTTATTGCATCACTGTGGTGAATGCCATGTGCACTTGTTATTTGAGTACTACAGGAGAAATGTGATGGTGGTGCACGAGTGCGCTTAGCACCACTACGATGGATGCTACATGGGCTTTGCATATTATGCTATTGCGCACCGCGGCCTTGGAAATGTTAGCACACTACATTTACATTTACCTTGTGCTACGCTTGAAACCCTACTACAAAAAAATGAAACAAGATAAGTTGTTTTTGGGAAGCTTGGATGGGGTCTTATAACCTTGTGCTGGGTCAGGTGCACGATGCGTACTCCACCCGCGTATGCATGCATGGGTGTGTGATTTTATTTATTTATTTATTTAATATTTTTCTAATGTTTTTGTAATTTTTTTGATTTTTCTTATTTTTTTTGTAATTTTTTGACTTTTCTAATTTTTTGTAATTTTTCAAAATTTTCTATTTTTTTAATTTTTTAATTTTCTATGACTCACTTTTTAACTGTAATAAAATTTCATCTCTCGACTCTCGAATTGTGAGTTCGGGAGTCGAAAAAAAGTAGGGGTCCCCATTCCTAGTGAGGAATGGGCGTGTGTTGCGGACACCACAAAAAATAGCCCTAAAAAAGGAAGAAATGATCAAGACATTTCTTCATCAGCAAACATTCCTCTAATGTGTGTCAAACACCAACCAAACTTTGAGCATCTCGATTGTCTTTCAGATGACTTTTCAATCAAAATCTCAGAACTTGAAACCTTCAAATTCAGCATGTGCTTTGTGTATTAATTCCCTTTGATGCCTCAAGATGTAATCTATCAAAGTTTTTTGATAACTCAAAAAAAATTTTCCACTCCTCCTAGCTCATTCATTCAAAATCTCCAGGAAGGCTTTTTATCAATCAATTGCTTAACTAGATGAGAGAATCAGTTCGAGGGCTCTTGGCAGGATGCCACGTTCTTTTAATTTTTGGCTTTTTGAATTATTTCTCCATGTCATTTAGAATGTTACTTTTGATGAAACAATACTTTGAATACAAGATACTTTGTTTTAAGAACATATCTTTTTCCATTTCAAATCTTGAGAATCCTTCAGACTTAACACCGTATTTTCTCTTCTCTCTCTCTCTCTCTCTTTGTATCTTGACTACGCTTAGACTATGTAGTCAAAACATTGGTGTCATTTCTTGGATTTTATTTCTTATGAACATTCCTTGCATTCCTCTTTTAGAACTTTTTTGAAATTCTCACGCCAAACAATGGTTTTAGCAACCTCTCGAGGAGACCCCTCTCCTGTTTGAACTAGTTGAAGTTCAGATCATCCCTTGTCATCTTTGACTTCAATTCAACAACACCTAAAACAATAATTTTTTTTAAATTTGTAAAGTGTTGAGAACTTGTTGGTCTAGGCTTCTGATTTCCAGACTTAAAGTCCCGGATTTTCACAAGAAATGTCCATTGCTTGCTTGGTATAGGACACACAATCATTCAAATATTTTGACAAAGAAATACCTCTTCCTAAAATTAGAACCAAAGAGTGGTTAGTGAAATCTTAAGAGAAAATCTCAAGTACAGCTTACCCCTCAAGATTGACACAACTTTGAAAGCAAACATGCAACATGAAAGCAAACAAACTTGCAGAAATAAACACACTTGCAGGAATGAAACTCTATGCTAAATGCAAAAATAAAAATCTAACTATTTTTTTCTTTGTCTTTTAGGCTTCAAAATAATGCTTCCAAAATTGCCCATTTATAGGTAGGGGAAGAAATTCCCCCTGTAAGGAACTGAGCCTAAAAGTGTTTTCTCCTAGAATTTCTACAATTTGATAAGGGCCTATCCACAAGCATTGAAACTTGGTATGGTTGCTTGAATTTTCTTTCACCTTATCCCAAAGTAGAACAAGGTTAGAAATCCTGAATGATTTGATCGTGGCCCTCTTGTTGAACCATCTTTTCACAATAGCTTGATGTTTAGCCATATGCTCTAATGCAACTATTTGTTTTTCATCCATCTCTAAAAGATTCATTAATCTAATTTGTACTTTATCAGCATCTTCAGCATACCCACTCATGAATTTCAAAATCAAGATTACGAGATTAAGCAGGAACACTAGTTCTTGTCCATAGATAAACAAATATGGAGAAGTCCCCAAGGTATTTTTGACTCTCACTTAATCTATCCATAGGGTGTATTTTAGTTGTGTATGCCAATCCCTAGGACTCTCCTTAACCAATCATCTTATAACTATGATCAAGTTCTTGTTTGTAGACTCTGCTACCCCATTTCCTTGTGGGCAATAATTTGAAGAGAACTTGATAATGAATTTGTTTTGAAATGTCCATTGGGTCAAGAATGCATATGCAAATGCAGATCTATTATCACACACAAGAGCGAATAACACCCCAAATCTAGTTACAATGTGTTCTTCTAAAAAGTCTGTCACCACCTTAGCATTGCAATTTCTGAATGTTTCTACCTCCATCCATCATGTGTAGTATTCCGTAGCTATAAGAATAAATGAGTGTCCAGTTGATGATAGTGGATTGATTGGGTCAATAAAATATAGTCCCCACTTTGGAAAGGGGCGCACCTCATATATTGGTTGTAATGGCATTGCTGGGTGCCTCCCTTTATTAGCACTAGTTTGACATATATGGCAAGAATGCACATGTTCAAAAGTATCCTTGAATATTAAGGGCCAAAAATAACCCGATCTTAAAATTATGTGAGCCGTTGCTTCTACTGAGCCATGTCCTATGCCATACTTGTCATGGAAATGTTCTAAGATTTCCTTGGCTTCTTTGCATCCTAAACATTTCAGCTAGATCCCTTCATAGTTCCTTTTATACAACTTGTTATCAAGTAACATGTAAGACTCAGATTTCATTTTAAGTCCTCTGCGTTATGAGCTATTCATCCATTTGGGGCATTGATTCTAGAGGAGTTAATAAACAATGTCTTGATACCAAATGTCTGTTACCACTCCTTGATTAATGTCAATTTGTGACACGACCATCTTCTTCTCATTATCCTCGTTCATTTTATCATCAAACTTGAATTCCTTTTTGTTTCCATCATGGTTATCTGCTATCATCTTTGACAACCGTTGACCTCTGACTAATCTCATAGATTGAATTTTGAGATCAAATTCTTGAATTATGGTCATCCACTTTCCTCTTCTTTCACAAAGTTTATTCTGCATCAAAATAATCTTTACTATTGGATCAAGTACAATTGCATACACCTTACTTAGTATGTAGTGACAGAACTTCTTTACTACCTTGATCAGCATAAAGGATTTTTTATCAAGGTTTGAGTAATTCAACTCTGCATTCTTCAAAGGACAACTCATAAAAGCAATTGGTCTTTCATCTTCCTTCTCCCTTTTCTGTGTCAGGATGCCTGCATAAGAATGTTTAGAAGCAAAGGAATAGATCTTAAAAGGCAACTCATAATCTAGACTCACCAAAATTGGGGCCGTAGAAATAGTAACCTTTATGTCTTCAAATGATTTCTTTATCTCAAGAACCCATTCTA
This sequence comes from Cupressus sempervirens, assembly GCA_028749045.1. Classification (NCBI taxonomy): domain Eukaryota; kingdom Viridiplantae; phylum Streptophyta; class Pinopsida; order Cupressales; family Cupressaceae; genus Cupressus; species Cupressus sempervirens. The sequence goes on along the minus strand of CM053783.1, from coordinate 642,327,920 downwards.
TCTTAGCCACCTTTTTGAGTAAATCATTAAGGGGACAGACTATCTCTATAAATCCACTTATGAATTTTCGCACAAAATTTATCTTCCCAAAGAAAGACTTCAATTCCTTTTGACTATGTGGAGGTGCTAACTTTAGAATAGATTCAACTCTATCCAAATCAATGGAGATTCTAACTTTAGAAATAACATGTCCTAGGAGCTCTCCTTTAGTAATGCCAAATGAACATTTCTTGGGATTGAGAGATATGCCATATTTACAACATCTATTGAATACCTATCTTAGATCAGTAATATGGGTACTTCAATCTTTTGAAAAGATAGTCAAGTCATCCATGTAGATGAGTATACATGTATTAATCAATCCTTTGAAGGCTTCATCCATTTCTCATTGAAACATAGCTCCTGCATTACTTAGTCCAAAGGGCATTCTTCTGTAGGTAAAAGTTCCCCACTTCATTGTGAAAGCCATCTTTCGCCTATCTTCTTCATTGACCATCACCAAAAATATCTTGAGTAACCATCCAAGAAGGACATCATCTTCAAACCATTAATAATCTGCAAAACCTCATCTAGTGAGGGTAAAGGATAGCTGTCTTTCGAAGATGCTAGATTCAAGTTACAAAAGTCAACACAGAGATGAATCTTGCTAGTTTTCTTCCATATAGGAACCAAATTTGCCATGTTAGGATAAACCACAGATAGAAATAAAAACTACATGCAAATATAACCAATAACCAAAAATAATAGAACACACAGAAATGAACACAAGGCACCAAGATTTAACGTGGTTCACCCGATCCCTAGGCTATGTCCACCAAACAACAAGTTTGATCTTATTACAATCTAGTGATTACAACCTGATTACAATCCGTAATCCCTTACAACTCAATACCGCCACAAGAACCAATTTCATATCACAACATTCTGAAAAATACCCAACCCTAAGACCTTTTTATACAAGTATTAAACCGCTTTAGGGTTATAACATGTCAGCCATATGTCGGCCATAATATGTCAGCTACCATGTCGGCTACTGCCAATTATTTTTTTTTGGGGCGATGCCCCAAACCCCACTATTTATGAGGTATGTACAGTACTTTCCTGATCAGTCACCACAGTCTAACAATCTCCCACTTGGGGACTGATCAGGCTCCACACTAAACAACAATCTCCCACTTGGAGACTGATCCTATAGCAATACAACTACCACATGGGGCTCCCACTGGATCAAACCACCCTAGACTCTGCTGTTCTTTTATTCATGTTCAGTCTAAAAGACCAACCGAAGCTGAAGAGGAGTTCAACTTCTCCCTTGTTACAACCTTTGTCAAAATATATGCTGGATTGTCATTGGTATGTATCTTCTCTAGCTTTAACTGTCCATCCTCCAAAACTGATCGAATGAAATGGTACCGCAACTGTATGTGTTTGGTCTTAGAATGCAGAGCTGAATTCTTAGCAAGATGACTGGCACTCTGACTATCTATGAACAAATAATTATCCTTCTGAGGATGTTCCAATTCTTCCATGAAGAACTAAAGCCATATCATCTCCTTGGCTGCCTCTGTAGCAGCAACATACTCTGCCTCTGTAGTGGAGAGAGCATTAATCTTCTGTAACCTAGAAACCCAGCTCACGACTGCCCCACCAACAGTAAAGACATAACCTGTAGTACTCCGCCTGGTATCAATATCCCCAGCCAAATCTGAGTCAACATAGCCCTGTAAATCAGTAGTAGAGCCCCCAAAGTGTAAACACTTATTGGATGTTCCTCTCAAATATCTGAGAATCCACTTGATAGCATTCCAATGCTCAAATCCTGGATGACTCATATACCTGCTAACGACTCCCACTGCATGTGCAATATCTGGCCTAGTGCATACCATAGCATACATCAAACTTCCTACAACTGAAGCATAGGGTACCTTGGACATCTTATCCTCCTCTTCTTGTGTCTTGGGACACATCTCCTTAGTCAATTTCAAATGACTGGGTAAAGGTGTGCTGACAGCTTTAGCATTCTCCATAGAGAAACGTTGCAACACCTTCTCAACATAATTAGCTTGAGATAGCGTCAATGTTCTGTTCTTCCTATCTCTGCAAATATTCATACCAAGGATTTGTTTTGCTGCCCCCAAATCCTTCATAGCAAATGCATGTGCTAATTGGCGTTTCAGCCCCTTAATATGATCCATGTTAGACCCAGCTACAAGCATATCATCAACATATAAACATAAAATAATGTAGCTATCATCATCCAACCTCTTAAAATAAACACAGTAATCTGAATGACACCTATTATATCCATGCTCATGCATAAAACTGTCAAATTTTAGATACCATTGCCGAGGTGCTTGCTTCAAGCCATATAAACTTTTCTTCAATTTGCACACTAAGTTCTCCTTACCTTTGACCTCAAAACCCTGTGGCTGAGCCATATATATTTCTTCATCCAAATCACCATGAAGAAAGACTATTTTAACATCCATCTACTCTAAATGCAAATCTTCAGTAGCCACAAGACTTAAAACAGTATGAATAGAAGTCATTTTAACAACAGGAGAAAATATCTCATCAAAATCAATTCCCTTTTTCTGTGCAAATCCTTTTACAACTAACCTGGCTTTAAATCTTTTCTTACCTCCTTCCTCTTCTTTCAACTTGTAAACCCATTTATTCTGTAAAGCCTTTTTACCTGCAGGCAACTTGCACAAATCCCATGTCTTATTTTTCAGCAAAGAGTCCATTTCATCTTTCATTGCAGACTCCCACTGAATCTTAGTATCCACCTGCACAGCTTCATCATAACTTTCAGGTTCACCAGCATCAGTAAGTAAAATAGAATACAAAGAGGGAGAAAACCTTTGTGGAGGTCTAATTTGCCTTGTTGACCGTCTAACATTCACTAGTGTGTGTGGTATTTGTTGTTGCACATCATGAGGAATGGCTAGAACATCAGCTTTTGGAGTATCATCCAGCACTACATAATCATCTTCTTTCTTCTCATGTTGCTGCAACAGATCTTTGTACAACACTTTTTCATTGAATATGACATCCTGGCTTCTTATAATTTTATGATTTTCAAAATTCCAAAGCCTATAGCCAAATTCATTAATGCCATATCCAACAAAGACACATTTCTTTGATTTAGCTTCTAGCTTGGTTCTATTTTCAGAGTCTATATGAGCAAAAGCTTCACAACCAAAGGTCTTGAGAAAAGAATAACTCACCTTCTTACCAGTCCATGCTTCCTCTGGAATACCACATCCCAAAGGAGTAGAGGGTCCTCTATTAATCAAATATACTGCAGTATTGATAGCCTCTGCCCACATGTGTAAGGGCAACCCAGCATGCAACCTCATGCTCCTTGCGCGCTCCATTATAGTCCTGTTCATGCGTTCAGCCACTCCATTTTCCTGTGGAGTCCTTGGAATAGTTTTTTGTCTATGAATACCATTATTGGAGCAATAATCTTCAAATTCATGACTACAATACTCACCACCATTATCAGATCTGAGACATTTTAATTTCTTACCAGTCTCATTTTCAACCAAGCATTTCCATTTCTTAAAAGTTTGAAATACATCAGATTTATGTCTAAGGAAATAAACCCATACTTTTCTAGTTGCATCATTAATAAATGTAACATAATAATGAGAGCCACCAAGGGAAGATACTTGAGCCGGTCCCCATACATCTGTATGCACAAGCTCTAATTTCTCCTTTTTGTTTTCCTTCCCTATCTTTACAAAACTCACTCTCTTTTGTTTTCCATACACACAACTTTCAAAAAAATCCATATTCACACATTTCAGACCTGGTAAAACTTTCTTTGAATGAAGTACTTTCATACCTTTCTCACTCATGTGCCCAAGTCTATTGTGCCATAGCGCTGTATCAGAATCTACAGCAGCTATTTGTTCTCCCTGCTCAACTGCAGTAATTGTTCCTGAACATTCATTTTTCTCTGAAACAATCAAAGTAGAAGGAACAATATGACCTGTACAAAGATATAAGGTGCCTACTTTCACACCTTTTTCTACTACAAGGGAACCTTTTGAAACCTTCCAATTTTTATCATTAAAAGTAACTACACAACCCTCATCACCGAGTTTTCCTGCTGAAATTAAATTTCTACTTAGTTTTGGAACATGTCTTACCTCATGTAGTAGCCAATGATTCCCATTCTACAACTTAATCTTAATTTTTCCCTTTCCAACAATCTGACAGGGTTCATTATCCCCCAAATAAACAAGCCCAAAATCCCCTTGGACATAATCAATGAAATAACCTCTATGAGGTGTAGCATGAAATGAAGCACCAGAATCTAAAACCCATGAATCATCAACACTCTCTAAAGACAAAAGCAAAGCATCCTCTTCGGATTTGTTACTTACCATATTTGCCTCCTTGTCTCCATCTGATTTATCTCCTTCATTTTTCTTTCGATTCCAGCAATCTTTCTTTTTGTGCCTTGGTTTCCCATAGTACCAGCAATCATTTGGTCCCCTCGATTGAGACCTCCTCCCCTTTGACTTTCCTCTTGATTTCCCACGATTTCCAAAGTTACTTCCTCTTTCAGTCATTCTGCCCCTGCTTTGTGCATTTAAAGCACTTCTTGATGTAGATCCACCTGAGGATTTTCTATGAGTTTCCTCACTTAAAATAACACCGATCACATCATCATATTTTAGGGTACTAGATCCAGGAACAAAATTACTCACCACCATTACCAAGCCATTCTAGCTTTCAGGCAAAGAACACAAAATCAAGAGAGCCCTAATTTCTTCATCAAAATTGATACCCACAGAAGATAATTGACTAGTAATAGTATTAAACTCATTTAAATGATCTGCAACAGATCCACCTTCTGCCATTTTCATATTAAATAAACGCTTCATGAGAAATACCTTATTTGAAGCGGAGGGCTTTTCATACAGTGTCGCTAGGGTTTTCATCAAATCTTCTGTCATCTTTGCTTTTGTAATATTAAATGCCACCGATGGTGCCAAGCATAACCGAATGCTTCCGAGTGCCTTTCTGTCCAAAAGATCCCATTCAGCCTCTAACATAGTTCCCTGATTCTTGGCTTTTCCTTCCAACGGCTTCCATAAATCCTTCTAATATAAATAGTCTTCCATTTGCATCTTCCATAACTGAAAGTTCTATCCATTAAACCTATCAACCCTCAGCTTACCCTCATCTGCCATCGCTCCCACTCAACCGTGAGATTCCCACTTAACCGTGAGACTTTCCTGCAGAGGATAACTGAAAAACAACCTCGCTCTGATACCACTTGTTAGGATAAACCACAGACATAAATAAAAACTACATGCAAATATAACCAATAACAGAAAATATTAGAACACACAGAAATGAACACAAGGCACCAAGATTTAACGTGGTTCACCCGATCCCTGGGCTACGTCCACCAAACAACAAGTCCGATCTTATTACAATCCAGTGATTACAACCTGATTACAATCCGTAATCCCTTACAGCTCAATACCGCTGCAAGAACCAATTTTGTATCACAACATTCTGAAAAATACCCAACCCTAAGCCCTTTTTATACAAGTATTAAACCGTTTTAGGGTTATAACATGTTGGCCATATGTCGGCTACCATGTCGGCTACTGCCAATTTTTTTTTTTTCGGAACCCCACTATTTATGAAGTATGTACAGTACTTTCCTGATCAGTCACCACAGTCTAACATGCCACCCATGTGGAATGGTGGATAGGAAATATAATCTTAGAATCGAGTAGCTCCTTCACTTCTTTCATGATTAGTGGTTCAATGATAGGATTTACCAGTCTTTTTCTTTGTCGAAACAATTTGGCATCTGGTTTCAATGGGATGTCATGCGTGATAATCTTAGGATCATAAGTCTTTAACTCTTCATAGCTCCAAGAAATTAAATATTTATACTTAGTGAGCAATTTGAGCATGTATTCTCTTTCTTGTTGATTGCACACTTTTGCTATTTGCACCATTTTTGGTTCTTCATCAGTACCCAAATTGTACAAGTCACATTCTTCAATTCCTTTCTCTTGAGTTTCTCTTTTATTAGGAGCTGATTCATCATGATCAAAGATATGTTCAAGTTCAACCATTCCTTTTGGAATAGTGTTGGTTTTCAGATTAAGAATTCCATCTTCAGGTTTGTCATCCGACGTATCATCAATCTCTTGTCCCTCAAAATGGTGACTGCACATGATAAAATCAAGTATATGTTGATCATCCTGGAAGACCTGAAAGTTTTTGATATTATCAGGAATGCAAGAAACAACAACCAATTCTACTAAGAATCTTTTTAACTTGTTTCTTTCAACTGGTTGCAAAGCACTTGCTAAAATGGCAAGAGCATTTGCTACCACATTCTTTCTCCTTGGAATGGATTTGATGTTTAAAGCTTCAAATTCATCCAATATATCCCATACCATTTTTCTATAAGCTAGTAACCTTTTTTCATTGCAAGAGTATATGGATTTTACTTTTTGTATGACCAATTGAGAATTCTCTTCAATTATGAGAGCTGTGACTCCCTTTTCAAGTGCGTAGAGAAGTCCTCGAATTAATGCTTCATATTTTGCAACATTATTAGTACATCTAAATTGTAATCAATAAGTGGCATAGAAAGACCTACCTTTTGAGTTGACCAATTCAATACCTACACTGGCTCCAATCTTGCATCTAGAACCATTGAATTAGAGTGTCCAAACTGCATTTTCCTTGGGTTTTCTGACTTTGTGCTTATTGGTACTTAACTTTTGTTTCCCTTGAGCCTTATATGACTATATCTTGGGAACCCATTGTAACTTTCCTTGTGTAGGACTTGATGATTCCCCTTTGTAATCTATAGATAGAGGAAGTGTATGTTTCTCTTGTTAATCTTGAATTTCCCCTATCCATGCTTTGATTTCTTCAACTTTAGGTTTAGGATGAATGACTACTACAGTCCATCCTTTACCTTTCACATATCATCTTCTTCTTTGAACTTTAATCATTCCTAGAGGAGGAGAAGAAAAACCTCCACCATCTAAAGAGGTATCACTATAGGACACATTTAAATCTTCACTTTCCTCTTCAATCTTTTCAACAAGGTTGGATGAGTTCACCAAATTTTGGCTTACTGTGAGTTGATCCGTTGAGATCTTTTAATCCTTGTTTTCCATTATACATGTCAATACTTTTGCTACTGCTTCTTAACATGCTGAGCATTCAAATCTTGAGTGACTAAATTTATGCAACTAAAAAAATCTTGGAAGAAGAAGGATTCTGGGATCAACTTCCTCTCCTAAACATTCTAGATTAGTCACCATACTATCTATGAACTGTGTCACTATTTCACTTTTGGGTATTGGCACCTTAAGCTCTTTATTTTGATCTTGAGATGCATTGGTTGGAACCATATCCAATATCATCACTTTGTATGAATCCAACTCTGATTGTAAGAATGCTATCACATTTGGGGAATTGTATTCTATGATCATGGTTTTTAGCTTGCGCTCAACGTCAATCTTGATTTGGTTGTTTAATCCTTTCCATGGTAACCATAGTTGAGTGAAGTGTATAGAAAACCATCCTCTTAGACATTTTGTCCATTCTCTACTAAGAAGCAATCTGTATGTTTTTGGGATATCCATCACATGTATATTAATAACATACTAAATTTGAGGGTCAACTATTAACTGTATCCACACATCTTTCAATACACCAATAACTTTTACCTCTATTTTATCCAACTGTATCACCACTTGGTTAGAGGGTTGAGGACTAACTCCTAGTCTTTTAGCTATTGATAATGGCATTACATTACATGAAGCTCTTGAATCAATAAGGCAATTTTGAAGATTCTTCCCATATATCCTAATGCTAAGCAAAAATGGGGGTACCTCAACTTTGTCTTTGAATATAGTAGGCATCACTTCTGTAGCATTCACTTGTTGAGATACTATCTTTTGAGGGATAGTATTTGTATTATGGGAAAACTTTGTATGATCTAGTGTCTTCATAAGAGCTTCTTGTTGTTGTGGACAATTTTGTAACATGTCAAACATAGACATATTGGCCTTAGTCTTTTTCAAGTCCTCTACTGCATTGTACTTTTCAATGGACCAAGTGGGATTCTTTAGTATTGTTGGCACATTCACTTTATTCTAATTTTGTTGTCCTCCATATACTAGTCTTATTGGTGGAAGATTGTTACTTGCTCTTGGATCAAGTGGAGTTGGTTGTAAAGCTAGAGGAATTCCATCCATCAAGGGATCCTTTCTATTTATGAGATTGTATGTATTTTGATTGTCATTCTGAAAAGAAAACATCTCATCATGTTGAAGGTCTGGTTCTTGGCTAAATGGGAATGAGAATTCCTCACTTACTTGTTGTTCCACTTGCACATTCTGTACAAAATCATAGGATTCCAATAGCATAGCATTGGATTGTATATGAGGAGGATTGTCATTTACTTGTGGGTTTTGATTCACCTCTTGGTTGCCATTGTAGTACAAACCATCATTGTTAGGAACATTTTGGCTATCATCATACTGATTGATATTAGCATACTGAACGTTGCTGTTGTTGTTATCAGTAGGAATGCTTCCATTATTGGGATGAGTGTTCCATTGTCGATTCTGCCTTTGGAAGCCATTATTGTGATCAGGAGGATTGTAGTTATTTCCTCCGCTATTGTTTCCTGCATTGTTGTTATTATTGTTCCCATTGAAATTCCTGTTGTAATTTTGACTAAAATTATTGATGTAGGGGCCAATGTTATTTCTTTGGAAGTTGTTATTCTATCCTTGTGACAATCTAAGACGTGTCAGCTCATTGTTCATTTGTGACATAGTCTTCTTTATTTGACCAACTTTTAAAATAAGGTTATTGTCTATTTCCATAGGAACTATTGCTTTCTGTTCAAAGAAAGCTATTTTTGGAGGCTAATACCCTGGATATGTAATCACATGATTTTGTAGAGTGGGTGCCTATTGTAATGGAACTGGATTCATAGGTATGAACTAGCTAAGCATGGTGGGTGCTCCCATGGGCTATGTTGTCATTGTAGTGACTACTTGTGTTGGAAGCATCATCCCTCCTCCATCAGGATTAGCTTGCTTTGTGAAAGTGATCGCTTCTGTGAAGACTTTGTTAATGTGTCAATATCGCTTGGAGGAAGTCTTCTTTGAAAGATCACTGTGAGGGTATCCATAGCATTCAGATAAATCTAAATGGTGGCTCCAATTGGTATAGAGTGTGGTGTTTCCAGCTTGCAGTATGCCATATGAAAGTGATGGTTAAAGCATGAGACTGTCTCAGATGGATCCCTTTTAATTCATATAAATTGTTGATGTATTATATCTGGGTTGATGAAAGTTTTTAACTGCTCCAAGAATAAAATTTTGAAAATATCCCAATCTGCAATAAATCCTGGTGGCAAGTTAATGTACCAATTGAAGGTAATTTCCCCCAAAGAATAGGGAAATAAGTGAAGAACCACATCCTCATTAGCAATATGCTTTCAGTTGCAAATTTCCTTGAAAAATTTGACATGATCTTCAACAATTCATGTTTCTCCATAAATGAACCTTGGGAAAAACTTCTAAGGATTCTTGGGGAGGTCATGAAGTGCACCTCTCAAGTTAATGGGTGAGTTCTACTATGTTTGTGAAAAAGGCTATTGGAGGATTTGGTCGACCTAGAGGTGGCTGGGATGGTGGTGGGACTATTGGAGTATGTGGAGGTCCACCTAGTGGTTGAATGGGTGATAGAGTAGAAGAAGATGACAAAATGTTGAATGGTAGTGGTTGAACATGAGCTATTCCTCTATCACCACGTGGCTTACAAAAGTGAGTAAGCTCGAGAAACTCTTGTGCACTGGGTGAAGATCTTAATGCTCACTGAAATGAGGATTTTGGATCAATATCCTTTAGCTTGCATCAATTCTAGAAAAAGCACACCTCTACAAAAGTACACTTTCTCACCTCTCTGAATTTTGCACACTACAGAGTTTTGCGGACCTGCGTAGCTATGGATTTGTGCACCTACATACCTGTAGACCTGTGGAGCTATGGACCTGTATACCTATGGAGCTATGCACATAAATTTTTGAGAAATTCAAAAAAATTTCATAACTTGTGCAAATTGCAGATTATTGCAAGAGTGTAAAATTCCAAAACTTTAACCAATTTTCTTCGTTTCTAGGAGTGTAAAATGGCCTTCCTTCTAGTGCCACTTCTATTGGGTGGTCATTATGAAGAGATCAATGATAGGAATTCATTGTGCAATTCCTCTCTTGAAAAGATAATCTTTTGGGATCAACTCAAAGGTTTAGCATTTGTCTTGTGACGTACCAAAATCCACTCAGTTGAAGATAAATGTGAGTGTTCATGAGGAGGCCTTTGCTAGTTCTGATTATGATCTTAGAATGAAATAAATTTGTTTGTTGTCTCAAAATAACACACAAAAGAACAATATTTTTGTAATTTCTAATTTTTCAATGAATACAATTTTAACAATGCAACAAAAATGAGTTCCTATTCTAACAAGGGGGTTAGCAAATCAAATAACAAAACTGAAAGAAAATAACATGAAATTAAAATCCTAAATGGACATAAGCCATAGAAAACAACATGCTGTGAGTTAAAACTTCTAAAAAATTAGTAGGAAACCAATGAAAATAGGAGCAACACTTCTTAGAATCCACTGATGCAATCGTTGATGGGAAATTTTAGTAACCAAATGATATTTCACTCTTCATCAAATCCCAAGGCCACGAAAAGTGCGCTCATGCGAGACGAAAAGCTATGTAGACATAATTTGGTGATCTCTTCTCAAGCTCGTTATGTCAGTAGAATTCATAAATCTATAACAAACACCAAAAATAAAAGATTGCACAACTAGAAATAATGCAATAAACCTTTGGCTCAATCACAATCTTATGAATAAAATCCACAAAACAATGACACATTCAGGCAAGAATGACTACACTCCAAATGGGATCACCAAAAGCATAATTTTATTACATAATAACAACGACCTCTGTAACATTTTATAATGGGGTATTTATAAGAATTTGTCTCCTCAATTTGTGTTGAGAGTGAGAGATATTCTTCATGCAATAAAATGCTTTTAACTAATAAAACAAACTAAATATATATAGACTAACAATTAATCTCATTCTTAGAGGGACTCCATCTATATTTTATTCATTAATTGGATACACAAGACCTTTACATGTCAAAAATAAAGAAAACATGAGAAAGAAAGTAGGAGGATGCCTTCAATCAAAGTGGAAGTACATGGAGGCATCAAAAATGGAAGCTGGTCCTTCACTAGGCGTATGTCAAAGTTAAACTGCCGTCAGAATGCATTCCTGATGCATGGAAGGTTCTATTTTTGGAACTGGTAGTTAATTGTTAGTTCACCTCTGAATTGCAGAGCTGTGGACCTACGTACTTGCAGACTTGTGGAGCTATGGAGCTGCATAGCTGCAGACCTCGACTAGGTCAAAATCTCAAAATTTTACTAAGTGTCAAAATTGAAATTTTGGCATTTGGGTTTTGTTTTCCTTCATCCCAAAGCTATGTTTGGATGTTTGAACTTGAATTTCTCTATCATCTTAGTAATCTTAGCCACATTTGGAAGATCTAAATCCTCATATTTATCTTTTACCTTCTGTCTATAGTTGTCCACCTCAATTTGAGTCTCTGCAAAATCTCTGAGTTTGGTGTGCAACTCTAATAGTGCTTCTTTATCCTAAAGGCTTGTTTGATATCTTCATCATTGAATGATTCCTCTAAAGTCTTCTTAAAATTCTCTACTATAACCTCAATAGGAAATAACTTCTCGTGTTCATAATCTTCAAAAAAATCCAAGCATGCATTACTATAATGTCTCTCTGCTTCCAAAATTCACTCTCGGGCTTGGTCCTTGAGCCAATGGATCTCATCATGTAATGTTTCCATTACTTTATTACCATCCACTATCTTCTCTATCTAATCATTGATCATATTGAGCTCTTCTCTAGTATGTACATCGATGAAAGTGTGGTACCTTTGCCCTTTTATTTGAAATTTTATAATTTTAAAAAAAAAACATTTTATAATTTTTTTTTTGAAATTTTTTAGTTAAATAAATAAAAATGCATATCAAGAAAAAGGTGCATTGTGTGCACTAAGGTGCAATGTGAGCGTGGGTATGCTTAGTGCCGCTATGGCTTGGATGCCGTGTGAGCCTTATTTGGTATGCTGCTGCTTGCATAGCGACCTTGACAATGTTAACACTGTGCCCTAAATGGGATGCCATGCGTGCTGATTTGTTTAGTGCCACTGTAGCAGATGCTGCACGGGCTTTGTGTTGGCACCGTTGTGGAGAATGTCACATGGGTTTAGTGTTGGCACTACTATGACGAATATTGTGTAGACTTTGTGTTGGCACTGCTTTTAGCACTTTATTTTGGCACCGTTGCGGCGGATGCCACACGCACTTGTTATTGCACTATTGTGGCAGATGCCATGCATACTTGTTATTTTAGCACCACAGGATAAATGTGATGGTGGTGCACAGTTGCGCTTCATGCTGCTGTGGTGGATGCCGTACAGGCTTTGCATATTATGCCGCCACATGCCACGACCTTGGCAATGTTAGCGCACTATATTTACATTTACCTTGTGCCACTCTTGAAACCCTGCTATGAAAAAATGAAAGAAGATAAGTTATTTTTAGGAAGCTTGGATGGGGTCTTATAACCCCGCACTGGGTTGAGTGTGTGATACGCCACACCGGTGTGCACTTTGCCCGCGTGCACATGCATGGGTGCATGATTTAATTTTATTTAAAAAAAAAAAAATTTCTAATGTTTTTGATTTTTCTAATGATTTTGTAATGTTTTGACTTTTCTAATTTTTTTGTAATTTTTCAAATTTTTGTATGTTTTTTGTTTTTTAATTTTTGACGACTCACTCTTTAACTCTAATAAAATTTCTTTTCTTGACTCTCGAACTGTGAGTCTAGGAGTCAAAAAAAACCAGGGGGTCCCCATGCCTAGTGAGGAATGGGGTGTATGTTGTGGACACCACAACAGATATGACAATAAACTTCTCCCTCTTTGATAACACATGCTAAAGACAAAAACTTTGATAGTATCAATGTACTTTAAGTACTAATTTATTTGCAATATGCCCTTGTCGATACTACATCAATTGATTGATCTTCAACTTTCTCTAGTTGATGCATCACTAAACTTTATTTAGTGAGCTTAAGATAGGGGAATGACCCCTATCTTACCTCTTAGATACACAAATGCATCCTTAGGTAATGGCTTGGTGAATATGTCTGCAATCTATTCTTTTGTATTTACATATTCCAATCTAACTTCTTTATCCCACACCAATTCTCTTAAGAAGTGATATTTTATAGCAATGTGCTTTGTTTTGGTATGCATCACTGGATTCTTTGATATATTGATTGCACTAGTGTTATCACAATATATGACTATTGGATCCTTGATCTCTATTTTTATCCTTTCAACAATTGTTTGAACTAAACAATGTTAGAATAATTAACTACTGCTACTACATATTCTACCTCTATTGTGGATTCAGAGATACAATTTTGTTTCTTACTTGTCCAAGACACTAGTCTTTTACCAAGAAAGAATGCTCTGCCACTAGTGCTTTTTCTATCATCAAGACTTCCTTCCCAATCAGCATTAGTAAACACCTTCATGTCTAGATTGCCTCCAAGTTTGTACCATAAGCCATAGTCTTGAGTATCTTTTAGATAACTCATGGTTCTCTTGATTTCCATCATGTGATTTTCTCTAGGATTTTTTGAGAATCTTGCCACCATACCAACTACTAATGCAATATCAAGCCTTATATGCACTACATATTGCAATTTTTCAATCATTGATCTATATGTGGTCTGATCTACTTCTTGGGAATCATCATTCTTGGAAAGCTTATGTCCATTAGATGTAGGGGTTCCAACTTGTCTTGAATCTTCCATTCTAAATTTCTTTAGTATCTCCTTGATGTATTTGGATTGTGATGTAGATACCATCTTTCTTCTACTAAATCTATAATCTAACAAAGAATTTTATCTCTTCAAACATAGACATCTCGAATTCCTTGCTCATTTCTTCTAAAAACCACTTGTACAAGTCATATTTTCCTATGAATAAAGTATCATCAATGAATATCTCTGCCAACACAATATTTTTGTCTGGTCGTTCTTTGATATACATGCTATTGTTATCATTTTTTCTTTGAAAGCCAATCTGTATCAAATAGTAATGTAGTTTTTCATATCAAGATCTGGGAGCTTGCTTGGGATCATATAATGCTTTGTGTAATTTGCAGACCATGTCTCTTTTGTTAGCATCTAGAAAACCTTCTAGTTGTTCCATGTAGACTTCCTCATCAAGAATTCCATTCAAGAATGTAGCTTTAACATCCATTTGATACACTTTAAATCCTCTATGAGCTACATATGAAAGTAAAGTTCTAACACCTTCTAATCTTGCAATAGGGGAAAATTTTTCACCATAATCAATACATTCTTCTTGAAAATAACCCTTACATACCAATCTTTCTTTGTTTCTAGATACTTGTCCATCTTCATTCAACTTGTTTTTAAATACTCACTTTGTGCCAATTACATTTTTATCCTTGGGTCTAGGAATAAAGAGTCCAAGTTTTATTCTTCTCTATCTATTCTATCTCTTCATTCATAGATTCAACCCAACTTTCATTATCTAATTTATCTTTAATATTACTTGGTTCAAATTTAGCAAGTAAACATGTACCTTTCAATTTCCTTCTTGTCATAGTTCCATCAGATTTTTCTCCAATGATCTAATTAGGTGCATGATGCCTTTTGAAATATTTTGCTAACATAGGTTATTTGGATTTGGTATGAGTTTCACTATTTTCATTATGAACTATCTATGACTCGAGTCCTACTATCTATGACTCGGGTCCTTTAGACTTAGTTTGAACTAGCTTGGTAACTTCTGATTGTGACTCAGGTCCATCAAACTGTGACTTAGGTTGCACTATCTGCAACTCGGTAACTATTGGAGATTTTGGGGACTCGAGAGGTGAAGTCTCCTTTCTTTCAGATAGATTTGGTAGGGTATCAAGTTCATAGTAAATAAATCTTTTGTAATCCTCTAGCTCTTTGTTTCTTTTTTCTTCACTCTTTTCTACAAACTCATCAATTCTCACATGTGCATTTTCTATGATTTTATGAGTAGACAAATTCAAATATTTGTATGCTTTACTTCTATGCCTTCATCACCTTTCACATCAAAATTTCTTTTTCTAGACTCTTTTAGGATATAAAATTTTCTTCCAAATACTTTCAAATAACTCACATTAGGTTTGTAGCCATACCATAGTTTATAGGGAATTTGGTTTGAGTCTTTCTTCAACTAAAATCTATTCAAAGTATGACTTGCAGTGCTGATATCTTCCTTCCACTATCTGATTGCAACATTCTTTTCTATCATCAATGTTCTTTCACAATCCATGATGGATTTGTTTCTTCTTTTAGCTATACCATTCCATTAAGGTGTAAAAGGGGTTTATACTTGTCTTTTAATTCCTCTTTCAATGTAGAAACTATTGAATTCATTGGAGATGAATTCACCACCTCTGTCTAATCTTGAACATTTTTATCTATTTCTAATTTCTTTTTCTACTCTTGCCAGATACCATTTGAATTTTTCAAAATCTTTTGATTTTTCTTTTAGATACATTATAGTCATCATTCTAGAACAATCATCAACAAAAAGAATGAAAACATTTTCTCCATAATAATTCTCTATTCCAATAGGTCCATGTAAGTTAGTATGTACAATTTATAAGACTTCTTCTAACTGATAGTTTTTCTTTTGAAACTAGTCTTTTCCATCTTACCAATTTGGCAATTCTTGCATAAACCCATATCAGGTTTCTTGAAACTAGGAATACCTCTTACTCTTCTATGTTTTCTTATCTTAACCAAATTATCAAAGTTTACATGACATAGTCTTTTGTGCCATAACCAACTTTCTTCTACTTGAGCAATAAAACATGAACATTCATTGAGATCAAGATAAAATAGATTACTTTTTGTTTACTTGCTAGATCCAACCATATTTCCTTTTTCATCCAACAATTTTTCCTTGCCATTCATGAATTCTACCTTGAATCCAATGTTTTTCAACTATGTGACAATCAGTAGATTATGCTTTAGTCCTTCAACCAATAGGCATTATCACATATAAATTCATTGGTTAATGAGATACGACCTTTTCCTTTTATGCAACAAGGTTCATTATTTCCAAATCTTACACTACCTCCATCATAATGTTCAAACTTTGTTTTATCTTCAGTCATATGGCATGAACATCCAATGTCAATAATCCATGTATCATTTATGCTAACATGAGAGATAAGTGCTATCTTATCTCTTCATCATTAGATTCAATTTTTACATCAATATACAACATTTTATCTTATCTCTCTCTTTTATAAGACATCTCGATCTTTAGCTTAGGTCCTTGAAACTTTCTCTGCAAGAACCAAAGAAGATATGATACCAATTGTTGGAAATATAAGAGGAGTAACTGAGAGGGGAGGGGTGAATCAGTTACTATAAAAAATAAATCCTAGATCCCTTAGATGTCAGTACAAAATAAACTCTAAAAGCTAAATTGTTGATGCTCAATATACACACATTTAATGTTGTAACTCAATAAATACTGAATATGATCAATAACGAATTAGATTTTCATATCTTAAGATGTTATTAGTGATTATCATTATGTTAACTTAATTGCAAGCATAAACTAAAATAGCATGAACACTTTTGATAGCAAGATTTAACATGGAAACCCAATTTGGGAAAACCACCAATTGCAATTAGTTATTGATTTTTACTCTTTTGAAGTGAGCCCTATTAGGAGCCAACCTTGTCAAAGGTTACAAAACACACTATTAGGTGTGACCCTATCAGAGGATTTAATCACCCTATTAGGAGTGGCCTTGTTATGCCACCTTGTTAGAGGATTTACAAATAGCTATTAAGCCAACTCTGTTAAGAGATTTAGATCACTACTACAATGGTTAGAGAGTAACAATGAAATGACCTGATTTAGATGCAACTGACTTGCTAGTTACAAATCTCTATTTTGTCTTGTACATGATCCTTCCTAATTAAATGTATTCTTTTAGCTCCTATAACACATCCATCTTATCTCTAGATTTGCTTCCTTAGAGAAATTCTCAAATCTTCAATATTGTTTTATTGGATACACATTACCTCACAACTTGACCTTATAATTTTTCTATTTTCAAGTTAGCTAGAATACAACATAGAAGAATTCATCATCTCAGTTGGCTAGAATCAATAGATAAATTAATTAATCTTAATATGTGAAAATAGGAAAATATTTCATTTGCCAACCCAGCTTGGTAGACACCAACTCAGAAACAATTTCCCTTTGTTAACTAATAGAAGTTTGGTTAACACTGCAAACTCACAAAGATCCATTGTAATTGAGTGATCTCCAAAAAAACTAGTTCCATCCAACATTTCCTTCATTAACCGAGTGAGCTTGGTTAACACTCATCTTCTGTAGACTTTCCTTCGATGCACAAGTGGACCAGGTAGACACTTCTTATGAACTAGGCAAACACAAGAATGTTTAGTAGACACTAGAAAACTATCTTCATTATTCAAGTGAGCTAGGAATACACTGACTGATAATGATATGAAATTTGTGTAACGTCAAAGACAATACACAATTAATCAGTTATATCCAACACCCTCCACCCTCTCAGAGTTTACTTCCCTATTGTATTTCCAACAATTAGTATCAGAGCATAATTCTTTGATAGAAAAGCCTTGCAACTTTGAGGAAAAATATTGGAGATGGAAGTCTACAAATTGGGAAAGACTATTGAGAACTAGAAAATTGAAATACAACTTTCCCTACATCAGTTGAATGAAGCAAGATATGAGTTAAAGAGATCATTGAAGAGAAGGAAGGAAATTACTATTTAAGAGAATGACACAAAATACCAAGAGATTGACACTACTAAATTATTTGCAAATGAAAAATCCAATGAGTTTGATGTAGTAGTTGCAGATCTAATGGAAAAGAATGAAACCCTAACTAAAGAGGTAAAAAAATCTAAAGAGAGAACAAGAACTCCAAACAGTATTGCTATGTGAGGTGATAGAGTAGAAAAAGAAAGCTGAAGAGGACAAAGTCATGATTGAAGATGACAAAAGGATTTTGACCAATAGATTGGAAGAGAAAATATTAGAGGTTATTAGGATTGTTGACATGAAATTGGAAACTTTGAGTCAAATGATTATTGCAAATCATGAATTGAATGCAAATGATATTGAGATCACAACACTAAAGTTGCTAAATGAACAACTAAGAAATGATCTGAAAAGAGAAAAGGAGTTTGCTGATAGCTTCAACAAACCTAGTGAAGCCATCAAAAAGTTTGAACAATTGATGAGATACCCTAGATCCAGTAGTGATACTTCTAGATTGGGATACAATAATACTGAAGAAGGAGAATAATCCAAAAGTGTCAAAGAGAGAATTAACAAAGGTAAGAACTCCAAACCTACTTGTCATAATTGTGGTAAGATAGTTCATACTACTAATGTTTATGGGAGAAAGAATACAAATTAGAATCCTACGCAAAAGTTCATGGATCATTTCCATAAATGTAACAAACAAGGACATTAGGCACATGAAAGCAGAATCGAGACCATAAGCTAACAAAGATTTTAAGGATACTACTATAACTATCAAAAGTATGGACATAGAACATATGAGTGCAAATCCAAGCCTAAATGGTCATCAAACAAGAAAAAAAAGGTAAAACACAATGGAAACTCTTATAATTGGTATTATAATACAAGGTATAGTTGTCACTACTATCAAGAGTATCGACATGTTGTTGAAAATTGCATAAGAACACATTTCAAAAGTGACTATAGTAGATGGTTAAGTCAAACCACATGTTTTAGCTATTTGAAGGTTGGTCACATAAGTAGAAACTATCCAACAAGGTCAAATGCACCAAACAGTGAGTTCAAAAAAGGCAGAGGAAAGACATATGTTGAGAATATTAGAGATGAAATAAACAAGAAATGGAAGAGAAAGGAAGATTGCAACACATCAAGTGTAAAAGGGATCACTTTACCCAATGGGTCAGGTGATCACACCTCCTATAATTAAGAAATCAAGAGTTAAGTGAGACTATTATCTAAAAGGATATACTTTACATCAGTTCCAAGGATTTAGTTCTGAAAACACTACATGTGTATGAAGAAAGATGCAAAGTGTTGTTAAGAATCAAGAAAAAATCTTTAAGTTTTGTTAGTTTTTCATGTTATTGTTGGGCATGAAAAGTTTTACTATGGTTGCTGAGTGAAATGTTAGTTGGTGTTGAGCTATCAAAATTATTGGTGTTGATCGAGGTTGTAGTGGTTGCCAAGTGGAAAGGAAACTTTATAAAAGCAGAGTGAGTTGAAATCTTTATTGAAGCCGAGCTTACAACTGTATAAGCACTACACATTAATTGCAAGGTTTTAAGGTCTATATGATCAATTTCTACTCATTTAACATCATTAAAATTTGAATGAGAGCATTAAGAGATAAAGATAAACTAGAAAAATTGTCCTAAGTATTTGCAAATGAATTCAATAGATGCTTGAAACCATCACTGCAGATTCACAAAGGTATTTATTGTGTGCTGAGCTATATAGTTTAAATTTTTGCAAAACCTAGTTTTATGAAATTATGTTTGGTTCTTCAGTAGCCAAGGTTTTAGAGAGAAAGGAAGTTTTGAATTTATAACTAATAAGCAATAAGATTAAACAACCTAATTTTAGAGCTATTCCAGACATAGCTTATAAACAAGATCCATCTAGTGCATTGTCAATGATACCACCACAAGTCTTAATGATTCAAGATGCTAGATGTTGCTATACATGTAATGTTGAAAGCATAGGAGATATGAAAATTAGGGAGACATATGGGAAATTATATGAAAATTTCCTGTTGAAGGATGAATTGAAAATTGTTGAAAAGAAAGGATTAACCCATGCCATAGATTTCCACAACATCTTCAAGACATAATGGACAGAGATAGTTTTGAGCAAGATATATGATAATTTTGTATGGTTGGAGAATGGATTGATGAAAATTAGCAACAAAATTATGCATAGAGTTATAGGGTATCCAACCCTAGATCGACCCAAGACAATAAGAAGAGAAGCAAAAGAGGTAATTAAAAAGAATATAGGGGTTATTTAGAATAAACAAGGGATGAAAATAGATATAATCACAGATCCCTTAATTTCTTTTGTAGTGAGGATTATAGCACACAAGTTCTATCAATCCAGTAGGCTTAACAATGTTCCATCTATTGCAGTGGATGTGGGATACAAGATAGTGAAAAAAGATTATACTTATGATCTTTCTGAGTTGCAGTTGCAACAATTGATTGAGAATTTGGGAGCCATAAAGAAGAACAAAAGAGCAAAATGAAAATTTGGATCTATTCTTGTATGTATATTCTTTTATGTACAAAATACATTTCCTACTTTTGGTACAGTTGCATGAAAGGTAAATAGACCTATTGCAGTACAAATAGGTGAATTCATTGAGCAACTAGGTCATAATTTTGAGTCATTCATGACAAGCTACTTCAAAGACTTCAAGAAGAAAATGAAGAAAAGACTAAGGATACTAGTTTCACTAGTGGAGACATATTTTGATGATGTTTTCTTCTTAGTTGAAATTGACTATACATATGTCCAGGCAATAGTTCTTAGAGTTAGACAGTTAAGACCATTGGGATATGAAATCAACATTGGTGAAGCCTCTCCAACAATAACAACATTACTTGTAGAAGAAGTGGACAAGAAGGCTACAACTTTTGGTAACTATGATGTGGCTAAGTCCAAAATTACAATGGACTTGAAGACTGCTTCAGTCATTAGGAAGAAGAATAAGATGGTAAAGAAACTAAAAGAGAAATTTGGTGAAGGGGAAGAAGAAGATGATGATGATGACGATGATGAAGAAGAGAATGCATATGTTGAAGCACCACTTTCCATCACCAAAGGTTAAGGAGAGGACCAACAAGAAGAGGAAGTAGAAATTGTAGAAGGTGCCAAGGGAGAAGAAGCTAGTGAAGCACCTACGGTTACTAAAAAGAAGGAAATAAAAGATAAAGCACTAGCAGTAAGCAAACCAAAGAAGGTTGAAAAACCTAATCATCCTAAAATACCTATAACAAGGACTATCACAAAGGCCACTACATAAAAGGCTAAGGAAGTAGCCAAGCCAAAGCAGAAGAGAGTTAGTCAAGCTAGCAAGGGTGAAGAATCTTAGAAGAGACTAAGTAGAAAATATGTTGCTACAGTAGAATCTAATGAAGAGAAGACCAAATCTAATGACAACAACCAATTTCAAGTGGTAAGTCATAATTATTCTTCAGATTTAGATAATCTATGTGAGAATATTAGAAATAATGCTGATTTATTTGGATTCTCTCACATTGAGTTTGAAAATCTTTGGAAGATTAAAAAGAATCAAGTTGAAGAGGTATTATATGCCATGATGGAAATATTTAAAAAGGGTTCTCTTGAACTTTCCAAATCCATACCCAAAAGTTTGTATGAGAGAGTTGAGTAGAAGTGGAACTATTGTCTAGACATTGAAAAAAAAGAGAGAAACAACACATGACCAGGTAATGCTAGAACTAAGTAAGGGTGCAATGGAAAAAGCCATTAAGAAAAATATTGGAAAATTTGCACCAAAATATAGGGCATTCAGCATATTGCATAATAACATTGAGGACATTGTACAAAATACTACTTTAATGTGGAAATCACTATATGGTTTAACAACACCCTTGAAAATATTCCAAGCACCTATTGAGGTAGGTGAGGAAAAAGAAGAATAAAAAGAAGAATAAACTTAATAAGATATAGTTGAGGGAGGCATAGACATGAACATAGACACATGGGCACTAGCTGAGGATGAGAAACCAATAAAATAGAGCATACCAGATACACTAGTGCTGAGTTCTAGTCCTCCACATGAGGTGAACATAGAAGACAATACTATAA
The DNA here is from genome assembly GCA_028749045.1 of Cupressus sempervirens. NCBI lineage: Eukaryota > Viridiplantae > Streptophyta > Pinopsida > Cupressales > Cupressaceae > Cupressus > Cupressus sempervirens. The sequence goes on along the minus strand of CM053783.1, from coordinate 642,305,762 downwards.
AGATAGATGTTTATGATACTATCACTCAAAACATCAATCCCCTCAAAGAGGATGACTTGAAGAAGATACTCATGGAATCCACCACCTAGGCCAAAATTTGTGAGAATCCTATACTGGTGAGTATTGATGAGATTGAGAAGGAAGATAAGGTATTTATAGGGGAGGAAATATAGAAAAAAATTACACCTTTAGCCCCTCTTGAATGCATCATGATACAACATACAGTACCCCTTATGGTATATCAAAGAAAGGAGATGGCTACTTCTACCATCTATACATTGGCACAATGTACTCTAGTCTTAGTCACTATAGAGGAAAGTGTACATGAGAAGGGTGAGACAACTAGAGAGTAGAAAGATGAGACACAGAAGACTACAAGAACAAAAGTTCAAAAAGGTTAGGTAGATACTCCTTCACCTACAACACAAAATCAAAATGTTACTAGTAATACAAAGAAAGAGAAGCACACATCTAAAAGAGTCAAGTTTGACAACAAAGCCAGAGGCGCAATTAGCAATACAAGCACTAGTAACATTACTACAATTTTCCACTCCTCTAAGTCAAGCTCTTCAGAGGCTGAGCATAGAAGCTACACCATTACAATCCTCAAGGTTAAGTCCAAGCACATCCAAGGAAGCTGAAGTTACATCATTTATTGATGTAAATCTAGATGAATTAATTGAGTTGCCCAAGTTTGATTATGCAACTATCACTATTGAACAAATGGGCATACTCTAGGAAGCCCTAGAATAGAAGAAGAATCAAGAATTTCTTAGACAAGAGCATTGGCATAAGAAAGTTTTGATTGATATCAAAGACATTTTTATTGATGCATTCAGTCTACCAACTCTAGAGGAAAACAAGCCAATAATAGAACAATTAACTAGCTTAGTGGAGAAGCCAAATGATACAAACCTAGATTCTAATGTCAAACTACTTGAATGGTCTAAAAGAAAGTTTCGACATAAGGTTGATGAAAAGATATCAAATTCTATTGCACTGATATAGGTTGAATTAGCAACTAGGATAGAGAATGTGAAGAAGATACTAGAGAATATTTTCTCTTTGTATACCAAATTGAATAATACTACACTCTTCACAAGGAAAGTTAGGAGCAATATCCTAAACTTGGAGAGCATTACACAAACACCTCAAATAACTCTACCAAAGTCTCCAGCCTAGAGTGTGAAACACTTCAACACCCTCCTACAATCCCAAAGTTAGTTAGCAACATTAGATGTAGATGAAGCCAACATCAAAGCTAAATTGATATCCATCTACTCTATATTGAATCCACAAATGGAGATAATGCATAAGGAAATAGCCTACGCTAAAAATCTCATGAAGACAAATTCTCATATTTCTATACATAAAGGCTTAGTACACCTTGTTGTCGAGCTGGGTAACCAAATCAAGTCATTGGAGATATCTTGTAATAATTGGGATGCAGCTCTAAAGATTATACTAGAGATCCACAAACCATTTTTGGAGAAACACACTATTAGTGTATAACCCATTGACATAAGTGTCAAAAAGGGGGAGTAAGAAAAAAGGGGGAGTAAGAGAACAAGTAATGAGAAAGAGTATGGGGGATACAGAGATAGAGATAGAGATAAATAGATAGACAATCTACTTAGTAGGAGAAAGATTTTGGTTCAGATAAAGAGTACAACACATGAAAATCAACTTAGAGGGAGCTATGAAATTTTGCGGTATGACATATAAGTCATGTGTTACAAAATTTAGATATTTTGAAATTTTTGTATAGAAGCCAAATAGATACTAGATATCTAAGTTATGCTCATAAGGATACAATCATTAATGTATACCCAAGCATTTTTGACACTAATGTCAATGGGGGAGATTGTTGATCTCAGATTGGTTTTGACAAATGATTGTCTATATAATCAAGTCATTTACTTAGTTCATGTTGAACAAGTAACATATGTTGAGCATAACATATAAGATAGAGCATCTTGAGTAAACAGTGAGTGTCAAGCCACTCAAGTGCTGAGTCACTCAGATGTCGAGTAGATAATATGTGCTGAGTGATTTAAGTGCTGAGAAAGCAGTGCATGCCAAGTCATTTAGATGCCGAGTGACAAAATTGAAGTTACAGTTAGTGTTGAGCACTAGGGACTTTAGATGCTGAGTAATACAATTTTGACATAGTGTTTTGTATTGGCACACACTACTATGTAAACCATTTTTGAGCTGAATTAAGTATTATTTTATGATCTTTGTTAATAAATATGAATCTTAATTGTAAATCCCTATGCATTACATGCATCCGATCAAAAAAAGGGAAGTTTTACGTGGCAATATGGGTGAATAACTATTGTTGATTCATACCTAACCCTAAATCACCTAGGTCTTCTTAAGGAAGAGAAAACCTATACTCTCTAGGGAATACTTGTTAGGATTTAAGAGAATTGAGAGAGTTTGCATGCATAAATATAGAATTCATGGTGATTAAGGTGTTATTAATTGAGTTACATTGCAAAATCAATTAAAGGAGAATAGAGGAAAGGAATCAGAGGACAACAGAGGTACATCTAATCAGAAAGGATCAAGTACACATTAGTATAGAGGTGATTTGACATCAAAAAATAAAGTGATAACCAAAGGATCATTGCTAAAACATTTTAATAGGTGAATCAATTAAATCTCTTAATAGAGTAGTCTCAATAAAGTACTTACTTCATTGTAAGTTAAATTCCTCTTACCAGGTACACTTTTAGTAGGGTGTTTAAATCCTTTAATAGGGTAAGATCTAACAATCTTGCAAGCCTTTAATAGGGGAGAACTTTCACAGGGTAGATCATATTTCATGGTCAAAAACACTTTATTATTGTAGTAGTGAAGATTTGTGGGTGTCATACACACCCTAGTTTTACCTTCTCCTTGGAGGGCTTCTGGGTAACCAAATATCTTGTGTCATACATGTGTTGAATATTTACTTTCATGCTATGGGTGTATATGCTTAATTTAATATTTCAGTTCATATGCATAGATTGTGAGATGGATGTGTGGTGAATAGTTTTAAAGGTTAAAGGTTTTAAGTATTGGTTCACCCCCCTCCCAGAGTTTACTTCCCTATTGTATTTCCAATAATAAAGATGGTAGACCAATGACAAGGAACAAGTTGAGAAATGATACATTTTTTTTGAGCATGCAAGAACCTAAAACAATGAAAGATGGCTTAGAAGATGTGGACTAGAATAAAGCCATGGAAGAAGAGATTTAAAAATTTGAGAAAAAGAAGACATGGACTCTAGTTCCTAGACCAGAAGATAAAAATGTGATTGGTACTAAGCAGGTGTATAGAAAAAAGTTAGATGAAAATGGTGAAGTCAAAAGGAACAAGGCAAGATTAGTTTGTAAAGGACATGCACAAGAAGAAGGGATAGACTATGGAGAAAAATTCATTCCTATTACAAGATTGCAAGGAGTAAGAACTCTGCTTGCTTACTCTACATACAAAGATTTCAAAGTTTATCAAACAGATGTTAAGTCTACATCTCTAAATGGTATATTAGAGGAAGAGGTTTATATAGAACAACCAGAAGGATTTTTTGATGTTGATAATAAAAACATGGTATGAAGACTACAAAAAGCTTCATATGGTTTGAAGCAAGCACCAAGAGCATGGCATGAAAGGCTTCATAATTATCTTGTGGAGATTGGATTTGAGAGGACTGATGATAACAACAATTTGTACTTGAAGATAGAGAAAGGAAAAGGTATTTTACTATTTGCATTTTTTTTGATGATATCATATTTGGAGGTCAAGATACTTTATGTAAGGCCTTTGCAAATGAGATGAAGAAAGAATTTGCAATTTTTGTGTTTGGAGAGATCAAGTTCTTTATGGGTTTGCAAGTACATCAAATGAAATATGGTATATATATCACGTAGTCAAAGTATGTAAAGGAGATATTGAAAACTTTTGGATTGGAAGATTCAAAGCCAATAAGCACACCTATGCTATCAGGACATAAATTGTCAAAGAATGATGATTTGACTGAGGTGAATCAAACATTATATAGGTCTATGATTGAAAAATTATATATGTATTACACAAAAAACTTGATATTGCATTATCTATTGGGATAGTTGCAAGATTCTTTGGTAATACTAGGGAGAATCATTTGATCATAGTTAAGAGAATAATGAGATATTTGAAAGAAGCATAAGACTATGGTCTATACTATAAGAAAAATGAGAAATTTGAATCATAGTTAAGAGAATAATGAGATACCTGAAAGGAGCATAAGACTATGGTTTATACTACAAAAAAAATGAGAAATTTGAATTGAGAACCTACACTGATGCTGATTGGGCTAGAAATATTGATGACGAAAAGAGCACTAGTGGAGGAACATTTTTCTTATGAAAAAGGCTAGTTGCATGGAATAGAAAGGAAAAAACCTATAACTTTCATTCTATTGTTAAAGCTGAATATGTTGCTATTGTAGTAAATTGTACAAAATTGTATGGATCAAACAACTACTTAAAGGTATGAAGGAGGAAATCACTGAACCTGTGATACTTTATTGTGATAATACAAGTGTTATAAATATATCAAAGAACCCTGTAATGCACACAAAGACTAAACCCATTGCAATCAACTATCATTAGTTCAAGATAAAGAGGTGAAGATGGAATATGTTAACATAAAAGAGAAAATAGCTGATATCTTCACAAAAGCATTACCTAAGTGTCATGCCCAAAATATAGACCAAAAACACAAGTAATTCTTAACAAAAAAAAAAGATTAATAACAACACTAAGGTTGATATGTTTTTTTCACAAGTTAAAGTGTAGGTATACTGTAAGATAGATACAGGTTCTCCTAACAATGTCTTGACATTCCATATAAGTTTATAATCATCATCCAGGAATAAATCGTTAAAATTAAAATTTCATTATTAAATCAATTAATTAAATTAAACAATCTAAATTCAATTAATTAAAGGATCTAGCACATTATTACTTTTATTTACTTTTAAAATATGATTGGATAGGGGACTTAACCTTCATTTCCCCCTTCATGCAATTTTGCTTAGCAATCAATTTGCTGACTTTGGGGGACCACGTACAACAGACCCCACTTGGATGTGTGCTTGGGATTGTGTCCAAGTTGGGGAAAGTGTCCATGTGGGTAAGGTTAGGGGGTTAGAAAGTATGGGGTTAGTGTAGTTTTGGATTAAGTTAATAAGTTTTATTTATTAAATAAAGTTTTTTTTTAAAGTTCGTTAATTTGTAGTAAAAGTTAGGATTAGTTTTGTTAAGTCAAAGTTAATTAATAGAAATTGGTATGTTTTTTAGTTATTAGTATATTTTGTTAAAGATTTAGTTCGTATTATTTTTAAGTAATTTTAATTATTATGTTTTTAAATATTAGTTATTTAGTATATTTTAATTAGAATGATTTTAATGTTAGATTATATTTAGAAAAGTTAGTTTAATTATTAGTTTAGAATAAATTTTTAATTAAAGTTTAATTATTCATGTTAGATGTGACATTTTTTTGCTAGAGAGTTCTTTCTATTTCTATGTTTCGAATAATTAGAGATATCATTATTTAAATTGTTATTAGAATAATTGAATTATATTGTTATTAATATTTTGATTAAATAATGTTATAACATTCATATTAATACTACTTTAAGGTAGTTGTAGATTGGTATTCTATTGTTTTGGTGGGTGTAAACACATTGCAATCAACTATCATTAGTTCAAGATAAAGAGGTGAAAATGCAATATGTTAACGTAAAAGAGAAAATAGCTGATATCTTCACAAGAGCATTACCTAAGGATGCTCATGAGTCTCTAAGAGACAAACTAGGGGTGATGCCCCTATCAAAGGCTATCTAAGAAGCATGAGAAGTGCCCTACATCAAACAAGTTGATTGACATATGTTATGCATTGATGCAATGGATCTTACTTTAGGAGCTACCTAAAGTAATCAAAGAGCTAGAACTACAAATCAATCACAAGCTAGGTGATAGAGGGATAAAATGAAAATGTTCATATCTATATATTAAGATGAAAAGTATTTGGCATTATTGTCAAAGAGGGAGAGAAATCCTATAAAGGGAGAAATCTTGTTGAAAAAGAGAAATCTTGCTGAGGGAGAAATTCTATGATAGAGGGAAATGATAGAAAACACAAAAGAAACATGGAATACTTGTTAAGAGGGAGTTAATCTCAAAGGAGTTATAAGAAATGATCCAAAGGGAGTCATAAGGATGAGTTGAATGATTACCTGTTGATCAAGATTTTTTTTTGTAACCTATTCAAAAGATGAAAGTTGCTATGTGTGTGTGTGTGTGTGTGTGTTTGTGTGTGTGTGTGTGTGTGTGTGAGAGAGAGAGAGAGAGAGAGAGAGAGAGAGAGAGAGAGAGAGAGAGAGAGAGAGAGAGAGAGAGATTTCAATATAAAGAATTATTCTCTTTTTGGTATTTTGTTGGTTGACCTGATTAAGTTTGGTCAGTTTGGTTTGCAATCAATGCCAAAGAGGGAGATTGTTGAAAATATATTGATACATGCATGATAATGTGTTTCAGTCATTGTTTTGTCACTGGTGTCAAACCTGCTACTTGCTGGTAAGATAATTGCTTAGATGATTTGAGTATTATCATTTATTTGACTGATAAAGACAATTTGATCAAATGAAGTAACAATAGTACCTAGAGGAAAGGTTGAGTTATGATATGAAGAAGTAGTACAAGGATCAATTAGACAGTGATATTATAGTGGATTGATAATCTACTTAAGGTTGCAAAGTATGGTTACACTGATTAAATTTAGAAGAACAAGTTAAATAAAGCATGTCTACCAAGCTTAACAATGTGTGGTGCAGGGCACCAAGAAAAAATTGCATGATATTAGGTTAGGTAATGGAGTCTTGAAGGACTTTTAGAGACAAGACCACATGTAAGGTCAAATGGATCCTTGGTATCATTATAAACTAGGATGCAATTTGAACCAAAGGTCAATTTTAGTCAATTTAAGTTGTTTTAGGAGGGAATAAGGAATTTTTTGTTTCCTAGGAGGTTCTAGGTGTCTTAGTAATCATTTGATATGATTTTGAAATCAAGGTGGGTAACTAGGACAAAAATTGTCAAAAGGTTGAAAATTGCAAAAAGTGCAAAAAAGTTGCTAAACAACAATTTTTGCAAAAAATGTTGTTAAACTAAAAAGTGGTTGTACAGTCTTCATAACCATTCAAAAATTGGTTGACCATTTGTGAACATCTATTTAAGGTTTCTACATGAAGAGAAACCCATTGTACGAACAGGTGAACAGCAAGCACTAATAAAAACTCAAAATTTCTATCATTTTCTCTATTTTTTCATTTTTGTATGGCCTGTACAGACTGGGAGGGGTGAGATTTTGGCATGGTTGGGTAGAGGAGTGAATAAGTGTTCTAATGCATTTTAATTAAAGTCTATATCTAACCTATAGCAGGAGTCATACCAATTTTTGTAGGAGGTGGTTTGTTTGGCCCTAAATCTGTGGGTTTCACAAAGATGTCCTCCTAACTTGCAATTCCACTATGGGATTTCAATGCCTCTTTGGGGAATGAAAGTTAGGAGAGGTTACTTAATGATGGAAGAGACTTAGAGCTGTAGGTGTAGGTTTTCTAATTTTACCAGCAAGCCCTAGACTGAACATTGCCCTATGTCTAGTCTAGATTTGAAGAAGAAGGAAGGTTCAAGCTCCCAAACTACTTGATTTGACCCATGTGAAGGGTGTAGGAGGATTATTTGGATGATAAGAAGAGTTCCAAGGGGTGGATTTAGGTCTATGAACCCATTTTCTTACACTTCCTTTGTTAACCCAACCTAATCTAGCCAATTAGGTCTATGATCAATGAGTAGAGTTAGAGTTTGATCGCTTGGGATCTTTAAGAGGAGGTTAAAGGGTATCCAAAATGGTAATAAGATAGTCTATTCCTTTGGGAAGTTTGGGAGTTTGACCGAGAAAGCAAGAATTAGACCTATTAGGAATGTTGGTAACATTTATGTAAATCACTTATTGGGTGTTTGAGAACTCCAAGATTGGGAGAGTCTTGGTGGATAAGATCCATATAAGTCCTTTCTACTATGAGAGTGGAGTTACAAAACAATCTATGAAGATTTTTCCTTATTAGGCCTCTTGGAGAAAGGAAGTCCCTAAAAGTTGTAGTTAATCTAAGTTGGTCAAGAACCCTAGGTTTGAGGGTTAGGCTTGAAAAGAGTGGAGTCCACTTGCAAGATAGAGAATACCTTTTTTTAGAAGCCTTTTGATCAGTCTACAACCATTGGGGAAGGTTGAAGTGCTATTTGGGATTTGGAGAGTGAATAGGTGCTTTTGGCTACAAGCTTTGCATCAACATGCATAGAAGGTGCCGAGAAATGTTAGTGTAAGCCAATCATAAAATTAGTTGGAGTTGAGAAAAGTCAATTTTAGTGTAAGACAAGTAAATTTTAGTTGATGCCAAGCACCAGTAAACTTTAGTTCATGCTGAGTGTTTTGATAGTGGATGCCAAGCAATGCAGTACATGTCGAGCATCAGATTTTAGTTAATGCTAAGAGTCAACATTATAAGAAAGATTGTGAATTTGATCAATCCAAGCTAAAAAGTTTGACTTCTTAGATTGTGTGAATTTTGTGGAAGATAAGCTTGATGAGTTGGTGGCACAAAATTCATGGTGAATCATTTTGAGACAAATTGAAAGAGGATTGACAAAGAAGTTTCTAGAAGGGAATGAAATAAATTATGGGTAGATTCATTGAATCCTACCTAATCCAACCTAATCCTAAAATGGACAATGAAGGATGAATGAAAAAAGATCTTAATTTTATATTTATAGAGATGGTTGGTCAAAAGCAATGGTTTTCATGTATGAAAAACTAAGGAAGACAAGGAGTCTAGGGTATTGCTTGATTCAGTAACCTAAGAGAAGAGACCGTATTGGCAAGCAAAGTAAGAAGGCTCAAGGGTATGGATGCTTGAAGGATAAACAAGCTATCAAAGATGAAGTGTGTGAAAGCTAAGTAGAATGGAGGACTAAAACAAATATCTATAATTTTAAAATGAAGTTGTAAGTTGTTATCAAATCAAAGCCTTACTGTTACTTTCTAATCATTGTACCAATCTAGGGTAAATCCTTTGGATTAAGGTTGACCTACCAATCATTTCTAAATCCTTTAACTAGGTGACATTCCAAGTGAATGATCTAAAGTCTTGTAACAAGGCTCACCCCTAATAGGGTGATTGAAATCCTTTAATTAGGTCACATTTAATAGTGTGCATTGTAACCTTTAATAGGGTTCGCCTTTCATAGGGTATCATTTTAGAAGAGTGAGAATGAGTAGCATGTTACTGGTGGTTTTTCCCAATTTGGGTTTCCATGTTTAATCATTGTGTCAAACATGTTATTGAATATGTTATGTTTCATACCTACATTTCTACAAAGTTGATTTGATAGTAACCTACAAGTTTAAGTGATTGTATGATCTAATGGATGCATGCATAATGAAAATGTTTTATGGATATGGGTTCACTAGGTTGTGAAAAGTTTTAATTGTACATCTAGACCTTGGATAGTTGATTCAGCCCCCTTCTCATTTATTCTAAAGAATCCTAACAAAATCATTAAAACTTGTGGTGATATCATTGATAGCGTACCAGACGGGTTTTGCTTGTATACAATGTTAGGAATTGCTCTAAAGTTCAGTTGTCTAATCTCATTACTGATTAATTAAACATTTAAAACTTCCTTTCCCTCTTTAACCTTAGTAGCAAAAATAACTAGATGCCATATCAATTACCTAGGGTTTGCAAAAATTTAAATAGCGTAGGTTGACACACTATAAATACCTTTGCATATCTATTGAATGGTGTCAAAAAGTGGTTAAATCCAATCTAAAAACACTTCAAATGATCTCTTCAATTCACCTTAATCTCTTTGTGCTCTCTCCAAATTTCAATTATGTCAAATGAATAAAAAATTGATCTTATAGCCCTTAAAAATTCATAATGAATGCCTAGTGCTTACACAACTGTAAGCTCGACTACAATAGCAATTCTGAATCACTTGACTTCCATGAAATTCCTCTTGTGCTCAATAACCACTATGAGGTTGACCAACACTATCACCTATAATAGCTCAACATTAACTAGATTTCACTTGGCAACTTAAGTGAAACTTTTCATGCTTGACAACAACATGAAAACTGACAAAACTTAAAGATCTATTCTAGGTTCTAAACAACACTTTGCATATTTCTTCATGCATATATAATATTTTTAGAACTAAGTCCTTGGAAATGATGTATGGTATATCATCTAAATATCATTCCCATACATACCTCTTGATTTCTTAATTGGGCATGGTGTGATCACCTAACCCATTGGGTGAAGTGATCCTATTTGAACTTGATGTACTACAATCTTTCTTCTTCTTCCATGTTTTGTTCATCTGCACTCTGACTTCTTCAACACCTTCCTTTTCTTTGCCTTTTTTGAACTCACTATTTGGTGCCTTTGACTTTGTTGGATAATTTATGCTTATGTGATCAATTTTTAAGCAGCTAAAACATGTAGTCTGACTTAACCATCTACTATAATCACTTCTAAAATGTGTTTCTTATGCAATTCTTAGGAACATGTCCATACTCTTAACAATAGTGACAACTATACTTAGTATTATAATCCCAATTATAAGAATTTCCATTGTTCTATACCTTTGTCTATTTGTTTGATGACCACTTGGGCTTGGATCTGCACTCATATGCTCCATGTTTGCACTTTTGATAGTTATAGCGATATCCTTCATTTTTTTGTGTCCTCATGGTCTTGGTTCTACATTCATGTGCCTGATGTCCTTTCTTGTTATGCTTGTGGCAATGACCCATGACCCTTTTCATAGGATTCTAATTTGCAATCTTGCTCCTGCAAACATTAGCAGTATGTCTTAATTCTCCACAATTATGACAAGTAGGTTTGGAGTTCTTATCATTATTGCTCCTTTGTTCACCACTTTTGGATGATTCTCCTTCTTTAGTACTGGTTAACCCAATCCAATAGTATCACTATTAGATCTAGGAGATCTCATCAATTGCTCAAAATACTTGATGACTTCACTTGGTCTATTGAAACTTTCGACAAACTCTTTTTCTCTTCTTAGATCATTTCTCAGTTGTTCATTCTGCAACTTCAGTATTGTGATTTGAATATCTTTTCCATTAAATTCATGATTGGAAATCTTCATTTGATTCAATGTTTCCAATTTCGTGTGAGCAATCCTATTCACCTTTGATGTCTTCTCTTCTAATCTGTTGGTCAGTATCCTTTTGTCATTTTCAATCATGACTTTTTCCTCTTAATATTTTTTTTTCTACTTAGTCATCTCACATAAAAATACTGATTGGACTTCTTGTTCTATTTAAAGATTTTTGACCTCTTTAGTCAGGGCTCCATTCTTTTCCATTAGATCTGCAACTGCAACATCAAATTCACTTGTGTTTCCATCTGTAAATAATTTAGTAGTATCTTCCTCTTAGTATTGTTTGTCATTCTCTTCAATGGATATTTATTTCCTTCTCTTTAATGACAACATCAACTCATTTCTTTCTTCATTCAATTAATGTAGGGAAAGTTGGATTTCAATCTTCTTGTTCTCAATAGTCTTTCCCAACTTATAGATTTCCATCTTCAAGATCTTTTCTCAAAGCTGCAAAGTTTTCCTTTCCAAAGAACCAACGCTTTGATACCAATTGTTGGAAATAAAATAGGGAAAAAAATCTCTGGGGAGGGGGTGAATCATCACTTCAAAACTTAAACCATAAATTAATTCACCACACATCCATCTCACAATTTTCATGTAAATTGAAAAACCAAATTAAGCATATGCATCCATAGCATGAAAACAAATAAACATTCACACATTTGACACAAGATATGATTACCCAAAAAACCTCAAATAAGAAGGTAAAATTGGGGTGGGTATGACACCCAAAAATCTTCAAAACTACAATTATAAAGTGTATCCAATGAAGGTTACAATGTTTGATCATGAAACATGATCTACCCTGTAAAAGGTCGACCCTGTTAAAGACTTACAAGATTGTTAGATCTTACCCTATTAAAGGATTTCAACACCCTATTAGAAGTGTGCCTGGTTAACAGACTTCAACTTAAAATGAAGTAAGGACCATGTTAAAGAATTTACAATAGCCCATTAAGACTAATCTATTAAGAGATTTAATTGATTCACCTGTTAGAATGTCTGAGCAATGATCCTATGATTAACACTCTTTTGCTAGATAATAGATCACCTCTTTGCATGTATCCTTGATCCTCCTCAATCAAATGTATCTCTTTTTTCATCTAATTCCTTTCCCCTATTCTCATCTAACTAATTCTATAATGTATCTCTCACTCACAACTCCTTAGCCACCATGAATACTCTATTTGTGCACGCAAACTTCTCTCTTCACTCCTTCTACACCTCTAAAATGTTTTGGGTTTGTCCTCCTTAAGAAGACCTGGGTGAGTTAGGATTAAATATGAATCAATGATTGTAATTCATCCATTTAGCCACTAAATTCATCCCTTTAATTGATTGGATAAATATACTACATGGGGATTATCAATAAAGATTCATTCTTATCATCTAGGATTGTAAAACAATCCTTAAGTTGACTCCAAAATAGTTTACTTACTAGTTTATGCCATTAAAAAAAACTATGTCAAAATTGATTTACTCTATATATGAAATCCCTAATGCTTGGAATCAACTACAACTTCAATGTTGTCACTTGACATCTGAATGACTCAACATATATTATCTACTTGACACTGGAGTGACTCAACACTAACTATTGAATGGATACTTACTAACTCACTCAACATGCACTATCTGACATGTTATGCTTGACATGCATTACTTATTCAACATGAACTAAGTTCTAACTTGTAAATGACTTAAGTATATGGACACTCATATGTCAAAACCAATATGAGATCAATGTTTAGTAGGCTTATGGTTAAGAGAGATGTGTTTTTTGTAATTTTCTAATGAGTATTTGTTTTTTTATGAACTATTAAACTAACTACATCCTAACATTTTGGTACATATTCATGTGTTAGGCATAAGTTGCATCAAAATAATAATAAATGGAAACATTGTTTTTAAGTGTATATAATCAAGTGTAGAACAATAACATGTAATTTATTTTAAATTTGGTTAACTATATCAAAATTTATTTTAAAAAAGGTAGACATATGTCTGTAAGGATTGTAAAGACATTAGTAAAACTAATTAAATTCTATAATGATAATGTTGTCCAAAAATTAAAAAAATTATATGGTTAGAAGCCTAAGAAGATTTGTAAGATTATGGTGGTGATTTTAAAGATACCCACTTTAGCATTTGAAAATCTGATAAAGACAAAGAAGAGAATTCATCTAAGAAGATGAAAAAACATCTAAAGGAAGAAAAATGGAGGGAAAATAGTCTCCAAAGCCTTTGGGTTGTTTCCCTACATTGTTATCAAGCCATAACTTGATTAGGCTTTTTGGGATTCAAATAAACTAATTGGGTTATGAAAATAAAAAAGTGCATGAAAAACCTGATTAGATTTTGAATGTACATGTTTATTTTCACAACCTGATTGGGTTTTGAAGAAGAAAAAATGGACTCTACTCTTGGGGCCATAACTTTCACATGTACAAAGTCTGATTGGCTCTGTTTAAAATGCATTAGATATCTATTGAAGAGCTCTACAACATCACATAGATAAACCAATCCTATAACATCAAAATTGAATTTTCCATCAATTTTAATTAAGCATGATATAAAATAGGTGGTCACCATTTCCCAAATATGAAACCAATTGGTAAACATAAATGCTAACATATTTTTAATTATCTCTCTCTCAAATACACATACACACACACTCACTTAATCACTAGATGACTCCTAAGATTTATCTTACTAAATCACAACCTATAACATTCTCTCACTAATTCCTAACCTCTCTCTCTATTTTGTTTCCCTTAAGCTTTGTCTATCCTTGAGTAACCCAGGCTAATAACCCCTCTCACTAACCCCTTATCTCTCTCTCTCTCTCTCTATATATATATATATACATACATACATATACATACATACACACAAACACACATATATCTATCTATATATGTATGTATGTATCTATGTATATATATCTCACACACACTCCAAAATTTTCTCTTGTTCTCTCTCAATATGTCTCAGTCTCTCTATCATGTCCCCTCTTTCTCTTCCTATCCTCTAATCTTTCTCTCCATCATATCCCACTCGATCTCTCTCTCTCTCTCTCTCTCACACACACACACACACACACACACACACACACACACACACACACACACACACACACACACACAATAAAAAATACTAAACTCTCTTAATCACTCTAGTAATTCACAACCTCTCTCTCACTAACTCCTAACCTTCTCATTCTCTCACTAAATAATAACCTCTCTTTGACTATCTTCTAACCACCCCCCTCTCTCACACTAACTGCCCACCAACCCTCTCTCTCACTCTCACACACAAACTCCTAGGTTCTACCTCTTACTAACACCTTATATATATATATATATATATATATATATATATATATATATATATCACACACACACACACACACACACACACACAATACAAATTACTAAACTTTGTCAATCACTCCTTCATAACCTCTCTCTCTCACTAACTCCCAACCTTCTCATTCTCTCACTAAATAATAATCTATCTTTGACTATCTTCTAACCACCCCCTCTCTCACACTACCCCCCCCACCAACCATATCTCTCATTGTCACTCTCACATACACACACTCACTAACTCCTTGGATATACTTGTTACTAACACCTAATCTGTCTCTCTCTCTCTCTCTTTCTCTCAACAAGAGAGAGATAGAGAAGGTTAGGAGTTAGTAGGAGAATTGGAGAGGTTAAGAATTAGTAAGAGGTAATGAGAGAGAAATATTGGAAGCTAATGAGTATATTATAGAGAGAGAGAGAGAGAGAGAGAGAGAGAGAGAGAGAGAGAGAGAGAGAGAGAGAGAGTAGGGGTTATTCAAGGAGGGGGGAGGGATTAGTTAGAGAGGAGGTAGGGGTTAGTTAGAGAGTCACAAGTTTATGATTGCAAGTTATAAAGAGAGAGAGAGAGGTTAGGAGTTAGTGAGATAATGAGAGAGGTTGGGAGTTATTAAGAGAGAGATTATAGGTAAGTTAAAGAGAGACTTTAAGATTTCATGTGTGTGTGTGTGTGTATGATTGACTGAGTGAGTGTGTGAATAACCCTTAAACCACCCCCCCTCTCTCTCTCTCTCTATATATATATATATATATATATATATATATATATATATATATATATATAGAGAGAGAGAGAGAGAGAGAGAGAGAGAGAGAGAGAGAGAGAGAGAGAGAGAGTTTAGGTGTTATTCAAGGATGGGATATGTTTTAGTTAGGGAGCAAGGTAGGGTTTAGCTAGAGAGGCACAGGTTCAAGATTGTAAGGTATAAAGAGAGAGACATTAGAAGTTAGTAAGAAAATGAGAGTGGTTGGGAGCTATTAAGAGTGATATTATGAGTTAGTAAGAGAGAGAATTTAAGAGTTTATGTATGTGTGTGTGTGTGTGTGTGTGTGTGTGAGAGAGAGAGAGAGAGAGAGAGAGAGAGAGAGAGAGAGAGAGAGAGAGAGAGAGGGAGAGAGAGAGAGAGAGAGAGAGAGAGAGAGAGAGAGAGAGAGAGAGAGAGAGAGAGAGAGAGATATTAGGAGTTAGTGAGTGAATGACTATGTGTATGTGTCTATTTGAGAGAGAAGGTGAGATAAAGAGGGAAAATATGATAGTATTCTTATCTAACTATTCACTCCATGTTTAGGAAATAATGACTACCTATTTTAGAGAATGTTTGATTCAAATAGATGGAAAAAAAAAATTGATGTCTTAGAATAATTTTTGTTCCACTATGTTATAGATCTCTTCAATACCTTTTCAATGCATTTTGAATAGAGTCAATAAGATTTTAGATGTGAAAGTTATGGCCTCTTAAGTAGAGCCCATTTTTACTTCTTGAAAACCCAATTAGGTTTTGAATGTATGTTTTTATTTTCATAACCCAATCAAGTTATTTGAAAATCTAAAACTCGGCCAAGTTTTGTTTTATATATATTTTGGCTTGGCTTGGTAACCAAGCCTAGTTTCTTTTTAAAATTTTAAATAATCTAATAAGATTATTAGCATTTTTTGTATTTTTTTGGTGACATTGACTTGTTTGTACACCATCATAGTGCATACACCCATGATTCATGTCTAAATTGTAAAATTTGTTCAAGTTGAAATGGCCTCCAAAATTCAAGTGTAACTATATCCAAAGCTCAGGTTTGCTTGACCAAGGCATTTCTAAATCTAAGCCCAAAGAAAATTCAAAGGGAAAATTCAAAA
This sequence comes from Cupressus sempervirens, assembly GCA_028749045.1. Taxonomy (NCBI): domain Eukaryota; kingdom Viridiplantae; phylum Streptophyta; class Pinopsida; order Cupressales; family Cupressaceae; genus Cupressus; species Cupressus sempervirens. The sequence goes on along the minus strand of CM053783.1, from coordinate 642,289,262 downwards.
TATATAAAACAAGGTTCCTCTTATAATCGTTCCTAAAGTGTATGTTGACAAATCAGACTTCCAAGAAATGGGGTTCCATTATAAAATGGGTTGACATTTTTAAAATAAACCATCACCCCATTTTGAAATGAGACAATGTTTCAAGAAATAAAATGTCACCTCATTTCTAAGGAGGGAAACATTTTTTTACCTTTAGAAAAAAAAAAAACTAAAAATTGAATAAAATTAGACTAATATGCAAATAGATTAGGAGCCTTTTTTCTTGATAGTTAATAGGTTGAAGCCTTGAATATTATTAACTATTATTATGTGTTAAACCCAAGTGAATTCGAACCCAAGAGCTCCAAGATAAGAGGCTCATAATTTACCATTGTATTTGCCTACATTATGACCCTTATTATGTATTTAGGTCCTATTTGAATTCATTAGGAATCATAAGGGTTGTAATGTGTTCTAAGGGATCCTAATGGGTCCTAGGACAACATAAGACTCATTATGACCTCTTGTGTTATTTTAGGACTACTTGTGTCTCATAAGGGTGTCGTGTAATAGGTAATGTGTTCTATAGGGTCCTAAGGGGTCTTGGGGTGTTCTAATGGGGTGTAATATATCCTAACATGTCTTAATTTTTCATAATGTATCTTAATGAGCCTTAAGGGGTCTCAAGGGGTCCTAGGACCACTTAGAACCCATTAGAACCCCTTAGGAAATTATTATGCATTAGGTTTAATTAGAATCAATATGTCTCTATATACTAAAATGTATATTCATAAACCATTCTCATAAACTCATAATTTGAAAAGAAATGATGCAAATAACATGATGAAACAATCAAATTGATCTTATTAATCATCATATCACTTCCTAACAAATAATGCTTAAATACTTTCATATCTATGCACTTTACTGATGGTCATAGAATGGAAAATTCAAGCTAAATTTGATTCCAGTATGCTAATTTACTCTAAATGAAGGTTGAATAATGCATAAGTGACAAATATGAATGTTGCAAATTTTCCTATAGTATGGATGCTAAATGTAAGGGAGTGGATGATATGTTGTAAAATGACTTACTATTTCTAGAATTTTCTAAGGCTTAGGGGTATATTTGAAATTAAGTTAATCAACCATGGGTGAGTCCCTTCCAATTAAATGGTTTCAAATGAGGGGATAAACATTTAAAAGAAATTTTTAAGATTGTAAAGATTAATTGAATAGGTGATGTTTTGAATGGATGATATTGTAAAGATTTTGAGTAATATATATGAGTTAATTGCTCAATTTGCATTGGTTGATCCATTTTTGTATCATGTGGTGGTAGAGTGAAAGTAGGTATATTCATTTAACTAAATTGATCTATTTTAGCAAGTGTGAGTGTGATGACCCTCGTAAAATGGAACCCACTATTATTATGATTATAATAGTAAATGTAAAATGATTATATATATATATTTAATACCTTTAAGAATAAGTATAAGATGTTGTACATAACTGAATTAGAATAAGATAAGGGAAGCATCAAACAATATTGATTCAATAAATCTTTAAAGATTCATTGATCATAAACGAAAAAGGTGAACAACTTTCATCATCACTTTACCATGAGAATAATAAGAAGTTGACATTGAGTAATTCCAATGACACATATGTTGATCAAATATAAGAAGATTCAATATTAATAGCAAGTAGATAATAATTAGATTAATTTCATATAATAAAAATTAACTCTTATAATAGTTAGACCAATTTCATATTATTTACATTCATTGGGTCACTACTAAGAAGTTATTAACAAATCCAATAATATTTTCCATGACATACCAACCCCACTTGGGTTTGAAAATGGGCCGACCTATGAAAGAAGGGGTGCAAGTTTTCAAAAAACTAATCACAATGTATGTAAAATGGGTAATGTTATGCCCCTATATATATGTCACCACTAAGAAAAGGGGTTTATGGTTTGCTTATAAATAAGGCTTCGTTAGCCAACATAGATCTCACTAACTACCCAATGGCTCCTACACTAGTGGACTTACCAAGGACCCACCCAAGACTTGTATAAACCTTCCTAAGGTGATAAGGGAGCATATTGGGTCAATGAGAAATCATGTATCAACCAAAAAAATATTATTTTAATTTCTATACCAGGTGGTTGTTTGTAGAGTAGTCATTGTTGTTTGTAGTTTCAAATTGTGCTTGGTTGGAATCTTAATGTGGACCTTGTTGGAAATATATATGATAGGCTAAGTTACTAAGAGGGGAGGGGTGAATCAGTAACTAGGAACTTTTAATCCTTATTTACCAATTAATCCTTCATGTGTATTCTGATCTAATTGCATGCATGAGAAATTGAAAACATTAAACATTCAAAACACTTTGAATAACAATTTTGATGACCCAGAAACCTTTCAAATAGAAAGTAAAATTGGGGTGGGGATTATACCTAAAATCTTTAGTATTATAGTATAAAGTTGGCCTATTAAGGCTTACAATGATCACTTCTGATGATCTTCCCTATTAGGAGCTATAAGGACTGCTAGGTTCACCTTGCAAAAGGATTTACAAACATTTAATAAAGTATGCACTCGGTAAAGATATTTACAAAAGATTGTTAAGTCTACCTTGTGAAAGGATTTAACTGATCCACCTATTACGATGAAACAATTGCTGATCTTTGATCTACAACTTTGTTTGCTAAATGAGATTCTTTTTAGTGTAATGATCACCTTTTTGTGATAGATAAATCTTTGCTTCTCCTTATACTATTTGTAGCCTTCTATTTCACACTTCTACTCTTCTTTGCTTGTTACATTACTTCCATATTATATTTTGGATGTGATACAATACATTACATATATACCAATCTTCTTTACAAATTATAAAGTTGGCCATAATACAATTTTACATAAAATATGCAAAGTCATCCCAAACTATAAGAACATAGGTTTTGAAGACTATCTTAGTGAGTTTCTAATACTCAAAATCTATAGTCAATGCTCAAAATCATCATGGATTCGATAGATGTAGAAGGTTGGTCCATACTAATAACTTTCTAAGTAGTCTAAACTTGATCTGCACTACTGAGTCAATGAATATTGTGAAACTTCGCATATAGACTAAATCACTTGATTCATATTTCTTGGCTTGGTAAATGCTATTACTATGAGCTCGATATAAAATAAATCACTTTGGGTAACATTGAGTGGCTTGATCAACACTAGATTCACATTATTGCAATTATGAACTCAATAAGTACTACATAACTCAGTTTGCACTAAGGAACTTGGTAAACCTTCTGAAGCTTAATTTATATAGCTAATAACCATTATGGAAGAAACTACTCAGTGAAAATTGAATACTATCCTCTGGATTTGGTAGCAAGTATAGCACTTGGTAGAGACAAAAATGCTTGGTTACTCTATTAACTGTACAATATGTTTGGTAGATACTTGTAATTTGAATAAGTGTGTGTCACTAATAAAAAAAAAGACTATAATGTCAAAAATCTCCCCCTTTGGCATTAGTGACAAAAACACTTATTAGTCAAAATTGAATTTTAAGAACATAGTTTATTCATCACCTTGTGTCTCCAACTTGGTAGAGTACTCTATTTTTGAGATTAGATGTATCTCTGTGTATCTATACGTATAATGTTCCCCTTTACATATATATGATATAATTTACATCTTTTCACATTTGATATATACATTTTCTCTCCCTTTATGTATACTCCCTTGATAATATACATCTTCTATACAATATACATTGTTCCCCCTTTTTGACATTAATGCCAAATATGTATGATATATAATATACAATAATGCTAAAATTTGACAAGATATCTAAATGTACCTTCAAAATTAGTGCCATTATCTTGTCCCAATTTTCTTACAACACCTTGCATGTGTGCAATGCAACTTGAACTTATGTAGAAAGTTCTATAATGTGATCTATAATAGATAAGTTGTTATCATGGATGAGCATTTTGGCATGTGAAATAGATTTCTACAATGCATCCATGTTCATAAGAATCATGCCCCAAATGTCTACCAATGTAGCTCTTATTTTGGCTTCTTCTTTTAGCAATTTGACTGCATATCAATTAGGAATCTAATCTTTGCATAGTGGGTAGAGCTATAACTTGGGTCAAGTTGTAGTTCATGTGCACTTGCCTACAAATCTTCATCAATCTTTGACAAATTGTCTCTTATTTCCTTGCGAGACTTGATGTATCACAAATTTTATCAAATAATGAAGTTGCATTATTATAAGAGGTCTCCAATGAGCCTAGAATAGTAGATAACTCTACTTAATGAATAGTAGTCTTTTGAGCAATAAGTTCCAAAACTTTATTCTCAAACTTCTTCTTATATCTCTATAACAATTTATCCTATCCACTCAAATATTTGTTGAATTTTCAGACTACCTCTACTAACTGAATCAAAATTGGTTGAGAAGTGTCAACATTTGTATTTAGTGCCTTAGCCAAAATATTCTTTGCATCTTAAATTAGTTTAAATTCCTTATTCTTTCTTCTCTAAGCCTTTGCTACTTATCTTTCTTCTGAAGAATTTCTCCAAATGTTTGCATTTGATGAGAGTTAAGATTAGAGATGTCCCAATTTGGGATAACAATCTTCTCATCAAGATCAATTTCATCTTTCTCTTTTCCTTTACTCAAAATTTTTGTACTTAGTCGAGACTTGATCTTAGCTATCCTTGTACTTATTGTTTGCATTCTAGGAATGGAAAGAATGGTAGAGATAGTAGGACTAGCTGAAAAAATAGATATTGCACTTATTGTTGAAATACCAATTGAACTACCTGGTGTAACAAAAATTGATGTCGAGGGAAGTGCTGACTACTTGGTAGATGAAGTGTTTGACACTTTTGTCAGTGAAGTACTAAGATGAACAAGTGCAAAAATTGATTGAGTGTTTGTACTTGTAGTGTCTGACACAATCAATTTTGCAGTAGCTCTCTCTGGGCTTGATGTTTTAAATGTTTCACTTGGAGAATGAGGAAGTGAGGCTATGACCATTGCTACAATTTTCTTGGGGTTGATCTCCTCTATGTTCTAAACATCTGGTAAATCTTCCTCAATAGCTTCTTGTCCCTATTCCTCTTCCTCATCATCTACATTGTTAAAATGTGTAACTTCCTCATTACCAATTTCTTCATCTTTTTCATGTTCATCATCATCCTTATCCTTATCACTAATATGAACCACAAAATCACTTTGCTTTCGAAGATTGAAAATATTTTTCCTAGTGTTGGTGGCATTCCTTACCACATGTTCAATGTCATTTATTAATATAAGACAAGTGTCAAATCTAAAGGTAAGCTTTCTTCATTCTTATTTAATGTTTCTTTTACTTCCTTATCATTCAAACTTAGCATGAGTTGCCTCAGGGTCTACTCATATATGTCTTTAGCAGTTTTCATAGCATTGTCCCATCTTGGTTTGATCTTCTCCATTAGAGCACTCAGAATCTATTGAACAAGTTGATCAGGGGAATCCATTTTAGAAATTATCATGTCCTCTATTTGTTTTTTTCATCTGTAGTTCTAGTCTCATACTTTAGTAATTTAAAATTTGTTATACTGGCTCTTGAGTCAATTTTCTTCAACCTTTCTTGAAAGGTGGGTGGAGGTCTTCTAATATAACATCTCGTCCTTTATCAAGTTTATTCCTAGATTCTCTCCTTGTGAACACAGTAGTAGACAGCTTGGTAGGCTTGGTTATTATAACCTTGCCTTTCTTCTTTACTAGCTCTTCTTCCTCTAATTTCTCTTCACATTCCTCAATGTATTCTCCTTTGCCTTCAGTCAACAGAAGAGTGGAGCTAGTTTTCAATTTTTCAATTCTCTTCTTCCATTTTTTGACCACTTGAGGGAGTTTTATCTCAAGTTCTATCCTAGCCTTTTCTTCATTATAGGTGCCAAAATATGCATCTTTAGGGTTAAAAAGCTCATTAATCAGTGTTTTAACAATGTCTTTGGTTTCATCAATGTTAACCTCACAACCTAGAGCTTTAAACCATATAATTCTTGGTCTTACTGCCTAAATATATACTTTTTCACTATCGACCATGAGACAAACATCATCTTTTTAATCATCAACAAGTTTCCTCAGTATCTTGAATCTATTATCCATTTTATCTTTGAATGCATCAAAGTAATTATCTGTAATACTCCCATAGTTTTCTCCCATTTTAGCTATATATTCATTAATCTAATAAAGCACAAGTACATCCTTCATCCATACGACTGTAACTTTAGATAGAAAGAATTTTTGCACATAGAAAAATAAACAAGTCAAGAGTGAACCGAACTTACAAGGATTGTTCATTGAGGTTCTTATACTCTCCATGTTCTTGTTGAATTGATTTAGTATCAACTCAACAATGTCAAAGTAATTGTCCATAATACTCACATAGTTTTCTCACATGTTATTCTTGACCACTTTGTATGTGAGATCCACTGCTTCACATGATAACTGTTAAGTCTACTCAAGCTTTATATCTTATATGCAATTACATGAATATCAAACTTTAGTTCCATATCTCTAACAGAGTTGATCTTCATTTCCCTTCCATCCCACTCGGCAAGGGTTTTCTTTTGAAGCTCGACCCAACTTAGGGTTTTGGTCATTTCAGCTTTTGCCAACATAGGAAGACTAGTGATCTTATGGATCATCTTCTTGGTTATCAAAATAGGTTGTTCTAGCCATAACTAACCATTATGCACAGAAATAAGAATGAGTCTTGTCCATTTAATTTGGAAATCCTGTGGCATATGTGAAATGTGAGTTAAACCTTTCGCTTCACGGTGTTGATGCACATGTTTTAACATGCCATTCATACATAGCTTCTCAAGGGTTTCATCCATTTCCAATGTTCTAATATCTTGAACTGCACAATGAAAATATGAATGAATGTTATTGATCAATAGTACCTTTGGTGGTATTTGTGATTGATCTCTGCTTGGATCTAGGGCTTCCACAATGGTAGGACACAACTTCAAGTTTGGTGCCTTCCATTCCATGCCTCAAACTAGCATATCAAATCCTTTCTTTGATTTGCTACTGGGATGCCATTTTTGTTAGTAGGTTTTTGAGAAAACATGAAAATATCCAACAATGATTCACTTAGATTGCTTAGATGCTTAGAAATTTCCTTGCACAAATAGCTCTATAAAATTTGTGGTGACAAATGACTTTGATTTCATCCTTTTATCAAATTTTGCCTTTCGATCACCATAAGTGCCTGATACGATAGTTCACTCAAATAATAGATTGTCATCCACTTTGCTTGTATTGAATGCTCGGCAGAGTCATTCATGACTTAGTTTCAATACAAAATTAGTTACTCCTTACCTTGCTTGGTAGAGTCTTATGATCCAGCCTCTCTCACTAAGGAATGTAACTCGACCTTACTCAGTAGTGACTGGCATCTTTGAATACTCAGTGATCCCTTTGCATCTTGAATGATTATATGGATCTTTCATTCTACTAACTAGAACTAGTGTGAGATTTATTCTTTAGAATCCTAGTTCCAATTCTCCTTCAGAGATCAAGTGGAAATACTTGAATCACCCAATTCTTGAGTGACATTTTTAGAAGATTTTGGAATCCATTGTTGTCTCATCTACTTTTTGATGTTATCAACTTTTTCCTTCTTTTCATCTTAAATTCTTCCAGTATTCATACAGTTCTTAGCAAGATGACCAAGTTTTGTATAGATAAAACATATTTTGATGGGGTCTTTTTTCCTCATGTGATGTTTTACACAACTCATTCCAATGTTTCAAAATTCTCCATAGTAATGACATCTACACCAAGTGATATAGCCCCGACCAAACATAGCTTTTACAATCTATTCTATTGGGTTCAATATCTTACTTTTGCATTCTAAGGATTTCTACCCATGTTTCTTGCATTTGTGACATTTTCCTTCAAATTTAGGTTTCTCTTTGCATTCATTAGCTCTACGACCATGCTGATTGTAGTTGTAGCATTTTCTTTTGAATTTTTCTTTCTTGTTGCTCCAACATTTGTTTGATATATGTCCAATCTTACCATAGTGGCTACAAGTAGGTTTTTGATTCTTTTGATCTCCTTGCTTGGAAGATTCATGTTCTTTTGTATATCTAATTTTTTCTTTCAATTGATTCATGTCTATTTGATATTTCATCATCCTCTCATTGGTTTTCTTTTCAGTGTTTAAATCATTCAACAACCTTTCATTTTCTACTTTTAGATTCATGATTTCTTCATTTGCATTGGTGAGTTGATTAATGAAGTTTGCTTGCTAAAGGGATAAATGCTGAATTCATTATTCTTTCCCTCTATTTATTCTTTTATCTTGTTTTTATCTTCCATGACTTCACATAGTCTTACTAAATAAATTTCTTGCTCTCATCTTAGTTTTCTTACTTCCTCTTGAAGTGAACCATTCTTTTCTAATAGTTTTTTGATTGCTTCATTTTCTTCATCTAGATTGCTTGCTATATGGATGTTTTCAATTCTTTCTTCAATGTAGAGATGGTCATTCATCTAAATTACAAGATCTTTTCTTCTTTTTAGAGATCGAGAGAGTTGCTCCTTTGCTTTCTTGAGTTGTGCAATAGCCATTTTCAAATCTAGTTTCTCATTGTCAATAGCCTTGTCAAGTCTAAATATCTCCATAGCCTCTGATCTTTGCTCAAGCTATTAAATTTTTCTCTGAGAACCATAATGCTTTGATACCAATTATTGGAAATATACATGATAGGCTAAGTTACTAAGAGGGAGGGGTGAACTAGTAAATAGGAACTTTTAATCCTTATTTAGAAATTAATCCTTCATGTGTATTCTGATCTAATTGCATGCATGAGAAACTAAAAACATTAAGCATTCAAACCACTTTGACACACAATTTTGGTGACCCAAAAACCTTCCAAATAGAAAGTAAAACTGGGGTAGGAATGATACCCACAAGCTTTAGTACTGCAGTATAAAGTTGGCTTATTAAGGCTTACAATGATCACTTTTAATGATCTTCCCTATTAGGAGCTATAAGGATTGCAAGGTCCACCTTGCAAACAGATTTACAAAAATACAATAAAGCATGCACTATGTAAAGAGATTTACAAAAGACTATTAAGTCTACCTTGTGAAAGGATTTAATTGATCCACCTATTAGGATGAAAAAATGGCTGATCTTTGATTAGTAACTTTGTTTGGTAAATGAGATTTCTTTGAGTGTAATGATCACCTTGCTGTGATAGATAAATCTTTGCTTCTTTTTATCTATTTGTATCCTTGTATTTCACACTTCTTCTCTTCTTTGCTTGTTATATTACTTCCATATTATATTTTGGATGTGATACAATACATTACAATAATATCAATCCAATTTACAAATCAACAAAGTTAGCTATAATATGAGTTTACACAAAATACACAAAGTGATTTCAAACTGCAAGATCTTAGGTTTTGAAGACTAGCTCAGTGAGGTTCTGATACTCAACATCCATAGTCAATGCTCAACATCATCATGCATTTAGTAGACATAGAAGCTCAATCCATACTGATCACTTTCCAAGTAGTCCAAACTCAGTCTAAACTGGTGACTTAGTGAATACTATGAAACTTGACATATAAATTGAACCACATGATTCATACTGCATGACTCGATTAATGCTATTACTATGAGCTCGATATAAACTAAATCACTTGGCTAGCATTCAGTGGCTCGGTCAACATTGGATTCACATTACTACAATTGTGAACTCAATAAGGACTGCATAACTTGATTTGCACTGAGGAACGTGGTAAACCTTATGAAGCTCAATTTATACTCCTGACCATCATTATGGTAGAAACTACTCAGTGAAAACTAAATACTATCCTTTAGATTCAGTAGCAACTGTAGAACTTGGTAGAGACTAAAAGGCTTGGTTAAATCTATTAACTATGTAATATTCTTGATAGATAATTACAATCTAAATAAGTGTGTCACTAATAAAAAACATGACTATATTGTCAATAGACCCATTTTTTTTGATTAGATAAACAAGTTTTACAGGGAACCTGAAACCCAATAGTTAAAACAAAAAAGGGCTGATAATAAGCGTGAAAGCCTAGTTTAAGTTCATAGGCTGATAATAAGCATTAAGCCCAGCCAAAGGAAAGAGTTCTGAGAAAAGACCAGGAAAAAAAAAGAGAGCAAAGCCACAGCCTAAAGCTAGAACAAAAATCCAAAAGACAACGATAAAAAAAGAATAGGTGTGAGTTATTCCTCATTCTTTTGCTCTAGATCATGCATAACCTGAGTAGCCTCAAAGGCCAGTTGATTCTCCTCCATTTCCATCTGTTGCACCCTTTGATTCCCCTGGTCCTAATTAGAAATGGAGTTGTCCTTTGTAGAGTCATCCTCCATTCTAGCCTCATCCCTATCTTTTCCATCCTCATCTTCATGCATTTCTCTATCTTTGATCCAACCCACGAGAGAGATGATGTTGTTTTTAATGGAGCTTAACAAGGAGAACATCTGATTCACAAGGTTGTGATTGTAGTTTTCCAAGTTGTGTATCCTTTTTTCTGCCAGACTGAGCCTGTTAGTTGAATCTGTCCTCTTGTTGGCATCCATCCCTTTCCTTGTTGCCTCAATATGTTTCACCTGATCTTTAACCTCCTCAAGCTCGTGGAAAAGCCATTTGATTGATCTAAAATTTTCAATCATACTATTGTGAGTATTATTTAATAGGTTCATCCCTATCTCCCTAGCTTTGTCCAAAATAGCCACAATCACCGGATCAATTAGTTCTTCCAGTCGCTGCTCTTCTTGATTACCCACGAGGATTTGGAGATTCATGGCCTCCCTAAAGATGCCCATCTTGGAAGTCTTGACATTGAATTTGATCCATGTTTTCCTCCTGTCATTGGTCTGCACTTCCCCTTCTGCATACCCAGCTTTCTCTTCTTTCTGCTCCTCAAGATGGAGATGGACAAGAGAAAGGGGCAGCACTGATGCCTCCTCAAATTGAGAGTGCACTTCCTCCAAACTCTCCCTCTTGCATTTCTTCCTTTCTCTTTCCTCCTTAATTTCCTCCTACGTCTCCTTAACCACCTCCTCAGACTCCAGTTCCTCCTCATCATCACTATCTTTCTCCTCAACCTTCTCAACAGGCTTCTGCCCGAGATCCCTAGGGCTTTGTCTACTTGGGGTTATGGGGGAGGGGGATTTTTTAGCATGGTAAGTCACTGCTTTCCTTGAAGAAGAGATCCCACCTTTCTCAAAGATGAGGCTCTAAATTTTATTCGAGTCAGAGGAGTAACTAGAACTTCCAAACTCCACATTCTCTGTCTAAGGGGTAGCGATGCTTATAGTTTGAGCTTTGAAGTGCTCGTGGATAAGCAACAGTAGCCCCTCGTGTAGAGCCGAGTTTGTGATGGGCTTCTTTTTGAAGCTATCCACCACCTTGCTCATTGAGGTTAATAGATAATAAGGGAAGGAAATTTTGGCTTTCTTTCGAAAATGATTCAAAATGATAAAGTGGTGGGTTTAGGCTCTATCAAACCTTGGGTCCAATGTAATGTACTCAATAATAGCTTTCAGAACATACCTCCACGGCTTCTTCATGGAGTCAAGGACATAGTAGGTGTCAATCTTTTTCAACGCCTTCAATTCCTTCTCACTCTCCACAAAGTCCCTAACCGCATTGGTATAGACCCATTGTTGATCCTTATGTTGAGTGCATGGAATCTAATGTTCTTTGGACTTGGAGTTTGTACCTATTTCTCTAATCACTTTTTATTGTTTTTTCATACATCATTCCATGGAGTTTGTTTTTGCATGGTTTCCTATGATGGTGTTGCAGTTTACACAATTGAGGGACATCTCTTGGATTATGTGTAGACCTATCCTTAATAGTGTAGATTATTATTTTTATTATTTTTTGGTTCTTTTGTTGTCTCCTTAAAAGAAAGACCAATTTTGTAATTAATTTTCCTGGTACGAAAACTTGTAGTCTTGCGAGCTATTTAAGGACCTAGATTAGATTTAGGGAAGTAAGTCCAAAGGTGGTAAAAGGTATAAAAGTAGAAAAAAGTCTCAACATTATGATCTTTAAGCTTTGAAATTGTAATTCATTATACCAGTTTAATTCAAAAGGCCTTACAACTAGAAGTTTTGGATGTGTGCTTTATCATGTGAATTATCTAATCAATCAGTATATATTCATGAATAAATTGCTTCTTCACTATTGTGATGGAGCCCTGAAATGCTTTCAAAAAAGATATTTTTTATGTTTATTTGTTAAAGGTTCCAATTTTTTTATTTCTCAAAGAGTTAATAAACATGGTTTCCATTTTACAATTTTGTAAAGAGATGATAAGCAAGTTTATGATTTTGCAAATGGTATTCTAAAATAATTCCAATTTCATAGTTTTGGGAATGAAATTGTAAAACACTTCCAATTTGGTGAATTTTAGAATTGGGTTTTAAGGCATCACTGATTTCGTGATTTTGCATTCAAGATGGTTCTTTCTGCTCGATGTTATGAGTTCATTGGACTAGATTTCTTGGTGCTCTAATTTCATGATTTTGTGTACTATGTCTATTCATTAGGCCAAATTAGCAAATATTTTCCTTTTGAAGATATCTTTCCAAATTCTGATAAAGAGACATGAACATTTAAGGCTAAGTACATTTACATAATGTCTTAAATTAGTATAAAACTAGATGTGATAATTTTTTTGTATTTATGCATGTAATCTACTGGATGGATTTTAATACATTTACTAACTATTGTTGAGTAAGGACATTATAAGGAAACATTATCTTAGAATGTCCTTGTATTGCAAATTTTTTATTATACTTTTGTGCAATTTTTAAAGACTCCTCACTATGGGACTTCCTATTCAAGCATACAATGATCATGATGACCCAAAACTAGTCATGCACCTAGACTTATCACTGACCAACTCAATCTTCTACATAGTAGCCTGGGATTTGTGAAAGAATTATCCAGTTATGTCAATGATATGTAGGAGTTGGAGCTTGAGTGGGAAGACCTTTTTGGGCAACAAAATTTTTAAGAAATTCTTGATATAATTCAAGAATTATGATATTTTGTTTAAAAGCTTCTTAAAAAAACCTATCATCATAATTTTTTTGTGAATGGTTGACATTAGTTATTAGTTAGTTTTTATGTAAAGGTTTGAATCTTTTATGCACCCTTTCATTTTATATAAGAAAGGCTACCAAGAACTAATAGATATAGGAAGATAAATATATAAAGATATGGATATATGCAGGTGCAACATAGATAAAGACATTGCAACTAGTCACCACCCAATTGTACTTTTTTTAGAATTAATAAAATACTTTATTTCTCTTCTAAAGTTTGAGAATAGATCATAACTATTGGGATTTGCAAATATTCTTGTTGGATTTACGTTGTGGTTGATGGATTGAAATAGAAGAAATAAATCCTCTAAGAAAAATCTATGCATAGGTTTTGTGTAATTGGTCTTCATTGTTATTGAATTTAAATTTATTTAAATAGGATTTTATTATCTCAAGTTCTCTATCTAATCATTTATAGATATGTGCCCATCTCAAAATGATTGGATGATTGCAACAAATATTGTTATTAACTCTATTCTCGCATTAGGTTATGACAAGTCTTTGATTCTTTGTAAGGAAAAGTTCAATTTAGTGGAAGGTCAAATTATTTGTCTCATTCTCTTGCTTGCATATATCACTTCATGTCTTAATTCAAAAAAAATGTTGTCACCTAATTTCCCCCTTATAAAATACTTTCCTACTCAAGAGTATCAGTTTTCATTCTACATTGGTAATTTTTCTCCTCTACATGAGTTGAGATAATGATACAACTACCTAGGTTTTGCAAAGCCCCAAGGTTGAGGGTTGAGAAAGTGTATTCTTAAACCTTCTTCATTGCCCAAAATTGTGTTGATTTACCAAAATCAAGCAAGAAAGGCTTGTAGGCCTTCAACCAACAATTTTGAGAACCAAAATGTTGCATATGAGTTTTATTCTATGTCTACTCTTGGAAAGGTTTTAGGAAACACACATTGATTCTATTTCCCTATCTTCATTGCATTAGGTGGCATTAGAGCAAGGTTTTCTTTTCTTGAGAGTTTGGGATCATGTAGAATCTTGATTGGGTTGGTTTTGTTACAAATAGGGAATATAGATGGGGGGGGGGGGGGGGCGGGGGGGGTTGAATCAATATTCTACAAACTTTAGCCCAAAATCAAATATAATTAATTGACTTATAACTTCTATATGAAAGTAAAGTAAAAATGTTGAATACTAAATGTAACCAAGCAATAAGAGAACTCATAAAACCATAATTTGTTAACCATGGAAACCCTAGCCAGGGGAAAACCTAGGTGGGGATGGTACCCACAAAATGATTGACTATTAAAAAGTATTTGGTTAAAGATATTAACCCTGTTAGGGGTCTATTATATGTGTATAGTGTCTTGTTCCTTGTTAGAGGGCTTAGGAATTTTTAGAAACCTCAACCCTATTAGGAGTTGTTATGCACAAATACAAGATGTATGCAAGAAGAGCCCACTAGCCAAACAAGCAATATATGATATAATTTCTTGATACAAAAACCTCTTGCTTGCTACTGATATCTTCAATATCTAATACAACTTTTACTTCTCTTCACAAAACTCATAATCCTTTGATCATATATCAAAATCTTCATATCATATAGTTCACACATAGTACACTTATTACACACTTAATTGCACATTTACAAACTTTCCTTTACAACTTTACAATTCTCAAAATGCTATCTAGTCAGCCTTCAAGTCTCCACATGCTTGACAAAATATATTATTACAACTTGGTGTCTTAGGGTTAACATCTAGGATGTCGTCCCTAATTAGTGAATTAATTATTTTGCAAACAAAACAATTTTTAACCTTTAATTATTAATTTCTTGTCATGCTTTATTGTGTCTGTATACTACCGCAACTGGTAAAACTATTATATCTTCTTTCATACAGACTCATACAATTAAAAATGTCATCTTAAAAATTTGTCCTATTTGTACCTAAGTGTGCACATGCCAATAATGCATCTATCAATTGCACATACTAAAATAGTATCTGCTTTGTCAGATAAACTAATTGATACTTAGATAATTTTCTAGGTATAATTGGTGTACCTTGATCTTGACATCATGCTCCACTTTATAATTTTTTTTTTTTGTTCCATAAATGAAAACTAAAACTCAACTACTTAGTCAAATTTCCAACAATCTCCACCTTTGGAATTGATCAAAACATATGGGAAAATTGGTTAAGTCCCAAAATGTTGATCAAAACTTTACGTAAGTCTTGGCCTTGACAAAATGTATAAAACTTCAAAATGTGTGGATCATCATATTTTCATTTCCATATTCCCTTATATGTCCTATTACATTATAGCTACCCCTTTGACTATAATACTTTAGATTATTACCACTACTCCTCTCTACATACATAATAGAATTTTCCTATATTACATCCTCTTTGATATTAATGACAAAGGTGTCAAAACTTATATTCAATTCAAAATTTAGATCTATACCTGATGCCGAGTGCAATAGTGGAAGGTTTGATCCAAGTGTAAATGCTTCCAAATCACCAAGTCTTCAATAAAGACTTAAAAGTTCTTCAATCACCCTTTTCTAATTGTTCCACACCTTAATCAAACCTAATGATAAAAATCTAATCTCTTGAATGCACCTTTAAATCTTCAAGGCAAGTTTCACTAACTTGTTCCCAAATAGGGCTACAAGGACTAAAATTGAAAAATTGATGTATCTACCAAATCGACACATGAAATACCTGATCAAAGGGTGGAAATAAGAAGTTTTAAATAACCCTAACAATATTCCCTAGGGCCAACTCCTGATCTACTCTAGCACTCCACTAATCTGCCTAGGTACACAGACCTAATAAGGCCCCTATAGGCTTGGTTTTCAAAGGAAGATCAATGAAATGGGTGCATAGAAAAGAAATCAATGCTTAGGACTTTAAGGGAGGTTTAACACACTGAAAATCCACCTTTTTTTTGATTACTTTTCACACTTATAATTCCCAATAATCAATTTTTAGCAATTTAGGAGCAAATACATCTAAATATTTGGCCTAGGGCTTGCAAGCATAAATAACTCCCTTTAGTTTTTGAACTCCTACTTTTGGAACTTGAAAATAAATTCCCTGAGCCTCCATTTCCATTGGGTTTCATGCAATTTGGATGGTTTAGTCACAAGCTATACACCCATTTGCACAAAACCCTGCTGTAGCTAGGGTTTCTACGTAGTTTGGAAAGAAAAATCAATAACTTTTCTTATAAACCTCCAAATGAAGTCAAAATAAATGAATTTGATAGGTAACTCACAAAAGTTACTTCTCAAAACATTAAACCCTCACTACCTAATGCAGGAGCATCCAGAGGTATAAGGGCAATCCTGTGTCACCCAAAAAAATGTACTTAGACTTAGTTTCTGTTTCATGTCTTTACATTTTTGGATACCCATTTGGCTCAAATAAAGGTTCCAACTCTCATAGTTCAACTATCAGTGCATTTGAAAATCCCAAAAAAATAGGAGCATGTATTTGGGCCATCATTTCGGTAAACTAGAAGGTGTGAATTGGCCAGATGAATGTAATCATGATTTAGAGCATTCCAAAAAAAGAATTAGGTCAATAGGCCCCACGGTTTATTGCAATTTTTTAGGTTTTGGAGACCTCCTAAGAATGCTTCAAAGTCAGGTTTGGGGCATTAAATGACCTTGAAAAGGGACAAAAAATGGGGGATGAGCGAAGCTTGTCCATAGGGCTATAGAGCGCTTTGAGAGCTTTTCGAAAATGTAAACGGTTCGTCAATCGGAGCTACGGTTCAAAAGTTATGCCTCCCGGAAGTTCGGCTACCGTTTCTGGATTCTTCTAGATTTGCACCGACTTCTAACGCAGCTTTCGGAACCTTCTATTTCGTTGGTGGATGCCTACTAGCACTTTCTAGAATGTACTCCTAGTCCTTAACCCTCCGGGGTCTATTTAAGGAGATTTCTGGCATTGTAAAAGGCAGTTCGAGGTGGAGTTTGAGAGGAGGTGCTATAAGGAGAAATATTCTCCAGATTTATGCTATTGTAAGCCCTTAGGGCATGTTCTGAAGTTCGTTTTCTCTGTACTATTTGTACTGGCTTATTTTCTCAGTTAATATAATTCCCCTTTTCTATTGTGTCCATTCTATCAGTGGGTTGTGTCCCCATCACTACCAATCCGTACAACATGTGTGGAATCAAAAACACAATAGTTTGGAGCCAAAAAATGAGAGATCTTTATTAATTCAAACATAAATCCATGCATTTGAGAACCTGTTCTACTAGGAAGGTTATGTTACATCTTTATAGATGGGTTACGCCAATCAACTACCTTGGATATAGTTGCAATCAGTTGAACTTCATGTTTAGCAATATTAGGAACTTTTTGTTGCATTAACAATTTTTATTCAAAATAATCACCTAGAGACTCTAGAATATCCTAGGACCTCTATTAACTTTATTTAAGGTGTTTCCACCTATTTCCTAACTACTAAATTCCCTATAGGTCTTGAGGACTCAAGGTTTATAGAATTACCAAATGAGTCTCAAGCCTTTACAAATGGGCTTATATCAACATAAAAACTATTCTTATTCTTCTAAAACATTATAATCTTCCTCATAAGCCTTTTAGGAAGGTGGTGTAGTGTAGGATCACTGAAATGCCTTGTGGAATACTTTGTGGTGTCTTTGAGTGCCCTGCACCATGCTACCCTACTCTAACGAGCTCAAGTCCCTTGAGTTGGGATTGCATCAAGCTGATAACCTACCTTTTCAATGTCGGCTTGGCTCATCCATGTTGCATCTTTAGTTGGTGCATCTTTTAATTTGACCAAATATGAGTAATAGGTACCTCTCCTAGTTTGTTTTGAAATCCTCTTGTCCAAGATACATTCTATTTGTGGTTTAGTGGTCTTTGGTAACTGAGATACATCTGCATTGTTAGATTGACCTATTCTTGCATCAAAATAATTAATAGGAGGCTTATACACATAAAGATCAAAAATATTGAAGATTGGAGAGAGTCCTATATCATGTGGGAGGTCTTTTTTATAGACATTATTACCATATTTCTTTAGAATCTTGAATGGGCCTGCTTTCTTCATCATCAATTTTGTATATTGACCCCTTGCCAGCCTCTCCTTTTTAAGATGTATCATAACCATGTCTCCCACCTTGAATTTCAAATCTCTTCTCTTCTTTTCTACATGTTCTTTGTATTTTGTTGTTGTATATTGCAATCTAACCCTTACTTGGTCTTGAATGTCTTTCATGACTTGGGCAAAGTCTTCTACCTGTGCACTCTTTGTCTCCATGTCCTTGGTGCTTCTAAGTTCCAAAACTCCTCTTGGGTGGCTTCCATAAACAATTTGGAAGGGATTCATACCAGTACTTCTATTTAAGGAATCATTATTTGTCATCCATTCAAGATAAATGCTAATAAGTATATGTGAAGATACATGAAACATAAAGCAATTCCATGGGCTTCATGCAGATGAAAGTAAAGGTAATATGGAGGTATGACTTTTTTTTTATTTCTATTCATTTTAATTTTTATATTATGTTATGGTATAACGATGAACAATTATTTATTTATTTATTTATTGAATATAATCAATAATTATGATTGTGATATTAAAGAAAGAAAAATATGTATTTTTCATTTATGAGATTTTCATTATAAAAATAATTATTGTTATTATTATTATTATTATTTTGGTATTATTAGAAGTGTATCACGGAATGGAGTTTCAAGTATAATCAAAGAAAAGGCTTGCATAAGATTCCACTTGCCACACAATTAAGACTTTAATATATTAAGAAATTTGTTTATACATGCAATATATAAGAGAAATTTAGATTTGAAATGGCTAATCAAAGGATAAGTAGATTTATCCTCCATGCTTTATTATAAACCAAAGGTTTAATAAATTACAATGTTGTTAAAATGATTAAATTATCTAATTTCATCATCTTCCAAGATAAGGTAAAGCCTGTGGTGGAATGGGCTAGGTGATGCCACTTGGAGGTACTGTGTAAAGCCTACAGGTACTGGATAAGGCCTACAATGACAAGATATCCTAGGGTACATCATACAAAGGTGCTATCTCAGAGATGATGGTCAGAGAGAGATAACAATAATGAGGGAGAACAGTAAGGCCCACTGATTGGGTAACATGGCACCCCATTATGGTTTCTCCTCCTATAATTGAGTGATAAGATTATGTATCTGATATTTCAAAGATTATGCTTTAAAAGACTTCTTATTGAAAAATAGTTGATAGAATCACCTTAGGATCATGATTCTCCAAGTCGAGATAAGGTCTGCAGTGGAATGGATTGGGGAACATCATGCAAGGTATCGAATAAAGCCTATGGGTACCGAGTAAGGCCTCAGTGATGGGACATCTTAGGGTACATCATACAAAGGCACCTTCTTGGAAATGATGATCGGAGAGAGGTAACAATAATGAGGGAGAATGGTGAGGCCCACTGGTCGGGTAACAGGGCACCCTATTATGGTTCCTCCTCCAGTATTTAGAAAATGATGAGTTAATAAATGGATTGAGACCATAAACACCCTATTAGGGGATTGATTTATATATAATGTGTACTAATGATTTTTTTTGTTTGCAGGTTCAATATTAAGGAAATGCATAATGTGTGTCTTATGTGTTTGCATCTTGTTTGCTTCGTGTCTTCATCTGTTTGCATCATGTCTACTTCGTGTTTTCATGATCTGTCTAAATCATGTATGCTTTGTGTTGTACATTTTGTGTCTATGTCAAAGTTTGTATGTGAATGATTTTGCTTGAGGACAAGCAAATTTGAGAGCGGATGGCTGTGATATCCCCATTTTAGTATATAAATTAATTATACATAGGGAGTATACTATTAATAATCGATTATTTATATAGAATAAATTATAATTATTTTAAGTTAAAAATATAACTCGTTATATATTATATAATTATAAATATTAATTATATATATATATATATATATAACTATATGAATATTATTATCTATCTATATATAATTAGATATTTAATTGTCATGCTATAAATAATATGTACACCTATATTAACTATTTTATGTATTATAGTGTATGAAAATTATATCTATACTAAATAAAGGATACAAAATATTATCAAATGTATACCATTCAAGAGGAAATTATTTAATGTCCTGAAACGAGACATTACAACCCTCCATGTTGTTGAGTTAGACATCTTAACAAGTTTCCTAGGGACTTGTTTATAACCCCAGTTTACCCATTTGATTGTGGGTTATAGGCAGATGAAAAATTCAAATTGGTTCCTAGCTTCTTCCATAGTGTTCTCCAAAAATGTCCTAGGAACTTAGGATCCCTATCAGATACAATTGACATAGGTAGGCCATGCAACCTAACCACTTCTTTAAAGAATAACCTTGCTATATGAGATGCATCATGGGTTGTTCTAGAAGGGATGAAGTGGGCCATCTTTGAGAACCAATCAACTACTACAAAAATACTATCATGTGTTGATTTAGTCCTTGGTAAACCTAGCAAAAAATCCATACTTATAGAATCCCAAGGTGTGCATGGTATGGGTAAAGGATTATATAACCCTACATTAGAAGTATGCCCTTTTGCTTTTTGACAAATTAGACAACTATCAAAAAATTTCATAACATTTGATTGCATTTTAGGCCAATGATAAAACCTTTTTACCTATTTAAGAGTCTTATCTATTCCAAAGTGCCCTAAAATGCTTCCACAATTCTTTTCTTTGATGATGTTCTCTTTGCAAGATCCCCTTGGCACCCAAAGTTGTCCTCCTTTAAACAAAAGTCCTTCTTGAATTAGGTACTCTGCAAATTCAGTATGGTATTTGTCCCCCATTTCTTTTCATGTTTGGTATATCTCCTTGAAGTCTTCATCCTTAGCATACATATCCTTCATGACCGAGATACCCACACTTTCTAGTTCCATGTTTTGGATCATAAGATTCCTCCTACTAAGGGCATTTTCCACCTTGTCCACTGCCCCCTTTTTGTGCTTAATTGAGAAGGTATATGCCTGCATGAATTCAATCCACTTGATATGCTTTTGACTAAGTTTGTCTTGCCTATTCAAGAAGCTTAAAGCCTAATTTTCAGTAAACACAATGAATTCCTTTGGTAGTGAATAGTGCCTCCACCTTTTAAGTGATTGTACCATTGCATATAATTCAAGGTCATAGACTGAATATTTTTTGTTTTGCATCATTTAGTTTCTCACTGAAAAAGGCCACAGGCCTACCTTCCTAACTCAAGACTCCTCCTATGGCTTTAGTACTGGCATCACATTCCATTGTAAATATTTTTTTGAAATCAGGGAACATTAGGATGGGTGTTTGTGCTATCTTTTGTTAAAGTATCTCAAATGCTTTTGCTACTTCCTTGGTCTAAACAAATTTACATTTTCTCCCTTCTTTTATAGTGTCTATTATAGGTGCACAGGCTCCATTGAAATTTTTAAAAAATTTCCTATAGAAGTTACAAAGTCCATGGAAACTCTTGACTTTTGATGGATTATTTGGAGGTGGCCAATTGATAATAGCTTCTATTTTTGATGGATCCATTTTAAGACAACCCCTTGAAATGACAAAGCCCAAGAATATGAGTTCTTCTTTCATGCAAGTGTACTTTTCAAGATTTATCTTGAGTCCTTCCACATGTAACATTTTTCAGACTTGGTTTATGTGCTTTAAGTGTTCTTCTGTATCTTTTCTAAAGATAAGGATGTCATCAAGATAGACAACCAAAAATTTGTTTAGAAAGGGCTTAAGGACCTCATTCATGAGCCTCATAAATATACTAGGTGCATTTGATAGCCCAAATTACATTACAAGCCATTCATAGAGCCCCTCCATGGTTTTAAAGGCTATTTTGCATTCATCCCCCTCTCTTATCCTGATTTGATGATATCCACTTTTCAAGTCCACCTTAGAGTAATAGTTTGCTCCACCTAGGCAATCCAAAAGGTCTTCCATTCTTGGCATTGGAAATCTATATCTTATGGTAATCTTGTTGATTATCCTACAGTCTATACAAACTCTCCAATTGCCTTCCTTTTTGGGTGCTGGGACAGCAAGAATAGCACAAGGACTTACACTCTTTCTAATCACCCCCTTAGACAACAAGTCTTCAATCTATCTTGCAATCTTTGCATTTTTTTTTGGGGTTAGTTTATATGTAGCTTTTTTAGGCAATTTTGCACCAAAGATAAGTTCAATACATTGGCTAACTTCTCTTTTAGGTGGCAAGGAGGATGGAATACTATCTGTAACTATCCCATGATACTTTTCTAGAATATCCCTAACCTCCTTAGGACCAACGTCTTCCCACCATTGTCCCTTCTTGGGTTTGTCTTTGGGTTTCACTAAAATCTCCTTTTTAGGCCTGGTTATTATGGGAAAACATGGGGTATTATCCTCCCTTAAGGTCTACATGAACTCCTTCTCCCCTACCAAGGCAACATTACTAACTACATGGTCCAATTTCCTATCATCAAGTAAGGGGTTCATGGTATAATTTATGCCTCCTTTGGTTATGGTATAAACATTGGTTTCCCCATCATGCTTGGCTTTAACATCATATTTCCATGGTCTCCCTAATAGGAGGTGACAAGCATCCATATCTGTGAAATCACAAAGAATTTTATCTACATACTCTCCTAGAGTGAATTCTACTGTTCATTGACAAGAGTTTTCTTCTCTCTAGTAAGCCATGAGGCTTTATAAGGATAAGGATGTGGTCTCTTGTGCAATTTTAATTTAAACCATCTCCCTAGATGCTATATTGTCTGTTTATCTAGAATCCACAATTAACTTACATACCTTGCCTTTGATTTTGTAAGTTGTCTTGAATAGGGCCTTCCTTTGTGATGGTTCCATGGGGTTGGGCACCTTCAAGAGTTTCCTTTACAGAATTAGACATTCACTAGTTTTAGGATTTGTAGGTCTAGAAGAAGTGGAATGATAAGAGGATATGCTTTGACCATCTTCTTCTTCTTGTAGTAATTGGACTCTCCTATCTCCCTGCCTAGGATTGTCTCCAAGCTTTTGAGTGCATCTAAAGGATTTATGTCCTATCTGATTGCATGTAAAATTTTTTCCAATGAACACACTTCCTCCCCTTCCTCTACCATTTCCACCTCCTCTACTATTATTAGGTCTCCTTCCTCTGAAAGTACCCCTGTTACTAAACTCATTTTCAGTATTTTGGTTCTTGTCATCTTCTTTCGAATGGTTATTCTTCCCTTGAAACCTTCCTCCTCTTCCTCTAAAATTATTTCCTCTCCCTCTATTGAAACTAGATTATCCTCTCCTCTTTTTCTTTTCTTCAATCTTCAAGGCTAGATTAAAATAGTGCTGGACTAAATCAATAGCAATTAGAGTAAGTTCATCTTGAATACTATATTTCAAACCACTTATATACCTTGCCAACTTTTGTTTGTTGGTTTCATACACCTTTTCCCTAAGAGTCAAATTGTGAAACTCTTGGATATATGTGCTAACATCCATATCTTTTTGTTTAAGATTATGTAAGTTCTAATGTATTAGGACCTCATAATCCTTAGGGATGAATTTCTTCTTGATCTTTGCCTTCATCCTCTTCCCATTGCTGATCTGATCCTTTCACCCATACTCTTTCCAAGGCTTGCAAGAGTGTCTTTTATCTAGTGGGATCTCTTCTTCATAGGGCTCCCTTTCAACTTCCTCCTCTTTAGACTCATCATTATCTTCGTTTGTCATCTTACCCTTGAGTTTCTCCAATTCCCTTTTCATGTTTCTATTTTCTTCCCTTACTACTCTAATCTCTACCATCTACTCCTTTACAAGCTTGGAAAATTCAACATTTGTGATCCTTAGAGGGATCTCCATTTCCCCTTCTTCTCCTTTAGACATATTGCCTTTATCTACACTCCTCAAGATCTAAACTGCTCTAATACCACTTGATGCAGAGTGTAACAATGGAAGGTTTGATCCAAGTGCAAATGCTTCCAAATCACCAAGTCTTCAATAAAGACTTCAAAGTGCTTCAATAAAAATTTTATGATTTTTGCACACCTTAATCAACCCTAGTGACAACAATCTAATCTCCCAAATGCACCTTTACAACTTCAAGGCAAGTTTCACTAACTTGTTCCCAAACAGGGCTATAAGGACTAAAATTGAAAAATTGATGTATCTACCATAGCCACACATCCAATACCTAATCAAAGGTTGGAGATAAGAATTTTTTAATAAACCTAACAATATTCCCCAAGACCAACTCCTAATCTACTCCAACACTCCACTAATCTGCCTAGGCACAAAGACCTAATAAGGCCCCTATAGGCTTGGTTTTCAAAGGAAGATCAATGAAATGGGTGCATAGATAAGAAACCAATCCTTAGGAATCTAAGGGAGGTTCAACACACTACAAATCCACCTTTTTTTTGATTACTTTTCACACTTATAACTCCCAATAATCAATTTTCAGCAATTTAGGACCAAATACATCTAAATATTTGGCCTAGGGCTTGCAAGCATAAATAACTCCCTTTAGTTTTTGAACTCCTACTTTTGGAATTTGAAAATAAATTCCCTAAGTCTCCATTTCCATTGTGTTTCATGCAATTTGGATGATATAGTTGCGAGCTATCCACCCATTTGCACAAAACCCTACTGTAACTAGGGTTTCTAGGTAGTTTGGAAAGAAAAATCAATAACTTTTCTTAGAGACCTCCAAATGAATTCAAACCAAATGAATTTGATAGGTAACTCACCAAAGTTACTTCTCAAAACATTAAACCCTCACTACCAATCTGTACAACATGTGTGGAATAAAAAACCAACAATTTTGAGCCAAAAAACCAGAGATCTTTATTAATTCAAGCATAAATCCATACATCTGACAACCTGTTCTGCTTGGAAGGTTGTGTTACATCTCTATAGATGAGTTACACCAATCAGCTACCTTGGATATAGTTACAATTGGTTGAACTTCATGTTTAGCAATGTTAGCAACTTTTTTGCAAAGTTACTTAGCAACTTTTTGTTGCATTAACAATTTTTATTCAAAATAACCACCTAGAGACTCTAGACTATCCTAGGACCTCTATTAACTTTATTTAAGATGTTTCCACCTATTTTCTAACTAATAAATTCCCTATAGGTCTTGAGGACTCAAGGTTTATAGAATTACCAAATGAGCCTCAAGCCTTTACAAATGGGCTTATATCAACATAAAAACTATTCCTATTCTTCTAAAACATTAAAATCTTCCTCATAAGCCTTTTAGGAAGGTGGTGTAGTGTAGGTCACTGAAATTCCTTGTGGAATACTTTATGGTGTCTTTGAGTGCCTTGCACGAATACCTCTATATTAGATTGATAGTCATGTGATATAGTCATCAAAAGTTATCTTTATACTCTTTAATATCTTCTTCCATGAATCTCTAACTCCTTTAGATATGTGAAGAAGGGCACAAAGTCCATAGGATGCAATTTCAACTACATTGAGGTCTTAATAGACAAACTTCTTGAAAGATATCTTTTCCTTAAGAGATTCCTTTAATTTTTCTAGAGTGGATGAATTTAAAGATAAATTTTCTCTAAAATGTAAAAACTTGTTAGCAATTCTCTCTTTATTCATCTCAATAATAATTATTTCATTGTGTCTTTCCAATCTCAGCCTCCATATCTTCTATCTTCTGATTAGGATGCTAATGCTAACTTACTAGTACTTGTAGTTCTTCATGGTTCTTCTTCAACTCTTCATCACTATCTTTAGTGAACTTAACTGACAATGCACACTTTTCATAGACTGTCTTTCCTTCATGTTCATATCTTCTCATCTCCTTGATACATGTATCAAGAGCTCCTAATTCATTTTTTATATTATGATAGACAATGTCAAACATCTGTGCATCATATTTGTCTTGTGCTTGAATGGATGTAATATTAGATATAATTGAAATTCTGCATCAAAAGCTTGCACTTCAACTTTTCTTTGTCTTGTAGATTTGACTCTTTCATCTTTATAGCCAAAGTTTTCAAAAGTCTCTTTATCACTTCCATCAGTGAGAGTTGTAGAATTTTCACCTTCCTATTCTTCTTAAAAATCTTGTTGATTGATGAGATCATTTTAGTCTAATCATCATCATATGATCTTGTTAGTGCTATTAATGTAAGGGGTGTCCTAGAAGAACTATGTACAATGGCCTTTTTCCCATCTTCCTCCTTTTTCATCTTCTCCTCTTCTTATTTTCTTTTCTTCTTTCCTCTTTCCTTTTCTTCTCGCCTTCTCCATTCTTATTTTCTTTTTGTTTATTTTTCTTCTTTTCTTCTTCTTCCTTTTTCTTTATCTATTCCTCTTTCTTTTTATTTTCTTCTTCTCTTAATCATTTCTCTTCTTCCTCCTTCTTTATCTTTTCTTCTTGTTCTAGCTTATTATTTTCATATTTCTCTTCTTCTAAGCTAGTATAGATGACCAAATTACCAACATTAGTGCCAAAATCCTTGAAAGGATCTTTAGAAGTGTTGATAGTTACCTTGGTGCTATCAATTTGCAAGGTATCTTTCCCAATGGTAATCTATGGTATTTTTGTTTTTGCCTTATTTATATCTTCCATCATCTATACTATGGATTTCTCTATCTCTTTATTAACCTCTTAATAATTATCTGCCATAATTGGTATACCTCTAGTCTTGTTCCTAAAATAAGGCTCAAGACTCTTCACTAGACTTGCTAGGTGTTCATCACTATCAATCTTACACAATTTTCTGATATGATTTTCATTGATTCCTTTATCCTCATCTACTACTCTCTTTCTTGTTCATTTGTGATTGCATGATTCAATTTCTCAATTTTAGGCTTCCAACACTTTTTACTTACTCTTGTAGCTTCTAGTTGCTTCTCTATTTGTGACTTAGACTCTGTTTCAACTTGTTCTCTCATATTTTTTTTGGTTACATTTACCAATATTTCCTTGTGTGTCTTCCTAGGTCCCTCTATCGTAGCCTTCATTCTTTTCTTTATTGGGGAATTAGGAGACTCTTGTTTAACCTCATCCAATCTAATTTATTTTCTCTTGACCTCAACCACTTCTAGTTCTTGTTCTTCTTCACATGGCTTAGAAAGTGGAATAGCTGGTGCAATAGGTGGTTAATCTTGAGATACTATTACATAGGGTGCTAGAGGTGTGGCTGCAAATGGAATTGGTATAGTAACACCTTTTGATGGTCCTGCTAATTCCAATGTTGGCACATACATGATTCCTTGTTGACCTATATGCCTTATGCCTGTAATTTTTTTCTTCACCATACTCATCTTTTCTTCTTTTATGCTTGCCTCTTGCATTAACTTCTTCATTTCTGAATCAACTTTTATGTTAGTAGAATTTTCTATTTTCTTTTCTTGTTGATTGTATCAACTCATAATAAGTTCCAAGCCTATCAAATTCTTCATCATTTTCTAATTTAATGATTATCTTTGGATATCCTTCAATTTCTTCTTCTAATAACTCATAGACAAGTGGCTCAACATATAACATTATAGTTGCTATTGTCTGAATGTATGAGAAATCAATATCTACAATAAAAAGCATATCATCTCTAAAATTTTCTACCATAGGGGATGGTATTCTGAATCTTTCTCTCATCTCATTCTGAAAAGTCTTCATAATAATATTTTTCTTGCTATTGATTTGATCAATCTAATGTCTATTATATAAAGGAAATATCTTAATCAAATGGAAAAACCTATGTGTGATCAATGATTGAAATCTAACCTAATTGTTCTTAATCTTCTTAATTCTTTCAAGATTCTCAATCAACTATGCTCTTAGAATTTCACTTTAATTGACCTTCTCTCTCTCTCAATACACACTTTATAGGTTGCTTGTATGAATCTAACTGCCATGTCATCATCTCTAGAACTAGAACAAATCTTAATTGCAATGATTCTTTTTAAGAACCTTACATCATCTTGTTTTATCTTATTTATAACTATTCCTCTTCCATTATATATTTATTTCATGTTACTCAAAGCCATCTTCTTAACATTCTTCTCATTAACACTACCCTCATTGCAAAGACCAGTCACTTCATGAATTAGGTTAGCTAAAATTTCTACTACATTATCTCCTAACCAAAAATTCCCATCATATATTCTATTGAGTATATCCTTAGTCCATTCTTCATTATCAAATTTTTAATAAAACAAAAATTTCACCAGGTCATTTTCCTTCAAATTCTCAAACCATAGTTTAAAACTTATATCCTTGTTGTAAATTAGACTAAATTTCTTAGAAACATGTTCTTGTCCTACTATTTCAAACTTGCTTCTACTGTAGCTACTCACATCTTCTAAGTGAATGAGTCTTTTTGGAACTTTAGAAAATGTGATGGTAGGCTCATCCTCTAAGGGTTTCACTAGGTTGATTTTCATCTTAAGTCTTGCTTCTTCCTCCAGATTATGAATCAAAGAGTTTTCCATTAATAGTCAAATTTCAAACTCAATGCACAACTCAATTCTTGTGTAAAATGTAAAATACTTGTATTTTTCATGTAAATAGGGTTCTTTGAACTTCACACTTCAATTTTCCTTCAATCCACTTTCACTTTGTTCTTTACTGCTCCTTAACTCTTCCTATGCTCAAATGGTACACACAATTTTGTTTGCATCCTTTAAATCTCACCAAATTGATCTATGCATTAATTGTGTAAGTACACAATTTGTAACAAGTCATTTTTGATTACTCTTAGACTTTTTTTTTTGTGTGTACACAAATACAATCTCCAAATCACATGCACTCTTTACCATAGCTTCAACTCATCATGAACTACCTCATATTGACTAGACAAACCTCAATTCACCATCTATTGATATTTCTATGTTTTTAATGCTTATTTGAGTTATAAAATATGCTTAATTCAAATGTGATGTGATGTAGGAGCATCTTAGGTTTTCTTGTAATCCTACTCATTTTTGTTCATTCTGCCAGTTATTGCCAAGTGCCAATTATTGCCAAGTTCTAGTTACTTCTGAGTGCTAGTTACTATTGAGTTCTAGTTCCTACCAAGTGCCAGTTGCTGCCAAGTTCTAGTTGCTACTAAGTTCCAATTATTGTTGAGTTGTCTAGTGTTGATTGAGCTATCTAGTGTTGGCTGACTATTCTTTCATGTGCTGAGTGAACTTGATATTTGCTAATAGCCAGGTCCTTCTTTGACCAAGTTTTCCTAAGTTTGGTTATTAGTTTGAGCCAACTTATGTATTTAATTTGGATCATGAATTTAATGATAGGATATTGTATTGGGATGAGTATAAACCATTTAAGGTTAACCTTTATATTATACAATGATCTATAATCTTCTGTAAGTCATTTTGGTAAGTATCAATAAAAGGTGTTTAGGTTAGACAGAGCTTAAAAAGGGAGAAGAGAGTCAGAACAAATGTTTTTGTATTTGCAAATTTGAAGCTAGTTTTCAGATCTTAAAGTTGCATTTTGTATCTGTTCGTAACCCAAAAGGCCTTATAGCTGGGAATGTATGCTAATAACTTGATGAATCAATAAAAGGGTTTTGTTCTCTCTCTCTCTCTCTCTCACTCACACACACACACACTCTCTCTCTCTCCCCTTGGTGTTGTTCTCTTTGTGTATTTTCTTCGATTGTCTTTACTCAACAAGGTGTTTGGATAAGTAGGTGTGCCTTTGGCCTAGTTGTTCAAATACCTCATTGCACCAAGTGGTATCAGAACTTTAGGTTTGTCCTTGTGGAGATTGGATTATGTAGATTCCTAATTTAATTTTTTTTGTAGGGTGATAGATATGAGGATTTGACCTATAACTTGTAATTGGTTATGATCATGTAGGAACCTAATTGTAAAGATGGTTTGAGGCAGAGGAAATGCTAACAATTCCATATTGGATACATTGAGACAAATTGAAAAAAAATTAGATGTTTTGGAGACAACCTAGAGGAGAGGAGCACATCGTGGTGATGTGAGTGACAATGAAGTAATAGCACCAAACCATAATCTAGAACCTGAAGAAGATCAAGATGAGGAAATATTGTTGAGGGTATTATTTAGGGAACTGTTGGCCTAGTTTTTCACATGGTAAAAATCCTTCAAAATTTGTTGAGAAAAATCTAGTTTTCCTTTTGTGATTAGTGTTTGTATGTCTTTTGATTAACCATGCCATAGTAAACCCCTAATTGCTATGCCCTAATATATTATATGTCCTAGATTATTTTAAAAATTTAATTAATATTGTTCAAATTTTCAGGTGTGTGCAAGAATTTTTTTAAATAATGCCCTAAAACCCTTTAAAAATCTTCTTATTATGTGGTTTGTATGAAATCTTTTGAATTTCTCATGAAATTCCCTAGTGTGTAACTTTGTTTTACCCTAAGGTTGTCTTGTGGTTAGATCACATATTATTTTTGGCTTAGTTGAAAACCCTCCTATCGAGTTACTTTTTGAACTATTGATCTCCTTTTAGATCTACAAATGTCTCTTTCTCACATTTTGAAGATGTGAAGTGTTTAGCACATATATTTGATGCATGACATTATTAGACTTATGACATTATTGGTTATCATAATATATTATATGTTTGTTCATTTATGGCATTATTGGTTATGATAATATATATCCTATTTTTTAATTTATGTTTTAAGTACATTTCATGTTTTTCATTTTAATTTAATTTACATCCAAAATGATACAGAGTGCTCACACCAAAAGCTAGTGGATTCCTAAGAACACTTTTAAAGAAAACTACCTATTCCAAATGTCTCTACCTAACCCTTCACAAACTCAACCAACTACCTCTCACAATACCCAACAACTCCACTACCTTACACCCTCCAAGATATTTCACAACACCATACCCCAATAAGATTCCAAAATGCTTAACTCATTGCTATTTAAGTGGTTTCAACATTCATAAGGTGCTATACACCTTAGTGGACTTCAAAACATAAATTCTCACAAACAAACCTAAAGAGGCTCTTTCTTGTAGCCCTTCCTTTGGGGTTCTAAGATAGGAAATCAAAATCTCTCCAAAAAAATACTAAAACTAATGAGGGACTAAGATACCCAATACTAAGCTTGACTGAATTCCAAAAACATAGATTCCCAACTGTTTAATAAAGCCTATAATTTGCAAGGTCAAATCTAGAAAAATAGGCCTAAAACATACCTTTGACTAATTCCCAAATCATTAAACTTTCAAATAAAAATAACAAATGAACTTGTTTATATTTTTACCTTACCAAGATCTTAAAAACTTCTAACTTTCAAATTCTGAATTGTTGAGGAGATACACAAACTGCCAAACCCTTTTTATAATGAGGATTTCATTGCTGAATAAGATAACTATCTCACAAAGTTTAGTCTCTCATCTATTCCATCCTTCCAAGAGATTCTTTAACTATCTCACAAAGTTCTTTGTATTCATAGATTGAGAAGTAAATGACATGCTTCTTTAGTTTAAATGATCACAGTACCTGCATGTTATCTTTATATAAAGTGGAGGAAGATTTAAAGGTTCCCTTAGTTGTTTTAGATCACCATCTTATACTTTGACACCATACCTTTGTTTCTTAGTATGGATATGGCTGTGAATTAGTAAATACCTTTTGATTGCATGGAAAATATAGAGAATCAATAATAAAAAATGTGACAATGGCTTGGTTAGAGTCTGCATGTATGTTGGAAGGCTTTGAAGACAAGGCCTTGAAGAATCTTTCTTCTACTCAATGAATATGAGCCCAAAAGTTAGTAGTTGGAAAGGTTTTGATAAGGTAATGGAGTATTGGAGTTTTTTTTTTCAAGATCTTTGAGAGTTTTGAGAGTTTATAGTTTATAGTTTGGTATTGATAGGTGATAGGAAGATTTCCATACCTCACATGAGCTCCAAGATATGCCTCGTCAAAGATCACATCCCTATGGCATTTAGTGACTCTTAGGGTCAATTTAGTTTTGCATGCTCAAGAATATTTGAGCACTCAACAAGGTGGGACGATCTTGAGACTAGGGTTTACTCGGCCACCTAGAGCTAACATAATAGATAGCTCAATCCCATGACAAATGGTGAGAGAGATTTAGTAGTTGGCAACTTTGTACTAGAAAACACTACAAGTTTTAGCATCACTTGAGATGGGGCCGCAAAATCAAAATGGAATCTAATCTCCAAAAAATAAGAGATTTTATTGTAAGTCTTGGCAACATAGTCCTAAAGCACCCATAATTGCATCCATACCTTGCATGAGCTTGGAGATATGCCTCGTTAAAGTTTTCTGCCCTATGGCATTTATTGACTCTTAGGGTCAATTTGATTCAACATGCTCGAGAATGTTTGAGTGCTTAATAAGATGGGGCAAGCTTCAGACTAGGGTTTATCTAGCCACCCAAAGCTAATAGAATAGATAGTTTGATCCCACAACAAATAGTGAGAGAGATTCAATAGTTAGCAACTTTGTACTAGCCAACACTACAAGTTTTAGCATCACCTGAGATGAGGCCACAAAATCAAAATGAAATCTAATATTCAAAAGAAAGAGAGGTTATTATAGGTCTTGACAACATGGTCCTGTGGCACTTTGAATCATATCCATACCTTACACGAGCTCTAAGATATGCCTCATCAAAGATCACTATCCTATGGCATTTAGTGACTCTTAGGGTCAATTTGGTTCAGCGTGCCTGAGAAAATTCAAGTGCTTAATGGGACAAGAAAAGCTTGGGACTAGGGTTTTCCCTAGCCACCTAGAGCTAATAGAACAAATAATTTGATCCCACAACTAATGGTGAGAGAGATTTGGCAGTTGGCAACTTTATACTAGCCAACACTACAAGTTTTAGCATCACCCAAGATGGGGCCACAAAATCAAAATGGAATCCAATCTCCAACAAGAGAGAGATGTTATTGGAGATCTTGGAAACATGGTCTTGTGACACCCATAATTGCATCCATACCTTACATGAGCTCCAAGATATGCCTTGTCAAAGATTGCTTTCCTATGGCATTTAGTGACTCTTAGGGTCAATTTAGTTTGGCGTGCCCAAGAATGTTTGAGCACTTAATAAGATTGGATGAGCTTGGGACTAGGGTTTACCCAACCATTCAGAGCTAATAGAATAGATAGTTTGATCTCACGATGAATAGTGAGAGAGATTTGGTAGTTGGAAACTTTGTACTGGCCAACACTACAAGTTTTAGCATTACCCAAGATGGCACCACAAAATTAAAACAAAATATGATCTCCAAAAATCAATATTGTAGATCTTGACAACACAATGTTCTAGCACTCAAAATCACATCCATACCTTGCACAAGCTCTGAGATATTCCCCATCAATGATTGCTGGCCTATGGCATTTAGTGACTCTTAGGGTCAATTCAATTCGGCATGCCCAAGAACATTTAAGTGCTCAATGAGATGGGATGAGATTGGGACTAGGGTTTACTTGCCCATCCAGAGCTAACAAAATATATAGTTCAATCCCACAATGAATGGTGAGAGATATTTGGAAGTTGGCAAATTTGTATTGGCCAACACTACAAGTTTTAGCATCACCCGAGATGGGGCCACAAAATCAAAATGAAATCTGATCTCTAAAAAGTGAAAGGGTTATTGTATGTCTCGACAACATTGTCTTGTAGCACCTAGAATTGCATCCATACCTTGCACGAGCTCCAAGATATGCCCCATCAAAGATCATTTCCTTATGGCATTTAGTGATTCTTAGGGTCAATTTAGTTTAGCATACCCAAGAATTTTTAAGTGCTCAATGGGATGGGATGAGCTTGGGACTAGGGTTTACCTCGCCACTTAGAGCTAATGGAACAAATAGTTTGATCCCATGATAAATAGTGAGAGAGATTTGGTAGTTGGAAACTTTGTACTAGCCAATACTACAAGTTTCAGCATCACTTAAGCTGGGGATGTAAAATCAAAATGGAATCTGATCTTGAAATATTATAGGTCTCCACAATACAATCTTGTACCACCCAGAATTACATCCATACAACGTATGAGCTCTGAGATATACCCTATTAAAGATCACTACCCTATGGCATTTAGTGACTCCTAGGGTCAATTTGGTTCATCATGCCCAAGAATGTTTGAGTGCTCAATGGGATGAGATGATCTTGGGACTAGAGTTTACCTAGCCACCTAGAGCTAACATAAAGATAGTTTGATCCCTTGATGAATGATGAGAGAGATTCGATAGTTGGAAACTTTGTATTGGCCAACACTAACGGTTTCAACATCACCTAAGATGGGACCACAAGATCAAAATGGAATTAGATATCCGAAAAAAAAAGATATTTTATTGTATCTCTCGACAACATGGCCCTATAGCACATAGAATCACATCCATACCTTGCACGAGCTACACGATATGCCCTATCAAAGATTGCTATTGTATTAAATTTAGTGACTCTCAGGGTCAATTTGATTTGGCATGCCTGAGAACATTCAAGCACTTGATGGGATGAAATGATCTTGGGATTAAGGTTTATCTAGCCACCCAGAGGTAACAAAATAAATAGTTTGATCCCATGATGAATGTTGAGAGAGATTCAATAGTTGGCAACTTTTTACTAGCCAACACTACAAGTTTCAGTATCACCCGAGATGGGGCCGCAAAATAAAAATAAAATCTGATTTCCAAAAAGTGAGAGATGTTATTGTAGTTTTTGGCAACATGGTCCTACAGCACCCAAAATTGCATCTGTAGCTCCCACAAACTCTGAGATATGCCTTCTCAAAGATAGCTACCCTATGGAATTTAGTGACTCTTAGGCTCAATCCAATTTGGCATGCCTGAGAACATTTGAGCACTCAACAAGATGGGACAAGCTTGGGACTAGTGTTTATCTAGCCACTTGGAGCTAATAGGATAGACAGTTTGATCCCATAATGAATAGTGAGAGAGATTCAATAGTTGGCAACTTTGTACTAGCCAACATTACAAATTTTAGCATCACTCGAGATGGGGTTGCAAAATCAAAACAAAATCCAATCTCTAAAAAGTGAGAGAGGTTATTGTAGTTCTTGGCAATACAATCTTGTAGCACCCACAATCACATCCATACCTCACACAAGCTTCCAGAGATGCCTTATCAAATATCACTACTCTATGGCATTTAGTGACCCTTAGGGTTAATTTAGTTTGGCATGCTTGAGAATGTTTGAGTGCTCAATAGGATAGGATGATCTTTGGACTAGGTTTTACCTAGACACTCATAGCTAACAAAATAGATAGTTTGATCCTATGAAAAATGGTGAGAGAGATTCAAAAGTGGGAAACTTTGTACTGGCCAACACTATAAG
This sequence comes from Cupressus sempervirens, assembly GCA_028749045.1. NCBI lineage: Eukaryota > Viridiplantae > Streptophyta > Pinopsida > Cupressales > Cupressaceae > Cupressus > Cupressus sempervirens. The sequence continues at coordinate 642,253,779 of CM053783.1, read as the reverse complement.
TTTCAGCATCACCCAAGATGGGGCCGCAAAATAAAAATGGAATCTTATCTCCAAAAAGAAAGAGAGGTTATTGTATGTCTTGGAAACATGGTCTTGTAGCACTTAGAATTATATCCATGCCTTGCACAAGCTCTGAGATATGCCCCACCAAAGATCACTTCCCTATGGCATTTAGTGACTCTTAGGGTCAATTTAGTTTGATGTGCCTGAGAATGTTTGAGCACTCAATAGGATGGGATGAGTTTGGGACTAGGGTTTACATAGCCACTTAGAGCTAATGGAATGGACAGTTTAATCCCACAATGAATGGTGAGAGAGATTTGATAGTTCACAACTTTGTACTAGCCAACACTACAAGTTTTAGCATCACCCGAGATGGGGCCACAAAATTAAAATGGAATCTAATCTCCAAAATGTGAGAGAGATTATTGTAGGTCTTAGAAACATGATCTTATAGCAACCAAAATTGCATCCATATCTTGCATGAGCTCTGAGATATGCCCTATCAAAGATTGCTGCCCTATGGCATTTAGTGACTCTTGGGGTCAATTCAGTTCAACATGCCTAAAAATATTTGAGCACTAAATGGGATGGGAAGAGATTAGGACTAGGGTTTACCTGGCTACCTAGAGCTAATAGAATAGATAGTTTGATCCCACGATGAATGGTGAGAGAGATTCGATAGTTGGCAACTTTGTACTAGCCAATACTACAAGTTTTAGTATCACTTGAGATGGGGCCACAAAATCAAAGTAGAATATGATCTCTGAAGAGAGAGAGAGAGAGAGAGAGAGAGAGAGAGAGAGAGAGAGAGAGAGAGAGAGAGGTAGGTTTTTGTAGCTCTTGACAACATGATCTTGTAGCAGTTGGAATCACATTCATACCTTGCACGAGCTATGAGATATGCCCTATCAAAGATCATTGCCCTATGGCATTTAGTGAGTCTTAGGGTTAATTTAGTTCAATGTTCTCGAGAATGTTTGATCACTCAGCAAGATAGGATGATCTTGGGACTAGTGTTTACTCGACCACTTGGAGTTAACAGAATAGATAGTTTGATCCCATGATGAACAAAGAGAGAGATTTGGTAGTTGAAAACTTTGTACTAACCAACACTAGAATTTTGAGCATCACCCAAGATGTGGCCGCAAAATCAAAATAGAATCCGATCTCCAAAAAGTGAGAGAGATCATTGTAGGTTTTAGAAACATGGTCTTGTAGCACCTAGAATTACATCCATACCTCACATGAGCTTTGAGATATACATCATCCAAGATCATTGCCCTATGACATTTAGTGACTCTTAGGGTCAATTCAATTTGATGTGCCTGAGTATATTCAAGCACCCAAAGAGATGGGATGAGCTTGGGACTAGGGTTTACCTGGCCACCTAGAGCTAATAGAATAAATAGTTCAATCCCATGACAAATAGTGAGAGAGATTAGATAGTTGGCAACTTTGTACTAGCCAACACTACAAGTTTTAGCATCACCTAAGATGGGGCTGCAAATTCAAAATGAAATTTGATCTCCAAAAAGTGAGAGATGTTATTGTAGGTCTTAGCAACATGGCCTTGTAGCACTTTGAATTGTATCCATACCTCACATGAGCTCTAAGATATGCCCTGTCAAAGATCACTACCCTATGGCATTCAGTGACTCTTAGGTTCAATTTGGTTGAGCATGTTCGAGAATGTTTGTGCACTCAATAGGATGGGAGAAGCTTGGGACTAGGGTTTACCTAGCTACTCAAAGCTAATGAAATAGAAAATTTGATCCCATGAAGAATGGTGAGAGAGTTTTAGTAGTTGGCAACTTTGTACTGGCCAACACTACAAGTTTTAGCATAACCCAAGGTTGGCTGCAAAATCAAAATGGAATCCAATCTCCAAAAAGTGAGAGAGGTTATTGTAGGTCTCAGAAACATATTCATGTAGCACCTATAATTGCATCCATACCTTGCATGAGCTTTGAGATATGCCTTGTCAAAGATCACTACCCTATGGCATTTAGTGACTCTTAGGGTCAATTCAATTTGGCATGTCCGAGAATGTTTGAGAACTCAATGTGATGGGATGATCTTGGGACTAGGGTTTACCTAGTCACCTGGAGCTAATAGAATTGATAGTTCAATCCCATAAAAAATGGTGAGAGAGATTCCATAGTTGGAAACTTTGTACTGGCCAACACTACAAGTTTTAGTATCACCCAAGATGGGGCCACAAAATCAAAATGGAATTCAATGTCCAAAAAGTGAGAGAGGTTATTGTAGATCTCAACAACATAGTCATGTTGCACCTATAATCACATCCATATCTTGCATGGGCTTTGAGATATGCCCTATCAAAGATTTTTTCCCTATGGCATTTAGTGACCCTTAGGGTCAATTTGGTTCAATGTGCCTGAGAATGTTTGAGTGTTGAATCAGATAAGACAAGCTTGGGACTAGGGTTTACCTGGCCACCCAAAGATAATAGAATAGACAATTAAATCCCACAATGAACAGTGAGAGAGATATGAGCAAGATATATATGCCTAGGCCACTTTATGCAAGATATGAGCAAAAGTTGCTAATTAGGAAAAATTGGGTATTTTTGAGTTTTTGGTCAAGATAGCCTAGGATTAGGTGTTTTTGGTTAATTTTTAATAGTTTGGAATCTTTTCCAAGTCCTAGAAGTGAAATCTAGTGAACTTTGCAAAAGTTGCTTTAAAATGTAATTCTGCCTAGAAACCTTCTAACCTTCCAGAATATGTTTCCCATGCTTATATACCTAAGCATGGATAGTTACAACCTCTCAAACCTCTATTTTCAACTTTTTGCAGAAGTTGCTCAAGCAACTTTTTGAGCAACTTCGCAACTTTTGAGCAACTTTTTCTCTTTACATATTTAAGTCAAACAAGTCCATCTAGGACCCTAGTTAGGATTCCTAGGACCTATTAGGTAACCAAATACCTTAATTTCACATGAATATTCAAAGGTGATGAATTGTTAGTAACTGTAGAATAAATAGTGATATGAAATTTCATTTGATATTTATGTAATGAAAGCAAAAAATAAGTGAATAAGCAATTGGCTACCGATTCTTAAAATAAGATCAAAATGATTTCAATCAGTGGAATGGCCAAGAACTACTTTTTCAATATGGTGACTAATAGTTGGTCTGACTCTCCATGCCTTCTCATTCATACAGAGGAAAGCTTAATATAAAGAGGAATATATATAGAGGAATTGCAGCTACATCTATTCAATATATAGAGGAAGATATAGAAAACCTGCTTAATAAAGAGATTAATCTAAGAGAAAAGGAAATTTTAGAAGAAAATGGTTACCTTGATGTCATGTAGGGTATGCCAATCACTTAGGATGAAGAGACAAAATCTACAGCTATTGGGAAATAGTGCACATATACATAGAAATAAAAAATTTAGATCGAGAAGTAACAAGTGCTATAGAATTATCCACAGACCAATGTGAAGTGAAGCCTCAAATTGGCTCATTATTAGGCAAATAATCTAGTCACAGACTTCATTCTAGCACCATAGGTGTTTCAATTAGAAATGCCTATTCATCAATGGCCTTGGATTTATAGGACTTGGGAAGCTAGGATACTCAAGATGGGCATGATGCCTCAAAATTCTCATTGAAATATATTAGTGATCTTAACTAAACAACAAAAAGCTCATTGCCACCTTTGGTGAGTCAGTCTCACTCCTTTTACAATGAAGACCAACTATCTATAATCCAAGGTTTTAATTTAACTAACAAATGGAGAGCTTCCCAAGGTATTGATTTCTTTCATGTAGTTCCTAAAAAATCTCAAGGTTCTCATTTAGGTGACCAACTACCAAGAGGTTCATGATCAAAGATTATCCAAATCAAAGAGAAGTGGAAATCCTAATAAATTTCCATCTATCATTTAGGTGACCAATTTTCATCTATAATTACTTCCAAAGACTTGAGTTTAAATGGAGAACGTTAGTTCCCAAACATGTCCCAATCAAGTAGATGACCAAGATGTTGCTTGAGTAAAGGGGATACTAGTTTATTAAGGTATCTTTATGATCCCACTTGCATTCAGTTACTATTTCTTGAGTGGCTAGCCAACTACTTCAGTGTGGATATCTATAATATATAATGTCTTCATACAAGTACATGCCATTTTTTGTAAACATTTTCTATTGTAAAGGATTAGTGAGCAAAATCTGTAATGTCCATTTTTGGGACAAAAGAATAGAACTATTAAAATTGCAAAGCTTCCATGTTGTTGTAATGGAGATTATGTGCAATATCATTTTGCTAATTCTATTTTTTATGGGTTAATGTTCATATATGCATATATATATATATCCTTCAATGATGTGCCTTTTCTTTATTGGATACACCTGTTTTAGATTCTCAGAATGCTTGTTTAGTACCTACTAGAGGTTTGTGTCTCTTCAATGTCTCGTCAAGACTAGTGTCTCTTCCATGCATCCCCTACTCTCTCTCTCTCTCTCTCTCTCTCTCTCTCTCTCTCTCTCTCTCTCTCTCTCTCTCTCTCTCTCTCTCCCTCCCTCCATCTGTATTCAATCTAATGAACCAATTGGATCTGCTCTACATTTTAATGTCTCAAGTATTGCCTCATGGTCTAACTTGCGAACCTTCCAAAGAATCTTATTATGTGGTTTTCCACCATATTTTATCAAGTGGACATTTGATGTGACAATAAGGTTTGAATAATGAAGAATCTTCCTCTATGTGTATCAATCCTTAAATAACTATAATTTAGGGTTCTTCATAGAATATCATCTAAACCATGTGCCAATTACAACCACTGCACTAATATGGTACTCTAAACCTTCACAATCTATAATCGAGTGATCCAATTTTCTTTGGCCTAGACACAATGACACAAATAATAATTTGTCCCTTCTTCATTGTCTTCAGGTGTAATAACAATAAAAACATGGCCTGTAGTGATAAATGTAAAAAAATGCAGTCATTAATTCAAAAAATACTTAGTTAAAAGTTATAAAGTTACATATTGAAATTACAAAGATATATTTATTACCAGGCCACACTAGATTAGATGAGTGGTCAAAGTCAATGGATGAATCCATCTCTACCATTTTTAGTTCTTGTGGGGGACAAAAGATGTCAATTGCGTCCAAAATCTGTATATCCCATTTGTCTACCCATTTAGTTGACTCATACTCATCCCAATTTTCCTCTATACATGATGGACAATAGTATGCCATTTTTTGTGTGTAGATACTCCATGAACCTACATCAAAGCTTCTAAAAGAGTGTAACACACTTGATCCTATTACTGTACAACAATCCTCATATGGTGCAATGTTAGTATTATCTATCAACCAAAAAATATCTATGAACCATAGAATCACCTTCCTTACCTGGACCCATTGTAGTGTTACACCACTAGACAATATATTTTGTATCTATCCATATTGCTCCATATTTGTACTTTAGTTCTTCATGAGCTAAGGCTTTTTTGATGCATGCACCTGCACCCTCATGCTCTCCCTTTCCATGACTAGCCTCTGTGAAATTCCACATTTATTGAATTCTAGACAACTTATGCATCCTGCTCAACCAATAGAATATCCATGCATTCTTGAATTGAGATACCCAATTGTCTGACCAAATAATGTGCTAACGATATGGTATGACGTTATTTTAGCTAAATCTTCATAAAATAGTTGAAAATAACCATGTACAAACTCTATAGAATGTGATTGATCATCGCTGATGTAAAAATAGTGCTCCCTCAAAATCTTCCTATCATCTTCTGTACTTGTAGGTGAATGCATGAATATTATGTGAACAAATATGGAAACCTATTGATAAGTATAATACTTTTCTTGCACCTCATTTTGTGGTTGTAGTGTGTAGTTCTCTATGAAGTCTACAACCGAAATAATGGTATCTAGTGGAAATATTTCCTTGCACAACTTGAATTGCAAATCCAGCCATCAACATCTATGTGTATGCCTTGCATACTTATAAATAATATTTTTATGAAAAATCTTCATGAACTCATACACTGGAATCTTTTCAATGACTAAATCACATCTTATACTCTATTTCCCATCCTTTAGAGCATATTTCACTATCTTATTTTTTCTATAATCTACTATTTCATTTTTTATTGCATGTGTACTATCTATATGTTTACAAGTTGATAAAAGTTGCAACCATAAAATAAGCATGTACCATCCAAGAATGATATCTTGTAAAATTATTGGTTGTCCCCTATTTCACATAAAATGTTGGAGGTGAATTCCCTTGAAGATCTAGGTGGCTCATTCATGTCACAATCCTGCAAAACAAACTTAGAATACAAAAATACACATATATACCTAAAAACATCAAAATGGTTAGAAAAATTAATATGTATCCTACAACAAAAAGTTCTACGTGTGTGATTTATCTTCACATAAAAAGGTTTACCCATATCAAAAAAAAACTTTGACTTATTCAAATTTTAGGATGCATGCCAATAAATTTTGCCAAAAATTATGTCTAAGTTGAGTCTAAAAAATGTTTCACATGTGGGTCACAATTTTGGCTACCAATCCTCCTTAGAAAATCTCTTTGATTAGGAAAAACATGTGTATTATTTGTCCAAAAATCTTCAATCTATGATTTCCAAATAACAATTCATTCAAACATAAAAATTTCAATGAATTCACTATAGATTAAACAACTTGTCAAATTATAATCAAATTTGTCTCTATATAGTAACAAAGAATATTTAAAAAGGACTGCACTAACCTTTTCTATAGAAATAATATTCAAAAAGCCTTCAAATAGTGTATCCAATGATTGAATTTGGTGTTTACTAGCTTCAAATAAAATGAAAGAATGTTCAAAAAGCCTTCAAATAGTGTATCCAATGATTGAATATGGTGTTTGCTAACTTCCAACAACACGAAACCCATGTTTTCTATCAAAATAGCAAAACACAGAATAGACAAAAAATAGAATATGGATCAGTAGGGACCCAAACTTTTGTTATGACCATTTTTTGGTGTTTTCATATAGTGTGTATGCACTATACTGTGCATGCCCTCTAAAGTGTGTGTACACTATAGTGCATACACACTATGTGAAAAATCTATCTCTCCCTATCTTACCTTCTGCCATCCCCTACTCTCTCTCTCCCACTCTCTCCCACCCCATACTTTCTCTCCCATTCCCTACTCTCTCTCTCTCTCACACACACACACTCCCATTCCCTTCTCTCTCTCTCCCCTTCCCCCTCTCTCTCACTCTCTCTCTCTCTCCTCTCCCATTCCCTACTCTTACACACACACACTCCCATTCCCCCCTCTCTCTCTCCCTCTCCCACCCCCACTCTCTCTCTCTAATCCCCTATTCTCTCTATCTCTTTCTCCCACCCACTACTCTCTTTCTCACTCTCTCTCCCCCATCCCCTAATCTCTCTCACTCTCTCTCCCATCCCCTACTCTATCTCTTACACACGCTCACATCCCATACTCTCTCTCTTCTCTCCCATCCCCTACACTCTCTCCCCCATCCCCTACTCTCTCTCTCACACACATACTCCCATACCCTACTCTCTATGTCTCTCTCTCTCACTCTCCCACCCTCTACTCTCTCTCACTGCCATCCCCTTCTCTCTCATCCCCTACTCTCTCTCGCACCCCCTACTTTCTCTCTCTTATACACACACTCCCATCCCCTACTCTCTCACACACACACACTCCCATCCCCTACTCTCTCTCACACACACACTCCCATCCCTTACTCTCTCTCTCTCTCTCTCTCTCTTGCACTCTCACTCTCACTCTCTCCCCCTCTCTCCCCCTCTCCCACCCCCTACTCTCTCCCACCCTACTCTCTCTCCCATCCCCTACTCTCTCCCTCACACACACACTCCCATCTCCTTCTCCCATCCCCTACTCTCTCTCTCTCACACACTCCCATCCCCATCTCTCTCTCTCTCTCTCTCTCTCTCTCTCTCTCTCTCTCTCTCTCCCACCCCTACTCTCTCTCCCATCCCCTACTCTCTCTCTTATACTCTACTCTCTCTCACACACAAACTCTCATCCCCTACTCTCTCTCTCTCTATCTCTCTCTCTCTTTCTCACTCTCTCTCCCTATCTCCCTCTCTTTGACCCCCTATTCTCTCTCTCACCCTACTCTCTCCCATCCTATACTCTCTCTCTCCTTCCCTCCCACCCTCTACTCTCTCTCTCATTCACACACTCTCTCTCCCATCCCCTACTCTCTCTCTCTCACTCATGTCCCCTTCTCTCTCTCTCCCTACTCTCTCTCCCATCCCATACTCTCTCTCACACACACACAATCCCATCCCCTCTCTGTCCCTACCTACTCTCTCTCTCTCTCTTACTCTCTCATACACACACTCCTATCCCCTACTCTCTCTCACTCTCTCCCTCCCTTGTAATCTCTCACCCCCAACTCTCTCTCTCACACACACTACCATCCCCTTCTCTCTCTCTCTCTCTCTCTCTCTCTCTCTCTCTCTCTCCCCCACCCCCCACTCTCTCTCTCCCATCTCCTACTCTTTCTCTATCACACACACTTACATCCCCTACTCTCTCTCTCTCTCTCTCTCTCTCTCTCTCTCTCTCTACTCACAAACACACACACACACACACTCCCATGCCCCCTCTCTTTCCCTCTATCACACCCTCTCTCATCCCATCCCCTACTCTCCCTCCCTCTCTCCCTATCCCACCTCCTACTCTCTCCCCATCCTCTAGTCTCTCTCATTCTCTACATTCTCTCCCTCTCTCCTTCCCCCTCTATTGAAATTTAGGCTTTAAGAGTGTGTGCATACTAAAGAACATATGCACTATACAAGCTTGAATTTTAAAAATACTTTAAATAGCACACACATGCTATTTAAAGCTTTGGATTCTACCAAGCCTAAGGCTTGGTTTTTCCTTGGGGATCCAACCCAAAAGTTTGGAGTCTCAAAACTAGTTTGAGACATTTTTTGCAGAAAACATACAAAAAATGATTGATTTTTCTTGCATGTTCTCCTTCAAGTTTTCTCATGGTTGAGCATCAATAAAATTAGGTTGCATGACATTGTAGATCTCTGTGTTAGCTATATAATCATATAATTTATTTTTAACTTGAACTATTTCAAGCCTCTCGACTATAACTTCTTTTGAATGTATGTCCATTTTCTGTCAAAAACCAATGTGTACTAATTGGGCTGTAGATTTTAGCTCATTCATCAAATTTTGCAACAACTTAATTTTTTAGAAACTAGACTCCATTCTATACACTTTGAAAAAAAAAGTTTTCATTTTAGATTATTTTTCAATCATTTCTAAGGGGAGCACGCAGATATTTCACATTTTTGGGATGTGTTCAATTAAAAAATTCATTAAATAAATACACATTATTAAATTACTATAAAAAATCTAGGATAAACTACACAGTGTTAGGTAACTTTTGACCAGAGTGATTAAAGAATTTCAAAAAAAAAGTTAAAATTTTAGGGAGGCCACACTTTGCACCGTGTTATTTTTTTCCTAAAAAAATAGTACCACTTTCTATGACCCCCTTTTTTAGTACCTAAAACTAAACCATTTTGAAAAAAAAACTAGTAGTTTAGAAACTAGATTCAAAGGAATACTACTCTTGTTTTTATCATATCTTAAAATTTTGAGCGTAACTATCTTCAAATTCTTGTCAAAGTTCAAAAATTGTTGATTTTAGAAAAAATGTCTCCACTTATACCCCCTTTTGGCACCACAATTTGGTACACTTACCTAGTGGAGATAAGTATTTTATTCTATTTGTTGATGATTATTCTAGAATGATGACTAGGATGTATCTGAAAGAAAAATCTAAAGCTTTTCAAAAGTTTAAGTAGTATATGGCAAGAGTAGAGAAAGAAACTAGAAAGAAACTAAAATGTTTGAGATCAAATAGAGGTGGTGAATTCATTTCCAATGAGTTTAATAAATTATGCATTGAGAAAGGAATTAAGAGACAAGTATCAACCCCTGGTACACTTCAACAGAATGGTATAGCTGAAAAAAGGAACAAATCCATCATGGATTGTGCAAGAACCTTAATGATAAAAAAGAATGTTGTAATAAAACACTGGAAGGAAGCAATCAGTACTATAGTGCATGCCTTGAACAGAGTACAATTGAAGAAAGACTCAAATAAAACTCCTTATGAAATATGGTATGGCTACAAACCCAATGTAAGTTACTTGAAAGTATTTGGTAGCAAATGTTATATCTTGAAGGAATCTAGGAAAGGTAAATTTGATGTCAAAGGTGATGAAGGCATATTTCTAGGATATTCTTGTTTAAGTAAAGCATGAATTGTTTGAATCTAACTACTCATAACATCATAGAAAGTGCACATGTGAGAATTGATGAATTTGCAGAAAAGAGTGAATAAGAAAGCAACAAAGAACCTAAGGATTACAAAAGATTTATTTACTATGAATCTGATACATTATTGAATCTATTTGAAATTCAGGAGACCTCACCTTCAGAGTCCCCAAATTCTCTCAAAGCTACTAAGTTGCAACCATTGCAACTTGAGTCATAGTTTTAAGGACTCGAGTCGTAGTCAAATGCTACCAAGCCATGCCAAAGAAATCTGGGTCTGATGGACCCAAGTCACAGATAGTCGGACCCAAGCTAAATATAAAAGATCATGAAGAGAATAGTGGAACGAATCCTAAATCCAAAGTACTTGTTTTAGAAAGATATGTCAAAAAGCACCATGCACCTAATTAGATCATAGGAGATAAGTTAGATGGAATAATGGTAAGAAAAAAATTGAAAGGTACATGTTTGCTTGTTGAATTTGAACCTAGAAATTTTAAAGATGCTTTGGATAATGAAAGTTCGATTGAAGCTATGAATGAAGAAATAGAAAAAATAGAGAAGAATAAGACTTGAACTCTTATTCCAAGACCCAATGATAAAAATGTAATTGGCACAAACTGGGTATTCAAAAATAAGTTAAATGAAGATGGAAAAGTCTCAATAAACAAAGCAAGGTTAGTATGTAAAGCTTATTCTCAAGAAGAATGTATTGATTATGGTGAAACTTTTTCTCTTGTTGCAAGATTGGAAGGTGTTAGAACTTTACTAGCATATGCAGTACACAGAGGAATTAAAGTTTATCAAATAGATGTAAAATCTACATTCTTGATGAGGAAATCTACATTGAACAACTTGAAGTTTTTGTAGATCCTAGCAAAAGAGATATGGTCTGGAAATTACACAACATATTGTATGGTCTCAAGAAAGCTCCCAGATCTTGGTATGAAAGACTTCATAGCTACTTGATAAAGATTGGTTTTCAAAGAATAAATGATAACAACCGTTTGTATATTAAAGAAGGACCAAACAAGAAGATTGTATTGGTAGAAATATTTGTGGATAACACTTTATTTACATGAAATGATGAATTGTGCAAGGCATTTTTAGAAGAAATGAGTAAAAAAATTGAGATGTCTACGTTTAGAGAAATAAAATTCTTTGTTGGATTGCATATCTAATAGAAGAAAGATGGTATCTACATTACTCAATCAAAATATATCAAGGAGATACTAAAGAAATTTAGAATGGAAGATTCAAAACTTATTGGAATACCTATGTCTACTAGACATAAGCTTTCCAAATTTTATGATTCCAAAGAAGTAGATCAAACCATATATAGATCAAGGATTGAAAAATTGTAGTATATAGTGCATACAAGGCCTCATATTGCATTAGTAGTTGGTATGGTGGCAAGATTCTGAACAAATCCCAAAGAAAATTGTACGATGGAAATCAAGAGAATCATGAGATATCTAAAAAGTATTGAAGAATATGGATTATGGTATGAAAATGGAGGCAACTTGGATTTGAAAGCATTTATAGATGTTGATTGGGTAGGAAATGTTGATGATAGAAAGAGCACAAGTGGTGGAGCATTCTTTCACAGTAAAATACTAGTGTCTTGGACAAGCAAGAAGAATAATTGTATTCCTCAATCCATAATAGAAGCAGAATATGTGGCATTAAGAATTAATTGTTCAAATATTGTTTGGTTCAAGCAACTATTGGTAGGTATGAAGATAGAGATCAAGGATCTAGTAGTTATATTCTATGATAACACCAGTGCAATTAATATATCAAAGAATCTTGTGATGCATACCAAAACCAAGCACATTTCAATAAAATATTATTTTTTGAGAGAATTGGTACAAGATAAAGAGGTAAGATTGGAATATGTGAATATTAAGAAGAAAATTGCAGATATATTCACTAAGCCATTACCTAAGGATTGTAGGTGTAAATAACTATTTACTTATTACACTTTACTTAAGTTTACTTAGATCAATGCATTATTTTATTATTTATTAGTTTGACACTTAAAATTTTGAGTACTCATATGAGTTGTCATGGTGACAACACAAGAGTAAGAAACTCTAATTTAGCACATGGTATCTACAACACTAGAGTTTTCATAATTAAGTGAGTGGTCATGTTGACAACATAGTTATTTGCACTCTTATTTTAGCAAATAGTGTCTACAACATAATTTAATGTGCTACACCTTTGTAGGTTTATCCTCTCATCATTGCAATAACTCACATTCTTAATGGAGGATAATCCACTCTTGGTGGATATGTTCCTTGTTGTAAGACTTATCAATGTACTGACTCCTAGTTAGTTTAGAGGCCTTTATATTCAGGTACTCCTAGTGTACTTGTACATCAATTGAATATCATATTGTTATTCTAATCATACTTTGTTGGTCCATTCTATGCTTGTGCTTGAGTTCCTTGAACTTGGGTGATTTTTCCCTAGGAAAAATTCTTACAAGGATGCATTTTTGTATCTAAGAGGTAAGTTAGGGGTCATTCCCCTATTTGAAGCTCACTAAATGTAATTTAGTGATGCATCAACTAGAGCATGTTGAAGATCAGATAGTTGATGCAGTATTGACAAAGGCACATTGAAAATCAATTAGTACAGAAGGTACATTGATATTCATTGGATGTTGTCTTTGGCATATGATGTGAAAGAGGGAGAAGTTTGTTGTTATATCTCATAGAATTTTTTTCACTTCAAGAGATGTCAAAAAAGGAGAACTTGGCCTGATATCAAAGAAGGAAATTATGCTATCAAAAGAAGTTGTTGAAGACAAAGTTTTGTTGATAGAGGGAGAAATTGAAGGCAAAGGGAGTTCACACTAATAGAGGGAGTTCTGAAGGATGAGAATTAGAATGAAACTAAGGATATGTTCCTTACTTTATTTATTATTTCTCTAAAGTTTCATTGTATTATGACATGTTGTGTTTTCGTCAATGTCAAAGAGGGAGATTGTTGAAAATAATTAATTAACTATGTATTGTCTTTGATGTTACACAAAATATCATATCATTTCCAGTCAATGTATGCCGAGATCACTCGAGTGATGATTATAGTTTCCTATGTCTTTTGAACATTCTAAAGTTTTCCAAGTTCAGAAGACAGTGTCTACCAAGTTCACTTAGTCATCAAAGAAAAGTTTGTAGAAGTTGAGTGTTAACTAAGCTCACTAAGTTAATGAAGGAAATGTTGGATGGAACCAATGTTAACCAAGCTCACTTGGTTACCAAAGGAACTTTGTGAATATGTAGTGTTAATTGAGTTCACCTGGTTAATATAGGAAAATCATTGCATGTTAGTATCTACTGAGCAAGGTTGGCTAACAAAATATTTTCTTGTTTCATATTGAGTTTAGTTGTATTATTTTTTGTTTCTAGCTGACTGAGGAGATGAATATTAATTATTCTAAGTTGTATTCAAGATGACTTGAAAAAGTGTAAGATATAAATATAAGACCAAGTTGAGGATTGATTGTGTGAAACATAATAGAAGATTTAATGATGCTTAGAGGAAGCAAAGTGGAAGGATAAGTAGAATATCCTTTTTGAGCTGCGAAGATACATTCGATCAAGAATGATTAAGTATACAAGAGAAAATTGAGATTTGTAATCAAAAATTTAATTGCATCAAAAAATAGGTCATCTCATTGTTACATTCTAACCATTGTAGCAGTGATCTAGATCTGTTAACTAAGTTAGCTTAACAACTATTTGTAAACCCTCTAACAAGGTGACATTTTTATTTGAAGTGTCTCAAGACCTCTAACAAGCCTACTCCTAATAGGGTGATTAAGTCCTCCAACGAGGTCACACTTAACAGTGTGTTTTGTAACCTTTAATAGGGTTGGCTCCTAACAAGGCTCACTTTAGAAGAGGAAAAATTAGTAACTAGTTACAATTGGTATTTTTCCCAAATTGGGCTTCTACATTAAATCTTGTTGTCAATTATGTTCATGATCTTTCTTTTATATGTATGAAACTAAGTTAAGTAAGATTAATCACAGATAACATCTTAAAGATTTTCATGTTAAGTAGTTACTGAGTTGTTTTAGTATTTATAGAGTTACAACAAAATATAGTTTTATTAGAGTTTGATTTTTATTGACATCTAAGGGATCTGGGGTTTAGTTTGGTGGTTACTTATCCACCCCTCCCCTCTTAGTAACTCCTATATTTTCAATAGATTGATTCTCCTCTTTTGATAGTAAATGATTTTGATCTGATTGATGACATGCACAATCTACTTGTTCATTTAATAATTGAGAGTAACAAAAAGTCTACTTGTTGTCTGTTGGAAATCTTAATGAGAAACAAGATACTAAGAGGGGGGTGTATTAAGATCTAAAATACTCTTCTCTAATAAAAAAATTCACACCTAATCCATCTCATTTGTCATTTCTTAAACCATATAAAATGTTAATCTTAGATTGGTTTTGACAAGTGAGTGTTTATACACTTAATTCATTTACTTAGTTCATGCCAAACAAGTAACATATACTAAGAAAAATATATAACTTCAAACATGCCAAGTAAATAGTGAGTGTCGAGTCACTCATATGATGAGTCATTCAAGTGCTGAGTAGATAGTATGTGCCGAGTGATTTAGGAGTTAAGCAAGCAATGCATGTTGAGTGGTTCAGATATTTAGTAACAATATTGAAGTCATAGTTAGTGTCAAGCACTAGGGACTTTAGATGTTGAGTATCATAATTTTTTCATAGTTGTTTTTATTGGCACAAACTACTATGTAAACAATTTTTGGGCTGACTTAAGGATTGAATTATGATATTTTGTTGATAAGGAAAAATCTTAAGTGGGAATCCTTATGTATTACATGTAACCAATTAGGTAAAGAGAAGGTTTAAACAGCAATATGGAGAATCATAGTCATTGATTCATACCTAACCCTAAGTCACCTAAGTATTCTTAAGGAGGAAAAACCCTAAACTTCTTATGAGGGAATAAATGAATGATCAAGGAGATAGAAGAAGAGCTTCCATGCACAAGCAAAACAATCATGATGATCAAGGAATTATGATTTGAATTACATTGTAGAATTAGTTAAAGGAGAATTGAGGAAGGAAATAATGGAAATCAGAGAGACATCTAATCAAGAAGGATCAAGTATACATTAGTATAGAGGTGATCTAACATCAAGAAACAAAGTGTTAATCATAGGATCATTGCTAAGACATTATAATAGGTGAATCAATTAAATCTCTTAACAAAGTAGTCCTAATAGGATGTACTAAAATCTTCTAACAAGGTGCTTACTTAATTTTGAGTTGAAGTCCTTTAACCAAACACAAAGCTAGCAAGGTGTTGAAATACTTTAATAGGGTAAGACCTAATAGTCTTTGTAAGACTTTAATAGGGAAGACCCTTCATAGGGTAGATCATGTTTCATGATCAAATATTGTAACCTTCATTAGATACACTTTATTACTATAGTAGTGAAGATTTGTTGGTGTCATCCCTACCCTATTTTTACCTTCTCATTGGAGGGTTTCTAGGTAATCATATCTTATGTCATGTATGTGTGAATTCTTACTTGTTTACATACTTTAGATGCATATTCTTTACATGATATTTTAATTTACTTATTGAATATGTGAGATGGATGCGTGGTGAAATTTTTATGGGTTAAAGTTTAAAGCACTAACTCACCACCAACCCCCCCCAACCCCCCCCCCCCCCCCCCCCCCCTTAGAGTTTATGTTTTCCTATTGTAATTCAAACAATTGGTATCAAAGCTAAGTTCTCTGAAAGTAAAGCTTTGTAGCTTTGAGAAAAGAACTTGGAAATGGAAGTCTACAAGTTGGAAAAAGTTATTGAGAACTAGAAAATTGAAATACAACTCATTCTACATTAGTTGAATGAAGTAATAGAAGATCTAAAGAAATAATTGAGAAGAAGGAAGGAAATTTCTATTAAGGAGAATGACACACAATACCAAGAGATGGACAGTACTAACCTATTTGCAAATGGAAACTCCAATCAATTTGATGCAGTAGTTGCAGATCTAATGGAAAATAATAGAACCCTAGTTGAAGAGATTAAAAATCTTAAGATAGAGCAAGAATCACAAGCCATATTTACTATGTGAGGTGACCAAATAGAAAAAGAGAGCTATAGAAGACAAAGTCAAGATTGAAGATTACAAAAGAGTTTTGATCAGCAGACTAGAAGAGAAATCATCAGAAGTAAACAAGATTTCTCACATGCAATTGGAAATAATGAATCAAGTCATGATTGTTGATCATGAAATAAATAGTAAAGACATTGAGATAACAACACTAAAGTTGCAAAATGAATAGTTGAGAAATGATCTAAAAAGGGAAAAGGAGTTTGCTAAAAGTTTCAATAAACCAATTGAAGCCATCAAGTACTTTGAACAATTGATGAGATCCCCTAGATCTAACAATGATAAATCTAGATTGGGATACACTAGCACTAAATAAGGAGAATCATCCAAAAGTGAAAAAGAAAGAAGTAGCAAAAGTAAGAACTCCAAACCTACTTGTCATAATTGTGGTAAGAAAGGACATATTGCTAATGTGTGTAGGAGCAAGACTGCAAGTTAGAATGTTAAGTAGAAGAACATGGGTCATTGTCATAAGTGCAACAAACAAGGTCATTAAGAACATGAATGTAAAACCATGACCTTGCACACTCAAATATTTGAAAGATATTTTTATAACTATCAGAAGTATAGAAATAGAGATTTTGAGTGCAGATCCAAACCCAAGTGGTCATCAAACAAGAAAACAAAGGTAAAGAACAATGACAACTATTATAATTGGGATTATAATACAAGGTATAGTTGTCACTACTGTCAAGAGTATGGACATGTTCCTAAGAACTATATTAGAACACACTTTAGGAGTCATTGCAAAAGGTGGTTGAGTCAAACCACATATTTTAGCTATTTGAAGATAGGTCACATTAGTCGATATTGTCCAAAAAGTTCAAAAGCACCAAGTTGTGAGTTCAACAAAGACAAAGGCAAGGTAGATATTGAAAATTTTAGAGATGAGATGAACAAGACATGGAAGAGAAAGGAGGATTTTAGCACATCAAAGTAGAGATGGAATTACTTCACCCAATGGGTCAGTTGATCACAACTCATCAAACTAAGTAATCAAGAGGTATGTGTGATTGATATTTAAAAGATATACCATACATTAGTTATAAGGATTTAGTTTTGAAAAGATTATATATGCATGAATAGCTATGTTACTACTGAGCATGAAAAGTTTCATATCATTGCTGAGTGAAATGTTAGTGGATGCTAAGATAAAAAATTTGATTAGTTGAGGCTAAGCTTGTAGTGGTTTCCAAGCATATGGAAATATAAGTGGATGTCAAGTGAGCTAGAAATCAATTGATGCCAAGCTTATAGCTGAGTAAGCATTTAGCATTAAGTGTAGTATTTTGAGGGCTATTTGGTCAATTTCTACTCATTTACCATCATTTAAATTTAAGAAAGAACACAAAGGGCTAAAGATGATTTGGAGAATTGCATTTGAGCATTTTTAGAAGATTTGAATGCCTATTTGACATCATTTCATTAGGATTTATAAAGTATTTGCAGTGTATCGAGCTACACAATTTCAAATTTTGCAAACCCTAGATATATGTAATGGAATCTAGTTCTTCTAAAGCAAAATGTATAGAGGGGAAAGAGGTTTTGAATGTTTAGTTAATTAGTAATGAGATCAAGCAACCTATTTTCAAGGCTATTCTAGCCATAGCTTACAAGTAGGATCCCTCTGGTGTGCTATCTATGATACCACCGTGAGTCTTAATGATTCAAGATGTTAGGAGTTGTTACACTTGCAAGATTGGACGCATAGGAGACATGGAAATAAGAGAATAATATGGGAGACTATGTGAAAATAGAGCTTTGAAGGAAGAATACAAGATTGTTGAGAATAAAGGGTTAGCTTGTGCCCTATATTTCCCCAATGTCTTCAAAACTAAGTAGATTAAGATTGTCTTAAGCAGAGTTCATGATAGCTCAATATGGTTAGAAAATGGACCAGTTAAAATCACAAAGAAATTTTTTCATAGGGTATAGGGTATCCAGCCCTAGATCATCCAAAGACTATGAGAAGTGAGTCAAAGGAAATTATTGAAAAGAACATAGGAGCTATATGGAATAAAAGGGGAATGACCATTAACACTATCATAGATTCCTTGATAGCTTTTGTAGTGAGGGTAACAACACACAAGTTTTATAATTCTAGCAGATTAAATAATGCACCTTGCATTATGGTGTATATGGGATACAAAATTGTAAAGAAGGATCATACCTATGATCTTGCCAAATTGTAGTAGCAACAATTGATTAAAAATTTGGGAGCTATGAGGAAAACCAAGAGTGCTCAGTGTAAATTTGGATCTATTCTGGTATGTATTTTCTTCTATTTGTAGAATACATTTCCTAAATTTGGTAAGGTTTCATGGAAGATGAATAGATCAATTTCAGTTCCAATAGGAGAATTTATTGAACAATTAGGTGATAACTTTGAGTCAGTGATGACTAGTTATTTTGAAGATTTTAAACAATCTATGGAGAAGAGATTAAGGATACTAGTCTCACTAGTGGAGAAACATTATGATGATGTTTTCTTCTTGGTGGGTATTGATCACACATATGTTCAAGCAATAATTCCTAGAGTGAGATGGCTAAGGCCATTAGGTTATGAGATCAATATTGATGAGGATTCTATAGCAATCACAACATTACTTGTAGAAGAATTGGACAAGGAAGCCAAAGCATTTGGTAATTATGAGTTGGAAAAATCAAAGATCACTATGGATGTGAAGACTACTTCAGTGATGAGAAAGAAGAAAAATTTGGTAAAGAAATTAAAAGAAAAATTAGGTGAAGGTGTCAAGGAAGTAGAAGATGATGATGATAAAGAGGAAGAGTACATGTAGGCACAAGCATCATTGGCACTAACAAAAGGTCAAAAGAGGATCAACAAGAGGAGTAAGTAGAAATTGTAGAAGGTGTCGAGGAAGAAGAAGCTAAGGAAGCACCTATAACCACTGATAAGAAGAAAATAAAGGCAAAGACATAAGTAGTGACAAAACCAAAGAAGGTTGCAAAATCTAGTTAGCCCAAACCAAAATCACCTACCATAGGGGCTAGTACAAGAGGCACTGTACAGAAGGTTAAAGAGGTAGCCGAGTCTAAAGAGAAGGAGGCTAGAGCACAAAAGAGACCAAGGAGGAAGTATGTTTTCCAAGTTGAAATTGATGAGGAGATGATTGAATTTGATGACAACAGCCAATTCCAAGTGGTGAGTCATAGTCCCTCCTTAGATCTAAATAATTTATGTGAGAATGTTAGAAACAATGCTAATTTATTAGGTTTCTCTCACATTGAGTTTGATAATCTTGGAATGATTGAGAAGAATCAAGTAGAGGAGGTAATATATGCCATGATGGGTACATTTCAGAAGACTCCTCTAGAAATTTCCAACTCTATACCTAAGAGTTTATATGAAAGAGTTGAGAAAAAATGGCATTATTGTTTGAACACTGAAAGAAAAATTATGGAGATATCCCTTTTCTCAAGTTATGCCAAAACTTAGTAAGGCTAAAATGTCTAAAGCTATAAAGAAATATGCTATGATATTTGTACCTAAGTGTAGGGCATTTAGCATATTATAGAATAATATAAAGGATGTCATCAAGAAGACCAAACAATTGTGAAAATTGACATATGGATTGATGACATCAAAAGAAGATGATTAGACACCTATTGAGGTAGGAGAAGATGAAGAAGATCAAAATGAACAAGGAATAGTTCAAGGAGGTACTGATATGAATATTGATGATTAGGCACCAAGGAAGAGCAACAAATAGAATATAGTGTACAAGATACACAAATGTCGAGTGCTAGCCCTCCATGGGTGATAAGTTCAAACACTAAAACTATCAAAGTTAAGGATGTTTCGATACTGCTGATCAGAATATCAATCCCCTAATAGAGGAAAATTTGAAAATGATACTTATCTAATGTACTCTATAGGCCAAATTATGTGACAACCCTGTATTGGTAAGTGTGGATGAAATTCAAAAGTTAGAGACTATGACTGCAAGGGAGGAAGTGAAAACACAAGAAATACCTACAATCACTCCTCAAGTAACAAGTGTACAACCTTCACAACCCATAGTTTTATATCAAAGGAAGGGGATCGTAGGTTGCAATATTAGTATAGTCATGGAAGGCACCCTAGTCTCACAAAATGTACAAGAACTTAAAAAAGACAAGGTTGAGATAGTTGGAGAAGACAAGATGGAAACACTAGTAAATGAAGGGACACAAAGCCAAATAGGTCAAGTAGATACACCTACACCTCCAACACAAGATCAAGGTGCAACTAAAATCAAAGAGGTAGAAAAGGAAAAGTCTAAAGAGATAAGATTGACACCCAAGCCAAAGGAGCTAGTAGCAATCCAAGCACTAGTGACACTACCAGAATCTTGAACTCCTTCTAGTCAAACTCTTTAGAGGCCAATCATAGATGCAACACCTTTTCAATTCTTAGTTTTGATTCCTAGCTCATCAAAGGGAGAAGAAGTAATTACTTACAAAGATGTTATCCTAGATGAAGAGATTGTATTGCCCAAATTTGATTATGCAACAATAAAAATTGAGCATATGGGTGTACTACAAGAGGTCCTAGCAAGGAAGAAACATCAAGAATTGCTTAGAAGGGAGCATAGGTAGAAGTAATCTTTGATTGATATCAAAGATATTTTCTTAGATGCATTTAGTCTGCCTACTTCAAATGAAACAAAGCTTATCATTGAACAATTGACCAATATAGTGGAAAGAGTAAGTGACACAGACCTAGATACTAATGTCAAACGATTAGAATGGTCTAAAAAGAAGTTTCAAAATAAATTAAATGAGAAGATGTCTAGTGATATTACACTAACATAGATTGAATTGGCAACTAAGATAAATAGTGTGAAGAGGGTTCTAGAGAATATTTTCTCTCTGTACACCGAATTGTGTAATCCTACACTCTTCACATAGGAGATAAGGAATCACATCTTGAGTTTGGAAAGCCAAATGCAGTCATCCAATACAAAATTGCCCATGTCTCCAGCTCAAAGTGAGAAACATTTTAGGACCCTTTTGCAATCCCAAAGTAAGTTAGCAATATTACAAGTAGATAAAGCCAATATAAGGGCTAAACTTATTAGCATCCAATCTACATTGATTCCTCACATGGAGATTTTACACAAGGAGCTAGGCTATGCAAAAACACTTATGAAGAAAGACCCTATTCTTTCTACATTAGATGGCTTAGTACACCTTGCTACTAAGTTGGCTATCCAAATTAAGTCTTTGGAGGTAGCTTGTGATAATAGGGATGCAACTCTTAAAATTATACTTTAGGTCCATAAATCTTTTTTGGAGAAATACACTATTAGTGTATAACCCATTGACATCAATGTCAAAAAGGGAGAGTAAGAGAATGGGGGAGTAAGAGAAAGTGGGAGAGAAAGAAAGCAAGTTTAATAAAGAGAACAACAAAATGCAAAAATTAATTTAGATAGAAAATAGAGAAAGAGTATCAATTGATGCAAATCTACTCAACATGAGAAATATTTTGATAGAAAGTATAGTATAGAGTAGATCAAACAACTTAGGGGGAGTTATAAGATTTTGAGGTATAAGTCATGTCTCAAATTTTTGATATTTTGAAATTTTGTATAGAAGCCAAATATATATCTATGTTATGCTCATAAGAATAAGATTATTAATGTATGACCAAGTGTTTTTGACACTCATGTCAAAGGGGGAGATTGTTAATCTTAGATTGGTTTTGACAAGTGAGTGTTTATACATGTAAGTCATTTACTTAATACATGCCAAACAAGTAACATATGCCAAGAACAACATATAAGTTAGAGCATGCCAAGTAAACAGTGAGTGTTGAGTCACTTATATGTCGAGTCACTCAAGTGTTGAGAAAATAGTATGTGCTAAGTGATTTAGGAGCCAAGCAAGCAGTGCATGCCAAGTCATTCAAATTTCAAGTATTGAATTCATAGTTAGTGTCAAGCACTAGGGACTTCAAATGTTAAGTAACACAATTTTTTCATAGTTGTTTGTATTGGCACAAACTACTATGTAAACCATTTTTGGGCCAAATTAAGGATTGAATTACAATATTTTGTTGATAAGGATGAATCTTAAGTGGTAATCCCTATGCATTACATGCATCCAATTAGGTAAAGGGAAGGGTTAAATAGCAATATGGATGAATCATAGCCATTGATTCATACCTAACCCTAAGTTACCTAGGTCTTCTTAAGGAGGACAAACCTTAAAATTATTATGAGGGGATGAATGAATGATCAAGAAGATAGAAGGAGAGTTTGCATGTGAAAAAAGAAAACTCATGGTGATCAAGGAATTATGATCTAAATTACATTATAGAATTAGTTAAAGGAGAATAGAGGAAGGAAATAGTGGACATCAGAGAGACATATAATCAAGAAGGATCAAGTATACATCAGTATAAAGGTTATTTGACATCAAGCAACAAAGTGATAATCATAGAATCATTGCTAAGACATTCTCATAGGTGAATCAAATAAATCCCTTAATAGAGTAGTCCTAATAGGCTATATTAAAATCCTCTAACAAGGTGCTTACTTAATTGTGAGTTGAAGTCCTTTAACTAGTTACACTTCTAACAAGATGTTGAAATCTTTTAATAGGGTGAGACCTAATAGCCTTTGTAAGCCTTTAATAGGGTAGACCTTTCACAAGGGTAGATCCATTTCATGATAAAACATTGTAACCTTCATTGGATAAACTTTATTACTGCATTAGTGAAGATTTATGGGTATCATCTACACCCCAATTTTACCTTCTCACTGGAGGGTTTTTGGGTAATCATAATTTGTGTCATATATGTGTGAAATCTTACTTGTTTACATACTTTAGATGTATATTTTTTACATGGTATTTCAGTTTACTTATTGAATATGTGAGATGGATGTGTGGCAAAAATTTTATGGGTTAAAGTTTAAAGTAGTGATTCACCCCCTTCCCCCACCCCCCAAGAGTTTACCTTTCCTATTGTAATTTGAACAATAACCATAAACATGTAATGCTGAAATGAAATCTATCTAAGCATGATATCCATGAGAATAATCAACACATAACACAATTATTTTGGTTTCCCAAAAACACTTCAATATGAAGGTAGAACTAGGTTGGGGATGAAACCCACAAATCTTCACTCTTGCAAAAATAATGTTAACCTATTAGGGTTACAATTTTGATCATATTGGATGATCTACCATGTGAGGGGTCTTCTTTATTAAAAGTCTTTGAGATTGTTAGGTCTTAACCTATTAAAAGATTTTACAATTACAATAAATTAAGAACTCTCTTAAGAGATTTGAAATAGGTTTGTTATAACCACTTTGTTAAGAGATGTTCCCTATTCTTAGTATATTAAAATTGATTCAGTAACTAACCCTTTAGTTCACTCTAAAAGCTTATTATGGATCTCCTCTCTTCAAAAATCTCAATTTTATCTCCTTATATAATATCTTTGTTTTTTCCTTCACTTATTTGGTTGCATTGTTTGAACTCCTTTTTGTTAGAAATAGATAATGCTGAGAGGGGGGTGAATGAATATTCTACAAACATTTTCCCATAATTGAATATTGTTAATTACTTTATAAATTTCATATGAAATTAAACCAACAATTTTGAATAGTAAATATAACCATAAACATAGAGAACTCATAAAACCATTGGCCAAGGGAAAACGCTGGTGGAGATGATACCCACGAGATGATTCACTAAACAAAAAGGAATCTATTAAGGATATTGACCCTGTTAGGAGTCTATGAAGTCCATATAGTGTCTCAAGTCCTTTTTAGAGGACTAGACCTTGTAGAAGCCTCAACCCTATTAGGAGTTTCTTCAACCCCATTAGGAGTTAGTAGATCAAATACAATGTATGCAAGAAGGGCCCACTACCCTAAAATGTATTTATAAAATAAAGTTCTTCACAAGAATAGATATGCATACAATACTTTCCCACTATTGTAATTCACACTTTATTTGATCATAAATAAAATCTTAAATCACATAAGGCTCTTATAACTTTCAATTTTTTCGTACAATATTTCACATATCATATAACATCTCATCAACTTCACGTTCTTTGTGCAAGATAAGATATATAATTATACTTCACAAATTATAATTCTTTGCTCAATCGGCCTTCATGTGTTCATAGGCTTGATATAATATAAAATAACTTATGGAATAATATCCACAAAGTTGGCTCACCATGAAATAGTAATTATTTTGTCACCAAAATAGTCCCTTAAGTCATACAACTCAATTCTCTGTTATGCTCTAAATTGCTCTATCAAATACCCATACTAGTCTTTTATGTATAACTTGTATTGTATTATATGTACACATCTATGCACTTAACTATGTCATCATGAAATTATCATAAATTCTATCCTCAACTATGCATAAGCTAATTTAAAGTTTTTCATCGGTCCTATTTGTCTCTATGTTGTTGCAAACTGTCTAACACTTGGACAATTTTCTAGCTCTAAATGCATAAATGAAATGTCAAATATATGTTTCCATAAATGAAAATACACAAGACATCTTATTGAGTATATTTCCAACAATATCCCCCTTTGGCATTGATGGAAACATTTGGGAAAATTGGCTAAGTCCCAAAATGATGTCATACATAACAAAACAAATAAAAGTAGCTACACAAAATTTACCTTCAAAACATAACAATTTTATTCATATTTTGATGGATCATTACACTCCTTATCACTCCTTACATTGATACATAAGTGTACTCCCCCTTTCATATACAATAATATAATTTTCCTTACATATTACTCCCCCTTTGACATCAATAGAAAATGTGTCAAAACTGTATACAAAAATTTGTGGCCTACTACTGATCAACTTGATATCCTAGAAAAACAATATGCATATACAAGTTTTAGTCTTTCCACTTCCTTCTTCCAGTTCTCCTTCACTCTATCAGAGATACTGATTAGTGTACATAGTGCATAAGATTATACTTCAACTATGCTCAAGTCAATATAGGAAAACTTATCATAGGAAGTTTTTGCTGCAAGACACTCCTCTAATTGTCTCTACAAAATGTTGATCTTTGGTGATAGGATTTTTCTAAGAGTAGAGAATATTTTAGCTATCTTTTCCTTATCAGACTCCAAACCTTTGATCACATTATGGATCTTCTCCACTTCTATTCTATAGTCCTCAATATTGGTCTTAGAGAGCTATAATTTTGTAGTGAGTATGTCAAGATCACTCAACTTACCCTCTATCTAACTCTCAAAGTCTTTTAGATACTTGTATGACAATACACATTGTCCATACAACTTCTTACCTTCATCAATGTGTTTCCTTAACTCCTTGATGCTACATCAAGCACCTTCAATCCATTTCTCACATTTGTACACACTGTATCAAATGGTGTTGCATTATGCTTGGCCTGTGCTTGCACTGAAGCTACCTTAGCTAAATTTATGAATTCCACATCAAAGGTCTTCACCAATTGCTTAGCTTTCAACTAAAAGTTTGGATTATCTATAGTTGTGGTAACTTCCTTCTATATTATGTCCAAGACTTCATTTAGTGTCTTCTCCAAAGACTTTATAGATTTGTTCTTTTGGAGTAACTTGCTCAAAGAACTCATTAGTACTTTATAATCATCATCATCATACATAACTACTATTGTTGATGCTACTACTATTAGAGTTGTTATTGGAATAAGTGTAACTACTTTAGTTTAGCACTTTTCTTCTCTTCCTTAGCCT
The DNA here is from genome assembly GCA_028749045.1 of Cupressus sempervirens. Lineage (NCBI taxonomy): Eukaryota > Viridiplantae > Streptophyta > Pinopsida > Cupressales > Cupressaceae > Cupressus > Cupressus sempervirens. The sequence continues at coordinate 642,227,498 of CM053783.1, read as the reverse complement.
TTTTCCTCTCTTCTTCCAGTCTCTTAGCTTATCTCTTTGACTTCTCTTTAGATTTATTCCTTTCCTCTTCCTCTTCCTCTTAATTCTTCTTTTTTTTCTCTTCTTTTTTTGCTTTTTTTCCTCTTCTATCCTCTTTACTTCTGCTAACCTCTCTATTTCTTTCCTCTTCTCTTCTTCTTTCTTTTTTTCTACCTTTCTCATTTCTACTTCTCTCCTCTTTACCTCTTCTTTTCTCTTCTTCTCAGCTTGTTTCTTCTTCTCCTCTTCTACATCATCATCAAAGCTTGAATAAGAAATGATATTTGCTAAAAATGGATTGGCCAAATGTTTCAAAAGGATTCTCCTTTACATCCATAGTTATATGTGTATTGTCCACTTGCATGGATTTAGTACCCATAACAATATGTGGTGGTGAAAGTGCCTGTTGTGTCTCTCTTACTTCTTCCTAATTACTGGAAGGTGTGCTTGCATGTACATACATAGGGATCTTAGGTTTTGACTGTGCACTTACCTCTTCTACTATAGACATTGAGGTCATGTATTTCACAATGGCCTTTTCTAGTTTCCTTTTTCACATCCTCATAGTTACCTCCCATCAAAATAATTTATCTTAAATTATCTCTCAACAAGGGTTTAATTGTTGGAATTATAGATGGAGTAACTGATGGGGGGTGAATCAGTTACCACAAAAATAAATCCACAGATCCCTTAGATGTCTTAAAACTTAATTACTGCTATCATTTGGTAGCCACAAAGAATAATGTTGTAACTTGGTAGATTAACTTGTTACTGATCTTTAAGCATTCACAATTATTAAAATGCATGCAAAAGTAAATAACATGAACACAAGAGACACCAGATTTAACATGGAAATCCAATATGGGAAAAACCACCAAGTAACTAGCTACCAATTTTCACTCTTTTGAAGTAAGCCCTATTAGGAGCCAACTTTGTTAAAGGTTACAAAACACACTATTAGGTGTGACCTGGTTAGAGGATTTAATCACCCTGCTAGGATTGGCCTTGCTAAAGGACTTTAGAAAAATTTAGTAGAATTGTCCACCTTGTTAGAGGATTTACAAAATGGCTACTAAACCAACTCTATTAAGAGATTTAGGAATTCTTGCTACAATGATGAGAAAGTAACAAAAAGTGACTTGAATGAGATGCAACTAAACTTTTTTGATACATATCTCTTTCTCTACTTTAATAGATCCTCACTGATTGAATACAACTCTATTGTTGTTCAAGGATATCTAATCCTTCTTCAAAATTTTCTTACACTTCCTCTTTTCACAACTTGCATGCTTGCTCATTCATACTTTAGAATTCACAACTTGATCTTTTATTTATACACTACAAATTATTAAGCCGGCTCATTTACAAGTTACATTTACCAATAAACCATACATCAGTCGGCTACAAACATTACATTAAATAGATAAAATGTATTTCTCAAAACAATGAAATCCTTCATTGGCCAACCATGCTCGGTAAACACTACTCCAGAAAATGATTTCCAGTGTTAACTAGGTGAAGCTTGGTAAACATTGTGAACTCTGCAAAAAACCTTTAGAGACTGAGTGAACTTGGTAAGAATGGACTTTCCTTCACTAACCTTGTGACTTCGATAGAAACTAATTTCCCTTTTCTGACCTTACTAGCTTGGTAGAAACTAATTTCTATCACAGAAGCCTTTAGCACTCGAGTGAGCTTGGTAGAAACTATCTTCATAGTGTAACCTCTAGAAATGCGTAGTAGACTTTGTAATTCACTTTTCTAACCTTTTGATTTTGGTATACTTTGACTAATAATTGATATGAAATTTGTGTAACATCAAAGACAACACGCAATTGAACAATTGTATCCAAAAATCTCCCTCTTTGGCATTGATGGCAACACAACATGTCATAGCAGAATGAAATTTGAAAACAAGTCTTTTCTGACAGAATGTTTGTCCCTCTTATATTTCATTCCAAAAAATTTTCAAATAAATTAATCTCCCTCTATGAAGAAATTACATAGCTTCTTCACAAACATCAAACTTTTCACAAACAAATTCAAATTTTAGAAAGACATGACAGTATAGTCTCCCTCTTTGACAACACACACCAAAGACAACACAAACCAAATGAATAGCAATGTACCTTATGTACTGATTCATATGCAATATTTCTATGATTATTTTGCATCAACTAAAATATTTTCAACTTGATACATGTTGATGCATCACTAAAACTTCATTGTAGTGAGCTTCAGATAGCGAAAAGACCCCTAACTTACCTCTTAGATACAAAAATGCATACTTAGGTAAAGGCTTTGTGAATATGTCAACAATTTTTTCCTTTGTATGGACATATTTCAATCTGATCTCCTTATCTTGCACCAATTCTTTGACAAAGTGATACTTTATTGCAATGTGCTTGGTTTTTAATGCATCACTGGATTTTTGGATATGTTGATTGCACTTGTATTGTCACAAAACATAACACTAGGTTCTTTGATTTCTTCCTTCATACCTTCCAATAATTGTTTGAACCAAACAATATTAAAATAGTTTACTACTGCTGCAACATACTCTACTTCAGCTGTGGATTAGGATGTACAATTTTTCTTTTTACTTGTCCAAGAAACCAACCTCTTTCCAAGAAAGAAAGCTCCTCCACTTGTACTCTTTCTATCATCAATGTTTCCTACCCAATCTGCATCAATAAACACTTTCAAATCCATATTACCTCCAAATTTGTACCATAATCCATAATCTTCAATGCCTTTCAAATATCTCATGATTCTTTTAATTTCCATCATGTGATTTTCTCTTGGTTTTGCTAAAATTCTTGCTATAATACCAACTGCAAGGGCAATATCTGGCCTTGTATGCACTACATACTAAAACTTTCCAATCATAGATCTATACAATGTCTAATCTATCTCCTTTGATTCATCATCCTTGGTAAGTTTCAATCCAGTACACATAGGAGTCCCAACTGGTTTGCAGTCTTCCATGCCAATTTTTTTCAATATCTCCTTAATGTATTTAGATTGAGTGATGTTGATACCATTCTTACTCTACTAAATTTGAAGACTAACAAAGAATTTGATTTCACCAAAAATTGACATCTCAAATGCTTTGTTCATTTTTTCTAAAAATTCTTTGCAAAGATCATCATTTCCTATGAACAAAGTATCATCCACAAATATTTCTGCCAAAAAAATCTTATTATCTGGTCCTTCCTTGATATACAGGCTACTACTATCATTAGTTCTTTGAAAACCAATCTGAATAAGATAGTTATGCAATCTTTCATACCATGCTCTAGGGGCTTGTTTCAAACCATACAATGCTTTGTGTAATTTGTAGACCATGTACTTCTTGTCTGGATCAAAAAAATCTTCAAGCTACTCAACGTAAACTTCTTCATCTAGTATACCATTGAGAAATACTGACTTGACATCCATCTAATAAACTTTAAATCCTTTGTATGTAGCATATGCAAGTAAGGTCCTAACACCTTCCAATCGTGCAATAGGAGAAAAAGTCTCTCCATAGTCTATTCCTTCTTCTTGAGAGTATCCTTTGCATACTAGTCTAGCTTTGTTCCTTGACACCTTACCATCTTCATTCAACTTATTTCTGAATACCCACATAGTTCCAATCACATTTTTGTCTTCAGGCCTGGGTACAAGAGTCCATGTTTTTTTTTTCTCTATCTACTCTATCTCTTCATTCATAGCCTCAATCCAACTTTCATTTTCTAATGCATCTTTGACACTTCTAGGTTCAAAATCAGCAAGTAAAAAAGTACCTTTCAACTTACTTCTTGTCATAGTCCCTTCAGATTTGTCTCCAATGATTTGATCTGGTGCATGATGTCTCCTAACATACTTAGCTAATATAGGTTCCTTGCCTTTTAAATGCTTTGCATTCTCATCCTCTTCAACTTCACATTTTGGTTGTTCTATCTACTGCTCAGGTCCTTTAGACTCGATAGGCATTGGCTTGGTAGCATTAGAATGTGACTCAGGTTCCTATAGCTCGGTTTGAACTTCCTACAACTTGGTTCCTAAAGACTCGGGAGTAGAAGATTATTAATTGACATGTGTATTTGGGACTATATCAGGTTCAATGAAAACAAATCTCATGTAGTCTTCAGGTTCCCTTTTGCTTTCTTCTTCAGTTCTTTCTGCAAACTCATCAACTTTCATATGTGCACTTTCTCTGACTTTGTGAGTAGACAAATTCAAACATCTATATGCTTTACTCTTAAGAGAATATCCTAAAAATATTTCTTCATCACACTTCACATCAAATTTATCTTTTCTAGATTCTTTCAAAATGTAACATTTTCTTCCAAATACTTTTAGATAATTTACATTGGGTTTATAGCCATACCATAACTCATAGGGGGTTTTGAATGAGTCCTTCAGCTATACTCAGTTGAAGGTATGAACTACAGTGCTTATAGCTTCCTTCTAGTATTTGATAGCAATGTTGTTTTCAATCATTAGGGTTCTTGCACAGTCCATGATAGATTTGTTCCTCTTTTTAGCTATTCCATTTTTCTCAATAGTTTTAGGGGTTGATACTTTTCTTTTGATTCCCCTTTCAATGAAAAAGTTATTGAATTCATGAGAGATGAATTCACCACCTCTGTCTAATCTCAAACATTTTAGTCTTTTACCTATTTCCTTTTCTACTCTAGCCAAATACTATTTAAACTTTTCAAACGCTTCTGATTTCTCTCTTAGATACATGAAAGTCATCATTCTTGAGTAATCATCAACAAAAAGAATGAATAAATTTTCTTTAATATAGCTTTCAATTCCAATAGGTCCACACAAATTAGTATGAACAATTTCTAAAACTTCTTCAGATTGATAGTTCTTACTTTTAAAGCTAGTCTTTCCCATCTTACCAATCTAACAATTCTTGCATAGACCAACCTCAAGTTTCTTTATATTATGAATCCTCTTACTTTCCTGAATTTACTTATTTTCACCAAGTTATCAAAGTTCACAGACACAACCTCCTATGCCATGACCAACTTTCTTCAACTTGAGAAATAAAGCATGAACATTCACCAAGTTCAAGATAAAACAAGTTACCTTTTGTTTGAGTGCCTAATCCAATCAGCTTTCCTTTGTCATCTAGTAGTCTTTCTTTTCCATGCATGAATTCCACTTCAAATCCATTATTGAGTAGTTGTGCCACACTCAACAGATTGTGTTTTAGTCCTTCTACCCAATATACATTATCACGTACAATCTCTTTGGTTAGTGAGATTCTTCCTCTTCCTTTTATGCAACAAGGTTCATTATTACCAAACCTCATACTAACACCATCATAGTCTTCAAAATGTTCAAACTTAGTTTTATCACTAGTCATATGATGAGAGAAACCACTATCTATGATCCATGTATCATTTTTGCTCACATGAGAAATAAATGCCATTTCCTCATCATTATCAGACTCATCTTTTATAGCAATGTAAACAATTTCATCTTCTTCTTCATCATCAAAATCATTAGAATCCTCTTTACTTTTTTTTAACCTCTCTATTTCTTTCTTCTTCTCTTCTTCTTGCTTCTTTTCTACCTTTCTCATTTCTACTTCTCTCCTCTTTACCTCTTCTTTTCTCTTCTTCTTAGCCTATTTCTTCTTCTCCTCTTCTACATCATCATCAAAGCTTGAATCAGCAATGATATTGCTAAAAATGGATTGGCCAAATGTTGCAAAAATATTCTCCTTTACATCTATAGTTATGTGTGTACTATCCACTTGCATGGATTTGGTGCCCATAACAATATGAGGTAGTGACAGTGCATGTTGTGTCTCTCCTACTTCTTCCTAATCACTGGAAGGTATGCTTGCATGTACATACATAGGGATCTTAGGTTTTGACTATGCACTCACCTCCACTATTGTAGACATTGAGGTCATGTATTTCATAATGGCCTCATCTGTTTCCTTTTTCACATCTTCATAGTTACCTCCCATCAAAAATAATTTTTCTTCTTTTATCTCTTAGCAAGGGTTTAATTGTTGGAATTATAGATGGAGTAACTACGAGTGGGGGTGAATCAATTACCATAAAAACAAATCCACAAATCCCTTAGATGTCTTAAAACTTAATTACTACTATCACTCAGTAGCCACACACTATAATGTTGTAACTTGGTAAATTGACTTGTTACTAATCTTTAAGCATTCACAATTATTAACATGCATGCAAAAGTAAATAACATGAACACAAGAGACACCAGATTTAACATGGAAACCCAATATGGAAAAAACCACCAAGTAACTAGCTACTAATTTTTACTCTACTGAAGTGAACCATGTTAAGAGCCAACCCTATTAAAGGTTACAAAACACACTATTAGGTGTGACCTGGTTAGTGGATTCAATCACCCTACTAGAAGTAGCCTCGGTAGAGGACTTTAGAAAAATTTAGTAGAATTGTCCATCTTGTTAGAGGATTTACAAAATGGCTACTAAACCAACTCTATTAAGAGATTTAGGAATTGCTGCTACAATGGTGAGAAAGTAACAATAAGTAACTTGAATGAAATGCAAATGAACTTTGCTAATACATATCTCTTGCTCTACTTTAATAGATCGTTACTGATCAAATACAACTCTGCTACTCCTCAAGGATATTTGATCCTTCTTCAAAATTTTCTCACACTTCCCCTTTTCACAACTTGCATGCGTGCTCATTCATACATCCATTCATTCATACTTTAGAATTCACAACTTGACCTTTTATTTATAAATTACAAATTGTCAAGTCAGTTCATTTACAAGTTACATTTACCAATAAACAATATATCTGTTAGTTACAAACATTACATTAAATAAATAAACTTTATTTCTCAAAACAATGAAATCCTTTATTGGCCAACCCTACTTAGTAAACACTGCTCCAAAAATTTATTTTCAATGTTAACCAGGTAAAGCTTGATAAACACTACAAACTTTGCAAAAAACCTTTGGAGACCTAGTGAACTCGATAAGAATAGACTTTCCTTCACTGACCTTGTGACCTCAATAGAAACTAATTTCCCTTTGTTGACCTTGCTAGCTTAGTAGAAACTAATTTTTGTCACAGAAGCCTTCAGTGCTCGAGTGAGCTCGATAGAAACTGTCTTCATAGTGTAACCTCCAGAAATGCTCAGTAGACTATGTAATTCACTTTATTAACCTTCTGAGCTCGGTAGACTCTGACTGATAACTAATATGACATTTTTGTAACATCAAAGACAACACACAATTGAACAATTGTATCTAACATTAATACCCTTTATAATGTTGTCTAGGTCCATCTTAGAGTTAACTTCACATATCCTATTGACCATATTCTCTCTTAACTTAGTATCTTCTTTTGTATCTCTTTTCTTTCTATTTAACAACCTATTATATAGGTCTTCTAGTATCTTATTCAAAATACTATTAAACCTCTTGTTCTGCAAGATCATATTTATGACTATTGCATTCTCTAATTTCCTTCTATCCATATTATTGTACAAAATATAATAATTATTCAACTGTGCAAAATTTTCATCATTAATTATTTGCATTTTAAGGTTTTCTACCTTGGGTTTCAATTCTTTCTTTCCTATTGGTGTTCTACCTTCCTGCACGGCTTGATCTACTAGTCTATACTCTGCTTCATCCTCAAAATATTTAGTATCACTAACTTGCAGTGTCTTCCTTCTCTTTCTCGATCCACTTGTAGTCTATTTGACCCTTTTTTTGGTGGATGGTAATGATTCTTTCTTACCCTTTCCTAGTCTCATTGACTTTCTCTATGCAACAAGTCTTTCCACCTCTGACTGCCTCCTTGGTTGATCACTTATTGTTCTTACTAATTTCACTTGTGTAATTATTACATAAGGTACCTATGCACTAGGTTCAATTATAGTTACACCTACTGAAGGTTTTGCAACAACAATAGGTTTTTTTTCTATCACCTTTGATTGCCCGCTTGCTTTCATTTCTTGTAAAATGCCTTTAATTTCATTAAACTCTTCACAAATCATACTTGATTCCTTAAGGATGGAATCAATCTTCTTCTCCATACCATTCTTTGTCTCTTTACTATAAAGTTCAGAATAAAGTTCTCTCATCTCCTCTTCATGGGTTCCCCATCTAGGGAACTTAGTGTCCTTCTCAAATTGAAGTATGATATGTGCATATTCTTCATAAGTTTTGTACTCATCTCATACCCTATGGGCTCTATGAACTTTACCCTTGGTTCCATAGCTTCCATGCATGTGTTATCCATTTCAACCATGAAGCATATATCATCCTTGTACTTCTCCACCATGAAGGGAGGTATTCTATACTCTATTTCATTTCTATCTGGAAAATCTTCATCATTTTGTCCATGTCATTATCTCTAACATTCTCAATATTGTATTTGCATCATTGAGTTACCAACTTCATTCTGCACTCATTGCTCTCCCAATTATTCACCCCTAGGAACTTCTTAGTTGCATTAAAAAAAAAAGAGTCAATAAGGACTCAAATTTGAATACTACATTTTTGGTCTTCTTCAATTTAGCAATGCTATCCAACAACTGTAATTTGATCATTTCACATAGATTTAATTTTATTCCTTGAACTACCATTACATACCTTACATGCAAGAATCTAGCTGGTACTGAGTTAACCCTTGAACCATGGTTAAACTTGTATCCCAAAATCTTACTTAATAGCTTTACTAATTTATCTTGAATTGTATCTACCTTCATGTTCCTCCATCAAATCTTGTATTTAGGTTTGTTTCAACAATCTTCCTTACATTCTTCTCATTTATAGGATTGCATCCCTCATTACTTAGTCGTGTGACCTTGTGAATTAGGTCATTATCAATTGTGACATGTGCATCTCCTATCCAAAACATTTCATCATGTACCCTACTCAGAATGATTTGGGTCCATTCATGATTATCAAACCCTATATAAAACATATACTTCACTAGGTTTAACTCGTTCAAGTGTACATACTCATACTTCAAAGTTAGGTCATTATTACACATGAATCCTAAGTCCTTGTGTATGTCTTCATCTCCTATATGCTCAATCTTTCAATGGATATAACTTCTAATATCTTCAACATGAAGTGCATTCTATAGGATTTGTGAAAATGCACCTAATAGATCATCCACAAGAGAAAAAAATAGATGTTCTTGAATACATATCTCAGTCTATCACTAACATCATAAATTTACTATCTAGACATTGTATCCCTGATTGTATGCACTGAAAACTTAATTCGAGCTCTATAAGATACCTTAAAATTATGTTTAGGGCTTTTGCAACTTTGCAATTTAAGAATCTCTTTTTGCACTCCAAATTGTTGTCAAATTTCACTTCAATTTTCTCTAGACACTTTGCATGATCAAATGGTACTCACAATCTTGTTTGTGATCCTTAGGTCATTTCAAATCACACTACACATGAAATGCGTATCTACCATAAATTCACAAACTATCTCTATTTATGAGTAACTTTTTTTTCTTTCTCAAATCTTCCTAAGATTGTATCTGTTCTTGCACACTCTACCATAGCTTCCTTTCTATGTCTTCAATCTTTTGTTAACCATGCAAATTCTAATCCTTTCTCTATCATTAGTTCTTACCAACTAATGCATTTTCTCTACTGCAACTTCTCAATTTAGATAGGATGAATAAAAAACAATTGCTGACTTTAATATCTCATCATGTGCATTGAAATATTCTTCCTCCAAAATTGTATAAGAACTTTCTGGATCCTTATCTTTCACAAATGCTTCCTTTAATTCATCAACATGTTCCTTGATTGCTTCATTTTGATTGTTATCACTTCCATTTCCATTCCTTCTATCATTTCTATTATTGTACCTTCTATTATTAGGATTTCTATTGAAATTCATTCTATCCATTCTACAATATCTCACTATGTGTCCAAAGTTATTATATTACAAACATACAATTGCATTCCTTCTCTAATTGGTTCCATTCTAACTATTAGGTGCTCTACAATTCTTGCAATGTGTCCAATTTTTTACACTTGTAACACACAAGTTGTTTCTTTTCTTAATTATATCTCCCTCCATCTTTAGGTATGCCCTATGATCTCCCTCTTTCTTTACCTATAGGGTTAGTGTTCCTAAACATTCTACTATTTTCATTATTACCATTAAATATAGGTTTCTTTCAATCTATTGCTTTATTTTCATAATCATGACAATTATAACAATATAAATTACTAATAGGTTTAAAAGACTTACATGTACAATCTCTTTTCATATGACCAACATCATTGCATATGAAAAATCTACCTCTAGACTCATGTCTCACTTCCTTGGGTGGTTCATCTTGATTAGGTTTATCAACTTGCTCTATTTTCTTAGATTCATCATGTTTTGCTGACAAATCAACTAATTCAATCTCTTTTGATGATTCAATAGTTGTGCTTGATTCTACCTTACTCAGATCAGATTCTTTAGGAGATTCAACAATTGGATCTAGTTCTCTTCTGATTTCAACTTTCTTGGTTGATTTCTCTCCTATAAGATATCCAAGTCCTGTATTATCATAAGAAGGTCTCTAGTGAAATATTTGTTCATCAATCTTCTCACTATTGAAATAAAGTTTTTCTAATTGTTGCTTAGCTTGTGTCAATTCTCCTTTTACAATGATATTGTATTTTTCTAATTCTATATACTCAATTTTAATAGAATCTAATTGAGATGTTACTTGACTCAACTAGGATCTAAGGTTTGCATTTTCAGATTTTAGACTAGGTTCACTCTTACTACCATCTTTCTTAAGAATAAACTTAAGTTCAACAATTTTTAGCTCATGTTTCAAGATCTCATTTTCTTTCTTGAGATTTCCTACTTCATCATTGTCATTAATGTGCACCAATTATTCCTTGATAGTTTTTAGATCATCAATCTTGTTCTTTAGTTTGCAAATGTAAACTTTTACATCTTTATACCTATCTTTTAGGTTATCTCTTTCTTTTGTAAGAAGGTCAATCTATTCAAGAGCTTCTTCAAGATTTCTCTTTAACTATTCCATATCCATAGGGATCTCACTCAAGTTGATAAGCTTCTTCAAAGTAACTGGGCTCTGATACAAATTTTTAGAAATAGATAATACTGAGAGAGGGGGGGTGAATTAATATTCTACAAACTTTTGCCCATAATTGAATATTGTTCATTACTTTATAACTTGCATATGAAAGTAAAACAACAATGTTGACTAGTAAATATAACCAATACACATAGAGAACTCATAAAACCATTATTTATTAACTAGGGAAACCCTAGCCAAGGGAAATCCCTAGTGGGGATGATACCCACGAGATGATTCACTAAACAAAAAGGATCTTGTTGAGGATCTTATTGAGGATATTGACCCTATTAGGAGTCTATGAAGTACATATAGTGTCTTGAGTCCTTATTAGAGGACTAGGCCTTGTTAAAAGCCTCAACCTTGTTAGGAGTTGCTTCAACCCTATTAGAAGTTGGTAGATCAAATACAATGTATGTGTTATGCTCAAAATATTGGGGCAAAAATACAACAAATTTTTTTTTAAAGTTAAATAATCCACTACATGCTATACTGAATAGGTCATGGAAAGTTTTAAAAGGAGTAAAAGTGAGTTTCAATTACATTTCATAAAGATGCAAAGTTGACATTCTATCCACACTATATGGGTTCAGAACATTTAAATCAAGGTGTTATAGGAACACCAAGATTAGGTTTACTAAACCCTAATTGTTGATTAGGTCAACCTTACTTGACAACTTACCATTTTGAAATAGTATGTTAATTAAATTTATTAATATAAATTAGGTTATCAAGTTATCTCATATTCATCTAGTGTATCGGTTCCATCTCCTACGTAAACCAGTTTCATCATTTTAGAAAATTCATCTAATTAACTTATTACTTTATTTTCCATTATTAAAATAAAATTTTAAACTAGTTAAAATCATTAAATATTTATTATTAAATTATTCATGATATTCATTTCATCCCTCAATCATATTTCTCACCTGAATCAAGAAATCAAACTATGATTCCTTCAATACCTCTTCATTCCTATAACCCTTGAAATCTGAATTGAATGAACTTTTAAGTAAATGTATAAAAATATTTAAATACAATATTTAAATTACCTTTCAAATAATAAAATATAATTTCATATATTAAATCAACATTTAATACCAATCCAACCTTTAATCCTAGTTATCTATCATAATTTTCTACATGCAACCCTAATCTGATTTAACCTTATTACTAACCCCATAGAATAATGTTCTTGGTTATTTATTCAACGTCATTTAATCTATTAAATTCAATAATAACCATGAAAATAAAATCATAAATGTGTAATAAAATATTTAAATATCAAATGTCCCATAAGAATAATAAAATTAAAAATAAATTCTAACATATCACTTCTAACCATATTCCTAACATAACTAAACTTGTCCCTTACTCCACATTCATTTCAAAAATAATTAAATATTTAAAATGAAGCAAGATTTACAGCTTATTTATAACCATTATATTCTAAAAATTAATCTCAACTTTAAAATGTCCTATAGAAAGAAATATAAAAAAACCCACAAACAACCATAACATTAGTCTTCTAATTATCTAACTAAACTTACTTTATATTCTACTATCTTTTAATCCTTCACCTTTATTAAATTTTAAAGAAGCTACTAATTGGATCTACTAACCTAAACTAATATTAATTATCTCTTAACAATTTCCTAACTACTAATTAAATCCAACTAACATAATGTAACTAATCATCCCTAACTAACCCTCACCTACTAACATTCTAACTTACCCTTAACCCTTCCTTTCTAACCCCATGACTTGGGCAGTTCCCAAGATTCTTAACACTAGCCAAGGCCTTTTTTGCTGCAAGCCTTGTCCCCCTCCACCCCCCCAAGTGAATGACAAGGCCTCCAAAGATGAGCGCCTGGAAAAGGAGGAAGTGGGTAAAGTTTGAAGAGCTTTATTATATTTTTTTTTCTACTTTGTCTTTTCATTTTATTTTTTCTTTAAGAAAAAACATTTCCTACCTCCTTTCTCCATGGAAAAATTCCAAGTGGGCTGAAAATGTATGCATGTCATAAGGAAATTGAATTGGGATAACCCAAACACCTTTTTGGAGTTATGACGAAAAGTTTATTAGGTGAGGGAAAAGGATAGAATTTTTTTTTTATAGGAGATTATTTAAAATGTTTAAGGATTTAAATTGTGACATGATGTCCATCCAAAGTAATACAATATAATACCTTTATGAATGTCAAGGGATTTTGGAAATAAATTATTTTTCCCTATACAAAGGATAGCATCTAGGTGGATGTTTTGACAATTTTGAGAATTTTTGGAAGAAAATTTGCATAAGATTTCTAATCAAGTTTTTGGCTATTTCTTCACTTAGGGAACATTATATGAGTGAATTTTATAGACCTACGGGGATGCTTAATAGTTAAAGTGTGTATTCTAGAGTTGAGTTCAATAATCTTATTTCATTACCATTAAAATATATTAGGTGTTTTTTTTTAATATGCAAAATACATAGGATGCAGTTACATTTTAACATTGAATATACTTAGGAGTTTCATAATACATTATTTTTATTGAATTGTAAACTCCTTGTATTACTTGATATTCATTTGAATGCAATTCCCTCTAACACATAACCATAATCAAATTGAAAACTTTGTATAACTTCATTATATATATTACAATTGATCATTTGCATTTAGAATGAATTTTTAGTACAAAGAATGTCATAAGAAATGAATTACTTTTTTTCTTTAAACATAAGTGCACTAGCCACTTCACACACACACACACACACACACACACACACACATATATATATATATATATAATATAAAAACCTGATTAGGACTCAATCGAGAAATAAATAGGGAAGAAAACTTGATATCATTGTCATTACAAATATAAAGTTAATAATGAATTTTACATTAGGATAATTTTCCTAAGGAGAAGTCTTTGTAGCATTTGACTCAAGAACACCAAAATTCTAAATCTAGTTTTGATCCATAGTAAGGTATCAACTAAGCAATCTACAAATTTACATAAAGATAACCATGGAGAACCGAAACTGACTAGGTGACATTCAAATTCAAACACATAGACACATTCAAAAAACTAATCCCATCCCAAGTTTTCACAGCAAGTTCCATAAAGAATCAAGACTAAGGAGAAGGTGTATTTTTCTAGGGTAGGATATGTCGATCACAACACCAAAATATATGCCTCTTCTAGGGCTAATAATCACAAGAACTTTTGTTCCTTCACTCCTTATCTCCCTAAATATAAAATTGTTTGTATTGATAAGTAGGGGCCCATAACACCCTACTTTATCACTCTCCTCATCATGAGGAGAGACTCTGCACTAACCCAGAGTCCAATTAAGGCCCTCCTCCTGTACATGATCACTTCTACCCTATCTAAGGGTGAGTAATGCTAATACACCCTTAACAATTTTCCCCATAAAATAAAATGGGAAACAAGAAAGGAAAACAAATAAGATACCCACAATAAATCATCTCTCACATGTTTCATCACACATACAAAATATACACACATGAAAGAGGTTTACTTAAGCAAATAAAACCAAAGCATGAAGAACAAAGCCATGAAGAATCCTACCTTCACAAATGGTTATGGCAATGGAGTTTTTGAGAAGAGCTAATCCTTCTTCCTCTTCAATTCCAAGCTTAACTTTCTCTAAATGTAGAAAATGGGTGAACACCCTTCAACCCTCCAAAATGAAAACTAAATATGCTTTTAAACTCACCCACCTAAAATGAAATAACTCCATACATGACTTAATCCTTCTAGGGTCTTCCCACTTGATCCTACCATTAAGAAAACCTTTTAGGAGAAGTGTAAACTTGACTAACCTTATGGGAATGTTCAATTTTTGCAGTAAAGGAAAAATGAGATATTTGAAGGGTCATAAAAGTTAACAAAAGGGTCTAAAAGGGTAGAAAATGTCCCCAACCCATACACATACCCCTTAGACACTTGGATTGCATTAAATTTGGCCTCTAGGATCATTTTAGGACCTATTTAATTGGCCTAAAAATTTTGATCTTTTAAAACCTTAAAAATTATATTTTTCCACTAAACCCTATTTAGGGTAATTAATCTAGGTTATAACTAATTAGTCTTAGGTTACTAACTTAAGAAATCTTAGATTAATGGGTTACACTACTAAACCTAATTAATATGATGATATACATACAAATTATGAGTGTCAAGTGACACCATAAGATTCATTGTTACGTGATATTAAACATGATACACACATTCAGATTATGATACAAATAAAATACAAAACAATGGGGTCTACATCTCTTCATTAGAATCAACCTTGGGTTTCACAGATTGAACATAGGGCTGATTTTTTATCCTTCATTAGATCCCATGGTTAATAATCCTACACACTCAATTCACACATTAGTAGCTCGACAAAAATCACATGCATATATTTAAAACTCATTTGGATAATCACATAAATCAAAACATCAAACTTCCATTTAAATAACCTTTATCTCATTTTCTCACACATTGAGTTAGAAATGGTTGCATAGTTACGATATTTAACATATTCATAATTATGAATCATTTACTAAATTATATCATCATAATGCATGTCTACACATAAACATCAAATAACAAGATTAAGCATTTTAAAATTAAAGCATCACATTACATAAAATAATATAATAATGTCTAGTCCATCAGATAATTTTTCAAGATATCAAGTCATAATGTGTCAAAATAAAATGTATTAGATGTGCTATGATGGATCAGGGTGAGGCCTCACAATATGCAAGAAGAGCTCACTTCCCTAACATGCATTTGTACAATAAAGTTCTTCACAAGAATAAATATACATATAATACTTTCTCACTCTTGTAATCTTCACTTTCTCTAATCATACATCAGATCTTGCATCACATAAGGCTCTTACAACTTTCAAGTTTTCTATACAATCATTTGCATATCATATATCATCTCATCAACTTCACATTCTTTGCGCAAGATGAGATCTATACTTATACTTTGCAAATTAATAACTCTTTGCTCAGTCATCCTTCATGTGTTCACATATTTGATATAATATAAATAACTTATGGAATAATATCCACAAAGCTGTCTGATCATGACTTCATAATTATTTTGTTACAAAAATAATCCCTTAAGTCATACAACTCAATTCTCTGCTATGCTCTATTTTGCTTTGCCAAATACCCATACTAGTATTTCAAATTTAACTTGTGTCATACTATATGTACACATTTGTGCACTTAACTATGGCATCATGGCATTGTCATAAATTCATCCTTAGCTATGCATAAGCAAATTCAAAGTGTGTCATTTGTACACATCGTATCTGTCTTTGTGCTACTATAAAATATCTAACACTTTGACAATTTTTTAACTCTAAATATATAAATGAAATATTGAATATATATTTCCATAAATTACAACACTCAAGACATATTATTGACTATATTTCCAACACATTTAGACTTATCCTTCCTTCTCTCTATACTTATTTTGTTTTCTACTTCAGTTTGCTTCTATTTACATACACACTCAACATTTTGATCCTTAATAGAGAATCCTAGAAAGTTCTAAATTAGGATCAACAATCAATATTTCATCTTTTTTTAATTTTTCATTCTAGTTTTCTAATTGGTTAATATTTTTTTCTAGTGATTAATGTCATCTAAAAAAATGCATAATCTCCTTCTTAGTTGTCTCTAAGATCTTTATGTCATGTAGAGGTCAGCTAGAATAATTTACATAAGTGTTTGTACAATTAAAAACTCATATGTCAATACTGGTTTTTTCAGCACTTGAATATTCTAATGCTTGGTCATAACTAACATTCATATTGTCACTCATCATCTACTCACTCAACATATTAGGTTCACTTGGCAATAACTTACTTTCTACTTGCTATGTCTCAATTGTGTTATTGGACTTATATCCTTGCTCAGTATCAACTAGGCTTCTCATAAACCTTTGACTTTCTTGGCATGAGAAAACATGTCCTTTGTAGCTTGGCCTTATCTGAATGGCTTGGTCAAAGTGATGACCATCCAATGTTGCCTTGGAAATGACTAATTGTTAGACACTAGTAGAAAAATTAGGCTTCAAGATCAACAATCTCCCCCTTTTACATTAGTGGAAAAATACTTTGTCATGACTTAGCTTTCCATGCAAAAACTAATAATACTCCCCCTAAGACTGTAATACAGTCTACAAAAGAAAATAAAAAATCTCTATTATATAGTATATATTGGTAGAATATATAGTCCACTAATATAACTAAGAGTGTGGGGTGAATCATTTATCCAACTTATAACACAATTATCAACCTTTAACAATCTTAACCATATGAGAAATATAAATTGAAACCACAACAAGATACGCATACACAATAACACTAGATATGTTAACTAGGGAAACCCTTTATCAAAGGAAAAACCCCAATGGGAATAGTACCCACAAGATGATGTACTAATGTAAATATCCCTCGTTAGATGATAGACCCTATTAAGAGTATGTTACAACATTTAGTACATACGAGTCCCTGTTAGGAGACTTTGAATCCATGTTAGGAGATTCCAACCCTATTAGGAGTTGTGTCAACTTTGTTAGGAGTTGTGGGAGATAAATGGACCCATTGCCCAAATAGCTTCAGGGCAAGACCAATGAACCCACTATCCAAGTGATCTTTGCATTATTCCTTGTAGAATAATAGAATGGTATTGTACTATTCCTTCCTCTTTCTCTCTCCTATCAACCAGGCCTCTTATTATTTTGATCTTGTAACTAGATCACAAATCTCACATCTAATAATCCCTTGGATCTCTTACACACATTCAATAAGCACTCTACTCCTTTTTGAACTTCACACTTCTTGCAACAATAGATAAACTTTACAATCAAGGAAAACATCTTTCCTTTATACCATATCTTCATAATAATTCCTTGATTGGCCTTGAGGCTTCCCCACTTAATTATAATAAGATAATTAATTAATTACAATTACAATAGTACTGTTGGCTCATAGTCTATACAAAACTTCACACATGTGATACTAAGGCTTGAGCATTCATTGATGTCATCCATTGATTATCCTCTATCACTTAGACTCTACACACTTGACCACATCATTAAGACACTATGTCAGATATGTTCATAACTATGCATCACCAGATAGTCAAACCATTGTTTGTACCATCAAGATCTATGTTTGTTGCTCAACTAGTCTTTATAGAAACCATGTTATGTTGGCATCAATGACAAACACAGTCATGAATGCAACATGTCAATACTCTCCAATGCTCAGGATACTCCTCAAAGTAGTATCATTAGATTCGTGCTAACAATCTCCCTCTTTGGCATTGATGGCAACATTGATGAAAAAAGATCTAAGTTCCAAGAATACCAAATAATACTATGTTGTTGCTTCTTTCTTCCTTTCATGAATCTTTCTAAATCTCTCTAAAAGGATATCTCTCCCCCATACCTTAGGAGATGTTTTTCTCATGCATCATAGTCTTCCCCATTGGCATCAATGTCAAAGGCCTCAAACACATACAAAAGTACCAATTGTTATAACTATATCTTTAACTATTCAACCAACTTAAGTGTCCAAAGACACTATTCAATAGAAAATACTAAGAGTCCTCAATGACTCAGTACATACCAAATACTCCCCCATACGGGAAGCATCAACATTCAGGACAGGCTAACAATAGTGCTCTATATCACTGAACTAATGCACTCTCTACATCTTCTAATCAAAAGCACATAGGGGCATAACCCAAAGCATACCTCTCAATTACTCAAAAGTATCATTAGGAAAAGGTTTCATAAAGATATATTCAATCTAATCTTAAATACTTACATACTCCAATATGATCTTCTTTTCTATTTCTTTCTCTCTTAACACATGATACTTAATATATATATGATTAGTCTTAGAAAGAAATACAATATTCTTAGACATACTCACTATACTTGTGTTATCATGGTAAATGACAATAGGTTCTTCAAACTCAATTCTGATATCCTTCAACATCTGTTGCATCCACATAACTTGATTATCGTTATTTGTTGCTGCAACATACTCTACCTTAGTAGTGCTCTGCAAAATACAATCTTGCTTCTTATTTAACCAAGAAACCAATCTTCCTCCAAGAAAGAATGCTCCACCATTGGTGTTCTTTTTGTCATCTATATTGTCTGCCCAATTTACATCAGTGTATGCACATAGAGTGAAATCACTCGATCTATCATACCAAATTCCATAGTCAGATTTCCCTTTCATATATTTGAATATTCTTTTTACTACTACAAAATGATATTACTTGGGATCAGCTTGAAATATAGATACAATCCAAACTGCGTTTGCTATATCTAGTCTAGTGCAAGTCAGATACTACAAACCTCCAATCATGGATCTGTACTTCTTCTGCTCTATTGTAGGTGTCTCATCTTTGTTGGATAACTTGTGACCAATTATTAGAGGTGTACCAATAGGTTTACAACTTTCTAAACCAAACCTTTTCAACAAGTCTTTCAAGTACTTAGGTTGTGAAATGAAAATACCATCACTATTATGTACAATTTGCAATCCTAGGAAAAACTTCATTTCTCCTATCATGCTCATTTCAAATTCATTCTTCATCTCTTCTAAAAATGTATCACTTGCTTCATCATTACCTCCTAAAATGATGTCATCAACAAATATTACAATAATCAAAAAACTATTTTCAACTTCTTTCAATTACAAATTATTGTCTTTTGTACCTTTAGCAAATCCAAGCTTTGCTAAATAACTATCCAACCTTGCATACTAGGTTCTAGGTGTTTTCTTTAGACCATATAAATCTTTCTTTAATTTTCATACCATGTCTTTTCCTTTTGATAAAGGAAAACCTCTAAACTACTCAATATATACCTCTTCCTTAAGTTATCCATTCAAAAAAGATGATTTAACATCCATCTGATAAACCTTGAACTTCTTATTTATTGTGTAAGCTAGGAATATCCTTACTACTTTCATTCTAGCTATAGGTGCATATGTGTCCTCATAGTCTATTCCTTCTTGCTATGAATATTCCTTGCATACAAGTCTAGCCTTGTTCCTCACAACTTCGCCTTGTTCATTCATCTTGTTCCTATATACCCACTTGGTTCCTATCATATTCTTGTCTTTAGGTCTAGGAACTAACTCTCATGTATCATTCTTCAATATCTGATCCAATTCTTCCTTCATTGCTTGAATCCAATGATCATCTTTAACTGCTTCATCTATGCTATTAGGTTCAACTTGAGATATCAGACATATCTCCTTATTTACTCTTTTCCTTATCATCACTTCTTTATCTTTTCTTCCAATTATCTACTGAGGAGGGTGATCCTTTTTCAAATTCCTATTAGGGGTAGGAGTTGACATCTCAACTCTTATCTCTTCTCTTAGTTCAAATCTTTATTCTCCTCTTTGCTCAATAGTTAGCACATCATTCTACAAATCATTGTTAGTCTCAACAAAAACTTCAACATTTTCATGGTTAGACTTTGTACCAACAATAGTTACCAAAGCTATCTCTTCTACTACTTCCTTTTTCTTAACTAATTAAGGCTCATTATCACAATCATTTAAGAATATTTCCATACTTGCTTTAAATTCTTCATCTTCATCAGAAAATGAACTCTTTGTAGTTTTTCTTACTCTTATAGGACATCTAGATGCATAATGACCAAACTCTTTACATGTCCAACAATAAAAAATTCCCATACCTTTTGGCTCTCCTCTCATAAGTAGATCAATACCTTCTTTTATCTTAATGTCTTCTTTGGATCTAAATACATCTTTACTTTTGCTTCTATTCTTTTGTATGCAACAAAAGGCTTCTAGATTTCGAAACTCAATGCTCAATTCTTTACACATTTATCATGTCTCACAAAGAAGCTCCATCTTTTGGGTGTCAAAATTTCCCCATCAAACTTAGGATTATCTTTTCTGAAATGACTCACCATTAATCTCCCAAGTCTATTAAGCTTATCCTTCAAGTACCTAATGCTTTGATACCAATTGTTAGAATATATAGTTTGCTAATATAACTAAGAGAGGGGGTGAATCAGTTATCCAACTAATAATACAATTATTAACCTTAAACAATCTTAACCATATTATAAATATAAATTGAAACCACAACAAGATACACATACACAATAACACTAGATATGTTAACTAGGGAAACCCTTGATCAAAGGGAAAACCCTAGTGGGGATGGTACCCAAAAGATGATGTAATAATATATATATTCCTTGTTAGAGGATAGACACTATTAGGAATCTGTTACAAAATTCAATACATCTAAGTCCCTATTAGGAGACTTTGAATCCCTATTAGGAGATTCCAACCCTATTAGGAGTTGTGCCAACCCTGTTAGCAGTTGTGGAAGGTAGCTGGACCCACTGCCCAAACAACTTTAAGGGCAAGACCAATGACCCCACTATCCAAATGATCTCTATATTATTCCTTGTAGAATAATAGAATGGTACTATATTTTTCCTTCCTCTTTCTTTGTCCTATCAATTGGACCTCTGCTCCTTCTAATCTTGTAACCAAATCATGAATCTCACATCTAATAATCCCTTGGATTTCTTACAAGCATTCAATAAGAACTCTACTCCTTTTCACACTTTGTACTTCTTGCAACAATAGATACACTTTAAAATCATGGAAAACATCTTTCCTTTATACCATATCTTCATAATAATCCCTTGACTTAGCCTTTAGACTTTCCCAATTAATTAAATAAGATAATTAATTAATTATAGTTACAATAGCACTCTTGGCTCACAATTTATACAAAACATCGCATGTGATACTTAGGCTTGCACACTCACTGACATCATACATTGACTTTCCTCTATCATTTTCTAACTATGCATATCTTCATTACACCTTAGATGTAAGATAGCCAACAACCATTAGGAACTACTTACCCAATACTATGTCTCTGACCTTCTCTCTATAAATTAATTACATCTTTTGTACATCTTTGACTTAGACTATGCACAACTTGACCATGTGATTAAGACACTATGTCAAACATGTCCATAACCATGCATTATTAGACAATCAAACCATTTTTTGTACCATCAAGATCTATGTCTTCTACTCAGATAATCTTTATAGAAACCATGCTATGTTGACATCAATGATAAATACAGTCATAAATGCAATGTGTCAATACTCTCCAATTCTTAGGATACTCCCCAAAGTAGTATCATCAGCATTCATGCTAACATATACATATCTAAAATATCTAATGTTATTCCATGTGATAATGTTGTCTCTAATTTTTTTCATCTTCTATATTTCCCTTTCTCTTATGTGTCATGTAGATATTTCTCCCTTGTTTTCTATAGACATTTCCCCCTTATTTTTTCACTTATGAATTTGGACTTGTTTGGGTGAGCTTGTACTTATCAAAAAATACTTGATGAGTAGCCATATTTTCTTTAAGTCCTGTATTCCATTTGTCTTTAATGGATTCCATAACTTGAATGTGAATCTCTAGCTTGGTAGCTAGATGAATTAAGCTCCCAACACTTGAAAAATGTGTATCTTTCTTCAATAGACTTTGAGCTATAGATAATTCCCTTTGAATGATCTCCAAATGTGGTAGTAGCATGCATTTTCAATTTTTTCATTGTGCCATTGTCTCTAGCCAGTAACTTGGCTAACCTCTATTGACCAAATGTCAACTTATTATATGAAGGTGAGCTTAAACATGCATCCTTTTTCAATGAATGTGAACATGCCTTCATATCTTCCTAAATCATATCAATTGATCATTAATTATCCAATGTGAATAATTCAACATCACAAAGTTTCATATATAAAGAATGAATAGGCTTCAAAATTTCATGCAGTTGTTTGACTAGTTTAGAAAGTTCTACTTGCCTATTTGTAAGTTCCCTAGAGACTCTCTCCAAAACTTTGTGTTCTAACTTCTTCTTATACCATTGCATCAGTTTATCATTGGTTCAATATCATTTTCTTGAACTTTTTCAATTGTGTACACTAGCTAATCCAAAATTGGATACTGACTATTAACGTTAGTGATTCCAAACACATCAACAAAAAATTCTTTAATGGTATGCAATACCTATGATGCAGGAGCATCCTAGGCTTCCTTGTAGTCCTGCACATTTTTTTAGTTTCTAGTTCCTATTGAGTGCCAATTTCTAATGTGTGTCAAGTTCTAGTGTGTGTAGAGTTGTCCAATGTGTGCCAAGTTATCTAGTATGTGCCAAGTTACCCTTCATGTGCCAAGTTACCCAGTGTATGTTGAGTGACCCTTCATGTGCCGAGTTACCCAATGTATGTTGAGTGTCAGCATTTGGATGTGATTTTTGTGAGCTAACTTGAGGGACTTATTTTGATTGCAATATTAATGTTAAGATCTTTTCTTAGGATGTGTCTTGAATGGTTGTTAGGTCGACCTTCCTATTTTGTATGTTCTAGAATGTTCTATAAGCCATTTTGGCAAGTATAAATAAGGGTCTTGTTGAGTCTTTTGGTAGTGAAATTTTTGGGGAGGAAGTAGATGCAAATTTTAAAGAGCTAGGGTTGTGGCTTGAGAACTAAAGGATCTCTTGGTGGACCTACAGGTACAAGTGTGGATTCTTCTTAGTGTTCTTATCCAATTGTGTATCTAGGCTAGCTAGGATTAGATTTGTAAGTTGGATCTTGTGGATCTTACAAAATTGATTTTTGTAATTGTTGTTTGTAGTTGGCCCTAACCCAGAAGACCTTACAGTCAGGCATATTGCATGTAATCATTTATATCTATGAAAAAAGAGTTGTGAATTGGTATCAGATCTTGCATTATTTTTGTTTTGTGTTGTGTTTTTACTATGTGGTTTTATTACTGGGGGCTAGGACATCTCCTTTGGGGATTCTCCTACCTTACACTACATTACGTGGTATCAAAGAGAAGGTTGTTCCTGAGTGTGTAGACAGATCACCAAAGTTGAGGCAGTTTGCACCAAGACTTGGGTTGAAGAAGGTTGATCTTGCAGCTAATTGATCATCTTGATTGGTGGATTTTGTTGCTTAGGGTTTGCTAAGTTTTGGAAGATGCCTCCAATAATATTGGAACCTAGGGAAATTGTTAATCTTAGTGATGTTGTAGAAGAATGGATCTCATAGAAGATGAGAGCAGATTTTAGATCTAAGATTGCATTAATGAAGAGTGACATGATTGCTAAAATTGTAAGTGCTCTAAGAGGTGTACCTAGGAATATGGGTACTAAAGGAAGTTATGAGGAAGTTGCTAAAGACTTTGAAGCTACTTGATCTAGTGGTGAGGCCAAAATTGATCATATGGAGAGACCTATGGGAAATAAGGTTGGTTAGTTTTCTAGACCTAGATCTCAGTTCAAGCTAAAGCACAAGATGGAGGTTTCTATTTTCTTAGGTACTTTGAATCATAAAGACTTGATTGATTGGATTGGTGAATTGGAAGACTACTTTGAACTTGAGGATATTAAGGATCTACTTAAAGTAAGGTTGGGACAAAAAAAGTTGAAGGGACATGTTGCTCTTTGGTGGAAGGAACTGCAAAGAGACAGAGAAGAGGAAGGTGAAATGAAGATCACTAGATGGAAATTGATGGTGACTAAGTTGAAGGCTAAGTTCATTCTTGGTGATTATGAACTTGAGCTATTCAAGTGGTTACAAAATCTAAAATAGAAGGATATGACTATGAAAGATTATATAGAGGAGTTCTACAAATTGACTATTCAGTCTGGGCATAGAGAATTGTCAAAAGAGAAGGTAGCATAGTATATTAATTTTAATATTTAGGATGAGGTTAGTATGCTGAATATTTCTTTAGTTAAGGATTCTTATCAGTATACTTTGAGAGTAGAGGAGAAGCTAAAGAGGAAGAATCAAGGTAGTTCCCGAGGGAAGGAGAAGTAGGATAGTTCAGCACAAGCTAAACTGAAAGTAGAAGGTGAAAGAAAACCTGTTGAATAGAAAAAAAGGGCAAGTGGAGGTGGGTTCAAAAATAATTTTTTCAAGTGGGGTTAAGAAGGGCATAGATCTTTTGAATGTCCAATTGGTAGGACAACTGCTGTTGTAAATGAGGTTGAAGTCCAAGACAATCAGCCTGAGCAAGGAGAAAGTTTGTTGGCTCGATGAGTACTAGTTGGTGAGAGGGAATTAGATCCTTGTCAAAGGACTAGTTTGTTCAGACTTGTTGTAAGTTAGGTGGTAAAGTTGGAAAGGTGATTGTGGATGGTGGTAGTAATGATAACCTTGCTGTTGAGGAGATGGTTTAGAAACTTGGTTTGAAGAGAGTAAGACATCCTTATCCTTATAGGATTGGTTGGTTGCAAGGTGAACATTCTTTGGTAGTGAGGGAGCAATGCCTTGTTGATTTCTAGATTGGGAAATATAAGGATCAAGTGTTGTGTGATATTGTGGACATGAACAGTTGTCATGTGTTGCTTGGTAGAACTTGGTAGTATGATTGTAGGGCTATGCATGATTGTGTCAAGAATGTGTTTACTATTGAGAAAGGTGGTAGGAAGTTTTCCCTAATTCCTTTGCAAAATGAAGAGCTTGGTAGGAGGAACTTGAGTATTGGTAGCCAAGTTGAGTTGGTAGATCTTGACAAGGTTGGAGATTAGTATGGAAAGTAGACCTATAGCACACCTCAGATGGATGTGACGAAGCAGAAGAAGAACAAGGAAAGGAGTGTACAAGTTGAAGATTTGGAGCATATGAATATGAAGAACCAATTTGGGATTTATGTGTTGAATCCTAGAAGATGTTCTTCTAGCTATTAGAACATCTTTGTGAACCTGGGGTGTCTAATGTAGGAGGATCCTAGGCTTCCTTGTAATCCTGCACTTTTGTTTAGTTTCTAGTTGTTGTCAAGTCCCAGTTTCTAGTGTGTATCGAGTTCCAGTGTGTGTCGAGTTGTCTAGTGTGTGCCGAGTTATCTAGTATGTGTCAAGTTACCCTTCACATGCTAAGTTACCAACTATATGTCGAGTGACCCTCCATGTGCTGAGTTACCCAGTGTATGTTGAATTACCCTCCATGTGCTGAGTTACCCAGTGTATGCTGAGTGTCAGCATTTGGACATGATTTTTTTGAGCTAACTTGCCAGACTTATTTTGATTGCAATATTTATGTTAAGATATTTTCTTGGGATGTATCCTAACCATTTTTGGGTTGGCCTTCCTATTTTGTATGTTCTAGAATTCTTTGTAAGTCATTTTGGCAAGAATCAATAAGGGTCTTGTTGAGTCTTTTGGTAGTGAAGTTTTTGGGGAGGAAGTAGATGTGAATTTTAAAGAGCTAGGGCTACAGCTTGAGAACTAGAGAATCTCTTGGTGGAACTATAGGTACAAGTGTGGATTCTTCTTGGTGTTCTTATCTAGTTGTGTATCTGGGCTAGCTAGGATTGGATTTGTAAATTGGATCTTGTGGATCTTGCAAAACTATTTTTTCTATTTGTGGTTTGTAGTTGGCCCTAATGCAGAAGGCCTTATAGTCAGGCATATTGAATGTAATCAGTTATATCTATGAATAAAGAGTTGTGAATTGGTATCACATCTTGTATTATTCTTGTTTTTTTTTGTGTTTTTGTTGTGTGGTTTTATTGCTGGGGGCTAGGACATCTCCTTTGGGGATTCTCCTACCTTGCACTACATCAACCTACTCCTTTTTGTTCTCTCTTCTTAGATGTTCTTTCTTTTCCTTATGAATAATCAAAGTTTTCAACTCTTAAATTTGTTCCAATGTCAAATTATTTAAGTTATACATGGGTAAAGTGATGACCTCATCTAGACTTATTGACTCTTTTGTCATCTCATCTAATTGTGTCACTATTTGAGATCGAGGGATTGTATCATTGGGTAGTGATATCTACAATTGTTTACCCTTTTCAATTGATCTAGATACATATTCATGCTCATGTTGAGTAGAAATAACCTATTGTTTAGGTGTAATAGTTAATATCTTAGCTAACTTGGCACTTGGCAGTTGTATAAGAGCTTGTGTAGCCTCTTGTTCTTTAGGTTTCTCTCATTCTTTTATTGTTTCTTTCTCTTTCTCTTCTTCAACCTTCTCAACTATATGGCCAATTGGGATACAAGTAAATTGTGCAAACATAATTATATCCTTTCCTTGTTGCTCAACACTTGTATTAATAGTAACTCATGTAACTATTAGTTTTGGCACTTTCAATCCATAGATAATACTTGATTAGCAGTAGTATTAGATTGGTACTCGGTTGAGATGTATCTGATTCAACATCTTTCATGTGTTCTTTAGTCAACAAATTTTGATTTTGTGGGGATGAATTGGGAATGTCCTCAATTGTGACAACATCTTATTGTTCACACCCTTCTACCAATTGTCTAATTTCCTCTATAAGTTTTGTAACTTCTATTGCATCATCTACTTCTTCCTTAACTTATCCATCTCTTTCTTAACCATCCTCATTTTCCTTATGAACCAATGGAATAAGCAACTCAAATTCTTCCTTTCATATATATATGCTCTCTTGCTCAACTTCATGAGATTTATTCATCAAAATTTTATAAGCCCTCTCCTTAGGCATAAATTTCTTCACAAAATCTTTCAAGGCTATAGACATATGTGTCTTCCCTAAATCTTGCATTGTTTGTGCTAACGTGGTCTCCCTTATCTATCTTTCGGTGGGTAATGCCCACTTCCACTTAACATCAACTTTATCATACAATTTTTTAGGAATGCCTTGTCCTAACTCTATAGGTGTAGATTTGAATTGTATCATCATATCTATCATTTTTTTTTCAAGCTTCACTTGGTCTTCTTTACTTAAAGAATCAAAATTAATGTGTTTGAATCCTATAAAACTCAACACTAATTCACTAGTCTCTTGACATAACTTATCTAAAGTTGTTGGAGGAAGTCTTGACACAATATAAAGTTCTCTAAAATCATCAAACTTTATTTCTTCATCATCTTCTTCCTCCTATGTTACAACCAATTTTCTCTTTTTCCCTCTTAGGTAGGTTCTACTTTGGTGAACTAGTTGGTTTTTTCTTTGTTGGATTTTCTTTTAGTTTAGGAGCTAGGGGATGAGCTATCTTGGATCTTGTAATTGTTCTACTTTTCAGCTCTTGTTGTGTAAAAACCTCCTTCATGCCTTTCTTGAGATCTTCTTTAACCTTTGGATCAACAATTATCATTTTTTTGTTCTTTTTTGCCTTGGGCTTGACAACATCTAGCTCTTTTCCTTTAGATTCCTTGGCTTTCGAATGGCTCAACATTCACAACAATATCCTATGAAAAAATTGCAATCATTCCTATTGTGACTTCATCAACATTTACCCATAAGGCATCGGCCTTAACCACACAACTCTATGTAGTACAACCTAGGCATAAACAAAATTTGTGTCTACCATGAAACATATATAATCAAAATACTTATCTACAATAGATTTAGGAATCCTTATACAATTTCTCATTTTATTGATGAATTCCTCAAAATAGTTATCCATAATCATCTCAAAATTTTCTCCTAGTTGATTTATCAAGTCATCTATTTTCTCCATGGCTGGCCTACTCCTATCCCATGCTACTATGTTGACAGTAGGCAATGAATTTTGTATGTAGAAAAATATAAAAATAAATAGGGAGCCAAACTTACATGATGTATTCTTCAATTTTCTTATAGATCCAAGATTCATTCTCAATTTTTGTAGTTGCAGCTTGGCAAGATCATAACTATAATCCTTTTTAACAATTTTGTAAACTAGATCCACTTTAATGCACCGCACACTATTCAGTCAGCTTGATTGATAAAACTTATGTGCAATCACTCACTCATACTAAAAATTTGACAATAGGTTCATCAATCCCATTAATTGACATACCTTTCCCATTCCATTTATCTTTTTTCAATTTCTCAACTTTATTTCATGTTGTGCATCTCATTGTCTTCAGTCTATCTAGGGTATGGTATCTTGTTACTCAGTGTACAATGGCCTTGTTGATCTTAATAGGTCTACCTTACAACCATACCTTTGTATCATGAATATGGCTCAACACAATCTTTATCCATTCTACTTTGAAGACTTTTAGAAAACCTAGGGTAGGGGTAAGCCCTTTCTCAATGACAATCTTATACTCAGCCTTTAATAGTCCATTATCACACAACTTCTCATAAGCTATTCTTAGCTCAAAATCTTTGACTTTTCTAATTTTTCTCATATAACAAGTTCATACATCCTAATTTTTTATAACGTTTGATGGAAGTGATGACAGAGTGCCAATTTCATCTTCTATTACTTCAAAATTTGAACAATCCCTCAAATTAGGTGGAGGACACTAACCGTTCCTCACAATTTGTGTGTTTCTCTCCTTCAACATTTCACTCATGGTTGAAAATTTAGATGATTCCATTTCAAACTATGGTTTTAAAATAAAATTTTCTTTGACAATCTCATAAAACAACTAGCTCAATAAAAAATAATTATGTATTGAATTATATCAAATTGCCAACGTCACATCGTGATTCACTTGTCACTAAATTTTCTTTGATCACCTCTCAATCTCTTATGCACTTGAATTTTTTGGAATAAGTATACGGGAAACAAGATACTAAGAGGGGAGTGAATTAGGATCTTAAAGTTTTGACTTCAAAACCAATTCCATTAATTCATACCTAATTCATCTCACAGATTTATCGATAAAATTGTAATGCTAAAACATAAATGAAGTACATCACATCCATAAAATTTCAACACATAACACAATGATTTAATTACCCATAAAAACTTCAAGATGAAGGTAAAACTAGGATGGGAATGAAACCCACAAATCTTCAATATTGCAACAATAAAGTTAACCTATTAAGGTTACAATGTTTGATCATAAAACATGATCTATCCTATGAGGGGTTTTCCCAGTTAAAAGCTTAAGAGACAATTAGGTCTCACCTTGTTAAAGGATTTTACACTCACAACAAAGTAAGGACCATGTTAGGAGATTTATATAGGCCTATTAGGACCACTCTATTAAGAGATTTACCCTATCTCAATTACAAAATAATATATTTGGTACCTAAACCTCGATTTTCTTTGTAAGCTGATCTTGGGTCTCCTCTTTCCTATATCCTTGATTTGATTATCCTAATCTAAATCTATGTTCAATCCTTCATTGCTTCGATTTCTTTTTGTTGGATTTGTCTTTGAAACTTTTCCTTCACTCCTTCACAAGTTTCTAGATCTTGATCAATGACTTAAACTTCACCATCTTTTATTGTTTACATCCCTTTTTCTAATTGGTTGAATTGTATGCCTAGGGATCACTAACTTCTACAATGACATGTAATATTCATCTGAGCTGGCTCTACAAATAGAAATGTCAACCAAAATGAATTACATATGAGTTTGTGCCATTACAAACTCTTATATCAAAAATAAATTACTTAGCACTTGAATGCTCTAACGCTTGGTCATGCATAAACCTTTATGTTGTTATTTACCTTCTATATAACTATTTTCTCATCTCTTGATAACTTTTCAATATGCCCAATCTTCATTAAATTGCTTGGCTCACACTTCTGCTTGGCTCGCATATCTACTTAGTCTCTACTAAATTCTTAGCAATCACTAGCTTGCTCAATATAAGTGTTGTATTCTTGTCCTTAGCTAGATAACTTGGTTACAGTGATGACCTTGTAATATTACCTAGTAAATGACTTGCAAATAACTAAATGTTTGGATACTAATTGACAACATAGGCTTAGAGATCACCAATACCCCACTTTGACATTAGTGGTAAAAACACTTTGTCATGAAATCATTTCATTCAAAAATGTGTTCTCCCTTTGAGACCAAAAATTTTATTTTGTTCAATCTAATATACTTGATCTGTGATTCTTATCTCCCCCTTTGTTCTTTCATTCTTTCTCATCATTCCTCCTTTATCTTCATTCCTTCATTCCCCCTTGTCTTTTTCATTGATCAAACTTGGGGCTTTTGGGGCTAATTGATACTTCTCAAAGAATTTTTGATGACTTGACACAATTTTGGAATAGCCACTATTCAATCTTTCTTGTACCTAATCCAAAATCTAAAATTGAATCTCTAGCTCTGCAACTAGGTCAATAAATTTTGCAATGTTTGAAAAAATTGTCTCTTTCTAGAAAATATCTCTAGCAATAAAGA
This sequence comes from Cupressus sempervirens, assembly GCA_028749045.1. Taxonomy (NCBI): domain Eukaryota; kingdom Viridiplantae; phylum Streptophyta; class Pinopsida; order Cupressales; family Cupressaceae; genus Cupressus; species Cupressus sempervirens. Next base: position 642,196,149 of record CM053783.1, on the reverse strand, counting down.
TTACCTTTAGAATTATCTCTATATGTGGAAATAATTGAAGTTGAATCAATGCCAACTTGTGCCTTATCTTTACACTTTTAGCTATAATCTCGGCTAACATCTCTTGACTAAATGTTAGTTCATTGTAAGAGAATGAGCTTGAAATCATGTTCTTGCCCAATGTGAGAGTATTATCTCTCATTCTTGCATGCAATAGCTCTAATGAGTTTGTTGTGTCCACTGTAAAGAAATATATATCACACAATTTTACATATAAAGAATTGGTAGCCTTTGAAATTGTTTCTAATTATGTAATAGATATAGAAAGCTCATATTGTCTTTGTACAAGTTCATGTGAAACTTTCTGTAACACTTTATGATCCATTCTCCTTTTAGACAATTATATTAGCTTCTCATTTGTCTTTATATCATCTATTTGAATTTTGTCAACTACATATACTAGCTCATCCAAAATTTCATATTAATTATTTACGTTTTTAATTCTAAATGCATCTGTGAAAATATCTTTGATAGTATGCCATACATGTCTTCTCTTATGCTCTCTTTTTAGCCATTCTTATTTGAACTTATGGCAACAAGATTTGTAATTCTTGCATTTTCTCTAATGTGAGATTATTCAAGTCATATGTAGGTAAAGTAATTACCTCATCAAGATTCACTAACTCATCATTATCCTCCTCTACATAAGTTGCATCCTAAGATCTAAAGGGTGTATCACTTGGTAGTGATAGTTGCAATTGCTTCCCCTTTGCACTTGATATCTCCTTAGGTTGTTTCATTGGTGTAGATATCACATGTTTCATAGGCATCACATGTGTTGGTTCTGCAACCTTTGCACTTGGCAATTGAATAAGAGCTTGAGTGGAAACTTTCTCTTTATGTGTGACTTCATCCTCTGCCATTTTAGAATCTTTCTCAAAATTTATGTCCTTATTCAAAATTTTCATACAAATTGGTGGCGTATATATAATTAATTCCTTACCAAGTTTTTCAACACTTGTAGCCTCAATAACTTGTGTGACTACAGCATCATCATTCTTCTTGACTTTAAGCTTTTGATATTCAACTATCTATAACAAAATTGGGTTTGAATAGAGTTTTCTTGAGTCCTTCATTAAATCTTGAATTTTCTCTTTAGTTAGTATATCAAAATTAGGTGGAGGGATGTTAGTGTTATCCTCAATTGTAACAGTGTCCTTTTGTTCATACCCACTGACACATTGCTCAATTTCTATTGTCAGCTTGGCCACTTCTTGCTTATAATCATCTTCAATTTCTATAGCATCTCAGCCTTACCTCTCCTCTTATTTTTGTGTAAACACTCCAAATGCTTCTTTCCAAACTCTTATATTATCTTGCTCAATTTTAGGAGCTTTATCCTTCAAAATTTTATATTCCATATCCCTCAACATAAACTTCTTAATAAAATCTTTAAGAGCTATAGAAATGTGTGTCTTCCCTAAATCTGGCATAACTTGTGCCAATGTTGTTTCTCTTATTTTCTTTTTAGTGAATGATACCCATTTCCATTTGGTATACACTCTACTGTACAATCTCACTAGAAATCTTGCCCCTAATTTAGGGGTGTATGCCTAAACTTGACCATCATATCAATCACAATGATTTTAAGTTTAACTTGATCATCATTGCTCAAAAAATCATATTGTATTTCCTTGAATCCTAGAATGCTTGTAGATTCTATCAATTTTTTAGATACCTGATCTATAGTCATTGGAGGGAATCCTTTTACTACTTTTAGTTTTCTAGTCTCATCAGACTCAATTTTTTCTTTATCTTCCTCCTCTTCTTGTGCAACAATCAACTTCCTTTTCAGCTTTTCTTTCTCATCTGCCTACTTCCTTTTCTTTGATGGACTCCCAAGTAATAGCTCAATAGGTGGTTGTGCTAACCTCCTTCTGCTGATATTAATATTTCCCTTTGGCCTCTATGATGTCGCCATTTTTTTTACATTTTTCTAGAATTCTTCCTTCAACTTAGTTCAATTATAATAACCTTTATCTGTCTAGTGGCTTTTGGCTTCACAACTGCAATCTCTTTTCCTTTTTCTTCCTCAGCCTCTAAGAGTTGTCCAGGTCCTTCTATTTGTTCCATCTCACTAGCCTTGATAACATTTCTTTTCCTTTCCTTTCCTTCCTTAGGTGTGTCAGCATCTATAGTTAGCTCAACAATAACATTCTCATATTTTCCAAACTACTCAACACTAGCATCAATATCTTTTGTTAATAGTGCAGTAACTGATGTCATAACATCATCAACATTTACCTCATAAGGCATTGGCCTTTATCATGCTACCCTTGATAAAACTACTTGTGCCTATACAAAATCTATGTCCGCAATGAAACATATTTCACCATAATATTTATCTACAAAAAACTTCGAAATCCTCACTTTAACTTTGAACTCTTCAAAATAGTTTTCCATTACTGCCTCAAAATTTTGTCCCAACCTATCTATTAGGTCATTTAACTAGTCCATAGTAGTCATATTCCTATTCCATCCAATCCCTCCAATGGTAGGAAAATAACTTTGTATATAGAAAAATATGTAAACTAACAGAGAACCAAACTTATAAGATGTGTTATTCACTTTTCTTACTACTTCTATGTTCTCTACGAGTTGATGCAATTGCAGCTCAAAAAGATCGTATGAATGATATTTCTCCACAATTTTGTAGCCCAAATCAACTACTACACAAGGTATGTTGTTCAATTTTCTCAATTGATAAAACTTTTGTGCAATCACATGAATAGAAAATTCAATTAATGGATCCTCAATGTTATCTATTGAGATTCCAGGACCATTCCACTTCACCTTAGTTAGGTTCTCAATCTCGTTCTTGGTTTCACTCCTTATTCTCTTTGGTCGACCCAATGTAGGGTACCAAGTTACGCTTTAAATGATTTCCTTGTTAATCTTTAATGGTCCACCTTCCAACCAAATTTTATTGTCATGAACCTGATTGAGCACAACGTTGATCCATTCAATCTTTAAAAAAATTGTAAAACCCAGGGCACAGGTAAGCCCTTTGTCAACAACGATCTTGATTTCATCTTTCAAAATTATATCAACACATAGATTTTCATATGCTACCCTAATTTCAAAATGTCTAATCTCTACAATCTTACATTAGTAGCATGATCTAATGTCTTCCATAGTCAAGACTCTAGGTGGAATTGATGACAATGCTCCAACATCATCAACATGGGTTTCATTGTTAACTAAATTTCTAGAATTGGGTTGAGGCCTTTGATCATTCCTAATGATTTTCTCACTACTATCCTTTATCATTTTACTTCCTAAAGCCATTTTGAACTAAGATTTGAATAAACAAATCTTTCAAAAATACTTTACTCAGCATAGAGAGTAATACTTACTTCACTTCACAAATTCATTGATAACTTGATGAGGTTCTTTTCTTTTATTGTTGAAATTGATTCTATTTCCTTTAAATCCTCTTGTAAGCTCTTTGATCACTTGGTGAGTGAAAATGAATATCTAATTTTGATAAATACCTTTGATCTTTCATTTTTAGGTTTCTAATTAATGTTCTCATACTTAGATAGTGTATGACAGCTAGCTTGGTCTACCCTTTAGTTTGGTCATGATTATTCACTTGGTCATAACCATTTTACTCAATCGGTATGCAATCTTCCTTGATCACTTGATCTATACTTCATGGCTCAATCAAGATAGATCCTACCACTAATGCTTGGTACTTACTGATTTTCTAATTTTAATAGTTCTTGCATCTTTATTCATGCAGATATAACTCTTTGTTACTTTTATGATAGGAACTTATGTAAAATATATATTTGAATATACGGTTCCTACATACCTTCTTTCTTTAGTGAGATGTGGTGTGATCACCTTCTCCATTAGATTGGGTGATCACATTGTCTTCTTCTCTTTTGCTTCTAGCTCCATGTCTTCTTTCTTTCTGGTTTTTCATTTCCATTACTTGGTGTTAGTGTTGGTATCCTAGTTTTGCAATACTTACTGATGTGTCCAACTTTGAGACAACTAAAACATATTATCTCTCCATTTAGCCATTTCTTGTAATTTCCTCTTAAATCTATCTTGATACAATTCTCTAGAATGTGTCCATATTCTCCACAATAGTAACAACTATATCATGTATTGTAATCCCAATTTTTGGAGTTGTCTTTCTTTGTTGTATGAGTTTGTTTTTCAAGTGACTAGAGTGACTTCTTCTTAAGTCTACACTCATAATCTCTATGCCCAATCTTTTGACAATTGTAGCAATGACCTTTGAATCTAGGTACCTTTCTGGTTGAGTCATTGTTCTTTGATATGCATTCATGTGTTTGGTGTCCTATCTTTTTGTAATTGAAACAATTATCACTTAACTTAGGTTTAGAGATTTTCTTACCACTTTTTCCTAGAAATATTGGTTGTGTGTCCAATTTTCCCATAGTGATGACATGTATGTTTTCCTTTAGATTTTTCATTCTTTTTTTCTCCACTTTTAGATGATTCTTCTTCTTCAATAGTTGAAGATTCTTTGTTGTATCCAATTCTAGAGGTGTATTTTCTCTTGGTGACTTCATCATGTCTTCAAAGTTCTTGATTTCTTCATTTGGTTTGTTCATCCTCTCCATTTGTTCCTCTCCATTTCTTAACTCATTTTTCAATTGCTCATTTTGTAACCTTAGATTTTTTATCTCCGCATATTTTATATTTTCTTCTTGATTTGCAATTACCTTTTGATTTATCATATTAAGTTGATTGTTTGTAAGATTTTTTACTTCAAATTATGTTTCTTCAACTCTACTATCTATCCACCTTTTGTCTTCTTCAGCCATGAGCTTATCTTCCATTGCTTTCTTCTTTTGTTCAATAGCTTCACAAAGTGCAACTAGTTGAATTTCTTGTTTTGTCTTGAGATCTTTTACTTCCTTCACTAGGGAACTATTCATCTCTAGAAATTATGTCATTGGTTTATCTTTATTACTAGTTTTTCCATTCTTGAGTTGTCCTTTTATATCAACTTTTGTGTATTGAGTTTCATTTATTTGTATAGTCATCTCTCTTCTTCTCTTGAGGGATTTCCTTAACTCCTCTTTTGTTATTTCCAATTGTTGCAACATAGTCTTGATTTGAATTAACTGATTTTCAATGATCTTTCTCATCTTATACACTTCCATCTCCATGATTTAATCCTCTCATGTCATTAGGTTTCTTGACAAGAGAACTGGGCTCCTACACCAATTATTGGAATAAGTATATGGGAAACAAGATATTGAGAAGGAGGTGAATCAAGATCTTAAACTTTTGACTTCAAAACCAGCTCTATTAATTCATACCTATTTCATCTCATATATTTATTAATAAAACTATAATATTGAAACATAAATGAAGTACATCACATCCATAAAAATTCAACACATAACACAATGATTTGGTTCCCCAGAAACACTTCAAGATGAAGGTCAAACTAGGGTGGGGATGAAACTCACAAATCTTCACTATTGCAACAATAAATTTAACATGTTAAGGCTACAATATTTGATCATAAAATATGATCTACCCTATAAGGGGTCTTCCCTATTAAAAGCTTAAGAGACTATTTGGTCTCACCTTCTTAAAGGATTTTACACTCACAATAAAGTAAGGACTATGTTAGGAGATTTGCATAGCTTGTGAGGACCACTCTATTAAGAGATTTACCATATCTCGATTATAAAATAACATATTTAGTACTCAACCATTAGTTTTCTTTACAAGCTAATCCTGGGTCTCCTCTATCCTATATCTTTGATCCGATTCTCCTAATCTAATATCTCTATTCAGTCCTTCATTTCTCTAATTTCTCTCTAAAACCTTTCCTTCAATCCTTCACATGTGCATACTCCTTATGCATTTCAATATTCTTGCAATCATCTCCTTCCCTCTCTCATGATTCTAGGGTTGAATCCTACTTAAATAAATGTTCTATGAAGTTTCTATACCTTGATCAATGGATTAAACTTCACCATCTTTTTCCATTTACGACCCTTTTTTGGATTTGTTGAATTATATGCCTAGAGATCATTACCTTCTACAGTGATGTATAATCATCATGTGAACTGGTTCTATGAATAGAAATATCAACCAAAATGGTTTACATATGAGTTTGTGCCATTACAAAATCACATATCAAAATTGAATTACTTGACACTTGAATTCTCTGACACTTAGTCATGCATAGACCTTTATGTTATTATTCAGCTTCTCTATAACTATTTTCTTGGCTCTTTATAACTTTTCAATATGCTCAGTCTTCATTAAATTTCTCGGCTCACATATATGCTTGGTCTCTATTGAATGCTCAAAAATCACTATCTTGCTTAGTATAAATGTTGTATGCTCAGCCTTTACTAGATAACTCAATTACAATAATGACCTTGTAATCTTTCCTAGTAAAAGAATTGAAAATGAGTTAATGTTTGACACTAACCCAAAACTGATATATACCTTAAAAAATTTCTAATTAGGTATGCAAAAAATCTATTTTTCCTCTAATAGGTGCACAATAGTTGTGTCAACCTTTGGTGCCTCTTTTCAAATACTCGATCACTATCACCTTGCTTGATTAATACCAATTCACTGTGCCAACACATCAACTTGGTTGATGTAAGTTCTCAATCTATATTCCAATTCTTGGTCAATATAGACTACGTGCATTACTAATGCTCCACACTTGATAGTAAAACATATTTTATTTCCCAATACTTCTCTCAGATTGGTCCTAATGTATCTTGATTCATTTTGATAAGGAATTTTAAACAATGACTTGTTAGGAACTGATATATGATATTTCATTAAGTATATAGTCTCTTACATACCTTTTTTTTGTTAAGTTAGATGAGGTGTGATCACTTGATCCATTGGATTTAGTGATATCATCTTTTCTTTCTCCACTATCTATTTCCATGTTTTCTTTTCCTTGACTTTCCCTTTCCCTTTATTGTTTCCATTGTTTGGTGTTGGTGTTGGGTCCTATAGTTCTTACTAACATGTCCAACCTTAAGACAACTAAAACAAACTAGGTTTAAAATTCAACCATTTCTTATAGTTACCTCTAAGATGTGTCTTTATGCAATTCTCTGTAATGTTCCCATACTCTCCCCAATAATGAAAATTATACATTGTGTTGTAATACTAATTGTAAGAGTTACCTTTCTTAGGTGCATGTATTTTCCTTTTTGATGTGTAGTTAGATTTTTCCTTGGACCTACATTCATGAGCTCTATTTCCATATTTGTGACAATTATAACAATGTCCTTCAAATCTAGGTGTAGTGGGTGCATCACTTTTCTTTGATTTAGATTCATGTGCTTGGTGTCCTTACATCTTATAATTAAAATAGTTACAAGTAAACTTAGGTTTAGGGTTTTGCATACCAATTTTGCTCTTGCATATGTTAGCAGTGTGTCCAAGTTTACCACACTTATGACAAGTAGGTTTTCTTTTGGATTTTGCATTTCTTTATCTGCATTCTTTAATGACTCTCCTTCCTCAGTAGATGAAGAGTACTTTTCATGTCCTATATGAAAAGTATCACTGGATGGCCTTGGTGATCTCATCATTTGTTCAAAATATCTGATAGCTTCACTTGATTGTTCATTCTTTCTAGTAGTTCTTTCTTAGATCTTAACTCGTGTCTTAGTTGGTCACTTTGTAATCTCATATTTGTGATCTCCATGTCCTTTATGTTCAACTCTAAATTTTAATGAGCAATTGGTTCATCATGTCCAATTGATTGTTTGTAAGCTTCTACACCTCAAATGATCTTTCTTAAAGTCTGGCAACCATTTGTCTTTTTCCTTCTTTAGCCATGACTCTGTCTTCTTTTACTTTCTGCTTTTGTTCAGTCACTTCATATAATTTTACTAATTGAATTTATTGTTCTTTCTTGAGTTATTTGTCTAGAATGTTGTTCTTCTCTAGCAAATCTACTATTTTTGCATCATTGTCATCAGTATTCCCACTGTTAAGCAATCCTTGTGTATCAACCTCCTTATATAGTGTATCATTTTGTTGAGTGGCCATTTATTTCCTTTTCTTTAAATATTTCCTCAACTCTTCTTTTGCTCCTTCAACTTGTTGCAATATAATTTGGATTTCAATCATCTAGTTCTCAATGATTTTTCCCATCTTCAAGATCTAATCCTCTCAAGCTGTTAGATTTTTCAAGAGAACTAATCTCTGATACCAATTGTTGGAAATTGTAAGAATTTGACTAAGACAAGAATGAAATGCCAAGATCTAGAAGCTTAAGAGATAGCACAAGAGAGATAAGATATGATCAAATGAGAATGGATTAATTGGATAATTGGATGAATACATCGTAGAAGTGCCTTGTATATAAACGCAACTGATATGTCTAGGAGTCATACAAGAGATAAGGATAATGACTAAGCACATGTCCACCAAGAGTAGATTGTCCTCCATCGTGCATGAATGTATGTACAACAATGAGAGGATAAGAATATAAAGGTGTATCTCATAAAGATATGTAGTAGACAACATGTGCTCAATTGGAATGCAAACTACTGTGTTGTCAACATGACAACTCATATGAATATGCAAACTCCTAGCTGTCTATATGATAGCTAATATGAATATGCATTATCCTAAATAAAATTAAGTAAAGTATAAATAGTAAATACTTATTTACACCGACACCCCCCTTAAGTGCAACTTAGGTAAATATACTTAAGATCACAAAATCTAGATAATAATGCAAGATGGGTCCCAACTACTAGGCCATGTTAGGTACCCATGTACAAAATGCAAGTGCAAAACTTATGCAATGAAATCTCTCATAAAGTGGAGAAAGAGGGAAAACCACATGGGAAAATCCCCCTTCCAAAAAGAGAGATAAGTACAATAAAAAAAATGAGACCAAGTAGCCACCCCTCAATGTAGAATGCACACTCGTGGTAGATTCTCTAGTCTTGATTTAGAAATTGCTCCATGAGTGTAGAACAACATTTCTCCCCTTAGGAAGAAACAAAAATAAAGGTGTATGAAAGAAGCCTCTCCTATCTATGGAAGAAACCTCAAAATGTATGAAATCTCTAAATCCTACTCTAGTGTCGCCATCTTAATACTAAAAGGTGTCTCCTCCAAATTAAGTGTACTATGTCACTCTACTAAAAAAGGAAAATCAAGATCAACTAAGGATGAATGTAGAACATGTATCAAAGACTCGAGTGTCTCCTCTAAAGGGAAATTGACCTTCTCCAACTGTTGTATCAAAGGATCTACCATCATATCAACCTCAAAAGATTGATCAAGTAGAGAATGATGATGAGGGTCAAAGTGTTCCCTCACAACAACTGAAGAAAGATCATCTTCACCAAAGAGAAGATGAATTTCATCAATACTATCTCCCAAATCTACATTGTAGGACTCCATAAACAAATTGGAAATGTTTTTCAAGTAGTCATCTCATGGAACTAAGTCTAGAAGATAATAAATATTCTGTTGCACTGAATCATGTGAATCCATGACTATATATGAATACAATCATCATCAAGAACAATAGTAGATCGAATATCAGTTGGAGAAGAAGCAATGGATGGCTCAAGAACTTGATCACATGTGAGAACACCCAAGTTCAAGTAGCCAAAGGTCTCCTCAAAATCTGAATCATCACTAGAAATATGATCAAAATCTATTGGAAAATCACTATCATCATCATGACCAAAATTTGGGAAGTAGTATAGAAAAGATGCATGATCAACCACCCCTGTAACAATGATCTGTCTAGTCTCCAGGTCTCTAATAAAAATTGAATCAAATGTGAATTCCACAATCCTTCTTCTATCTCCATGAGTGAGTTGATAGATGGAAAGAGGATTATGACTTAGGTGAGCTATGCACAACACATCTTTGAAGTATCCCTCCCCTTTATCAATAGTGCCTTTCCCAACAAAATTCATGTAAGTATGATTTCCCATCAAGATAGGTGGAGTATGACAAGGATAAAATGATGAAAACATAGACTATGAAGATGCCATATGATGAGAAGCCCCTGAATCTAGAAGCCATCTCCCTGAATCTTGATTTGAAGTAGCTACTAAGGCTTGACATTTTCCCATGTGATCCTTTCCTTTATCAAAATCTAAAAATGAAGAAGAGGGTGAAGTAATCATTCTTGAAGGTAGACTAATTTTATTCTTCTTGAGAAAATTCTTGAGTTCATTAATATCCTTCTTGTAACAATGATGTTCTTCATGTCCATTCTTCTTGCAATATGCACAAGTAAGAAAATCCTTCTTGGATGATTTACCCTTATTGTTGGAGTTGTCTTGTAGTAAGGAAGATTTTTGTGTGGAGGTAGACTAATGTGTAGAGGAAGATTGTTGTGTGTCATCTTTTGGCTTGGCCTTCCATTACTTTTACTTCTTGTTATAACTTTTACCACATTGATTTCCTTGATTCCCCTTATTAGCTACCAAGTCTTTGGACTTGGAAGACTAGAGAATTCTCACACTCACTAACTTTTCATGTTCTAAGACCAACATTCCTAAAAATGACTCAAATGAAGGCTTAGTGAAGGCACTTCCCATTGTTAACTTGAAACAAAAGCTGCATATTCAAGAGGAAGATGAGTCATTACATGTTTGATCAACTTTTTATCCTTGATGGGTTCACAACAATCCTTAAGTTGTGCCCTATACATGTCTACTTTGATAAGACAATCTTTTATGGCATCAAAATTCCTAGGATCCAATTTGAGAAGATTGTCCTCAATGGTGTAGGCCATATCTTCATCTACTATCCCATATAATGCTTCAATTTTATCCCAAACTTCTATTGGATTGGTAATGTTTTTGATGTGATATTTGACAGGATCTGAGATATCCTTTAGCAAGGTTCTTAAGGCCATCTCTTATTTTGATTTCCAGTCTTCTTTATGAGATTCATCAGTATCTTCATCAGGTTTCTTTGCAACACCCATTACATAATGTAGTAAACCTTTTTTCATTTAATAGTTTCTTTATCTTTTCTTTCCAAGTAGCATAATTATGTGGTGCTAATTTAGAAAAAGAACTCATAATGGAAAATATAGAGCACAATATCAAAGAGATGGAAGAACACAAGACACACACCCCTTTCACTCAATCAAAGAATCCCCACCCAAAAAAGATGATTTGGCATTTTATATTTAGTGCATGTATAATTGACCACTTGTTAAAATAGACCAAAGTAGACTTTTGTTTTTTATGGTTACAACAGCAACTATGAAGCTATATATGACTCAACAAGATAAGACACAAGACCTCTCAAGGATCTAATTAATTACAAAATAGGCCAAAAATGACCAAATGCTAAAATTACTATGTCCACTCAAAATTACTCCAAACTGATACCAAATCTAGTAAGTGCACAAAATTTATGCACTTTAAAAAAAATAGCACATGAATATGTGTCCATATGAGCCCGGACAAAGCCTTTGAAGTTGTAAAAATTGAGATTTTCTATTTGTAGAAAACTTCAAGAAGAGAGATCACAAAATTTTACCCCAAAAAAAAAAAAAAACTCAAAAAAATGAGTTTGTATGAGGGAGATATCATTGTTTGAAAATCACCTCTGTAATTATTTTTCCTGAATCACCACTATCGCACCTCAAAAAATCAAATGACTCTAGATTTCACCTCAAATGTCTGATTTTGATGAAACAAAATTTGATTTGGGGTTTTTCTGACCTTCTGAATGTGACGCCAACATCTGATTTGCACCAGCAAGCTCCAATCTTGACCTGCAAAAAAAATTCTCTCCAAGAGCTATGCAATGAAACTCCTATGGCTCTAAAACCATGTAAGAATTTTCCTAAGGCAAGAATGAAATGCCAAGATCTAGAAGCTTAAGAGATAGCACAAGAGAGATAAGATATGATCAAATGAGAATGGATTAATTAGATAATTGGATGAATACATCATAGAAGTGCCTTGTATATAGAGGCAACTAATATTTCTAGGAGTCATACAAGAGATAAGCATAACAACTAAGCACATGTCCACCAAGAGTGGATTATCCTCCATTTTGCATGAATGTATGTGCAACAATGAGAGGATAAGAATACAAAGGTGTATCTCATAAAGAGATGTAGTAGACAACGTGTGCTCAATTGGAATGTAAACTATTGTGTTGTCAACATGACAACTCATATGAATATGCAAACTTCTAAGTGTCTATATGATAACTAATATGAATATGCCTTATCCTAAGTAAACTTAAGTAAAGTGTAAATAGTAAATACTTATTTACACCAACATAAATCTTAATGGGAAACAAGATACTAAGAGTGGGATGAATCAAGATCTATAATACTTTTCTCTGATAAAATAATTTACACCTAATCCATCTCATATCTTATACCATACAAATATAAACATGTAATGCTGAAATGAAATTGATCTAAGCATGATTTCCATGAAAATAATCAACACATAACACAATGATTTTGGTTACCCATGAACACTTGAATATGAAGGTAAAACTAGGGTGGAAATGAAACCCACAAATCTTCATTGTTATGACAACAAATTTAACATATTAGGGTTAAAATTTTGATCATATTAGATGATCTACCTTATGAGGGATCTACTCTATTAAAATAATTTGAGACTATTAAGTCTTACCCTATTAAAGGATGTTACATTTATAGTAAATTAAGGACTATGTTAAGAGATTTTAAATAGGTCTATTAGAACCACTCTATTAAAAGATTTTCCTTGACTCAATCTATTAAAACTGATTTAGTACCTAACCCTTTGGTTTTCTTTGAAAGATTATTATGGATCTCTTCTCTTCAAAATCTCAATCCGATCTACTTATCTGATATCTTTGTTAAGTCCTTCACTACTCTAGTTGCATTGTTTGAACTCCTTTTAAACTTAGCCTTCCTTCGCTCTATACTTAGTTTTTTTGCTCCTTCACTTCACCTCTATTTACATACATGCTCATCATTATAATGCTAGGGTTGGATCCCTTCTTAAACAGATAATCCTAGAAAGTTCTAGATTAGGATCAACAATCCATATTTTATCCTTTTTCCATTTTCCATTTTGATTTTCTTGTTGGTTAATCTTCTTATCTAGGGATTAATGTCATCTGAAAAAATGCATAATATCCTCCTTAATTATCCCTACGATCTTTAAATTTCATGTAGAGGTTGACTAGAATTATTTACATAAGTATTTTTGTAATTATAAACTCATATGTCAATGTTGGTTTACTCAGCAATGTTTTGACACTTGATGATAACTAACATTGATGTTGTCACTCAGCTTCTACTCACTCAACATATTTTGTTCACTCTAAAATAACTAACTTTCTATTTGCTTGGTCTCAACTGTGTTACTTGGCATATATGCTTGCTTGGTCCCAACTAGGGTGCTCGACAACCTTTGATTTTCTTGGTATGAGAAAACACATCCTTTGTAGGTTGGCCTTGTTTGGATGGGTCATTCATACTAATGACCATCCAAAGTTGACTTGGAAATGACTAAGTGTTAGACACTAGTAGGAAACTTAGGCTTAGAGATCAACAGTTTTCACATAGCATGGTGAGGATATTATCCAATTTTTGCTTAATTACTCTTTGCACATCTCTTTGTTTGTCTAGGATTTCCTAAATAATCTTCAGAGCGCATGACTTATTCAAAGACAAGGAAGAGTATTGGATTGATGTACCAAGTTTCATTATTTTTTGTGAGAGGTTTTCTTGAACCAATGAAAGATAGATGTGGTTTAAGAAAATGATGTAAAAAATTGTGAGCCTTTAAGTGTTTTGATAACCAGTGAATGGAAACCTAGAGAAAAAACTAGTGGTTGTTGTATGTCAAGACAAAGTAGGGAATGTTGTGTAAATAGTTAGGGAAGACAATAGGAATAATCATCAATGGTGAATTCTAAGGATGCACATACTCCTAATTGTCTACACTATGAAACTTGTTGTGCTAGAAAGGTACAAAAATTTCCATACTCATTAAAGTTATGAATATTGAATGTATCTAAGAAACAAAAATAAAACAAATGATGAAAATGAAATCCAACATGTATTTGAAGGTCATCCATGAAATGTCTATGCTTCTTCCACTCCTCTACTTACATTGAAAAAAAATTTCAAATTATAATTATCATTATTATTGATAGTAAATAAGGGAAAGATATTTTTTAATTTATTAGGGTATGTATAATTATTTTATAAAATAATAAAATAGACACAATTTTATGAAATTTTATTTAAATTGTTTACCAACAAGGTCATGTTATGTTTGGAATACATTAAAGGAAGTGGAATATCTAAAGGGATATATAGCCATAGAAAGAGGTAGATATCGAAGGGGGAAGCATGAGAGAAAGAGGTACGGAGAGAGTGATAAAGAGGAAGACATAGATAGAGATGGACATGGGTATGGAGGAGAGCCCTATATATGTATAGAAGGAAAGGGATAGATAAAAATGGGGGAGATAAGGATGGATAGATATGGAAGACATAAATATATATAAAGGATACATAGGGAAAGCATGCTAGAGAGGTATACAAATTAGAGAGAGAGAGAGAGAGAGAGAGAGAGAGAGAGAGAGAGAGAGAGAGAGAGAGAGAGAGAGAGAGAGAGAGAGAGAGAGAGAGAGAGATAAATATAAATATATAAAGAAGAGATAGTGACACATAAACATATAGAGAGAGGGGTGAGATATGGGAAAGAAATATGGAGATGTGGAGATTTAAAGGTATAGGAAGGGGATAATTAGGAGAGATGGATGTATAGAGAGATAGAGATAGACCAAGAGGTAAAGATAGAAATAGATCTATAGAGATAGAAATGGATACATGGAGAGGGGGAGATAGCTAGGAAGATATATAAAGAGATATAAATGGTGAGATAGATTGATTGAGAGATAACAAGGATGAATTAAGGGATATTAAAAAAATGGAGAGAGGGAGAGAAAGTGGGGGTGGGGGGGAGAGATAGGGAAAGATAAGGGTAAAAAGAGGGTGAGGTATAGTGGAAAGAGTGTACGGAGATAGAGAAATGAATGAAGATGGAGATTGAGAAGAAGAGAGATATGGAGAGGGGAGAGGAAAATATGATGGAATTTGAGAAAAATAAATAGAAAAGTAAAGATGATCAACAAAGATATGAGATATAGAGAGGATGAGAGGGAGATACACATAAAGGGAAAAATGCTTGATTGACCTTCCATATGTCTATGGCATACCCATTACACACTAAGGTGTGATTGCTAGAATAAATATCATTTATCTTTAATTTTATTAGACCACAATATTTTTTGTAGGGATGAAAATTAATTTTCTCCAACAAAAAATATCAAAAAATTTTGAGCATGATGTTAGTACATTAATATTAACATGTGATTGACAACTCATAATGAGAATTATTAGAGAAGAAAAAAAAAAGATAAAATACATTAACCATAAATGTAGATGATCTGCGGTACAATACATCGTACAATAAAGCTACAATTTCAATCCAAATAGCTCAAAATGGATCTTATATGTCCTTTTCAATATTTAGAACAATAAAATTAGCTAAGTTATGAGATAGAATTTTAAATGAAAAATAGAAAAAAAAATTAATTTCATCCTACTGCTATCATTTGAAATGGTTGAGTACCATAAGCTATTATAATTTATGATCAAACAAATAGATAATATATTTTAAAATAATTTAAAATATGTTTTTAAATTTTTAAATTTTAAGAAATGTTTATCTTCAACATTTCAAGCAATACAATAATAATTTAATATATTAATAGTATTTTATTTTTTCAATCTTAATTATTTTAATAATTATTATATTATAATATACAATAATATTATTATTTAACTTCTATAAATGTAATAAAAAAATTAAGACTATATATTATCATTTTTTATTTTAATTAAAAAATATTATAAAGTATAACTGATTTTATAACTAATTCATTAGAAGTAAGAATAGTAGGCAATACTTGTTTTTGGATTTTCAAACTTAAACTTTATAGTATTCTATGTTTGAGTATTCCATATATGTAGAATTTTTAATCTCCCCAATAGTTAAATTACTTTTAGAAGTTATTAGAAGTTGGTGAAAATGCATCAGACAATAATAACTTTAAAACAAATAGAAAAAACACACATTAAAAAATTTAAAGTTATTTTTCATAATTATTTATTGTTATTATTATTATTAAAATTGAAATGATCATATTGAACATTTAATCACAAAAACTTGCATACAAAATTATTTTTTGAGCTCTACAATTAACAACAATCTGCATCCAGATAAGAGCACTTTCAAATAAGAAAAATAGTTGGAGCAAAAAAAAGTGAAGGTGGGATCAATGAAATTTGGAAGGATTTGTAGGAAAGCATGTATATTTATCATTGTTAAAAAAATTGTGATTGTAGATTTGTCTCCATTTTAATCAACAAAGGTTGATAACAAAGAGATGGCAGAAATGACACAATGAATTAAATGAAAGCCCTTATGCTCTGATTTTTTAGACTGTCAGGTAAGTCGACATTGAGAAAACCCTATGCCCATTTTTGATTTCTCAAAAATTTGAAAGGTTTTTATCATGATTTTAGATCAATTAATTCAATAACAACAAATCTATTTTGATCACAAGAAAATCTTTAGCATCATCAATTGCTATTTTTATAATAGCATGTAAATGTCATTTACTTGATTCTTTTTGCTCATGGTAAACATTTAATAGCTGTCATCCATCCCTTCTTATGGTGTATTCTAGAAATTAAGTCTGTAGAATTATAGTTTACTTGATCTGCTAGTACCCTATAATATGCCAGAATTAAAACAAAATGATTTTTAGAGACCTATTGACTATTTAAGATGGAATTTGATGATAGCCATTGACTTTTTTAATCTAATATTATTTAGTTAACCATAATATTTTTTAAAAAATTAGAGGAATAAAATTCACATTGCATTATAGTAGTAATGATTATTTTCTATAAAAGACATAATAAAATAATAATAAAAAATTAGGAAATAAAAAATGGCAGTGATAAGTTACAAGCATCGAAGATTTATCTATATAAAAAAAAGGGGATTTGCCCTAAATTTTGCATGTAAACAATTGACGAATTTATGCAAGGGCTTCAAGGGGCTCTCAAAAAGGTTTCATTTGGATGTAGAGGGAAAATTATGCAATACCTAAAATAGTTCAATTTGTAGGATATGGCTACTTAAATAGATTCTCCATCCTTCGAGAGAATGATTCCATCCACTAACATAGATATGCAACAAATTTCATGGATCAAAATAAGTGTAATCATAAGGCATTTCAAAATCCCTTTGTTGAGGATATAATTGGTGATTCAATAATGCTATACCCTTCAAAACTTCATCATCATGACATGGAAACTTTAAGGAAATAAGAATTGTATGTCACATATCAAAGAAGGAAAAAATGAGGTGGCCTCTTCTCTGGAAAACTCTATGAATCTAGTAAATCAAAGACCTCCTACAAATTTTCCTAGGTACCATAAGAAATGCAAACAAGTATGTCTTTCTCTTCTATCAATCTCAATATTTTCACCTATTAAGTAATGGCCTTAAAGATGGGTGTGTTGAGGTCTTCTCTCATAGATCTAGGAAGAGAAGATTAAGTTTCTTTGATGGGAAAAGAAATAGACCCCTAGCTAGGTTTTCTATGGCTTGGGGAGGAAGGCAATCAAAGAAACGACCTAATTCCTTTGGCCCCCTCTAGAATTTAGAAATGGTGGATAATAAAACTTGACCAAGCCAGATTTCCTAGGACCATAGAAGGAAGGAATCCCCAACTCAAGGACTCTTGATAACTGCAAATTGCAACCAAGAAGGTGAGAAATAGGAATGGGATGAGATCTATATATCATAGCACTCAGTAAAATATGTTCAAAGCATATGCCAAGATTTGGGATTATTTTCTCGATGGATAGTTCTAGGTTTGAAGGTATGTCTTGTAGACAATTGACTTAAAAAACTCCTAGGTAAGCATATTAACTTAACAGTCATGGAAGCTTAATTCATATATTTGGCTTGTGACAACTTAGATTTAAGAAATAGACTCTTGTATGGGGAAACCCTAGTTTGGAATGATTACCCTTTAAAAAAATTAGAATGGACCCCCTTCTTCAATTCAAAGAAATTTGATAACTTTAAAGTAGAGAAAGCTATCCTACTTCCAAATATAGCAATTGAATTTCTAGTTAAGGATACACTTAGGATCATAGGTCATAAATTAGTATCTTTTGTAGGAATGATAGAAATTGATGTAGATTTCTCTAGTCCAATTATTATAGTTACAGTAAATGTAAATGTTATTGATTTTAAACCTCTAGATATTAGTATTAATGGCAATATTATCTCCATTGAGCCAAGATTCATTGAGGGCCTCTTTAGATCAGAATTAGAACTAGTAGTTTCTCTACCTCAAGATGTTTGTAATCAAATTCACCCTAGGGCTAATCCAAATATTTGAATCTCACTTAATGAAAAGAGTGGTACTTTCTCAGTTTACCTCATGGATGCTTTGCAGGAAGGAGAGATTAGGGATTTCCCTCCCCATCATAAATTGATAATTATCAGAGTGGAACATGATGAGGAAGAATGTCCCTCACTGCTTGCATCTTTACAAGAAACCCACTTTAAGGAAGGAGATAATATTATTCAAGATTTAGATGAGGATGAGGAATTTTCCAACAACTTGATCCCTCCAAAGGAAGTACCATGTGAGACTTTGGAGCAAAAAGAAGTAGAAGTCAATATGTTAATTGAAGCCCTAAATAACATGGTAGTGGATGACCTAATGAATTTATTTTTTATGAGATTTTTGATGAAGAGGAAGTGAAGCTATAGAAATCTATTCTAATCTATAAGATTCTGGGAGAAGATTAAAGGGGAGAGGAATTACTCTCTTCCATTCATAAGGAAGTATTAGATTTTAAGAACCAAGAGGTGTTTCTAAGGATGATCTAGGACCTCTAGGTTTAGGAGTTTCCCTCCCAAGTAGAAGGGATTCATATTGTGTGAAAGTTTAAAGGGAGTGAAGATGGAAATCCTTGCAGCAATTGTAATCCAAAGATGGGATAGCCAAGGGTTGAGTTGAACTCACTAATATTATTCATGCAGGGAAGGGGAAGGTCCTTCCCACATCACCATAAATATCATAACATGGAATGTTAAGGGCCTCAATACCCCTAAAACGTAGTGGCTTCTAAATTGTTACATTTCTACTACTAAGGTTGACATGATTCTTCTTCAAGAAACAAAAATAAATAGTGAAGAGATGGGTAAATTTAGTATATCTTTAAGTTGGAGGTACATAAGGGATTTCCTAGTAGAAGGTGCCTCAAGTGAACTTGCCTTGTTATGGGGCCCAAGGAATGTCTTAATTTCTTCCTTATAATTCCATAGGAACTAAATTTGTGGTTCAGCTAAAGGTAAAAGATCGAATATACGTTATAGGATTTTTAATGTCTATGGTCCAATCAAGAATCAAGACAAATCTAGCTTATGGAAGGAACTAGAGGAGAGGTTAAATTTAGAAAGTATAGGTTTATCTATCCTAGGTGGGGATTTCAATGCTATCATTCTCCCTCTAAAAAGTGAGGGTATAAATTTCCTTTCCCTAGCATTGAAGGAGCTTTCTAAGTGAGCCAATAGGCTAATTTTATTGGAATTGGAATGTTCAAATGACACCTTAACCTAGAATAATAGAAGTAAAGTCTTTAGCAATATCATAAAAAGGTTAGATAGGTTTCATATTCATGGGGATCTGCCAAGTTTTCTCATTTCATTCCATTCTAAAATGAGACCAATATCAAGATCAGATGACTTTCCTGTCAAACTCAAAATCTTGGAAGACAAATGCCCCAACAATTATCCTTTCAAATTTGAGAAAATGTGGCTTAAAGATGAAAATTATCTCAAATTAAACAAACAATGGTGGGAGGAAATAGAAGTTTTGAGTTCTAATCATTTCCAGGTTGTTAGTAAGCTAAAAGTTATCAAACATAAATTCAAGGAGTGGAAATTAGATTTCTTTGCTAATATATTTGATGATAAGCTTACTCTAGAAGAAAAAATTGAATCCTCCAATAATGAAGTTTTAAAGCATGGGATGGGAGAATCTCAATTTTTGGAAGAGAAAAAGTTGATGTAGTAGTACGAAGAAGTTCTAGCCAAAGAAGAATTCTTTTGGAGGCATAAATTGAGGGAGGTTTGGTTGGAGGTAGGTGATAAAAATACCAAACTCCTTCATAACAACTCTAAACAAAGAAGGATGTTGAATCAAATAACGACTATTATAGGGGTGGCTGGGAGTACAAAGAACCCTTTTGATGAAATCAACTTGGAGGCAATCTCCTACTTTGAAGGAATCTACAATAGTGAGACTAGTTCTAAGTTATCTTCCCAGCAAGTTGTTCTTTAAAACATCCCTAAACTTGTCTCCAAGGAACAAAATAAGCTAGTATTACAGAAAAATTCTAAAACAACAATTGAATCAACTCTTAAACACATGCATCCAGATAAATCTTTAGGTCCATATGGATTTCTTGCCTTCTTCATCCAAAAATGTTGACACTTTATTAGAGACAATATAACCAAGGCCTTGGAAGTGTCAGGAACTCTAGAAAATTGTTGCATGAATTTAATACTTTTATTTCTCTTATCCAAAAGAAGGATAGTGTGGAAAATTTTAATGACTTTAGACGTATTTCTCTCTACAATACTCTTTACAAAGATCTTGGCTTCTAGACTCAAAAAGATTTTATATGACCTTATTAGTGAGGAACAAATGACTTTTGTCCCACGTAGATATATATATGATGTAATTATCATAGTAAAGGAATCTATTCACTTAGTTTAGAATAACAAAGCCCCTAGTATTCTCATCAAGTTAAATATTAAGAAGGCATAAGATAGGGTAGATTGGCAATTTTTATGCAAATATCTAGAAGCATATGGTTTCTACAAATAACAAATAAAATTAATCATTGAATGCATTTCAACTACAAAAATATATATTCTAGTCAATAACACTTCAGTAAAAAAAAATGAGCATCTCTTGAGGACTAAGGCAAGGGGACTCAATTTTGCCCTTTCTCTTTACTCTAATGGCAGATGTATTAGAAAGATCGATCTCTCAAACTAGGCCCCTAGAGGAGATAAAGGGTTTCCCCATTACTAGTGACCTAGAACCCACTACTCACCATCATTTTTTTGATGAAACCATGTTATATAGGGAAATATTAATAAAGGAGGCCTTAGCCTTCAAAAACATCTTGAACAAATATATTGTAGTGTCAGGGCAGGAAATTGCTAAAGAAAAATCTAACAATTTCTTCTTTAACACTAAACCTAAAATGATTGCGAAAATTTGAACAATTTTGGATTTTAACAAGGGAACTTTGCCCTATAAATATTTAGGATTACTTCTAAAATCAAGTTAGCATTTATCTAGGCTTTGGGATCCTTTCATTGAGAAATTGAAACTAAGAATGGTAGAATGAAAAGGAAAGTAGCTCCCTTCTGCAGGGAGGAAGACCATGGTTTCTTCTTTCTTATTAGCTCAACCAATATATCAACTTTCTTATGTAGATATTCAAAGTGGTAAAATGACTGAGATTAATGGTTACCTTAGGTCCCTTTTTTTGGCAAGGAAATGCAAAAAAAGAAAAAGAAAGTTCCCTACTCTCTTGGGACCAGGTTTGCAAATTAAAGGAAATAGGGGGAGTGAATATTAAGAACATCAAACTTCAATGGAAGGCTTTAGGAGCTAGGTTAATCTAGAGGATGATTAGGTTCCCTAATATTAAGTGGGACAGGACATTGTCTTATAAATACCTTTCTTCTCCTAATCTAGTCAATTTGTTTAGGGAAACTAACCCCCATAAAGGCTTAAAATTTTGGAATTTCCTTCTTAAATGTAAACCTATTTTTTAGGTTAAACTAACTTGGAATCTTTGGGATGGTAGGGATGCTCTTTTCTACCATAATTCCTAAGGAGGATATAAGGCCCTGAATCTTTTTCCCTTCCTTTCTCTCACTAAGATCTATTTGGAATCAAAATGGGGCCCGTGGGCTGAGCTAAAAATGGAGAGATTTAGATTCTAAGGATATTCCTTGGGAAGGCAAAAAAAACTCCAATTAATTCTTCACTCTAGGAAGATTTCTTTCAAGGAGGTTAAGGATTCCCTAATTTGGGATGGAAGCAATAATGAAGAGTATAGCTCAAAAATGGGTTATGGGATTTTGTAATCTCAACAAGTATTTTCAAAATGTCTTCTTCCTCTTAGGTTGTGTTGGGACAAGTTTTGCCTTCCTAAAGTCATTTTCTTCTCATGATAGTTCTACACAAGAGGGCACTTATAGAGGAAAGAGTTAGAAAGTTGGGCTTTCAAGGCCCTAGTAGGTGGCCTTTGTGTGAATATGAGGAAGAATCTACCAGTCATCTCTTCCTCCCTTACTCTTCCTTCTGTTGCATTGCCTATGCTCCCAACTAGGCTTTTTTGTGGCTTTCCCTAGTTCTATCACTAGTATGCTCGCATATTGGCCCCTCTTAAGATCAGACAATATCTTTCATAAACTTTGGATCTCCTCCCCTTCCATAGTTCTTTGGGAACTATAGAAGGAGAGGAATTGAAGAATTTTTAAAGACAAAAGGATCAATGTTAAACAATCGATAATTAAG
Organism: Cupressus sempervirens; assembly: GCA_028749045.1. NCBI lineage: Eukaryota > Viridiplantae > Streptophyta > Pinopsida > Cupressales > Cupressaceae > Cupressus > Cupressus sempervirens. Next base: position 642,173,400 of record CM053783.1, on the reverse strand, counting down.
ATGGAAATTTCAATCATTGAATTATCAAATAATAATTTGTTTAACTCAAACATGAAAACAACCAAGATGTCTTATTGGGATGAGAAGATGTGTGGTTGATGGAATTTTTTAAATATCCTCTCTTTCTTGGTAAGGGGAAAACCCTAGGAACATCTAAAAGGGACGAATGTGGATGGCAAGATTTGAAGATAGGATGGTTCAAGCTCAATTTTGATGGAGCTTCACAGGGAAACCTATGTAAAGAAGGCATAGGATGTCACATTCATAGTGTTAAGGGAGAAGAAATAGAAAATATAATGAAATATATAGGGGAGGCTACAAAAAATTGGGAAGAAATTTTAACTTTAGTGGAAGGACTCTCTTTACATAAAGTGTTGGGACTAACTAAATTGGAAATAGAAGGAGACTCTACAATTATTATAAATGCTTTAAGAAAATGCTCTCTTTTTTATTGGAGGTTAGATGCGAAGCTATCAGAAGGATTAGAACTTTGTAAATATTTCAATAGAGTATTATTTAACCATATTTATCAGGAGGGGACTATGAGAGAAGATGACCTAGCAAATTTGAGTATTGAATATTCCCTTGCAATCAATTAAGAAATATTAATAATCCAAACTTTAGTCTTTTAGTGGCATATTATTATCTCTAGAATTTATAAAATTTAGTACGGGGTAGCATAAATTTTATATCTTTATTTAAATAAATCCATTTCTCTTTTATCCATGTAAGATCCCCTTTATATGCATATAAATATTCTTTCTAGAGGGAAAGTATTGCTCGTTTGATGGCATTAAAATCTATCTTTGTTAGGTAACAGGAGATAGCCAGTAGGACTTAGAAGATTAATATCATCATTAAATTAAAAGGCCCTCACTCTCAAATTTCCTTTGATGAACCCATAACAGGTATTCATCTTAGAGAAGCCCTCCTAAACATGCACTTTTTAGGATGGGACGTCACCCATCCTAGTACTACTCTAGCCTAAGTGCACTTCACTATGAAGTTTCCTCCATGGCTAAACCTAAAGCTTGCAACCCCATTTGTAAAACCTTCACCAAGCTTTGTTCCTCATGAACCATTCATTAGAAATCCCCTTACACTCATCAATTGATAAGTAGGAGATAATTTCCTTAGCAAGTCAAATTGTGATATTGCTATCAGGATTTAACTATGTGATTTTGAGTCAAACTCTGTAATGATCCCATTTTTAGCTCTCACGTTCTCCAAAGTCTAAGTGGAGGATAAGAAGAAATTAAATTAATTTCTTATAAAGTCATTCAATTAAAATTAAAAGGTGACTTTGTATTTAATTAATTTAATTATTAATTACAAGGGAGTAGCTTCTAGGGTATGTATTAATTATTGGAAGGACGGAAGCCTCTCGTGATTTAATTAATGATTGCCACAGGGAGAAATTTCTAGAGAACACATTAATTATTGGAAGGAGGAAGCTTCTAGCTCTTGCAATTAATTAATGTTTTAGTTCCTTCTAGAAGGATGAAGAAAAGGATAAATAGGGCTGAAAGTCTCATTGTTGATCATCAGATTATTGTATTGGATGATTATGACTTGCATTTGATAAGAGCTTGGATGTGTGAATCACACTCCTTTTTGGCAATAGAGGACGTTCGTTCTCTGTTGTAACATTCTAGACGTCATTCTCTTAGAGTTTGGCCTTTGGAATACATCTCTTTGTACTTGATTGCAGCATTTTTAGAATTAATATAATTTCAGCAGTTGATTCAGCTTTTGGGCATTCCTGGGTGTCCATTACAGTGGTATCAGAGCTATAATTCATGCCATCCTGTGGAGCTCTTTTAGGGAATTTGGAATAGCGAGATAAAGGGAAAAGAGTTTGACAAAATGTATACCAGTCCAAATCAAGAAAATGCAATGCTTAGGTTACTTAGTTCATTAGAGGAGGGGCAATAGATGCAACAGGAGCATAATAGGCGAATGGATATGATGTTGCAACTTATGGCTAGACAGATGGGCATCAACGTTGATGATTTGTATGTTGCTCCAGAGTAGAAGGTAGTTGATTCCTCAAGTGGGATCGAGACACATATAGAGCCAGCCAGTTATGATGTTGGTGATATGGATGTTTCAGTGAAATCAGTAGAAACATGTGCGCAAAGTCAGGAGACCACATATGAAGCTTTGTCGGGAGATGGTTCTACAGTAATAGTGGGATTAGGAGAACATGAGGATACTACCATATCAGCAGCCACTTTTGTGTCAGTTGAACCATCCAATGAGGAGTTTAATGGTATAAATGCAGTGGTTGATGTATTTTCTAATGAAGCCACACATGTTGATGATTATGAGTTTTCACCATCTACAAAGATTCAGTTTTCTGTTGCAGCAGTTGGGAAGAAGAGATTTCATAGATCTTATATGGAGTTACCTTTTGGTGACATTCTGACTTCTTCACCATCAACACAAGTATTGGGTGCTAGGTTGTACGACATGTGGTTGGTCCTAATGATGTTGATTTGTAGTTGGTTTAATGTCCACAAGGATGTCACATACTACTTCAATTGGGATCCGGGTGGAGGTTGGAGTTCATTGTATTGCCAGATTGCTTGAGGACAAGCAATTTCAAGGAGGGCGGATTTGTAATGATCCCATTTTTAGCTCTCACGTTCTCCAAAGTCTAAGTGGAGGATAAGAAGAAATTAAATTAATTTCTTATAAAGTCATTCAATTAAAATTAAAAGGTGACTTTGTATTTAATTAATTTAATTATTAATTACAAGGGAGTAGCTTCTAGGGTATGTATTAATTATTGGAAGGACGAAAGCCTCTCGTGATTTAATTAATGATTGCCACAGGGAGAAATTTCTAGAGAACACATTAATTATTGGAAGGAGGAAGCTTCTAGCTCTTGCAATTAATTAATGTTTTAGTTCCTTCTAGAAGGATGAAGAAAAGGATAAATAGGGTTGAAAGTCTCATTGTTGATCATCAGATTATTGTATTGGATGATTATGACTTGCATTTGATAAGAGCTTGGATGTGTGAATCACACTCCTTTTTGGAAATAGAGGACGTTCGTTCTCTGTTGTAACATTCTAGACGTCATTCTCTTAGAGTTTGGCCTTTGGAATACATCTCTTTGTACTTGATTGCAGCATTTTTAGAATTAATATAATTTCAGCAGTTGATTCAGCTTTTGGGCATTCTTGGGTGTCCATTACAAACTCATTGACCCATCTTTCATGAGTAGTGATTCAACATGAATCCATCTCTCATGAAAATAAATGGAACACCTAGCACTCATTGGATCTAGGTGATGCTCACAGGGGTGAAGCACTGAGACTTCTTAGGAGGTCACCCATCCCAGTACTACTCCAGTCTAAGCACACTTAACTATGAAGTCTCCCCCATGGTTAAACCCAAAGCTTACAACCCCATTTGAAAAACCTTCACTAGGTGTTGTTCCTTATGAACCATTCATTAGAAATCCCCTTAAGCTCATCAATTGATAAGTAGGAGATAATTTCCATAGAAAGTCAAATTGTGATATTGTATCAAGATTTAACTATGTGATTTTGAGTTAAACTCATTGACCCATCTTTCATGAGTAGTGATTCAACATGAATCCATATATCATGAGAATAAGTGGACTACTTAGCACTCATTTGATCTACGTGATTCTCATAGGGGTGAAGTACTGACACTTCCCTAGAGGTCACCTGTCCCAATACTACTCCAGCCTGAGCACGCTTAGCTATAGAGTTTCCTCCATGGTTAAACCTAAAGCTTGCAACCGCATTTTAAAAACCTTCACCAAGTTTTTTTCCTTATGAACCATTCATTTGAAATCCTATGAAGCTCATCAATTGATAAGTAGGAGATAATTTCCACAACAAGTCAAATTGTGATATTGCTATCAAGATTTAACTGTGTGATTTTGAGTCAAACTCATTGACCCATGTCTCATGAGTAGTGATTCAACATGAATCCATCTCTCATGAGAATAAATACAAACTAGGATTCTAGAAAAAATAAATATTATGAATACAAACTAGTATAGGATTCATAGTGATATTCCAATGATGTTTCTAGTTATGGCCAGTTTGATTGGCATTGATAAAGGAAGCATGAATATGATGGTTAGACATTTTTTTAAACTAAGATACTTAGGGAATTTGGAGAAAGTTCTAGATAACATGAGAGAAGACCTCATGATTTTCAAACCATGTCACTATGGCATTCCCCAACATGGAAGAAAGCTAGTTTTTCTCTAATTGATTATTTCTTCTTTTGATCGGACCAAAGAATTTGAATGGTTTCCTATTATTCATAGGAATTTTTATTTCCTTGTCTATTTTTTGCATGTCAAGAAGACTCGAGTAAGAAGATGGATGGAGAATTATGTGGTAGAGGAGAAGATTGGAACATGGGAAAAAATAGAGGTGATCTTGGAATGTTTGGAATTTCCACCACCAGAGGAAGAGGAGGTTTCAAAAATAGAGGGCTCCCCATCCTCCTCTCATATGCCTGTAGACTAACATTCCCTCCTTATGTTCAAATGACTACTTCAATATAATGTCTTTAAAAATATTTTGGCCTATTGAATGGATGGAATGGGAGCATTCAAGTCTAGTATTACTATTTTTAGTAATCAAACATTATGTTCTTATCACTTTGTTCCAAACTCTTTTCTTCATTAAAAGTTTCTATTTTTATGGTTTTATTAACTATATCTATTGGTTTATGTTTTCTTACCCTAGCTCCCTTGATTTATGATTGTTTGTTTCTAAATTGGTATACATTTCCTTAAGTATCTTTGCATACAATCATTATTTGTAAACCCTCTAACCACCCAACAAGTAGCATGAGTATTGGTTGGTGGTTGGATATGTGTTTTTCAGGTAGCTCTAGAAGAAAGGCACACCGTTCATGAGAGGATTATATGGATCATCCCTCGAAGTTATTAATCTTAATATTTTATTGTAATCCATTAGATATCTAGTTCTATATAGGAAAGTACTGAAGGGCTATCACCCAACTTTGTCTTCTCAATACCCCTTGAGTTGGGTTGCATATATTCTATTCAACTTAATCAATGGCTTTAGCCTCTTGCTTATCCAAAAGAAAGAGTCAAAATTATCATAAATTAGATTGTGCATGTGTGATAGTTAAATTATCTATCTCAATGAAGTTCTTTTATTATTTCTTTCTATTTTACATAAAACTTTGAAAAACCCCAATCTTTTTGAAATTTTCTTCTTTTAAATAATTATTTAGAGAATTTTGTCTTCGAATAATGGTTTCTTTAATTTTCAATAGTGCCTATACAAATTTTAGAAAATTGGTATACAAATATTACAACATTTAATTGATCATCTCATCACATTAGACAACTATTTATTATCTTTTTTTTTTTTTTTATCAATCTATTAATAGGTGGAGATATTTAGTATTTCAACTATGTCTTATTTGTTATTTTTTAGTTGAAAATATAACTAATAAATATATTATTATACTGATATATTTACTTATCTCTACTTTCATTTTCATCTTATATCTCTATTTTCCTTCATTTCTAACTATTGGCAGGAACTTTGATGCATTGTGTCTCTTGTTGATCTATTGGAAGGGTGATTCCAATGAGCACATATAATTAAATGGAATTCTTACACTTAATAATGCATGTCTAAATATTTTTTTCTAGATTAATTTTAATGATCTGAAATTGGAAAAAGCTTGGCAACAATAATTACTTGATGATTTGTTTTATTTGGTCCTTTGACAATAATTTTATATTAAATTTTAATGTATATACAGATCAATAATACCTATGAGTATAAGGTAAGTGTCTACAACACAATGGTAAATTGTGAGCCTCTTATCTAGGAGGTCATGGGTTTGAGTCTACTCAAACCTAACTAATATTAAGACCTTATGAAAACTTTAAAAATGAATAAACATTTCTAGATGAATAATAATTTGTAGCTTTCCTCATGGATCCATGTCTCTTATTTAAAGTCGTGTGTATCACAACCCATGACACTTGAATTTTGTTTACTCCCTCTTGATTACTCAAATCCATACTTGGATCACACCCACACATAGTAATTAACTAATAAGCTAAGAATAACTGAAAATGCATTGATTTATTCATACTCATCATATCATGAAATAATGGAGCAACTTGAAAAATTATTCAAAATGTTGGATTCTAATTTAACAGATTTGGTAATACTAGGAGATAGCAAATAAAACAATACCTAGGGGTTAGCTACTTCCCATGATTAGTATATCCTACTTGGACGTGGGCCAACTAACAAAGTACTGATGCTTTCTACACTTTAGGCATTGTTAAGCCAAGGTGGGTCAACCTAGGATTTGACAATTATTATATAAAACTTTAATCCACATATCCCTAAAAAGAAGATTTGGTCTTAAAACTTCTTGTAATTTCAATTCAGTGACAAACTTACAATAGCCAACAATAAACTTGACAAGTTATTGCATCAAGTACTGACCAACTTTATGCCCCATTGTAACAACAATATAAAATGATTTGGATCTTAAAGATTATTTCATACAAAGCTAAAACTATTTTGCTTGATTCTTCGACTAATGACCAGTGCCTAATCCATTCTCAAAAAAGAGTCAAATCAATCAATAAAAAAAGACCTATTTAATTGACTTGCAATTAAATGTATCAGCTATTGATCTCCAAATCCTCTAGTTATAATAACCCTCTCATACTTATAATGACCTTATCCTTCCATAGAAGCAGTTACTTAATTCTTTGAAATAAAAGCAACAATGAAATGATATACAATTGATTTGAATTGCATATGAACAAATTGAAACTTATTTAATCATCCACAAAAACACAAAGCATGAAAATGGAGACAAGATTTTGAGACATAGATATCCCTGCAACACTCTTTGTATTAATCTCTTTGAGAAATATACATATGTTTGATTTGATACTATGACAATATGTAAGATTAATACTAATCTTTCTGTTAACTTCAAAAAATTTAAGAAAACAAGCTAAAACATCTTAAGACTTAACAAAAATAGGACCGATTCAAATGAAAATTTTTATTCTAATATTAGCATTCAGACCCTTCTTCCCAGTCTTGGAAATCCTTTTATAGATAAAAGGATTGCAACGAGATTCATATCTAGGAAGACACATGTCATTATATGATTTATTACAAAATAAGCTATAGAGAAGATGAAATATTATTTGACAAATATTCTCTACAACTAAAGTGATTTGGGAAGTAGCTCAAAATTTGATAATTGGCATCTTCATATTCAAGTATAGTCTTTGTTTGTAGTGCAAGTGTATTCACAACAAGTTACTACAAAGATAAGATACCCTGGTATGATTCCTATCATTCACCTATTTCTTTCACACTTGTCTTCATCATCTATCCTCTAACTACTTCCCATGTGCAAGGCCTTGATCTCACCAATTGCTTCCCACACATAGACTTCTCTCTTTGTTAGTCGTTCGGTGCCTCTAACTACATTTGGATCACTAACAAACTTGTTCCAACTAGCATTTGTGATGGCCTTTGATTCTACAAAAAAGTTATTCATATCCACTTCCACTTTGAACATTGTGTCAATCAAATCATAAAATGAATCTTCATTAACATCCTCGACAAAAATTGTTGCAACTTTCTCTAATGTCAAAATATGATCAAAGGATGTTGACAATTCCTACCAATCTTTCAACTTATTTTCTTCATCAACAATGGAGGGAATGAAAATATCAATACCTTCATTCATCATCTTCATTTTTCCTTAAATTTCTTGCAACTTATTTGTAAAGAAACCAATTAATTCTTTCACCATCTCTAATTCTTATTTTACAGTGAATATCTTATTAGGCAATTCTAGCTTCTTTACCATCAATACAATTAATCTGTCAAAAAAATGAATGTATGGGCCCCATTAATTGAAAATAGGGACAACCATGTCAAGGCATCATTGAATACATGTCATGCACCTTGTAAAGAGATGAAAATATTGTAGATCTATTGAGATATTATTTGCAATACCTCTAGTCTGTGAGAGAGTGTTCCTTTCAATGTCTCTACCTTTACTTGATTGTTTTGACTTGGCTCCATCATAGAAGTTGTATGTCCAACTTCAACAAGCTTTTCTTCAAAGGTTGGGGCAATTGGTTTGTCTATCCATTTAGGCTCTTCATATTTTTCCTCATCTCTTGTACCCATGCTCTACTCTCCTCCTAAGCCCTGAGTTTCTCTTTCATAGAGACAACTACACTTTCCAGTTTCTTTTACTTTACCCTCAAGCTCTTTAACCCTTTGATCAAATACATAGCTCCTCTTGAGTGCTTCTTCATACAACTTCTTGGTATTTATGTATTCTTTTAATGTTTGTGTAATTTGGTCTTCAATCTGATCAACCTTGGCCTCATTCATAAAAGTGAAATGTTTCATTAAGCTAGAAATCTCCTTAACAGTAGTTGATTGTAATCTCCACACTAAAACAATGCCCTAAGCTATGTCTTGTATATCCATTATCCTAGACTTATTTGATTCAAGAGAAGTGCTCCACATATCCAGAACCTCTTTGTAAGCCTTGTGCACCAAATACCTCATATGAGACTAATTTTTCCTACCTTCTAATTTGATCTAGCACAAATGCTAATCCAAGATCCTATCTAGGTACAAGTATCATTCCACTTTTCTGCACGAGGTCGCTTGCCTCATCTATTGTTATTTTCTCACCATTAGGGTCATATGCCTATAGCTTATCAACAAGCTCTTTTTTTCTCTTCTAACTCCCCTAGCTTCAATGTTAGTTTCAATTCATTTTGTTTGACATTGTATGGGAATCTTTTGAATTTCTTTGACTTGATGAATTCATCATCCTCTAAGAACCTCTTAGCGTAGATGATTCTATCATCCAGTCTTGTAGCAGTAAGCTCCATTTCCATAAAAGAACTCTCAACTGCCTTAACCCTCTCTTGTAGGAAATTTTGCCTACTATCAGAAATTTTTTGAGTTTTCTTGGGCATTAGCCGCAAAGTGGTCTCCGTAATGTTCTCTGGCATGTGCATGATTTTATTTCTTTTATTGCCTTTTCACACCCATGTAGATGCCTCAGGTTGATCATTTGTTTCCTCTAGAACTACATCTGGTTCAAGGGAGTCTAGGTTTACTCTTTCCTCTTCTCCCAATGGGATCTGTGGCAATTGAGACATTATATGATCATAATTTTCTAGACATTTCTCCAATCTAAAAGGATAAGGAATATCAAAATAAAAACCCATGAAGGTGAGATCATGCTTTTTAAATTCCTTCTCCACCCTCTGAATATTCAAGCTTTCTCAACCCTTCCTCCATGTCACTCTAAATCAGATTATTTTTTATTAACTCTTCTTGTGGAAATTAACTCCTAATTATCTATGAGAGTGAAATTTCTTATTTCTTTCATGTTCTCAGGATCATAGATCCTATAAGGAGCAAGGGATAGGTTATATTGCCTTAAGAATTCATGTATTTGATCTAAGGATTCCTTCCCAAATGAAAAATCACCAATTTTAAAACATTTGCATAGGAAATTCCCTTTGTATAACTTAGGGCCTAAGTATTCCCTATCTATCATAATAATTTTCCAAATGAATTCTACTATCCCCAACTTAGTAGGTATGTACTTTGGCAATATGTGTGGGGGTTGAGGACAAGTAAAAACTCTCATAACTAAAATAGTTTGAAATAAAAATACATCCCCCCACATGGTCTAGTTTATAATCATCAGGCAATAAGGTAGGCCTCAACACTCCCAGAAGTAGAAGCTAAATTAGTTGCAAGCTATAATGCAGAATATGCACCAGATGCGATCCTCAAGAGTTCACTATCGGTGGAAGTCGATGTCCCTGGATGGAGTGAGCCCCTACCCTACAATTCTATAGGCTATGGGCACCTTTGGATGTGTGGACAGAGCTAGTAGCAAAGGCATGGGTATAGGCAGTTAATTGAGTCTTCTCAAAATATCTAGAACTCTAGCTTGTGGGACACCCAACATCCTCATAATAACATAGCTGAAATTATTAAAAATGACACATAACTGGAAAAAGAATAGTGTTTATCCCATACCCAGGTCCAAAGTTGAACTAGCCAATCACCATCAAGTTTGGAAGTCTAATCAATGAAATTGGAACTAAAGTAGCCAATGTTCTTATATAAAATCAGATGTATTAACAATGAGCAATGGTGGAACTTGAAATTCTCCAATTCCCCTCTCTAAGAAATTTCAATCTTTTATTGGATCTTCTCAATAATATATCTCACATAATCATACTCAATATTTGTAAACTAATCCTGAATATTGATAGTCATAAATTAACTCCTTCATACACAACATATGAACCATCAATTCCAAGTACCTTATGCAAGACATAGATTGTATTTTGAAAATAATTGCGAAAGCAATTCACTAGGAGCATCTTCTCTACCTTCTATGGTATCTGTCCACGAATTTGAGCTCACAAGGAATATGATGCCATATTAATTTTCCAGTGTAAAACTTGACATTTTTGTCAAACTTTTCGTGGAACCCTTTAATATCGATCTCTACACTCATTTGGCCTTCTAGCCCAAGTGCTTCAAGGAAACAGGCACGATCCAATGTACATAGCATGCTCCTATCATGCCAATGAAAGGATTTTGTTACACATTTGTAGGAAGTAATGAGAACCTTCAGCAAGTCCACATCCACATACACCTCTAGAAATATAAGCTTCGCTGAATTTATTTCCCATGGGTTCAAAGTTGGCAGCTTCACGAATTTGTTACTATAAAAGAACATGAATAGCTCATAACTGTTGGTCCCTGGGGATATGGAATCCCTGCAATAAGAATATGGATCCCTAAAATCATAATCATTTGTTGAAATATCATTTGAGGATCCAAGGAAGAGACAAATCCATTCCTCTGCAAACTTATTAGGTTTTCTCTACGTAGTCTTGACTACTTTCAATGTTGATGGCTAAGTGACCTCTGCTCCTTGGATTGACCCTCATCACCTCTGGCTTCAGATGTCTTAACTATAAATAATCTCTTTAGCACTAAAATTCACAAGAAACTCCTCAACAATTAAATGATCTAGAAACTCTGCAACTCGAAGATTTGTTAGCTCGACAACTAGTACCCTTCTCTTTTAAAGGGAATGTCTTTATGAAGGCATGTGCTCCATCAACTTCATTAATTCCATTTATGTCTACATGCACGAAGCTTTAAAGCCTGTGGTATTAGTGCCACTTCATAATTTGGTAATGTTAACAGCTAGCTGAGGAACCCTTTATTTTATATTCAAACTCTCCAATTGGTTAGAACCCTCTGGTCACTTTTGTTTTCAGTGAAATCCTCCTATGCACTTTGTCCTGTTAGGGTTTCAATCATACACTCAATCAAATCTTAGTCTCTTCATAACCTCATGAATTTGAAAGCAACCAAATGTAGAAACCCTTTGATCTCACACTTTCCCTGAGTCGTAGCATCGAAAGACTTGATGCTTCATCAATATTACAACCTACGAAGTTACACTGAAGACCTAAATTTAGACTTAGAAACCATAACTTACGATCCTATGCACAATACTTGAACGTAAAGTTGGGAGACACCTTTATGCCTGCAAAAATAGACTTACGAATTTACGCCCAAGACCTAAGCATAAGGTTGGAACACTCGATTATCATTATAGAATTGACACTCGTGACTTCACGCTCAACGTTGTATTGGGAGATTGGGAGAATATATAGGATATTATATTTGACACTTCCAACATCCTGCTTGTGAATAAGACCAAGGAAATAATAAGGTGTTGACTATAGTATGAGATATTTTTCAGTAGGAAAATAACATGGTCACCTTTCTTGAACACTTAACCCATAACTTTAAGTTATAAAAGATAAATTAGAATAACATACGAAAAGGGTTTATTGACTTAGGGTTTTTCTTCTAAAATCTTCACAAGACAATACATGAAACACTACTTACACATATTTCCCTGATTTTCACATCTTTCAAAAAAAAATTTGCATAGTGGAAATACAGGCCATCACAAATGACCCTTTAACTTTTGTGCCTTAGACCACTTATATTCCTAACATATATGTCCCTGAATAATTAAGGCCTTTGTTTAGCAAACTCTATACAGTATATTCCTACTCTTTTGTATCCATAATAATAGAATAGTTCACATTGTAAATGTTACCACATATTTTAAATATTCCATGTAACATTCTCATCATTACTCATATCATGGAAATGTTTTTTTTTTACTTCAACAATTACATATTCAACCAGCTAAAATTATCAGAGAGAATGAAATTGATGCTAGTTGCATCCATTACTATCACACAAAAAAAATTTAATTATCACCAGAATGAGGTACTTACCTCTCACCATGAGACTTGTTTTATACCTCTCTTCTTTTAAACCCAAGATCATATTAAAATCAATATAAATCATCAATACAATATAACATCACATACAAATAATCATCAATTTATGATCATCATTCAAAACAAAATATTCCTATTCATTGTATCTTCCTTAAGTAGGAGAGCCATACTTAAAACATTTGACCATTCTAAGTTAGTAACAAATATGCCATATTGTATTTTCAATTTCACCATATACGAGATTCAAGAACATAATTACACTATTCCATTTGAGAAACATAATCAGATTTAAGATATAATCATAAAACAAATATCTGTATTATCAAACTCAGATAAAATGCCTTGAGGAAATTTCAAAATACAAATTATTTTTGTTGATCTATAAGTGGGACCTCGCACCATCTCATTCATAGGAATTTTGTATCATATAGCTTTTGTTTAGTTGTACAGATATATGTCTTGAGTCTTTAGCATATCTATGGTTCTATAAAATTAGGGTTGGCTTAAAATATGTATGTGGACAATGATAGTCCTATTTTGCTATTAACTATTTTTTTGGTACAATTTGTAACTTTCATCGAGTAAACAATTCTACTCCACATCCAATCTTCAACGCAAACTTAACACAAGTATAAAGAAAACTATGTGCATTGATGAATATAAAATATAAAGACAAATTTATATACTTGGTATATCCTAGTAGTAACATTCTTCTAACCTTATTCAATTTCAATGGCATTTGCATATTGGGCAAACAGATGGTAGGTCACAATCTCCAACAATTGCTTATGGTGAATTGATGGGATCTCTAAAATGGTTTATATCAAGTTTATAAGAAAATCCTTTGCTATCTCTAGAATTATTACAAATGAAGCTCATACTTCTTGTTTGAGATAAACACAAAGACAATACATAGTTAGCCTACACGTAAGATTACTTGCATTCTTAAATCAATATTACATATCTAAGTGATCAAAGATGCATAATTACTGCATAAAAGCAAGATGCTCTACAATTATATGACTAAAAGTGTATGCCATTTCCAACAAACTACATACTCACACATCAATTATTCTTTAATGTGGCCAATTTTAATTTGATTAACACTAAAAGAATTATATGCAAATACAACTCCATAAAGGAACTAGAATAAGATATTAAAGGAGACTTAAAGTTGTCAATATAAATGTATGTATCCAATTCTTTGTAGGTAACTTTAAAATTAAAGTTCGTATTCAACTACAACATTACTATTTCTATTAAGACTACAATTAGCGTTTGTTAAAGCAATGATTTTATTCTTGTCATTTAAGACATGTCATTGTTTATCTTAGATTTAGCAATTGTAGCAAATCAAAGTCAATGTCAGAAGCTTTTCTATGATAAGATTGCCACCAATAGTTGTTTTGGAGGAATATTTAGATACTTTAATTTATGACACAAAAACATCCAAAAAAAATCAATTAGAAAGGATGGGGATCAAAAGTACCATAAAAATCCTTCTTGCTGTAAATACAAAACATTCTCTTATCACCAATGTATATATCATGTAAATAGGGTTATGCCCACATTGTTTAATATTGAATCAAAATCTAGTCGAGAGATTTTCATTACTTTGTTCTATCCTATCGGCGTTGAATGGTGAATAAATTTCAGTGTACTATTATTTTAAAATAATCAATAAAAATTTATAAAAATCTTATGAGTTCAACCTTTCCCCAATCCGAAAAAATTTAATAATATATTTAGAAAATTAATATTTATTTAAGATATTTTAATATCATATATTTTATATTTTGCTATCATATTTTATATTTGATATTATTATTATTTTATTGCGTAAAAATATATGATGTTTTACCTACATAGAGGATTTCCTTTTAGTGTTTGTTTTTATCAATACATAGAGATGCATGGTACTTCATGTGAGTTAATTATGGCCAAATAAGACTTCAGTTAACAAAGTTTATGTTAAAACAACATCAATATCAAGTCCTTGTTAGACATCTTGTACTAGGACAACGTTCGATTTTAGAAACCTGAGTTTACTAAAAAGACGTAATTCTGAACCAGCGAGCTATTTCCAAAATTGCTAGCGAACGATATGAAATTCACGCTCCAGATCAACTACTTAACCACAGAATAATTTAAATCTGATTCCCAAGCTCTTTAAAGTTATGAATCTGAAAGCAGATGATTTCACAAAATATTGAACACGACTCCTGAGAAAGGACCATAACAAAAATTGACTATCTTAATGTATTTTTCTTCTTTATTGAAAAACAATTTAAGTGTTGCTTGATCAGACGCATCCCAATCTGCCATACATTTTTATACAAACAAGACAAGGCTGCAGGAAAAATGGATAAAGCCCATAGGCATTTTGACGACATTTATCCTTTCGACACATGAACATTTTCACAAGTGACGAACAGATCGAGAGAACAAATTTATGTTTCTAAAGAAAATCATCTCCTTAACAAAGCTACAAATTACATTCCAGACTTGAGCGTACAGAAAGAAAAAAATCTACAATTAGAAGTCAAAGCTTGATATGAAAAGCTTAGGAAAACACACTAATGAATCCCATATCATGAAAAGTGAAATGATGGTTATTTTGGTATGCCGCAAAAAATTATTACTAAGTTATTTTGGGAAATCATCGAAAAAAAAAATCTACGCTAATTTAAAATAGCTGAACAAAAACTAAACCCACTTGATCCAAAATTCCCAAAGAATAAAGAGGAAATGTAGACCAAAATACAACTTTTCACACTGACAAGCCTCTGAAAACATGACCAAAGGTAGCTTCTAAGAGCTAGGCAGAAATGAATTTGACCCAAGACCCCTGACAAAAAAGGTAAATCGTCACAGCTAAATTCAATTAAAAATTTTAATTCAAAACTTCTGACATGTATATAGAACATTTTTCTGATTCTGGTGCCAAAGATAATTTTCAGCCAACTTCAAATCGCCAAAGAGAATTTAACCTAACAAATCCAGAATTCAAGTTGAACAATAGATATAGATAATTTTCAGCCAACTTCAAATCGCTAAAGAGAATTTAACCTAATAAATCCAGAATTCAAGTTGAACAATAGATATGTTTTTTTATTTTGGCGTAAAATCTTTTCTTTTCTCAGAAAAACTTCAGAAAATAACATAAATCTAATTTCAAATACCTGAAACGTGAAGTTCTCAAGCTGCTAAATGTATTAGCTCTTCCCCAACATAAGTAACTTTGCAATTGTGAAGAAATCTTAGTCTCAGGATTAATTCTCTCCTGAGGACTATCAAAGCTGCCTCAAATCACAACATACAACTCAAGCTGCTATCTGACAAAAAATGATTCTATAATAACGGAATAAAAAAATTAAAGCTCTTTAAATATTCATAGAACTCTTCTGAATTGTTCTAGATATTGAAGTGCCAACTAGTCACTACTATACCTCAAAAGAGACCCATGACCCAATAATCAAGTCTTATAAAGAAATAAACGAACTTCAACCTCTCACCAAAAGCATTAATTTCTCTACAGATATTAGGCTTTTTTATGAAATACTGTGACAGCACTTAGCAACGCAAACAAAGCCACGAAACTGTGTCCTACAAATAGCTAGCAGTCCCAGATTTAACAAGAACCAAATCCACATTTTTAAAGTGAGTGAATTTTCACACACAAAATGGGGCAATTAAATTTAGCCAGGGGTCTAGATTTCAATTTATGCCAAAAAAATGAAATTTGAAACTAAAACCAGAACATGCAATCCAAATCTCTTACCAGAAATAATTCGTTACTTCGCCAAGCCTTATTTTTATATTTATTTTTCTGAAATCACTACAAACAAAAGGATTTAGCTGGACATTAAATAGAGCCATGCATCTTCATCCTGAACCCACATTTGTAAAGAGTTCATTTTTTCCACACAATAATGAAAGACTTCGCTTGGCCAAGGATCAAGGATTTTCTTCTTTATGCTAAAAGATGAATGTTGATAAAAATAAACATGGAAACCAAATCTCTTACCGGCAATAATTATCATTTTTATTATCTGAAAGTGCTGAGACAAAATGATTTAACAAGGCATTAAATAGAGCCATAGAAGTCCGTCCTATATGTCTAACATGTCAGGTTTGGCAAGATCAACAACTTTATAAACTTTTTTTTATCTTAGGTTCCCACAGACATTTCAACAAGTTTTTCTGGATAAGACTTTGTTACTTTTGCACAGTATTCCCCTTATACTGGCCCACATGTCGCATATCAAGCACTCTCTTGACCTGCCAGATAGGATTCTTATACATTGCCTGCTTGTGTTCATCAAGGATCGACATGGCCAGAATGTGACCATTGATATAAGACCTGTCTAGATCAAATCATGCCATGACCAATCTCCTCCACTTCATTGAATTGAGGTTTCAAATGCAGTGAACCACAGCAAAAAAAAAATCACTGTTTCCAATTTCCCCATCCACCAGACCCATTCAACTAGCCCCCCATTGCGCCCGACCGAGAATCCCTTGAAAACCTACCCTGAAAACTTACAAGTTTCTCTTCCAATTTTGACGAGACACATAAATTTCGTTCGTCAGCTTCTGGAGACTTTAGAACACTAACAGTATTCCTTCAAATTTTGGAAGGGAACCACAGAAAATTTGAAATTTTGTGTCTCCCAATGTTAGCCCCAAGAAACCCTGAGTTTCAAGTTCTACAACTTTTCAAGTTTCCACTCGATTCTGGATAGTCCAACCTGAGAATTTTGTAAAGTTAAAAAAAAATTGTAGATTTCATATGAGACACCCTGAGAATTTGTAACTGCATCATTTTTATACTGATTTTGGCCAAGTACCCCTAAGACTTCAAAAATTTATCTCTCCTCCAAAATTAGGCAGGCAAACCATGACATTGTGTAAATATACCAGTCTTCTGCCAATCTTAACCAGAATAATCCTGATGTTTTGTAAACTTACAGATTTTAAAAGTTACCAGTCTATAAATGTAACTCTATACATGCTTTTAAATGTAACTCTACAGTCTATACTGCACCAAATGAAACTAGTTAGAGTCCTTGATAGATCCTATCCTATCAATAAATGTATAAAGAAATTTAATTTATGGAAACTATCCTATCAAAAAACTAGTTGACACTCTTAATCATTTTAAAGTTACCAATTTTGGCTGTGTAACTCTATGGTGTTAATCTTACTAGTTTACTGCTGATTTAACTGGAGAAACACTGATACCTTGCTGTGTGCTTCTTGGTCTCTTCACCCCAAAATTTAGCCAAGAATGTAATGTACATATATCAAATTTGGGAAGCAACTGCACAACTGACTAAGCATGCCCACGGAAAGAGTGGTTTGGTGGGGGAGGGGGGAACCATTTCAGCAACACCATCTGGGTCTGTATTCTACAGCAGAGAAATCATTCTATGTTGCAAAGCAAACATGGGCAACGAGCAATCCAAGTGCCAGCAACATCCAAATGAATGAAACTCCAAAAAACTCAATCACCCACCAGTTCCCAGCTTCTAAAACTAAAAATTTGAATCTTAATGGACAATGCTAAAACTCTAGGAAAGATAAACCTGAGCAAACAGAACAGTGAGGCATCAAAATTTTGCATTGCAGATCAAAGGTTTTAATATCTGTGAATTTGTTCTTTGATCTGCGTCTTGCAATGGCTATGTAGTTACATGTGGTGAAATCCCAAAAATCAACCAATGAATAAAACTAACAGGGGAAACCGACAGTTAAGATAGATTACATCATCTTGCATCATCTTTCCAACAGTCCCTACTGTTGTTTTTTTAAAATAGCCAGGGTTCACTTCAAATAAGAACACCTTCGGTGTAAAAACTAAAATTTTACGTGCATGGGCTCACTGCGTGCAATTTGCTGGCAACTGATTTCATTGGCACATAGCACAGCAGGTGACTGACTATATCTGATATTTTTAACAGGGTTACGTGGTCCTAATTATTTATATGCGCAGTTTCTATTCATTATTTCGAAGCTTTCTCTTTTGCTTTATGACTTCAACCTTATTTCCTACATTTTTGGTCAAATCCGAGGGGCCGTTGGACCAACAGACATGATAGCACAATATGAATTTATTGATAGGATAGGATCTATCAAGGACTGTAACTTGTTTCATGTGGTGCATTATGACCTATACACTTTTTATGTACTGTTTTTCATTGACAGATTCTACAATAGTTGGGCGCGTTGAAATGCAAACTCTTAACCATGCAACAATTGCTATGCATCTGAAATTCTTTATGCATCTACTTGACGATGATCTGGATGATGATCCTGATTGTAAGGCTCAGGATGGCATTCTTCTTGATGACAGTATAGGGTTTGGTAGTTCAGATTTATGATTCAGCTCGGACTGCTGGATAAGGAATGCCCATCAGGCAGTTTTATTATATTAGTTCCAGAGGGTACAGTGTATTGGAAGTCGTTAACTTCATAAAACAGGTTGCTCACTTCAAATAAGGAAAGCCTTCGGCATTAGTTATATAGTTTCCATATATTTTCATTAATATATGTACCTTGGCTTCATAGTGAGCCTTGTTTGAAGATCCACCTACATCTAGATTGTCAAAACAAAGAATGGACAATATTCAATCAAATTTATAATTTTATAGTTATACCCAGTTTTCCAAAGCACACAATTGTCAGAGATATATAGAGACATCTGCAACTCAGACAAGAACAATCTCCTACAAATGTGTCAGCCGCAAAAGTACTCATAAATGAATTATATTAAGATATTCTGAGCCAATAAACATTTTTTTAATACATCAAATTTAAATGAAAATTTGTAAATGCTTCCATTTCAAGAAACTGCATTTTTAAGTTGATTGACAAATCATATTCAATGAAAATGATGAGGCTTACCATTATACAAGTTTAATTACAAAAGTATAACATATATTTCAGATATATAAGCATGATGATATCAAAATGGTTACAAAATAGTGGAAAACCGTGTAGATAGCATCTGATACAAAAATAGGCAGCAAAGATGAAGGCATAAAAGCCTAAGAAGCATGGTTGATTTTTCAAAAATTTAGGTTTTGTTGAAATCAACTTTAGGAAACTTAAAACAATCAAACTTTTACATTAACAGCTACCGAAGCCTGACCATAAATGTCCTTTGGCCTCTGAATCCACCTCTCAGAAATCATAGTTCCTGATTTTGGAGGCTGACACATAAAAAACTCTTTGTTGCTTATAGTCAAGTCCTATCAAAAATATCTTGTCCTGCCATATGGTACCACCAAGCGAAAAATAGTCAAAACATGATGGAAAGTGTCCTTTTTTCCTCCATTCATTTTCTTTCCAATCATATTCCTTCACTTCATCTTGAAAGTAATATAAGCTACCAAATGTAGCTACACAAAACTCAGGATACCATCCACTTGTCCACATATTTTTCAATGTTCTCCACAGTCTTGTATTTGTGTCAAATATTTCAACATCACAATTATTGTGGCTTATCACATAAAACTCATTGTTGTTGAAAAAGCCTTGACATTGAAACATTTCTTGTTGCATCTCAGGAAGAATCTCCCACTTGTCTTTGTCGACATTGTAACACATTGCATTTTTACTACCATGATGCCCTCCAGCAACATATATGAGTCCATCATGAGGTGATACTGCACAAGCAAATGAAGAGTGGAGCACAGGCATATCAGAGCCTTGCTTCCATATAGACAAAGAAAAATCATAGACCAAAACAACATTAGTAGACTTTTCTGTATCTTGTTTGTGAAGCCCCATAAAAACCAGTTTATGGTTGATTGAAACACAACGAGAGCCCATGAATTCAAAACGATTTCCAGATGGGAAAGAAGTTGCCACTTCCCATTTATCTTGGACTGGGTCATATATAGTTACCACTTGACCAGGTTCATAATATCGAGTTGAGAATGTAGGGATTGATTCCCATTGACCATGTTTATGATGTGCATGTCTTTTATCCAAATTCTGAATCAAACATAGAAGCTCCTCATACCTCCCAAATTTCATTCTATCTTGATAGAACTTCTGGTTGTCAACCATAGCCTTCCAGCTTTTGCAAACACACATAAGCTTGTAATGGGATTTATAAGTGACTCTTATCAGTATTTCTCGGACTATTTCTTCTGGAAGTTTCTACAATCACAAGTAAAATGCCATATTCAATCTTTGACAAAAGAGTACAGCATTGAAAACTGGTCAAATATGAAATAAAATAATTTTAAAAGTATCTAATTTTTTTTTTTCACTTATGGAAATCTGTTTTTACATATACAGAATATCCTATCAGTTTATAAAATTTCAAACAAAATGTTCAAAAGTATTTTAAAGTGTATTTTTCACGTTGCATGCATATTTATTAAGCACAATTATTCCAAAACAATTCTTACTCTGCAAAGATTAGATTGGATGCCAGTAATCTCACATTTATTGGTCTAATGACTGCTACAACTTTGCGGCTATTTGATTCATGGGTTGAATAATAATTGTTGAGAAAGATTTGAAGCTTGCTGGATTGTTGTGCATTGGCATTCAATCTCAATTCTTTATGTGGTGAAGTGCTGAGGCGTAAAAGCTTCCTGGGCCTTGGCTCGGTGAATTTCTCTCTCCATTCCTCCATGTTTCTCAATCTGTGTTTCTCCATGTTTTCAAAACTCCAGTCCTCTGTATTCCTCAAATGTCTATAACTCCTACATTTCAAGAAACATATATTTTAATAGTCAGTTTACAACAGGACATGAAATAATGATTCTTATTCTTAAAGTTCTTTAACTAGCACCTACACTGTTCAACAATGCAGTGTGTACACCATTATGCAAAGCCATTGGGAAGTCATTAATAGACAGTACCAACAACAAAGACAGTTTTCTCAAATATTCTTGTGAGAAAATATTTATTAATTTGTTGCATGACGAGCAAAGTCTTCAAACAATGAAAGTAATGCCAATCCAACCATAGAGCCACGGAGAGATAATAAAATTTTCTTTGGAAAAATCAACAAAACTAGTTCCAGAAATTTTCTTTAGAAAGAAAATCAAATTTTGTTTGCAATTTGTTGACCAATATTTTCAGTTGACCATTAAATGGAAACTTTTGCAGTTTTCTAAGGGAAATATTGGCAGCATGGCAAGTCCTGATTAATCATAATTTTTCCTAGCTTCTACCTCAACTCCCTATTTCTCTTCATCTCATGGTTTCGAATTTGTAACCACATTCAATGGTACACGGAAAATCAAATAGGCTTTGATACCAGCATAAAAATTAAGTTGCTAACTCAGAGTACAATTTACTTATCTATAAAAGCAAAAATTGACAGAAGTTAACAAAACAAGCTTGGCAAAGAGTAAATTGCTGAACATAAACAAAACAAGATTGGCATATAGGAAATAGCTGGACATAAGTTATCTTTATTTCAACTAAGAGCTTATATAATATGGAAAAACTTTATTAAAGAGATGTATTCTGTCATGCCCCTGCCTTGTAAGACAGACTGTAGCTTTAATAGATGACATCAAGGCAATAAATTCATGGAAACTCAAAGGAGGCCGACCTTACAATTAACCCCAGCCAACATAATTAATAGAAATTCAAAAGGGCCATTCTTGCAAATAACCCTATGTGATATAATTAATGGAAATCCAAACCAGAATAATATTCCTTTATATGTTGATATGCTAAGTCGTCTATGTTGGCAGCAATTAAAGGCACATATATATTGCCTAGGTTAATGTGGAGTTTCAGTTTATCAATGGGAAGCGATCAATAGTGCATAAGCTGTGATTAGTGATTGTTAGAAGACAGCAAATATGATTATGATGACTGATCAGGCAAGTACTGTACACTTGTCATGTATCGTGGGGTTTGGGTTGACTCATCAAGCATTTCCCTAGGTTGACTTATCAAGTATATTTTAGGGCTTACTTATTAACCAACATTGGTAAACCACCTAAAGGCCTATAAATAAGAAGCGGTGGAATGTAAAATGTAACAGAATGCAATTTGCTCTTCACTAGATAATAAGATTGGACATTCTGTTTGGTGGATATAGCCCAAGATTGGATAAACCAAGTTAAATCTCTGTATCTTCTGTTATGTGTGCATTATTCCTTTGCATTAGTGGTCATATTTGCATGTAACTGTTATATTTTTGTTTTTTAATTCTAATAATGTCCCCTTTTTTAAATAGGATTTAATAATGATAAAAAAAATTAAAATTTATAAACATAAAAAAATAAAATTAAACAGTTCGATGAATGGTCAAAGACTCAAAAGGCATGAGATGAAAAGTAGTGACTACCTCAAACAAGAGATATAAAAGGAAAAGGAGAATTACATTAGTAAGGAGGACGGAGGAAGGAAGAGAATATGGGAATCACAAACAAATTAATAGAAAAAAAATAAGGAAGTGACTCCTACAAAAGTAAAAAGTTATGAAGGGTTGTGAATTATAGAAAGTTGTGACTCTCCCGAGGGGTAGAAACGATGAACGGTTAGTATTCTCTCAAAAGGTTGTAATTAGGAAAGATTATTTCCATCTCAAAGGGAAGAAATGATGAAGGATTGAGAGTTTGTGACTTTTAAAAGGTTGTTACTCTCTCAAAGGGCAGAAATGAAGTATAACTCTTTTGGAAGGTGAAAATTGTGATCAAATGTAATGCCTCTGACCTCTCCACTTTGGGATGTGAGAAAATCCAAGAGATCAACTAATCAGGAAGGATAGGATATTGTATTAAATATTTCATCAATGTCTCCATCAAACAAGAAAATTAACTATTTAATCAATCAATAAATAGCAGGGCATTAAGGGCAGAAATGATGAACGGTTAGTATTCTCTCAAAAGGTTGTAATTATAAAAGATTATTTCCATCTCAAAGGGAAGAAATGATGAAGGGTTGTGAGTTTATGACTCTCAAAAGGTTGTTACTCTCTCAAAGGGCAGAAATGGAGTATGACTCTTTTGGAAGGTGAAAATTGTGATAAAATGTGGTGCCTCTGACCTCTCCACTTTGGGATGTGAGAAAATCCAAGAGATCAACTAATCAGGAAGGATAGGATATTGTATTAAATATTTCATCAATGTCTCCATCAAACAAGAAAATTAACTATTTAATCAATCAATAAATAGCAGGGCATTAAGGGCATTGACTTGCATAATCGCCACCTAAGGAGAATACCAATATAAAGAATAGTTGGTAAAATGATTAATTACACGAAGAGGTGTGAATGGCAAGAGGCATATTGGTTCACTGCAACTCATCATTTTGTTTTAAATATAAGTCTTTCATTTCTCAAAGAGGTGGTGGGGAGTGAAAAGCACAAAAATACTGAGAGGGGGAGGGGGTGAACCAGTATTTTAAAGCATTTAAAAATAGTAAACAAAGCTGAAAGAGAACATGAAAGACAGGGACAAAAATATTTATCCCGTGGAAACCCTATTGGGTAAAGACCACGATACACTAATCTCCAAAAAGATGGGCAACAACCCAGTACAAACCAGAGCTGCAAATCTTAGGCTCAACCATTCACTAGGCAAACATCATTCTCAGTAGACAGAGGCAACTACCTCGAAAGGGCTCCAACCCTTAACAAGTGTGAATGGTAAGTTCAGATTGTACACAGAATAGGCTCCTGTTTTACCAAGGATTGGCAAAACACTGCTGCACTGCTGAGAGTATTTGGGAAACTTTTCAGTAGTAATGAAGACCGGTTCCTGCTCCTTCAAGATCACTATGAGTGAATGTAGATGAAACTAGAAAATCTTCAGGATATGCCTCCAGAAGAAGCATCTCAGTTTTCTGAAGTGGCTTTAACTTAAACCAGGTTAGCAGCCTGCTGTCACTAGAGCACCAAATCCTCTATCTAAAATCACTTAGTTCCCACTCAGCATGGCACAACAAAAACTTGACCTCCTCTCAACATGTATGTATCACCATTCCCTCCTCAGCACACTACACTAATTTTGATCCCAAAAACTTAGAGACAGTTCACGTGTCTCTCAACCATCTCTGCACAAAAATGTGCTTCTTTTCTGGAAAACTACATACTCAATACACTCACCTCTCCAAGCAAACACTTGCTACTACCAATTAGACACCGCCTGCAAAAAGACAACTCAATAATACCAAGGACGTGAATTTCCTTTCTGGCATCATGCGATTAACAACAGTACACTGTATTTTTTTTAAATGATATTAGATCTCAAAAGCAATATTCACCCCCGAACGGCACTACCACTTTTGTCTTATCCGCCGCTGAAAGTTTTCCTCGGTATAACAAACTTCTCGATAAATTCTTGACCACCCAACCTTGCTATTTCACAACACCTACTATCTCCCTCATCCTTCATCCAAAAATTTCCACCACACATACCAACAGGAAGAAGTTCTAAAACTTTTAAGGGTCCCATCGGCAAGGTCAGAAAGCCAAAAATTGTCTTATGTGAAATTCTTGAAAGAACAGACACGATACTGTATGTTTGAATCCCTGTATTCAGCATCACATCACGATCGGTCATGCCAATAGTCTATTCCTTTTTGCGAAACTGCCATCAGACCGGGAAGATACTCCTTTTTGTGCAGGATGCATAATTTGTAAGAACTGCCAATAAAAATGTTACTCACAGGCTTATGCGCAGACACACATGCCAAAAATTCTGAATGTAACGGTTAACAGGATGCACAGGTACTATTAGTTAAGCAGAAAAAAAACGTCTATGCAGGACAATCAATAGAGCTCCATTTTGGAATTAAATTCTGCAAAATTAAATTTGAGTATGATTCTTGTGCAGTAACTCAAACTGCCCACAGCCGTGTATCCATTCCTATGAAGAGAATATTCCTGACAAAAAAACAGCCTAAAGGAAAACATAACAATGAGTGCTACCTGCCGATTTGACGCAAGCCACAGGTTACAATGGTAGAAGAGGTTCAGGCACAATAGAAAAATGACAGTAAAAAAGGCAGGTAAGCCTTATGCAGATCATTTTTATTGTCCAAGTGGAGAGTTCACAAGCCACCAAAAACTGACAAAAATGGTCATGAGAAGACTTCGATTCCAACAGGAGTGCAGGGTGAGTTCAGGGATGACACATCAATTTCCAGTTCTTCCTGTCGCACACAAGACACATGGCACAACCAAAAACTTGATTGCCACCAACTATCAGATCATCAATGAAAAATATTTACACAGAGATGGACCATTTTTAGTCTATTATTTGCAAATACAAATGAAGAAATCAGTCAAAAAAAAAGCAACATATCATTCCAGCAGGGGGGGAATTGGATCTGCTTGCAGAGACCCACCTCAAGGGCATAGTTTGATGCTATAGTTTGAAGGTAGGGTGGGTGGAAGGGATTGGGGAAGGTAGCAATGATGACTCAATTGATGAACAAGAAGCAGATAAGCATAAACATGAGAAATCTAAGAAGAAATGGCACAGAAGACATCAAAGTGAAAGTGGCACAGTGAGTGAGCCTTCTTCATATTCTTCCTTAGAAGAGGAGTATAAAAGGAGGAAAACGAGGAGCAAAAGAAGAACAGGAACACAAGGGGCAGTTACTGATTCATGGGACGAATTTGGCATTATAAAAGAAATTGATACATGGAACAAACAACTGGAGTTCAGTGCATGGTTGCAAGAAGTAAAGGAGGTGAACATGGAAATAGTACCAACATGGGAAGAATAACAACTGTTCAAGGAGTACATGGAGGATTACAATACTGCTACTTTTCCATCAAAGAAGAATTATGACCTGGATGCATACAACTGTCAAAAAATGATCAAAGACATGAAAGAGTGTAAGAAAGGCAATGCAAAAGGAATGCACAATATTTAATGATGAAGATGAACGACGACAAGAAATAAGGATGGGGCGTTAAAAGCAGAAAGGGGCTGAAAGTGAGGCACTGCAACTTTCTATGCAGACTGGAACAAACAATTGGAGTTCAGTGCATGGTTGCAAGAAGTAAAGGAGGTGAACATAGAAATAGTACCAACGTGGGATGAAAAACAACTGTTTCAAGGAGTATATGGAGGATTACAATACTGCTACTTTTCCATCAAAGAGAAATTATGACCTAGATGCATACGAATGTTGAAAAATGATCAAAGATATGAAAAAGAGTGTATGAATGAATGAAGGATTTTAATTACGCCCATGAGACCATCGGTCTAAGGGACCACAGATCAGAAGCATTAATCCCAATCCTTTTCCAAATCCAACCTTCTACTATGAATCTTGACAATCAAACCAGTAGTCTGTCGTATCTTATCATCATCGAACAAACTGTGTAAGCTTATGCCATCTCCTAAGTTGACCTTGTATTGGGCCCGAATATTCTCATATGCCTTGCAATCAGTAAGAAAGTGTCATTCCGTCTCAACCACCCCTTTTTTGCAAAACCTGTAGATCCTCTCCTCCCACTCTTCTTTAGGCTTCTCGCATCTACCAGTCTTGCATCTGAGATGATGTGATCCAGTCCTCAACTGAGCAATTAACATCCTAGCCTTACTATTAATAGCTGATCCCAGATATGCTTGATCCCAATGCCCCCTAGAAGGATTGAAAACATTGATATAATGTGTCTTTTTCCGACCCATGTTAAGAGACCACATGGCAGTTTGGAATTTTCCCATGACAAACTTCTTTATTTCCGTATTGGTGGTAGGGCACTCTTGCAACTTGATATTCCACGTGTACAACCACTTTATGTTTTGTTTCATCCAAGTCTTCTTCCTATGAGCCAAGTCCTCTTTCATTGCAATTTTGGGCCAACGTTCGCTATCCATGTTGTCGTGTTTCCTTAAATAACTTATTAGCCGACTTATGGCAGCCGCCTCCAATGGATTCATGCCAGTTTCCACTAGCAAGATTTCATAAGATACAGAGGCCTGAACCTTGATATTAGTAGTGATTAGGTGTTTCTGGATCCTCTCTAGTTGTCTCCACCCACACTTTGCCATGCTGACCCCCCCATACCTCACAACCATAAAGAACAATTGGAGTGACCAGCAAACCAAATAGAGTTTTTCTGGTCTTCCTGTCCCATAGCTTGGCATTTCTACATCTGTTTTGCAATAGATATAGTGCTTTCCATCCCCCTTGTATCCTTTTAACTCTACAAGTCTCCCAGCTGAGTCTGTGGTTGAAGTCAATCCCTAAATATTTGTATTCTTTCACTTTTTCTAATGGGCTGCCTTCAAAAAGAAAATCCAAGTGATCCTCCTTTCTTTTCAAATAAAAAATCATGATTTTTCTCTTGGAATTGTTCACCTGCATCACCACTTCCTAATAGAAGTGCTCTAATGCCTTTAAGTGATCTTTTAATCACTGAGAAGTTTTTGAT
The DNA here is from genome assembly GCA_028749045.1 of Cupressus sempervirens. Classification (NCBI taxonomy): domain Eukaryota; kingdom Viridiplantae; phylum Streptophyta; class Pinopsida; order Cupressales; family Cupressaceae; genus Cupressus; species Cupressus sempervirens. Next base: position 642,145,600 of record CM053783.1, on the reverse strand, counting down.
ATTAAGATTAGATCATCCAAGTAAAGAAGAAGCTTCACCACATAACCAGCTAACTAGACCCCTTCCCCATCAATTTCATCTAGCCAAGCTTCTAGTTTATCAATATATAAGCCAAACAAAGTGGGGGATAACGGACATCCTTGCTTCACACCAATATCACTCCCAAAACACTCAGGCATTCCCTCTTTAGTTCTGATTTTTGCTCTAACTTTCTCATAAAGTCTATGCGTTGTTGTTCTGTATACATCCACAATGCCTAATTCTTCCATTCTTTTCCATAGCTTGTCTCTGGGCACTGTATCAAAGGCTTCCTTGAAGTCTACGAAGCAGAAAAAAGCTTTTCCCCCCTGGCTGTCCCATACTTTCTCTATCAATTGCCTAAGAGTGACGCAATGATCAATAGTAGAATGTCTTGGTTTGAAACCTGCTTGTCCTTTTGCTCTCTTTCCTTCCATTTCTGCCCATTTTCTGATCCTATGTTCCACCATGCTCCCAAAAAGTTTTACGAATAGCGGGTTGACCATTATAGTGCGGTAATTAGATGGGTTGTTAAAATCCCCGCTCTTGAATAAAGGTATAACCACACTAGTGGTCCAATCATTCGGAAAGCCATCTTGAATGACCTTGTTAATGATCCTCATTATGTGAGGAGTTAAGAGATCAACTCCCCATTTCAAAAATTCAGCTTGCAGCCCCTCTATGTCACTTGCCTTGCCATTTGCTAACTTTTTTATTCCAAGTTTGATGTCCTCCATTGTGAAGAGCTCGGAAGAAGAGGCCACCACGGGAGGTGGTTCTTTCTCCTCAATGCACTCATAAAGTAACTACACATATTCTAACCAATGAGTAGCAGTGATACTGTTTTCGTTTTGTTCTTTCCTTTGTTGCAGTTCTTTCCAAAAGTCTTTGGGATTGTGTTTGCTTAGGGCTAATAACTCCTCTCATCTTGCATTTACATAATCTCTTTTCTTTGATTGAACCAACTCGGTATATTTCTTCTTGTCCTCTTTGTTTGTATATTTGTCTTTCAAAGATCTCTAGGCTGCCTTGCACTCCTCATCATACCACAAGTTAGCAAGAAAAGTATTTGTAGCCCTCTTTTTACTGCGAGATCTTTTACATTCTTTTGGAGCTTTGTGAAGAATAGGGATAACCAAGTTGATGTGTACATGTTCTCGATCAGTGTTGATCCATTTATTCGTGCTATTTGTGTTTGTCTCAAGGAATTGTTGTTTGGGAGAAGCCCTAAATATGTCCTTGTTTGTTTGATTTATGAGTATTCTCCCACTACTAGTGGCTGCCTTTTCCATGTGGAAGTCATGTTCATTATGCAAGTTATACAGAACCAAGTCCAAATTAAAATAAAAAGAGAGATGATTAGATTTTATTTCTATAGGAGCTTCCACAACATAGAAATCTATCACTCCAGAAATCCAATTTTGAGAACAAATTGCATAGTCCACCACGCTCTAACCATTGTATGTTTTGCACGTGATATCCCCGGATGTTGGCCAATTACTCATGCCATTGCAAATAACCATGCCAAAAAGACTACACATTCCCAAAAGTTCTGCCCCGAAATGTGAAACACCCCCTTTGTTGTCTTGAGAGGTTCTCTTCCACGAATGTTTGTCATTTTCTTCTAACCATAAAGGGTTATCCTCTCCTTTTATGTTCAATTGCAACGATTGATTATTGGCTGTCCTAGCATTAAGTCTTCGACAAGCATAATTACCCCTGACTTGCTGAATAGAGATGTGTCCTTTTTTAATGAAGCAAATGGGTCTTCGCTGTCCAAGTTTTGTCTCTTGTACAGTTTAGAGTTCTTTGGAGCAAAATAGCAAGTAGCCAAACTAAAAAATAGTTTCATTTATAGCGACTTGTAGCCATATATATTGTTTATTTGAGTCTACCTTTACAAGTTTTACAAATTTGTCCCACTTCTCCTTGATAAGCACTATAATTCCCCAATGACCTTTCCCTATATCCTTCCCTTTGTTCCAAACTAAAAACTTCCTGAAACCATTGAAATCTGAGACCTTGCACCCTTCATGCTCATGTGTTTCAACTATGATGATAATATCTTTCCCCTTTGCTATGGGGCCCAGACCAAGACCTCTTCTCCAAGATAACCTCTACAAGCATTGACTTAGGCTTAACCTCCCAACCTTAGACCATACTTATTCCCACACAATCTATAGAATTAGAAAAGCCCTCTCTACCCCGGGATAAGGCTTGGGATACTTTTAGTCCAACAACCTGAGCATTCCGATGTTTAGAATGTCCGCACAGTTATGGACGCACATGTCTGAATAACTAGCACCACTGACATCAAATGATCTTAGATGGTAAACATGCCTTTAAACGACCTTGGCCAAGGTTTTTTTGATGGGTTCAATGACTTGATCACCACTGCTTGACTTGACAATAGGGGAACAACAATGTGGATAAGCATGAGCTATTAAATAAAATTATTTAGATTTATTGTATCATATCTGATTTCACTTCCATGTCATTGCAGATTCCATCTCACCTCTTCACCTTTTCCATGGCTATACAACCGATGAGTCCTAGGTGCTCGGATCTCAAAGCAATCAGCTCTGTCTGTTGATTCATGAAAATTATATACTTCCAGCTTTTCACAATATATGATTTGAAAAAATATTTTCTTTAAGACTTGCAAAAAATAAATATCATTCGATTCTGATTTCCAGTGGCAAAAATAATTCATGATTCCATGTCATGGATACTTTAATATTATTTATGGTAAACAACTCCCTAATGTTACTTAAGTGTGATGAATATAATTTGCAGTTTACTGCTAAGGTAATCGAAATGCAATAACAATTGTAAATGGAATTATAGCAATATTTGGAATTTGATTAACCACATGACTTGGTATAATCTGGAAATGTTTGGAGTCTTGCTAGACGCTTGTGTATCAGCTCTTCTTCGAATTGCTTTCCAGGCGTAACCACAATGTGAAAATACAAACACGACTTCAGCAAGGAAAGAATAATATAAGGCAGACTGGAACACAATTGGCACTATTATAAAATGCAAAGGTATCGAATGGTAGAAAAAAAGAATTGGGAATGAGAAGGAAGTCGGGAATGAGAAGGAAAGTCGGGTGCTTGAAAAAGATGTCTTCTACCTCTCTTGACTCCTTAATAAAATGAGATGTTACGTCTCTTTGGCTTCCAAGAAGCCATAACATAAAAAGAATATCTTGGCTTTTCAACGCCAAATAAAAATGCCAAATGTTTCAATCGATTTCAAATAAGAATTAAAGATGGAAAAAGATTTGGGGGTTATAAATTGAAAAAAAAAAATTATGGTTTATATCTATCTACATGCATGTAGATATAATTATGGGGTGACATCATACTATTATAAAAGAAATAATAATATTATGGTGTCATTTTATTCTTATATCTGTGTATATACATAGATATTAATTATAATTATATGATGGAAAGGTCAACCAAAATCCTTTGAGGTACGCATTATATTTTAATTAAATTATTTTATGTTTTAAAATGTTTACTTAATAGCTCATGCGGGTCCTTCAATTGTATCCTGAAGTTCAAGTCGCTAGGTCCTTACCAAGGCAATTTAAAGTCATACCAATCATCCTGATGATTGGAATAAGTTAGTATCCCATTCTGTTGATCCCGTTTGGCAATGTTTCCCTCCTTCATCCTCTCCTGCAATCACCCGTGCAACATTTCCACAATAATAACAAGTTCCATAATAATTTTCATATTAACATTTAAAAGAATTTAATAATTTAACCATAATTCCAAAATCAAGCAACTACTAAACATCACATGACAAATAATGGATAACGACCATCTTCCTTGAACAGTTAATACAACAGGTATAAATAACTACCTACTACACATGATTATGAAAGAAAAATCCGTTCACTCTAACGGCTATGAGAAAATTTTAAATTAGGTCAAAATTTGGGATGTAACATACCCTCCCCCTTAAATTTTTCATCGTCCTCGATGAATATCACAACAAAACTTACCCAATATCTATTTAGATTATTTCAAGAAAGCAAAGGTTCAAGCTCTAGCTCTGGAGAAAAGATGAGAGTATTTTTTAAAAGATTTCGTGATAATCTTCCCAGGTGGCATTATCTTCTGCATATTGATCCCAGTGGACCTTGCACTGAGTCACCTCTTGATTTCTTAAGTGTAGCTTACACACCTCAAGTATTTTGAGTGGTTCTATTTCCACCACCCCTAGTTCTCGCACCTGTAATAGGTTCCAATCAATTATATGCACATGATGAGTCGTGTATTTCTTAAGGTATGACACATGGAAGACGTCATGCATCCTTGCAAGAGCTAGTAGTAGGGCAATTTTGTAGGCTACTGGGTTCATATCTTCCAATATTTCAAAGGTCCCACATACCTTGGGGCTAACTTGGCATTCTTACAAAACTTGATAGTACTCTTCTGAGGTTTTACTCTTAATAGCACCTATTCTCCCACTAAAAATTCCCTAGGTGTTCTTTTTACATCTGGATAACTTTTCTATCTGTCATTGGCTTCTTTCAATCTCTGACGAATTTGGATTATCTGATCTTCCATTTCCTTAAGCATTTCAAGTCCAACAATAATTCTATCTTCCAATCAATTCCAGCTCACATAAGTTCTACATTTGCAGCCATATAGAGCCTCAAAGGGGACCACTTTAATGGTGGATTGATAGAAATTGTTATAAGAAAATTCTACCAAGGGTAAATACGTTTCCCACTGGTATTGCCAATCCATACAGTAAACTCTTAAAAGATCTTCTAATACCTAGTTTACTCTTTTTGTTTGACCATATGTTTTGGGATGATAAGCTAAACTAATGTTTTGTTTAGTCCCTAATGCTGAAAATAATGTTTTCCAAAATCTGGAAGTTATCCTAGCATCCCTATCTGAGATAATTTTCTTTGGAACTCCATGCAATCTAAAAATTTCCTTTATGAATTTATGAGCGATTTCTGGTGCTCCATCGGTTAGATTTTCTCGTATAAAGTGAGCAACTTTTGTCAATCTATCTACTACTACCAGAATGGTATTGTGTCTATTCCGTGTCATAGGTAATCCTTGTACAAAATCTATGGAGATTATCTGCTATTTCCATTCTGGTACCTCATTTGTGTGCAAAAGATCGGTTGGGTATCGATGTTCTGCTTTTACTCCTTGGCATTCCAAGCATCCTGCAACAAAATATGTTATCTCCCTTTTCATTCCTTTCCAAAAATATAAAGGTTTTTTTATATCTGACAACATTTTAGTTACTCCAAAGTGTCCTGAAAATGGAGCTTAATGAGATTCTTTCAAAATCATTCTCCGAAGTTCAATTTTGTTTGGTATGTAAATCCTGTCATGATATCTTAACAATTCATCCTCTTCCATCCTAAATTTTGAATACTTGGGATCTTGTGGGTCTCTGATAAGAGCTAGGCTGATCTCTGCATAGAATTCATCATGCTTTATATGTTGTAAAATCTGGTCCTTCAATCTGAAATTTATAGTAGCCATTACAAAAATGTGTCTTCTCCTAGTTCAGGCATCTACCACTTTTTTTTCCTTGCTCTTGATATAACTTATGTCAAATTAATAGTTTGCTAAAAATTCCAGCCATCTCCTTTGTCTAGCATTAAGATTAGATTAAATAAAAATATATTTTAGGCCATGGTGGTCGAATTGTAGATCAAAAGGTTTTCCAATCAAGTAATGTCTCCACATTTGAAGAGCATGAACAATAGCTGCTAATTCCATATCATGATGGGTGTAATGTTGCTCGTAATTCTTCAATTTCCTAGATTCGTATGCAATTATCTGCTCATCCTGCATTAGCACACCTCCTACTCCTCTTGATGAATCAGTTATAACAACAAATTTCTTTTGTGGGTCAAGTACTCTTAATATTGGTGTTGTAGTTAACATTTCCTTCAAGCATTCAAAAGTTGATTGACATTTTTCCGTCTATACAAACTTCTTTCCCTTTCTCTGAAGTGATGTAATCGGGTAGGCTATCTTGGAGAAATTTCTAACAAACTTCCTATAAAACCCTGCCAAATCCATGAAACTTATGACTTCTATCACATTTTCAGGTATAGGTCATTCTTTAATTGCTTTGATTTTTGACGGATCTACAACTATTCCCTGAGCTGATATAATGTGTCCTAAATATTGAATTTCTTTTTGATAGATAGTGCACTTAAACAATTTTCCATATAATTTATGTTCTCTTCACCTTTGTAAGAATTTTTCCAGATGTTTTTGATGTTCTTCCTTGTTCTTTGAATAGATTAGAATATCATCTATAAAGACCAATACAAACTTATCTAGGCAATCTTGGAATATGCTATTCATTAAGTTCATAAAAATTGTTAGAGCATTGGTTAACCTGAAAGGTAACACTGTGAATTCATAATGCCCATACCTGGTTCTCAAATGTAGTTTTGTGAATATCTCTGTTCTTAATACGAAGCTAGTGATATCCTGATCTCAAATCAATCTTTGAAAATACTGTAGCACCTTTCATTTGATCAAAAAGGTTGTCAATTCTAGGGAGTGGGTATCGGTTCTTGATAGTAACCTTATTGAGCATTCTGTAATCTATGCATTATCTCATAGTTCCGTCCTTCCTAACAAACAATATTGGGGCTCCCCATGGTGATACACTGGGCCGAATCAGTTTCTTGTTTAACATATTTTGTAATTGTATTTGCAACTCCATTAATTCTATGGTGGTCATTCGATATGGTGCCCGAGAAATGGGTTCTGCTCCTGGTAACAAATTTATGGTAAAATCAAAAACTCGGAATGGAGGTAGATTGGGGAGTTCTTTGGGAAACACATCCTGATAATTCTTTAGGTAAGGATATTTTTCTTCAAAAGATTTCTTTAATTTTTCTCTAATTTCCCCATCTTCAAAAATGTAATCCTCTACATATATGGTGTTTATAGGATTTCTCATATCTTCAACTCTTACTGCAAAAATCTCGCAACCTTTTCTTCCACATTTCTTAAGTTGCATGACGAATATCTATTTTGATTCAATTTCATGTTTAATCCCTATAATGCTTGCAGGTTTGCCTTGGTCATCCAAACAATCTACAGTTTTAGCAAGACAATCCACCTTGGCCTTACGCTCACTGAGCCAATTAATGCCTATAAAAATATCGTAAGACCCAAGAGGTGCTACATACAAAGTCAATTCAGTGGAGAAATTCAGAAAATCAACCCAAGCCTCAAACGGAGAAATTTGAAAAATCAACCTGAGCCTCAAATAGACACTACTCTACCTTAGCCCTTGACTGGTTTACATACTCAACTATCCATGGTTTTGCCATAAAACTAGATCTCTTTGGAAATCTACTTAAAAGTTTACGCAATATAAAACATTAAGAAGCTTCAGTATCAATTAAAATAGAGACAGGGTTCCTGTAGATCTTACCTGGAGTTTCAATCGGACCTATCTGTTGTTTTGCTTGCCTATTGTCAAGGGCTGCATGGAACCTTTGCTACTAAACATGTTGTTGTGGAAGGGGTGGTCCGTGCGGCTGGTTGGTGGGTTTGATGGGACATTTATTAGCATAATGATCTCCCCCACAGTTGTAACATCCAAAAGGTGGTGTCGTGAGGTTTTCACATCATCGCCCGAAAACTTTTTGGGGACCCCCTTTTTTCGATTGCCCTAGCAAATTTGGAATGGTCCAGAGGTTTTTGATTTGAAAATTCTACACCTTGGATGCCTTCGGGTCAGGAGGGATTTGATATGGTTTATTTTTCACCCGATGCAAAACTTGATTTTCCGAAACATGTAATTTTATCCTTAGGCCAAAAGGAATTCAAAAACAACACTTTTTTCAATGGTTAAAATGAATACTTGGCAGCATAAAATTGTAACTTTTTGGACTTGGATTTTTTTTTTGAAAATTTGAAATAATTGTATAAGCTTGAGCATTTTCAAAATGAATTTATTAGATATAGTCGTTTCAGAAAATATTGAATTTTTTTGGTGAAAAAGGAATTTTTTGATAGTGGAATTGAATTTACAATTTTGATTGCTAAGAAAAGGATTTATTTTGCTAAAAATTTTAAGTATATTGCAAAATTGAAATGGGATTAAATTGCAAAATCTCATTAAATTGGTTGAAAATTAGCCTAAAAGATTTTAGAAATGTTAAAGGAAGTTGGTAATTTGGAATTGAAAATTGATTTTAGGTTGCTAAATTCGATTTTAATGATATTTTAATTGTCAAAACGTTATTAAATGAAAATTTTGACATCTCCTAAGCTTACCTTGTTTCTATTTTGCAATTTTTTATCAAAACTAGCAATTAATGGGCCGATTTCACTATGGGCAAAGTAAATTTTAAATGTTGCATTTAAATCTGGGCCATTAATTAAGTGGCTAAGTTAATTTTGTCTTCCCTCCAGGTAGGTCGACCTACTTGGAGAGGCAAAAAGTGTGGTATAAGAGGGGCTTCCTCTCCTCTTATTTTCTCTTTCATTTTTTCTCCTCCTTGGATGTGCAATTTTCCTCTAGAGGCTAATTTCAAACTTGGGCGATTTTGGGGCAGATTTTCCTTTTTTTGGTGGCATTTTTCTCCTTCTTGGGCGAATTTCTACCCTAGGGCGATTTTGGAGTAGATCTGATTTTTTTCCAGCTTGGGTGATTGTTGTCGGGGCTGATTTCTCCATCTTTGGCAGCGATTTCTCCTTCCAGACTTGGGCGATTTTATTTGGTGAAGAGGCTATATGATTTAAGGTCTGATTTTTGGCAGGCGTGGACAATTTCAAGGAAGTCAAAATTCTGATTTTTGCTAGGGCATCATTATTTGCAAGGATGATTGAAATTTCTAACATCTAATCCAAACTTGAAGAGAGTCCAATTATTGGTAAAAGCAGATTTAAAGTAAAATTCTATTCATTTTTAGAGGTGAAGATTGGTTTTGAAGGCGGATTCTATTCCTAGTTCTTGCTTCACTCGTTTCTCTTATTTTCTTCTTGCACTCATCATCCACCACTTCATTATTCCATTGATAGGCTGAAGTTGGGAGATATAAGTGTAGATTTCATGATAGAACACTTGGAGAGGTAGAAATAAGCTAAACCACCCTACGATTGAAGTTGAGAGATATAAGTGCAGTCCATCCTAAAGTAACGAAGACGCAGAAATAAGTGGTAGTCCCACCCCTAGGATTGAATTTATGAAATTGATAAGTGTAGAGATAGGACTTGGAAAGGCATAAATAAGCTAGATTCCATCGATAGAAAAAAGGTCGAAGATTGATAAGTATAATCCATATCATTTAGAATGAAGGGGAAGAAATAAGTGTTTAGGATGGTAGATGTTAGTGCAAGCAAAAACCCAAAGAGAATGAATACCAAAAAAGACAAGGAAGACATGATGCCTAAGACCACCTTCTTCTCGAAAGTGAGGCAAAAAAGTGATACCAATATCGGTACAGTTAATATGATACAGTTAAAGGACATATTGAAGGAAGGGCAATCCCCCATGGTGAAAAAAATTTACAAGAGTGGAATTGTACACGCGGCGGCTTTTCCTCCTACCTTGCCTTGCTCGGAATTGGTAATGGAATGTGCATCCCGGTTTGATATTGTTACCAAGTCCATTTTTTATGTAGCAGACAAGTGGTCGAAGAAGTATTTAATATTCCCCAGTATAAAAGCATGACAATGGTAATGATGATCAGGCGGCCAAGTTATTTTAGGATAATCAAGAGGCTTACTTCATTCATCTAAAGAAAAATTAGTTACATGAAGGCAAGGAGGGAGTCACCAGGTCATCAAGGCTCACCAAGTCAAATTTCAAATCAAAATATGGCGATCTTATTGTGCTTCTCAGCCGAATCATGGGCATAGCTCAAGGTATGCAATTCGAGAATTGATGAAATTGAAAATGGAAAGAGAAAATTTGATTGGGCTAGAATCATAAGTGAAAATTTAGAGTTGCAACTTAGGACAGTACAAAATCAAAAGCAATTTTATATGAGATCTTATCTTTTCTATCTGATTGCGACACTATATGAAAATCTTGGACTTAAGGCCTTAGGAGTGATTGGCAATGGGTCGGGGTAATGTTTGGTGCATGAGTGCTACCCACAGTTTCATTTGCACAACACCAAAGATTATAAGATGTTTTATGACGCCTTTTCCATTAAGACAGTAAGAATATTACAAGGGACACCTACTAGAAGGCTCTCAATAGAAGCAGAAGTAAAAGTTAAGAAGTATGGGAGTTGGTTCATCCAAATTCCACAATTTACATATATTAGAGTAGCAAGAAGTACAATTTGTCCCAAGAGACTTCCAAGGTACTCACCCGACAAGGTAGTTTTGATGGAGTTGGCTAGGCAACTTGAGCATTATGACAAGATGATAAAACTTAAAGGTGAGACAGGGATTACCTTCTCAGTTGGAATAGGCAATGATACTTGCCCCAATCCTGGTGCCTTTGTAACTGCGGAGAAGGAATTAGAATGGTATCATCTAAGACGGTATAGAGCAAGACAAGGATTCGATCCTAATGGTCTTATCAATGCATCTCACGAAAACACATTCAAACATATTCCTACTATAGAAGATTTTTGGGCCAATGTACAGGATGACTTTCATGTGAGGAAGCTAGCTTTCTCAAAATTGTCAGTGGACATGATGAGGGCAATCAGATGGAGAGGCCTTGACATTTCCAATCAGTTGGAAGATGATGAAAAGGTGCTAAGAGAAGATTATGATACAGTAGATGGAACAGAATTAGGTCCAGCAGATTTGGATGATCATTAGGATCTTTCCTTAGAGGCAGTTACAAGGACAGTTGATTTACACACTGAGTCATGGTACAATGAGAAGTTAAGGCAATTACAAAGTCAGAAGATATGCCTTACTTATGAGAAGATGAAACCAAAGGAAGAAGGTCCAGCAGAGTCAATCAGACAAAAAGGTGAAGGCAATAGACAACAACAAAGAACAGTTAAAAGTAAGAAGAGAAATCTAAAGGTTGAGAAAAGTAAAGAACATCTAGAACCTCCAACAAAGAGACGAAATGCAGCACCATCAAGGGAGAGCATAATTGAGGCTAGAAGCCAAGAGGATAATACAAGTGGACAAGAGGCCGCAATGGAGGTGAGCTCTGACTTGGAATCAAGTGGTTATAGCAACAGTACTGAGTACTCTCCTCTCTCAAAGAACCAACATGGAGATGATGTGAAGGTCACTAGTGAAGAAGAGGATAGGCCAATTGATATTGAGGAAATAAGCCAGGCGCCCAAGGCCGTTGGTGATGCTTTGCTAATCGAACCGAATCCCGATTTGGAGAGATGCATTGCACTGCTATGGTTAAGGAAAATGCTTATGCCAAGAGGCGAGGTAGTGACTGTCCGAACAGTTGAAGATATTCAAGGGTTAGTGGAAAAAGAAGATAGCGAGAAACATAAGAAAATTGTAAAAACGGTGGCAAAGGTAATCAAGAGCGATGATGAGGGTCACCGAAAAGTTCAGATTGCTATACCAAAGGTTAGCAAGGCAGTAGATGAGATCATAGCTCACAAGTATGAGATACTAGAGCATAACTTGGGAAGAATCACGGATAACATGGAATGTGAGGAGATCCAGGAAGGCATGGTTTCAATTAGAGAAAGGTTGAGGAAGGCAAACGAGAGGATTGTAAAGTTGGAGGCCAAAAACAAGTATTGGAGAGATTGCTAGCCTATCCAACAGTTGCACCAAGAAGCCCTTCCTCAATATAGCGGGAGCAACATAGAAGGGATATCGGCTCAGCTGCACGAAGTCAAGGATTGGATCACTGATATAATTCAAGATGGGCAAAATTTCTTGCCTTCCTTTATCTCGACATTCAGGTCATTGGTGGCTATTAGAAACAAATTCCAAACATTTGAAGGCAAGTGGAAGGATTTCCTTCCAATCAAGGACCTAGCCATTCCCAGGCTACAGGCATTTATTGACTTACCGGAGAGATATTTGAAAAGGGCCAAGTTAGTAGATGAAGGAGGAATGAATACAGTGGAGTCTTGGTTTGTTGCCTTGATAATCAGATTAAGGAAACTTGAAGACATACGGAACAAGATTGCACAGCACAGCCCAGGCATTGATACTTCCATTTCAACCATGATGAGCGATGTTGGGGCTGTACTTGATTTTGAAGATATCAAAAAGAAGAATGTCAATGAGATAGAATTTTGATCAAGATTGGATGAGTTGGGGAAGGTTGCCATCAAGAAGAAACATTTGGATACCCTTGCCTCCCTCAATGCCTTTATCAAATATGCGAAAGAGTATGAAAAGGATCATGAGAAGACACTGCAAGCAGCGAGCAACATGATGAATTCAGCTGAGCTCAAGATGAAGCACATGCTTTGCCCTCCTATGAAGGAAGTCAACGACAGGCTAGACAAGTTCATTGTTTTGGCTAAAAAGATGAAGGAAAAGGGTAGAATTATATTAGAAGATCATTTGATGTAAGCCCAAGTGGCAAATTCTCCTTCTTCTTGGGTAGGATAGGTGTCTGATTCTAATTGGCTACCATTTTGGTTCCTTCTCATTGGTTGTCACTTTTCCTTTTTTTCATTGGTCCATTGATGAGGTGGTGTCTTCTCATTGGCCAATGGGGTGGCAACCCTAATTAGGATTTTTAAGATCTAATCGGGATCGTTGATTTTGCCTCTTAATCTCTACCGTTGGTTGTAATTTTGGCCTCTATATAAGGCCATTTGCTCTCATTTGTAAAGGGTTGAAGAAAATTGTTGCTTAAGATAATACCAAGATTGCTTCTCTTTATCATTGTTGTGCCTTACATGGTGATTAAGAACACTTGGTGTTATTGCATTGTTTCTAATTCCAATAGTTAGAGTTAATTACCATTGAAGTTGTTAAAGTAGATTTTATTTCAAGAAAGTTGTTAAGAGTAATTGTAGATGGATAGTTGTATGGTGATATTAGTGGATATTTGATAGGGATCTATAAACTAGGCCATTAGCATCCTAGTGGCTGGTTGGGAAGCCCTGTGTCATAATCTAGTCTTTTTCCCTTGAATCATTGCATCTAGGTAGAGCCACTGATAAACTTTCATCAAATTCGATCCTTGTCCATTTGTTAATCTTTTCATTCATAGCAGGGGTAGAGCAAAAAGTAGTTTAGTAGTTGGAGTTCAATCGAGAAGGAAGTTAGGAGCATAATTGGCAGACATACCCTCCACAATCATCACCATCAACATCATTTGGCACTCATACACTTTACCAAACCCAGACATCATCACCATCACACCAAAAGTCCAAATTATCCTTGAATGAACAATGTAAGGCTGCCTGCATGATTAACCAACAAATTACATTAATATACTGAGTTAGTATCCACAAGTGTAAGGAACACTGGAGTTTTTCTCATGTCTTCATGAGTATTTACGTTTCAAGAGAGGGATTGAGTGTTTGACATTCCATGTCAAGTATTCAATTGTTATATGTAATGTAGTGGTACAAAACTAACATCAACAGGTAGCCCCTTCTTTTCATTGCTCTTATTATTCTTACTTGTACTGAAATTACTTTTATAATCCTTGATTCCATTTTCTTTTTATTCTAGCTTGCTAAACTTATAATTCTTAAACTGTGTCTTCTGAGATCTAGTATCTATACTTTCTTATTCCAATTTATTTTCCTTCTATTATCTCGAATGGAGTCATCTCTCTTGATTTTATATTCTTGTCGGACATCCTTCTCTAAAGCTTCTTCCATGGTTCAAGGAGTGAACATCAATTGCTCCTATTCTATTATTCAGATCTATGATGAATTTCCGCACTTTCAGATTTTTGTCTTGTTGATATGGTAGTACATACTTTAGTAATCGGGTAAATTTCTCCCAGTACTTGTGTACGGTCATATCTCCTTGCTTTAGGTTTTCGAAATCCAACAATTTTTTGTCATAAAAGGTTTGAGGTAACCAACAATTCCTAAAAATGGTTACAAATTTTTCCAAAGTAATTTCAGTGGTTTTAATGTTTTACTCAACCTTGGTGTTTCCCCACCATATAACAGTTTCTCCAATAAAGTGGTATATTCCCCAAACTGCTTTTGAGTTTTTTAAAAAGTTCCTAATTTCAAAGTATTGTTCCATTTCGGTTAACCAAGCCTCTACATCCTCTCCGGATTCAAAACCAAAAAATTTGGGCGGTTTGATCTTTTTAATATCTACGGACAGATCGCTCACTATTTTTTGTTTCTTTTGTTTTTCAGTTTGATTGGGTGAAGCTTGTTAGGTTTTCTTGTTGTGTTCTAAGACTTCTATCTCTGTTCTTGGAGGAAGCAAGGATTGCATTTCTTCTTGATTTTGCCCCATCTGGGCTGCCATCTCATTCATTCATTTTTTCATATTATCCAAGTTCAATTGTGTTTCTTCCAAAATCTGAAGTAATAAATCAGTGAATGATTGTGTTTTCATGGACCATGTCATGCCCTGCGACGTTCTCATCGTTGCTCATTTTGTTTGTTTACCAGTTTAACCTAGAAATTTACAAAATTTTGTGTCAAATTTTATTGTATACATATTTTTTTTAAGTGTGACTACAACATATTAAAAAAAAAAAGTTTGCGAGTGAATATAACATACGAATAAACCAATTTATTTAATTAACGTTAATACTTTTCATGTTGCATTCATGGCAGTCTTATTTACAAAAATTTCCTCTACTGAGGATGTTTACATTATGGAATCTAAATTTTGGTTCTCAACATTCAGTTTTGATTCAGATTTGTACATATCCTGCACCATCCAAGATCTGTGGAAGTGCATAAGAGAGTTGCCCTGACGAACATTCCAATTTTGAATGAGTTTGTTCTTATATGCTGCTTTACTAGCAGAAGTCCACCCAACTCTTTACTTCTTCATCCGTTGCAAGGCCTGGTTCAAAATTTCATTGTCTTGGGGCGTAGAGTAGCAAGCGTAGTCGAAGTTTGGAATATTTTTAATTATGGTTAAGCATAAGTCAATGCTTCTCCTCTTACCGAAACTCGAGGCTTGCACAACCAGCTAAAGACTCACCAGATATTACTTGTATGATTTCTATTCTTCTTTTCATGTTAAGCATTTACTTTACTTGTATATAGAAAAAAATAGTTAATTGTTATTCCAATTATTACAGATAATCATTGATACAATTATTTCAGCGAATCGTTATTATAGTTATTACAGTTGATCAATGATATAGTTAATTCAGTTAATCGTTATTATAGTTGATCATTGATACAGTTATTTCAGTTAATCATTATTTTAGTTATTTCAGTTGATCATTGATACATTTATTTTCATTTAATCGTTATTATAGTTATTACAGTTGATCATTATTCCAACTGATCAGTGATATAGTTATCTCAGTTGAACATGGTTATTTCAATTAATCGTTGGTAGTTAAAAGAAATTAATGTCCTATGAAAAGGAATTCAGTTATTTGTTCAATGATTTGTTGGGAAAAACTCTTTATAGATCATCTTTGTTTTGTTATGAAAAACCATTTGTTGCATATGGTATCAAAGCACTGGGTTCAATGCTGAACCTAAGGCACACTACCTTCCATGTAAACTTGAAAATTCTTAGAATAATTGTATCGGATGCAAGTACGTAAAACACCCCGCAAGAAAGTGTGACATCTCATCTTCTTGTACTTAATTAAAAACATGCCAAACTTCAACTACATGTGCTGCTCTGTGCCCCAAGACAATGAAACTCCGAACCAAGCCTTGCAACGAATGAAGAAGGAAAGAGTTAGCTGGACTCTTGCTAGTAAAGCAACATATAGGAACAAATTAATTCAAAATTGGAACGCTCGTCAAGGCAACTCTCTTATGCACTTCCATAGATCTTGGATGGTGCGAGATATGTACAAATTTGAATCAAAACTGAATGCTGAGAAGCAAAATTTAGATTCCATTATGTAAACATTCTCAGTAGAGAAAATTTTTGTAAATAAGGCTGCCATGAATGTAGCAGCAAAAGTATTAAAGTTAATTAAATAAATTGGTTTATTCGTCTATTATATTCACTCGGAAACTTAATATGTTGTAGGCACACTTTAAAAAAATATGTATACAATAAGTTGACACAAAATTTTGTAAATCTCCAAGTTAAACCAGTAAACAAACAAAATGAGCAACGATGAGAACGTTGCAGGTCATGACATGATCTATGAAAACAGACAATCATCCACTGATTTATTACTTCAGATTTTGCAAGAAACGCAACTGAAGTTGGATAATATGGAAAAAAGAATGAAGGAGATGGCAGCCCAGATGAGGCAAAATGAAGAGGAAACGCAATCCTCACCTCCTCCAAGAACAGAGACAAAAGTCTCGGAACACAACAAGAAAACCTCACAAGCTTCACCCACTCAAACTAAAAAACAAAAGAAACATGTAATAGTGAGTGATCTGTCCATAGATATTAAAAAGATCAATCCACCCAAATTTGCTAGTTCTGAATTTGGAGCAGATGCAAAGGCTTGGTTAACCGAAATGGAACAATACTTTGAAATTAGGAACTTTTCATAAACCTCAAAAGCGATTTGGGGAATATACAACTTTACGGGGGAAGCTGCTACATGGTGGGGAAACACCAAGGTTGAGCAAAACATTAAAACCACTGAAATTACCTGAAAAAAATTTGTAACCATTTTTAGGAATTGTTGGTTACCTCAAACCTTTTATGACCAAAAATTGCTAGATTTCCAAAACCTAAAGCAAAGAGATATGACTATACACAAGTACTGAGAGAAATTTACCTGATTACTAGAGTATGTACCACCATATCAACAAGACAAAAATCTAAAAGTGAGGAAATTCATCATGGGTCTGAATAATAGAATAGGAGGAGCAGTTGATGTTCTCACTCCTCAAACCATGAAAGAAGCTTTAGAGAAGGTTGTCCGACAAGAATATAAAATCAAGAGAGATGACTCCATTTGGGATAATAAAAGGAAAACAAACTAGAATACATAAAGTACAGATACTGGACCTCAGAAAAAATAGTTTAGGGATTATAAGTTTAGCAAGCTAAAATAAAAAAGAAATGGAATCAAGGATTTAAAAGTAATTTCACTACAAGTAAGAATAATAAGAGCAATGAAAAGAAGGGCTACCGGTACCCACTCCCTAGAATTGACGACCTTTTTTATCAAATGAAAGGTGCTATAGTATTTTCAAAGATTGATTTGAGATCAGGATATCACCAGCTTCATAGTAAGGATGAAGATATTCACAAAACTACATTCAGAACCAGGTATAGGCATTATGAATTCACAATGTTACCTTTCGGGTTAACCAATGCTCCAGCAGCTTGTATGAACTTAATGAATAGCATATTCCAAGATTGCCTAGATAAGTTTGTACCGGTCTTTATAGATGATATTCTAATCTATTCAAAGAACGAGGAAGAACATCAAGAACATCTAGAAAAAGTCTTACAAAGGTTAAGAGAACATAAATTATATGGAAAATTGTCTAAGTGCGCTTTCTATCAAAAGAAAATTCAGTATTTATGACACATAATATTAGCTCAGGGAATAGCTGTAAATCCATCAAAAATCAAAGCAATTAAGGAATGACCTATACCTAAAAATGTGATAGAAGTCAGAAGTTTCATGAGTTTGGCAGGGTTTTATAGGAAGTTTGTTAGAAATTTCTCCAAGATAGCCTACCTGATTACATCACTTCAAAGAAAGGGAAGGAAGTTTGTATGGAGGGAAAAATGTCAATCAGCTTTTGAATGCTTTAAAGAAAAGTTAACTACAACACCCATATTAAAAGTACCTAACCCACAAAAGAAATGCGTTGTTATAACTGATGCATCAGGAGGAGTAGAAGGTGTGCTAATGCAAGATGAGTAGGTAATTGCATATGAATCTAAAAATTAAAGAATTACGAGCAAAATTATGCCCCTCATGATCTAGAATTAGCAGCTATTGTTCATGCTCTTCAAATATGGAGACATTACTTGATTGGAAAACCTTTTGATCTATGATCCAACCACTACAGCCTAAAATATATTTTTATTCAACCTAATCTTCATGCTAAACAAAGGAGACAGCTGAAATTTTTATTGGACTATGAATTTGACATAAGTTATATCAAGGGCAAGGAAAACAAAGTAGCAGATGCCTTAAGTAGGAGGAGATACATTTCTGCAATGGCTACTATAAATTTCAGATTAAAGGACTAGATTTTACAACATCTAGAGCATGATGAATTTTATGCAGAGATCAACCTAGCTCACATCAGAGACCCACAAGATCCCAAGTATTCAGAATTTAGGATGGAAGAGGATGGATTGTTAAGATATCATGATAGGATTTACATACCCAACAAAACTAAACTTTGGAGAATGATTCTGGAAGAATCTCATTTAGCTCCATATTCAGGACAACCTGGGGTATCTAAAATGTTGTCGGATATAAAACCTCTATATTTTAGGAAAGAAATGAAATGGGAGATAACAGAATTTGTGGCAGGATGTTTGGAATGCCAAGAAGTAAAAGCAGAACATCGATACCCAGTCGGTCTTTTGCAACCAAATGAGGTACCAGAATGGAAATGGCAGATAATCTCCATGGATTTTGTACAAGGATTACCTATGACACGAAATAGACACAATATCATTCTAGTAGTAATAGATAGATTGACAAAAGTTGCTCACTTTATACCAGGAAATTTAACCTATGGAGCATTAGAAATTGCTCATGAATTCATAAAGGAAATTTTCAGATTGCATGGAGCTCCAAAGAAAATTATCTCAGATAGGGATGCTAGGATAACTTCCAGGTTTTGGCAAACATTATTTTCAGCATTAGGGACTAAACTAAACATCTGTTCAGCTTATCATCCCGAAATAGATGGTCAAACAAAAAAAGTAAACTAGGTATTGGAAGATCTTTTCAAAGTTTACTGTATGGATCAGCAATACCAATGGGAAACGTATTTGCTTATAACAATTCCTACAAATCCACCATTAAAATGGCTCCCTTTAAGGCTCTATATGGCCGCAAATGTAGAACTCTTGTGAGCTAGAATTTATTCGAAGATAGAATTATTGTTGGACCTGAAATGCTCAAGAAAACGAAAGATCAAATAATCCAAATTTGTTAGAGATTTGAAAGAAGCCAATGACAGATAAAAAAATTATGTAGATGCAAAAAGAACATCTAGGGAATTTTTAGCGGAAGAAAAGGTGCTATTAAGAGTAAAACCTCAGAAGAGTACTATCAAGTTTGGTAAGAATGCCAAGTTAGCCCCAAGGTATGTAGGACCCTGTGAAATATTGGAAGATATGAACCCAGTATCCTACAAAATTGCCCTACCACCAACTCTTACAAGGATGCATGACATCTTCCATGTGTCATACCTTAAGAAATACATTACTCATCATGATCATATAATTAATTGGAACTTATTACAAGTGCGAGAACTAGGGGTGGTGGAAATAGAACCACTCAAAATACTTGAGGTCCGTAAGCTACGCTTACGAAATTGAGAGGTGAGTCAATGCAAGGTCCAGTGGGATCAATATGTAGAAGATAATGTCATCTGGGAAGATTATCACGATATCTTTTTTAAAATACCCTCATCTTTTCTCTAGGGCTAGATCCTGAACCTTTGCTTTCTTGAAATAATCTGAATAGATATTGTTTAAGTTTTGTTATAATATACATTGGGGACTTTAAGGGGAAAGGGATGTTACTTCTTAAATTTTGACCTAATTTTAAATTTGCTCCTAGCTGTTAGAATGAACGGATTTTTCTTGCATAATCATGTGAAGTAGGTAGTTATTTATACCCGTTGTATTAACTATTCAATGAAGATGGTTGTTATCCATTATTTATCATGTGATGTTTAGCAGTTGCTTGATTTTGGAATTTTGGTTAATAATTAAATCCTTTTAAATGTTAATATGGAAATTATTATAGAACTTGTTATTATCGTAGAAATGTTGCACGTGTGATTGCAGGAGAAGATGAAGGGGGGAAACATTGCTAAACAGGATCAACGGAATGGGATACTAGCTTAGTCTAATCATCAGGATGACGAGTATGACGTTAAATTGCCTTGTTAAGGACCTGGCGACTTGAACTTTAGGATACAATTGATGGACCCGCATGAGCTATTAAGTAAACATTTTAAAACATAAAATAATTTAATTAAAATATAATACGTACCTCAAAGGATTTTGATTGACCTTTCCATCACATAATTATAATTAATACCTATGTACATACACAGATATAAGAATAAAATGACATCATAATATTATTATTTCTTTTATAATAGTATGATGTCACCCCATAATTATGTCTACGTGCATGTAGATAGATATAAACCATAATTATTTTTTTTCAATTTATAACCTCCAAATCTTTTTCCATCTTTAATTCTTCTTCTTATTTGAAATCAATTGAAACATTTGGCATTTTTATTTAGCATTCAAGAGCCAAGATATTCCTTTTATGTTTTGGCTTCTTGGAAGCCAAAGAGACATAACATCTCTTTTTATTAAGGAGTCGAGAGAGGAGGAAGACATCTTTTTCAAGGACCCAACTATTTTTCTCATTCTCGACTTCCTTCTCATTCTCGATTCCTTTTTTCTACCATTCAATACCTCTACATTTTATAACAGTGTCAATCTTGTTACAGTTTGCCTTATATTATTTTTTCCTTGCTGAAGTCGTGTTTGTATTTTCACACTGTGGTTATGCCTAGAAAGCAATTCAAAGAAGAGTTGATACATAAGCGTCTAGAGAGACTCCAAACATTTCCAGATTATACCAAGTCATGTGGTTAATCAAATTCCAAATATTGCTATAAGTCCATTTACAATTGTTATTGCATTTCGATTACCATAGCAGTAAACTGCAAATTAAATTCATCACACTCAAGTAACATCAGGGAGTTGTTTACCATAAATAATATTAAAGTATCCATGACATGGAATCATGAATTATTTGTGCCACTGGAAATCAAAATCGAATGATATTTATTTTCTGCAAATCTTAAAGAACATATTCTTTCAAATCACAAATTGTCAAAAGTTGGAAGTATATAATTTTCATGAATCAATAGACAGAGCCAATTGCTCTAAGATCCGAGCACCTAGAACTCACCGGTTGTATAGCCATGGAAAAGGTGAAGACATGAGATGGAATCTACAATGACATGAAAGTGAAATCAGACATGATACAATAAATCTAAATAATTTTATTTAATAGCTCATGCTTGTTCATATTGTTGTTCCCCTATTGTTAAGTCGAGCGGTGGTGATCAGGTCATTGAAGCCATTAGAAAAACCTTGGCCAAAGTCGTTTGAAGGCATGTTTTCCATCTAAGATCACTTGATGTCAATGGTGTCAATTATTCAAACATGTCCGTCCATAACTATGTGGACATTCTAAACACTGAAATGCTCAAGTGGCTAGACTAAAAGTATCCCAAGTCCAATCCCAAGCTAGGGAGGGTCTTTCTAATTGAATAGATCGTGTGGGGATAAGTATGGTCCAAGGTTGGGAGTTAAGCCTAAGTCAATGCTTCACCGAAAGTCGAGGCT
This sequence comes from Cupressus sempervirens, assembly GCA_028749045.1. Taxonomy (NCBI): domain Eukaryota; kingdom Viridiplantae; phylum Streptophyta; class Pinopsida; order Cupressales; family Cupressaceae; genus Cupressus; species Cupressus sempervirens. The sequence continues at coordinate 642,123,965 of CM053783.1, read as the reverse complement.
TGCACAACCAGCTAAAGACTTACTGGATATTACTTGTATGTTTTCTTTTCTTCTTTTCATGTTAAGCATTTACTTGTATAAAGAAAAAGATAGTTAATCGTTATTCCAATTATTACAGATAATCATTGATACGGTTATTTAGTTAATCGTTATTATAGTTATTATAGTTGATCATCAATGTAGTTAATTCAGTTAATCGTTATTATAGTTGATCATTGATGCAGTTATTTCAATTAATCGTTATTTTAGTTATTTTAGTTGATCACTAATACAGTTATTTTCAGTTAATCGTTATTATAGTTATTACAGTTGATCATTGTTTTAGTTGATCAGTGATATAGTTATCTCAATTGAACATGGTTATTTTAGCTAATCGTTGGTAGTTAAAAGCATTTAATGTCCTATGAAAAGGAATTCAGTTATTTGTTCAATGATTTGTTGGGAAAAACTCTTTACAGATCGTCTTTGTTTTGTTATGAAAAACCGTTTGTTACATATGTATCAGAGTGTTGGGTTTAACACTAAACCTAGGACACACAACATTCCATGTATACCTGAAAATTCTTACAATAATTGTACAGGATGCAAGTACGTAAACTACCCCGCAAGAAGGCACGACATCCCATCTTCTTGTACTTAATTAAAAACATGCCAAACTTCGACTACACTTGCTGCTCTATGCCCCAAGACAATGAAACTCTGAACCAGACCTTGCAACAAATGAAGAAGGAAAGAGTCAAGTGGACTCCTACTAGTAAAGCAGCATATAGGAACAAACTAATTCAAAACTAGAATGCTCATCAAGGCAATTCTCTTATGCACTTCCACAAATCTTGGATGGTGCGGGATATGTACAAATCTGAATCAGAATTGAATGCAATTGAATACTTGATATGGAATATCAAACACTGAACCCTCTCTTGAAAAGTAAATACTCATGAAGAACATGAGAAAAACTCCAAGGTTCCTTACACCTGTGGATACTAACTCAATTATATTAATGTGATTTGTTGGTTAATCACGTAGGCGAGCTTACGTTGTTCTTTCAAGGATGTTGGACCTCTGCTGTAATGGTGATGAAATCTAGCTTTGCAATGTATGCTAGCACCAAATGACGTTGAAAGTGATGATGGAGGGAATGTCCACCAGCAATGCTCTGATTTTCTAACTTACTTCTTGAATGAACTCCAACTACTTAACTACTTGTTGCTTTACCTCTACTTCTATGAATGGAAAGATTAGCAAATCGACGGGGATCAAATCTGATGATAGCTCTACCTCCATAGATGCAATGATTTAAGAGAAAAGGGCTAGATTACCACGCAAGGCTTCCTAACTAGCCGCTAGGATGCTAATGGCCTAGTCTATAGATCCCTATCAAACATCCACTAATATCACCATACAACTATCCATCTATTCTTACTTCTTAACTTTCTTGAAATCTACTTTAACAACTTCAATGAAATTTAACTCTAACTATTGGAAGTAGAAACCATGCAATAACACCAAGTGTTCTTATCACCATGCAAGTCACAACAATGATAAGAGAAGCAATTTTGGTATTATCTTAAGCAACAATTTTCTTCAACCCTTTACAAATGAGAGCAAATGGCCTTACATAGGAGCCAAAATTACAACCAACGGTAGAGATTAAGAGGCAAAATCAACAATCCAGAGCGAATCCCAGAAACTCTAATTGGGGTTGCCACCTCATTGGCCAATGAGAAGACCCCACCTCATCAATGGACAATGAAAAAAGGAAAAAGTGGCAACCAATGAGAAGGCACCAAAATGGTAGCCAATCAGAATTAGACACCTATCCTACCCAAGAAGAAAGGAGAATTTGCTAGTTGGGCTTACATCAAATGATCCTCTAATATAATTCTACCCTTTTCTTTCATCCTTTTAGCCAAGGCAATGAACTTGGCTAGCCTATCCTTGACTTCCTTTATGGGAGGGCAAGGCGTGTGCTTCATCTTGAGCTCAGCTGAATTCATCATATTGCTCACTACTTGCAATGTCTTCTCATGATCCTTCTCATATTTTTTCACATATTCGATAAAGGCATTGAGGACGGCAAGGGTGCCCAAATTCTTCTTCCTGATGACAACCTTCCTCAACTCATCTAATCTCGGCCCAAACTCTGTCTCATTAATGTTCTCCTCTTTGATATCTTCAAAATCAAGTGTAGCCCCAACATCGCTCATCATGGTTGAAATGGAAGTGTTAACGCTTGGGTTGTGTTGTGCAATCTCATTCCGTATCTCTTCAAGTATCATTAATCTGATGATCAAGGCAACATACCAAGACTCCACCGTACTCATTCCTCCCTCATCCACCAACTTGGTTCTTTCCAAATATCTCTCTGGTAGCCCAATAAATGCTCATAGCTTGGAAATGGCTAAGTCCTTGACTGGAAGGAAATCCTTCCACTCCCCTTCAAATGTTTTGAATTTGTCTCTAATAGCCACCAATGACTTAAATGTCAAGATATAGGAAGGCAAAAAATTTTGCCCATCTTGAATTATATCACTAATCCAATCTTTGATTTCATGCAACTGAGCCAATATCTCTTCTATGTTGCTCCTGTTGTCTTGCGGAAGGGTTGCCTGATGCAGTTGCTCGATAGAATGGCAGTCTCTCCAATACTTGTTCTCGGCTTCCAACTTTACAATCCTCTTGTTTGTCTTCCTCAATCTTTCTCTAATTGAAACATGCCTTCCTAGATCTCCTAACATTCCATGTCATCTGTGATTCTTCCCAAGTTATGCTCTACTATCTCATACTCCTAGGTTACAATCTCACCCACTGCCTTGCTAACCTTTGTTATAGCAATCTGAACTTTTCAGTGACCCTCCTCATCACTCTTGATTACCTTTGCCCCCATTTTTGCAATTTGTTTATGCTTCTCACTATCTTCCTTTTCCACTAACCCTTGAATATCTTCAACTGTTTGAACAGTCATCACCTTGCCTCTTGGCATAAGTATTTGCCTTAACCATAGTGGTGCAGTGCATCTTCCTAAATCTAGATTCGGTTTGACTATCAAAGCATCACCAACGACCTCAAGCGCCTAATGACGGCCTCAAGCGCCTGGCTTATTTCATCAATATCAATTGGCCTATCCTCTTCTTCACTAGTGGCTATCATATCATCTCCATGTTGGTTCTCCAAGAGAGGAGAGTACTCAGTACTATCACTATAACCACTTGATTCCAAATCAAAGTTCACCTCTACCGAGACCCTTTGTCCACTTGTATTAACCTCTCGGCTCCTAGCCTCAATTATGCTCTCCCTTGACGATGTTGCATTCTATCTCTTTGTTGGAGGTTCCTGATGTTCTTTACTTTTCTCAACCTCCAAATTTCTCTTCTTGTTTTTAACTGCTTTTTGTTGTTGGCTACTGCCCCCACCTTTCTGTCCAATTGACTCCTAGACCTTCTTCCAAATTCATCTTCTCGTAAGTAAGGAGTACCTTTTGACTTTGTAATCGTCTTAACTACTCATTGTACCATGACTCAGTGTGTAGATTAACTGTCCTTGTAACTGCCTCTCAGGAAGGATCCTGATGATCATCCCAATCCACTGGACCTAATTCTGTTCCATCCAATGTATCATAATCTTCTCTTAGCACATTTTCATCATCTTCCAATTGATTGGGAATATCAAGGCCTCTCCATCTGATTGCCCTCATCATGCCCATTGACAATCTTGAGAAAGCTAGCTTCCTCACATGAAAGTCATCATGTGCATTGGCCCAAATATCTTCTATAGTGAATATGTGAGATGCCTTGATAAGACCATTAGGATCGAATCCTTGTCTTGCTCTATACCATCCTAAATGATACTGTTCTAACTCCTTCTCCACAGCTGCAAAGGCGACAGGATTGAAGCAAGTATCATTGCCTTGATAAGACCATTAGGAGATGCCTTGAATGTGTTTTCGTGAGATGCCTTGATAAGACCATTAGGATCGAATCCTTGTCTTGCTCTATACCATCCTAAATGATACTGTTCTAACTCCTCTGCAGCTGCAAAGGCGACAAGATTGGAGCAAGTATCATTGCCTATTCCAAATGAGAAGGTAAGCCCTGTGTCACCATTAAGTTTCATCATCTTGTCGTAATGCTCAAGTTGCCTAGCCAACTCCATCAAAACTATCTTGTTGGGTGGGTACCTTGGAAGTCTCTTGGGACAAACTGTACTTGCTGCTACTGTAATATATGTGAATTGCAAAAATTGGATGAACCAACTTTCGTACTTCTTAACTTTTACTTCCGCTTCCGATGAGAGCCTCCTAGCAGGTGTCCCTTGTAATATCCTTACCATCTTCATGGCAAAGACGTCATAAAACATTTTATAATATTTGGTGTTGTGCAAATGAAGCTGTGGATAGCACTCATGCACCAAACATTGCCCCGGCCCATTGTCAATCACTCCTAAGGCCTTAAGTCCAGAATGTTCATATAGTCTCGCAATCAAATAGAACAGATAGGATCCCATGTAGAATTGCTTTTGAATTTGTATCGTCCTTAGTTGCAACTCTAAATTTTCAATTATAATTTTAACCCAATCAAATTTTCTCTTTCCATTTTCAATTTCATCAATAAAATAGTACATCCAGTTCTCGAATTGCATACCTTGAGCCATGTCCATGATTCAAATGAGAAGCATAATAAGGTTGCCATACTCTGATTTGAAATCTGACTTGGTAAGCTTTGACGACTTGGTAACTCCCTTCTTGCCTTCATGTAACCAATTCTGCTTTAGATGAATGAAGTAGGCCTCCTGATTATCCTAAAAGAACTTGGTTGTTTGATCCATCATTACCATTGTCATGCCTTTATGCTGGGGAATATTGAATACTTCTTCAACCACTTGTCCGCTAATTTTAGCCAGCACTCTCTTCCCTTCATCAAAAATGATGGACTTGGTCACAATATCTAACTGGAATGCACACTCCATTACCAATTCCAAACAAGGCAGGATAGGAGGGAAAGCAATCACGTGTACGATTTCACTCTTGTAGATCTTCTTCGTCATGGGGGATTGTCCTTCCTTCAATCTATCCTTCAACTATACCATGTTCACCATGCCGATATTGGTATCACTTATTCGCCTCACTTTCAAGAAGAAAGTGGTCATAGGCATCATGTCTTTCTTGTCTTTTTTGGTATTTGCTCTCTTTGGATTCTTGCTTGCACTAACATCTACCATCCTAAACACTTATTTCTGCCCCTTCGTTCTAAATGATATGGACTACACTTATCAATCTCCAACCTTCTTTCTATTGATAGAATCTAGCTTATTTCTACCTCTCCAAATCCTATCTCTACACTTATCAATCTTTAGACTTCAATCTTAGGGATGGGACTACCACTTATTTCTGCCTCTTCATTACCTTAGGATCGACTACACTTATATCTCCCAACTTCAATCCTAGGGTGGTCTAGCTTATTTCTGCCTCTCCAAATGTCCTATCATGAAATCTACACTTATATCTCTCAACTTCAGCCTATCAATGAAAATGATAAAGTGGTGGATGAAAAGTGCAAGAAGAAGATAAGGGAAACGAACCAAGCAAGAACAACGAATAAAATCTGCTTTTAAAACCAACCTTCACCTCAAAAGATAAATGAAAATCTTACCTTAAATCTGCCTTCTACCAATAATTGGGCCTCTTCAAATTCAGATCTGATCTCAGAAGTTTTAATACTCCTTCAAAATGTGATGCCCTAGAAAATGAATTGCTTGCAAAATCTGCCCTCAATTAGAATTTTGACCTTCTAAATTCGCCCACAATTGCCAAAAATCAGACCTTAAATTGCTTTGCCTCTTCACCAAATAAAATCACCATAGTTGGAGGAAGAAAATCGCAGCCCTAGGAGGAAAAATCAGACCCCAAAAAATACCCAATCTTGCAAAGATCGGATCTGCTCCTCCAAATTGCCTTAGGGCAAAAATCCCCCATCCAAGGAAAGAAGAAATCACTGCCAAAATACAAAATTAGATCCTCAAAAAATTGTTGCCAAGGAGGAATTTTCCCAACTGGAGGAAAAAATCACACAACCGAGCAAGAGGAGACGAAATGAACGAGGAAATAAGAGGGGGGAAGCCCCTTCTTATATCCTCCAATTGATCTCCAAAGTGGGCCAACCTGCCTGGACGAAAACAAAAAATTAAGTTAAACCTCCAAAGATGGCCCAGATTTAAATAAAATGTGAAAATAACTAAGCCCCATAGTGAAATTGGCCCATTTAATTGCCAGTTTGATCCAAAATTGCAAAATAGAAACAAGGTAAGCCTATGAGATGTCAAAATTTTCATTTAACAACATATTGGTAATTAAAATATCATTAAAATTGAATCTAGCAAGCCAAAATCAATTTTCAATTCCAAATTACCAATTTCCTTTAATATATCTAAAATCCTTTAGGCAAAATTTCAACCAAATTAATGAGATTTTACAATTTAATCCAAATTCAATTTTACAATACACTTTCAATTTTTTTAACGAAATAAATCCTTTTCCTGGCAATCGAAATTCAAACTCTAAATCCAATTTCACTACCAAAATTTCTTTTCACTGAAAAATTTCAAGATTTCCAAAACAACTAAATCTAACAAATTGATTTTGAAAATGTTCAAGCTTGTACAATTACATCAAATTTTCAAAAAAAATCGTCGAAGTCCAAAATCTGCAATTTTATCTTAGCCAGATATATTATTTTAACCATCGAAAAAATGTTGTTGTTGACTTTTTTTGGCCTAAGGACAAAATTAAATGTTTCGGAAATCAAGTTTCGCACTGGGTTAAAACAAATCAAATCCACTCCTGGCCTGAAGGCGTCCAAGGTGTAAAATTGTCAATTCAAAAAAAGCCTCTGGACCACTCCATAATTGCTAAGGCAACCGAAAAATTCCCAAAAATCTGTGAAAATTGTCAAGGCTTGCCCGAAAAAGGGGGTCCCCAAAATTTTTGGGGCGATGGTGTGAAAACCTCACCACAATTATGAGGGTCCACTTCAACATTGGCTTGGTTGTCAATCTATTTTAGATCTACTAACTTGTCTTCTTCCCTAACCTCAACGATTTCTCTATCATCAACCTTGTTTGAATTGTCAATGATTTCTCCATCTTCAAGCCTCTGATTGTCTTGAGATTTTTGGTTTTCTCCATCGGACGGGGCAATTAAAGTCTTTTGCTTGTCCATATCCTCTGGTGTTTGTATGACTTCATCCAATAGCCACTTATCAATCTCCTGCTTTAGACCATTGTTGAAGAGAATATTATGTTGAGATGGCGGATACTTCATTCACAAGTCTATAAAATCTTTGAGAGAAATGTCCTACCATCTACCAGTAATCCAATCTCATTTGATTTGCTTCAATGACTCAACCAAAGTGGGAGTTCGCACCTCATGTCACTCTGCCCAAGGCCTTGTACCCACCAAGAGGTTCAATTTATTAATTTGGACCCCATATTTATTAATTAAAAGAATTAATTAAAGTTCCTTTTATTATATTATTTAGATTCTATTACCCATTAATTAATTAAATTTATTTAATTATTACATTATAATTTAGGGACATGACAATGTAGAATGCGGAAATAAAGGAAGACAAAAGGTTTTGCCTAAATTGTCGATTCAAATACCACTAAGAGAACTAAAGAATTTGGCATGCAACTTTGTCTAGAAAGCCATATCAGATGCAAATTGCCCTTCCTCTATGGCCTATATTGAGATGTCCACGGAAAACCAAGCTGTAATTGCTACATCAAATCAAAATAATATTGAGTCTTCCCATGTTTCGTGAGATGCAGTATCATCATCTAATGGTCAAATTAATTTGGAGACGGATGGGATCATAGCAAATTCAAATCAAGCCCCGATTGAATCCCCTTTGGCTAAGGCCAAGGTTAATGAATTGGATTGCCAAGATGAGAAAATGAAGAGTTGGAGTCAAATGGTTATGAAAGGGAAAGTTTTGAGGATGATTTGGGTATAGGAGAAGATGAATGTATATCTCAATCCAGAGATAATAATTTGGGATTGGTGAAATTTGTTAATAAGACAAAAGAGAAAAACAAAGAAGCAACTGAAAAGAATTGTGTAAGCATTAGGAAGATCCTGAAAAGTACCAAGGGAGGAAGCCCCCTCCCTTGGGAATCAATGAAGATAACTTATTGAAATGTGAGGGACCTCGGGACCCCTAACAAGCACACTTGGTCAAGTGTCAATCATAGGTTCTTTCAAGTCATCTTATATTTCTTAAAGAAATGATGTTTTCAACAAAAGATTCTACTAAATTCCTGGTCTAGTGTCAATGGTGGAGGGGTTTCTTTTAAGAGTTGTGAAGGTGCTTCGAGAGGGATAGGAATGATGTGGAAAGAAAAGAAGCTATCAATTGGCAAGCGGAAGTTATTAATGTTTAGTCCATTAATTATGATAACAACAATAAGGAAGGGCATGGATATATAGAAAAGACATAAGATTATCCTAGGAAAACCCTTCCACTTGAAGGGAAAAACCCAGCCACACCACATAAATCACTTTTATTGACAATAAAATGTTCAGGTACAATTCTTTACTTGATTGTAATTGTCACCATATACTGGAGAGAATCTTCATATATCATAAGAAAAGGTCTCTTCAATTTTCAAATTCAAGTGTTTTCATATCTCCAAATGCGTGCCTCTTCGCATGGCACATATCTACATGTAATACAATTTTGAATATTATCATAAATAACTTCTTTAGTTGAAGATGACCATAACAGTCATATGTCTATTTCATAAGATTAGAGATAAAGATCCTCTATTGCAACTAAAATCTTCAACACTCCATCTTAGCAATAGAGAGATCTTTAGTATGGCAGGCACAGATAGATGCAGCCAAAAAATGTCAATGATAGTTCTCATAAAAACATGTTATCGCAGTATAACATTATTCACATGTTATCTCAGTATAACATTATTCACCATATAAGCACATCAAATTAAAGTCATGGAGTCACACACATGACTTCCACCATGCCTACTTGTAGAGGGTGGCTCACCATACTTGCTTGCAAAGGGTGGATCAAGGGCTTCCACCTCAAACTTCTCCTAGAGAAGAATGCATTTCCACCATGCCTACTCGCAGAGGGTGGTCCACCATAGTTATTCGCAAAGGGTGGAATGAGGGCTTTCACCCTAGACTTCTCCCAGAGAAAAATGCATTTCCACCATACCTACTCACAGAAAGTGGAGCAAAGGCTTTAACCTCAGACCTCTGTCACAACGAAGACATCATTAACACATGTATAAGGATTGAGATTCTTTCTCAATAGAGACTCCCTCTCAGTAGGGACAACTTGATCATCATAATAAGATAGCTGATGTAACCTCCCTTTGAAGATAAACATCTCACTCTATATATGTATCATCATGGCAATATTTGCATCTCATTGCTTCTTGTTTCACCCTACAACCAAGAGAGATATTAATGACTCATAAAATCAATTATATTAGAGATCTATGTTATAAGCATACACTATTCCTAGTGATATAACAAGAATTCAAGATAGAAGACTTATCTCTTTCCATGCAACAACATTAAAAAAAATAAGAATCAACAAACAAAACAAGCATCTTCCAAAATAATCTGAACCAAGAGGTTGTTATGATAAGATATAGCACAGATGAAATAACTCCTCAATACACTGCTCTTTCTAGGAAGCAAGAACTTCAGATTTGAAGGCAGGTTTAAAACTAGTTGTTAGAACATCAGATACATTGAGATGTCTCTGTCAATACTAAAGGAAAAAAAATGATCGGTACTTGATCATCTATAAAAAACCAATACTCTACATATATTCTTCAGTCACAAAATATGATGTCATTTTCTCCGCCAAAGTTCTCTCACAATCTTCTGATTAAGTCATCCCACATACAAGACTTGGCACTGAAAATTATAAAGAGCCGAAAGCTGAAAAGACATCACCATTAGCATTAAAGAGTCAACAACACTTGCAATAACAAAATGATAGGAATATTCCAGCAATGCCACATCCACACAAACATGAAAAGAAACCTATACACTAATGCACATCATATTCACCTGAGCTAAAAATATATGAAAGGTGAACGGAACAGTTACAAAAGAGGCTATACAACTATAGAATGACACCTGACACCAACGACAACATACAAATCTGAAACACGAAACAACTCCTGATAATAAAATGCATGTGCATAATAATCTTTGGTTGCTGTGATTTATCACAAGATCTTCTGCTGAACTCTCCACTCGACACAACACTTGTGCAAAGTCTATTGTTCTTTAAAAGACCTTTGCAGAGCATCATTCTGGTCATTCCTGAGACACACATCTATGTTCCGCCACTTGAAATCTAGCCAGATGTGCTAGTGCACCTACCCTGACTGCGACAACAAGAAGACCCCCATGGAAGCCCTATGCTCCCCAGATTGCACATGTTGAAACCCCACAAAACAGATGACGCTAGAGATTCAGTATTAACTGCCACGAGACCAGGTTACAACGTCCCTTCAATGATCCTTCCCAAAGGATACCAACTCTCATAATCAAACCAGTTCCAGAATTCATAAACCCTTTTTCTGTTAAATATCACTGCCTTAACAACAACAAAAAGTCCTGTCCATCAACTAACCACAAAAAAATGATGAAGAGATCAAAATGAAAAAACACCAATAGACATCAGGCATCAAGAGACAAAAAATAGAGTAAATGCCTGACAATGAGGAAGAGAAACCGAAGCTGACAAAAAGTAGAGATAACTGGAGACGGGAAAATATGAAAATTAGGAATCCTAATAACAAGAGACATCATACAAAGTTGAATGCCATATAATACGAAGCAGATACATTATCGCTGCCACATGATTATTGAAGACAAGAAAGAATACATAGCACAAAAGTTCATCTATGCAACTTGAATGAAAAAAAAATAAGAAACAAATAAACTTACCAAGACTGACGTTACAACTTGAATGGTTCTAAAATTACATATATTTTATGATAAAACAAAGAAACACACCTCCAATCCTAAAAACACCACTAAACATAATGGTGGCTACCTGTATTAACAAAATGACATAAAAAACTTCCATGACAGCAACCATGAGGACCCTAGGTAAGTCCAGAAATGATGAAGACAGCCCAGAGAGAAGATGACCACAAAGAATCAAACAAAACATAATAGGAGAGATAGGGATAATGAAAAAAAAATGAACATGTCATTGAGCACACAATGCCAGGAAACATTATGCCAGATGCGTCAGATGCCAATAGGTTATCCACAATGGCACAAGAACCTAAATTACATACAGACACAAGGGAAAACAGATTGCTAAAGGAATCATCAACCAAATACGAACAAGAGCAATCTGGAGTGGAGAGATTGAATGCAAGGATACAAAGACATCTTGAATAACATCAAAAAAAATTGACAGAGAAATGAAAGATGCCAAAGAAAAATATAATAGAGAGGAGATCAAGCACGCAGAAAGGAACATGTGATGAGATCACAATCGCTGCTACAAATCTTAACATACCCTCATATGTGTAGAAACCTGGAAAGATCCAAACAACAGCAGAAAAAAATAATATCCAATACACCATAACAGTAAAATAACTTTGCTCAAGAACAGAGCATACTCTATTTTGGGGACAGAATCATGATCTTTTATTAATCTAATTGAAGGAAATTATTACAAAAGGAAAGACTGTATACTGCTTGGAACGCAAGTCTTTAAATTAAAAAAGAAAGCTAAGATAATTGCATTATCCATGCCAATGATTACGGATGGGAGAAGAAGTAACTAAGACTAAACTAAAATGCATCCAAAAATATCATCTAATGCATGCCATATGTACAGCACGCTTCTTGTTTAAACTACTCCTGAAATGAAGTATTCTAGAAATTATTTGTAGAACGGTGGAAATGGAGCGGTGGAGCTGGAGTTTGAAGTGAAGATCTCAGCATCAATCTTCATACTCCCCCTTGATGCTGAGAGGACTCACAATCTGATCTCTGAGTACCAAAAACTGATCTTGTAACTGCCTTTGTGAAGATGTCTGCAATTTGCTCCTTTGTACTGATGTACTTCAACTCAACCGCTTTATTTTGTACCAAATCTCTGATAAAATGTTGTTTAAGATCAAAGTGTTTGGTCCTGCTATGATGAACCGGATTCTTGACCAATTTAATGGCGCTTATGTTGTCACAAAAAATCACAGTAGGCTGAACCTGTATATCTCCAATTTCTTCAAGAAGCTTTCTAAGCCATAAAGCTTGTGTGCCAGCTGAAGTGACCACAACATATTCCGCTTCTGTAGAAGAGAGAGCAACCATACTTTGCTTCTTTGAACTCCATATAATTAAACCAGAACCCAAAGAAAAACAATTACCAGATGTAGATTTTCGGTCATCCAAACAACCTCCCCAATCTGAATCACTAAAGCCAACAAGCTCAAACTTATTAGAAGAATAGTGAATGCCAAAATCTACTGTGCTTTTCACATACCTCAAAATTCTCTTGGCTGCCTTCATATGTTCCTCTAATGGATTTGTCATATACCTTAAAACCAATGAAACTGAATAAGCAATATCAGACCTTGTGTGAGTTAAAAACATCAAACTCCCCACAATGCTCCTGTATGATGTCTCATCAACAATTTCAACACCATCATCTCTACATAATGCAACTCCATGAGCAATTGGAGTGAAAAGAGGTTTACAATCAGCCATATCAAATTTCTTCAACATATCTTTTGCATATTTTTCTTGACAAATAAAAATTTCATCTTTACCTTGATAAACCTCCATGCCAAGAAAGTACTTCATGAGACCTAAATCTTTCATCTCAAACTCATTCATCATAGCAACTTTAAATTCATCTTTCATATTTGAACTACTACCCATATATAACAAATCATCAACATACAAACTCACAATGAGAATATCATTACCTTCTTGTTTGTAGTAAAGGGTAGGTTCACTCTTACTTCTTTGAAAGCCATTCTGCTGAAAATATCCATCAATTCTTGCATCCCATGCACGTGGTGCTTGCTTGAGGCCATACAAAGCCTTCTTCAACTTGTAGACATAATCTTCTTTGCCTTGAATCTCAAAACCTTGTGGCTGTCCCACATATACCTCTTCTTCTAAGTACCCATTCAAGAAGGCACTTTTCACATCCATGTGATGAATACTCCATTTCTTTTGAGCTGCAAGAGAGATTAGCATCCTAATAATTTCTTGTCTTGCTACTGGTGCAAAAGTTTCTTCATAATCAATGTCATACCTTTGAGTGAAACCTTTAGCAACCAATATTGCCTTGTGTCTTTCAACACTCTCATCACTATTATACTTGGTCTTATAGACCCATTTTATGCCAATCTTCTTCTTCTTATGTGGAAGATCTACAAGCTCCCATGTTTCATTCCTATCAATGGAATCCATCTCTCCATTCATTGCTTGCATCCAAACCTCATTAGCACATGCATCTTCAAAACATGATGGCTCAAAATCAGCTTTAGCAAGTAATGCAAAATTTACTGTCTCACCTATTGGATCTTCTTCATGTGCTTGATTTTGACACCTCTCATAAATACCACTCAATCTTCTTACCTTCCTTGGAGGACTTGAGGATGGACTTGCTCTTGGGATTGGTGAGGGGTTTCTTGGTGGGCTTGGTGATCTTGAAATAGAACCATTAGCTGGCTGCTCGTTATCATTATCAGCAATATCATCATCATCCAAAACTGATTTTGGCTTTCCAACATGTTTTTGATGACCATAAACTCCCCCTTCATCAAAAATCACATCTCTTGAAACAACAATCTTATTAGTAATAGGATTGAATAATCTATAAGCTTTACTTTCCTCACTATAGCCCACAAAAATACATGATTCACTTTTAGCATCTAGCTTTTGCCTATTCTGATCAGGGATGCGAACATAAGCCAAACAACCAAAAACTTTAAAATGATTTACATTAGGCTTTTTCTCATACCATGCTTCATATGGACTCATCTTGTGTAGGGCACTTGTAGGACTCCTGTTGAGAATATATACGGTTGTAGCAACTAAATCAGCCCAATAAGAATTGTTCAAACCCTTGGTTTGTAACATGCTCCTTGCCATTTCTACCACAATACGGTTCTTCCTTTCAGCCACTCCATTCTGTTGGGGTGTGTATGCAGTTGTGAGTTGTCTTTTGATGCCATTCATCTCACAAAAATTTTGAAAATCGTTTGAGCAAAACTCTCCTCCTCGATCTGTTCTCAAACATCTGATTGTGTTCCCTTTCTCATTCTCTACACGAGCTTTAAATCTCTTGAATGTATGAAAGGCTTCATCCTTAGTCTTCAAAAAAAATACCCAACACATGCGTGAGTAATCATCAATAAAAGTAATGAAATATGACGACTTACCCAAACTTTGTGTTTGCATTGGATCACAAATATCTGAATGAATAAGGTGAAGTGGGTATTGGGCCTGCCATGCATTGCCTTTTGGAAATGATTCCCTTGAATGTTTCCCTTTTGCACACCCTTCACAAATCTGTTTATGCTCTTCAACCTTAGGCAATCCAAGAACTAATGCATTTGATGTTAGATTCTTCAAACTATTGAAATTCAAATGGCCATACCCGAGATGCCACAACCAACTTTTATCCTCATAAGCCATATTGACAAGTTGATTATCATTTTGACCAAACTTCAAAGGAAACATCCTATTCTTTGTCACAGGAACGGCTGTAATCACTTTAATTTTTTGATTCTTATCATAGATAGTACAGTGCATGTTCTCAAATACCACTCTATAATTCTTCTCACATAGCTGCCCAACACTCAATAAATTATGCTTTAACTTGGGAGTATAATAAATATCTTTAACACTTTTCATACCTTCCTTTGTCTGAACATCCATGGCTCCTTTGGCCGCAACATCCACAGTATTGTTATTACCAAGGGTAATATTGGATCTGTAACTATCATCAAGCTTTGAAAATATTTCTCTGTTACCAGACATATGGTTAGAGCATCTAGAATCCAAATACCAAACATCATTCACATTACTTTCACCTTTCCTATAACACAAAAACAAATTACCCGAGGAAGGATCCTCATCTTGTTGGGCATAATTTGCATTATTGTTACCTAATTTCAGTCTACACTCTCTCTCAAAATGTCCATACTTATTGCAATGATAGCATTGGATGTTCCTTTTATCAAATCTGCCTCTACCTCTTCCTCCTTGAGCACCTCCTCTTCCTCTAGATCCTCTTGAAAAATTCTGATTTTGGCCCCTTCTCGAGCCTTTGTTGTTGTTACTATTGCTGCTAGCACCATCGTTCTTTGAAATTTGCAATTGGGAAGCAAAAGCCTTCTCATTAACACTAGTAGATGTGTCCCTTATTCTATCCTCATGTGATATAAGAGATCCAGCCAATTCATCATACTCCATGGTAGCTAAATTTTTGCTTTCTTCTATGGCAATTACTACAATATTCCATCTTGGGGTTAGAGATCTTAATACCTTTTGTATTATTTGCTCTTGAGCAATAGATTCACCCAAAGTGGCCATTTTATGAGTCACATCTTTCACTCTCACACAGAAATCTCCCACACTCTCTGTCTCCTTCATCTTCAAGTTCTCATATTCTCTTTTCAAGGTTTGTAGCTTCACAACCTTGATCTGATCATTGCCATGGTAAGCATCTTTTAGAGTCTTCCAAGCCTCTTTTGTTGTCTGTGCATCAGCAATTCGAGGAAACAAGCTCTTGTCAAGAGCCCTCTGAATGTGAAACAATGCCATTGCATTCTTCTTCTCAGCTTCTTTCTTCAATCTCCTGTCATTAGGTTGGAGAGTATTCCAATCTGCAGGCTCTTCATATCCGGATTCAACGATCTCCCAAAAATCTTTCCCAATCAAAAAAGTCTTCATCTTGATTGACCAATATTGTTAATCAACTCCATCAAATTCTGAGATTTGCAAATTGTTTGCCATGCTGCTGTCTTCCAAACACCTTCAGCTCTGATACCAAATGTA
Source organism: Cupressus sempervirens (assembly GCA_028749045.1). Classification (NCBI taxonomy): domain Eukaryota; kingdom Viridiplantae; phylum Streptophyta; class Pinopsida; order Cupressales; family Cupressaceae; genus Cupressus; species Cupressus sempervirens. The sequence continues at coordinate 642,107,884 of CM053783.1, read as the reverse complement.
GAAACCTGGAAAGATCCAAACAACAGCAGAAAAAAAATAATATCCAATACACCATAACAGTAAAATAACTTTGCTCAAGAACAGAGCATACTCTGTTTTGGGGACAGAATCATGATCTTTTATTAATCTAATTGAAGGAAATTATTACAAAAGGAAAGACTGTATACTGCTTGGAACGCAAGTCTTTAAATTAAAAAAGAAAACTAAGATAATTGCATTATCCATGCCAATGATTACGGATGGGAGAAGAAGTAACTAAGACTAAACTAAAATGCATCCAAAAATATCATCTAATGCATGCCATATGTACAGCACGCTTCTTGTTTAAACTACTCCTGAACTGAAGTATTCTAGAAATTATTTGTAGAACGGTGGAAATGGAGCGGTGGAGCTGGAGTTTGAAGTGAAGATCTCAGCATCAATCTTCAATATGTTGTTATCCAACCTCTCTCTGATACCACGTTAATATTTAGTCCAAAAATTATGATAACAACAGTAAGGAAGAACAAAGATAGATACAAAAAGACACTCAAGATTATCCTGGGAAAACCCTTCCACTTGACGGGAAAAACCCAGCCACACCACAAAAATATTACATTTATTGATAGTAAAATGTTCAAGTACAATGCTTTACTTGATTCTAATTGTCACAATGCAATCACAAATATATATAAGAGAGACTCTTCATATATCATAGTCGAAGGTCTCTTCAATCTCCAAACATAAGTGTTTTCATATCTCCAAATGCATGCCTCTTCGCATGACACATCTCTACATGTAATATAGTTTTGAATATTATCGTAAATAACTTCTTATGCTGAAGACGACCATAACGGTCATATTTCTATTTCATAAGATCAGAGATAAAGATCCTCTATCACAGCTACAATCTTCAACAGAAGTTGGATAAAATTGGATGGAGGCAGTGGTGTATAGCCTGTCACTTAACATAACCTTTATTGCTATTTGTGTCTATGGGCCTGCCCAAACATTTGAGAAGGCCTCCGCATGGACAGACATTCTGAAGTTTATGGTTGAAAAGGATAGATTTTTACTTCATTATGGGTGGGGACTTCAATGTTGTGTTGACACACAAGGAAATGTTAGGTGGAAGTAGCGAAAAAATGCAGGCTATGATGGGCATTTTGAACTTTGTGGATAGCACCAGCCTGGTCGATGTGCAGACTACTAATGGAATATATACCTGGAACAATAGAAGAAGAGATTTTCTAAACGTTGCAGAGCATCTGGACAGATTTCTAATCTCCCCAGAATGAATGAATAACCTGCTCACAATTGGTGCTAGATTCATTCCAGCTTCAGCCACGGATCATTTTCCAAAAGATCTTGAAATCATTGGCAATAATACCAGTTTAAGGAAAAGTTTCAAATTCAAAAATATGTGGTGGCAAGACTGCAACCTGGTGCCTTTAATCGAACCTTGGTGGAAGGAGTGCAAGATTGGGGGTTCTTGTAGCTTCAAGTTTGCTAAGAAGTTACAGTATGTGAAAGATAAACTTAGGGAATGGAACAAATCTGATTTTAAAATTATTTTTTATGAGAAAAAATGAATCAAAGTACTTACAGTATTAAATGAGGTCATTTAATGTGGTATGTTCAAGGTTGACTACGAAAAGGATAGACCCCTTAAGGAAGAACTAAAAGAGATTTTTTAGAGGGATAAATCGAGGGAAACATGGTCAAAAGCAGGTGACTCAAACTATATTTCTTTCATGCTTCGGTTACCACTCGTAGGATGTTAAATAAGATAGAAGAAGTTTCCAAATCTGATGGAGGCAAGGCATCAGGATTATAGATGTTGGAAATGAGGTAGCATACCATTTTACAAGGATCTTGGGCAGCAACATCTCATTGCATAATATACATACCAAACTTGATTATATATCAGCTATCTTAACAAAGGAGTATAACAAGATGTTATGTGATCCAGTTTCAGTTGAAGAGGTCACAGTTGCTCTATTCCAACTTCAACGGGATAAGGTACCTGGTCCAGAATGCTTCCCAGCAAATTTTTTCAGCTGTTCTGGCATTTCCTAGGAACCAACATATGGAAGGTATTGGAAGATTTTTGAAAACTAAGAGGTATGTAAACAACATTAACAATACCATTGTTGCTTTAGTGCCTAAGAAGCTGCAATCTACTTCATTCAATGACTTTAGACCCATATCTCTATGCAATACAATTTACAAGGTAATAGAAAGTGTTCACTAATAGCTTGAAAGAGATAATGAATACAATTATATCTGAAGAACAGTATGCCTTTACACCAGGTGTAGATACTTCAGACTGTATAATCCTCACAAACAAAGTGATCCATACAATGAAATCAGAGATCTTAAGAGGTATGATGATCAAATTGGATGTACACAAGGCATATGACAGAGTTGGTTGGATAATTTGTTGAAGGCCATGGCAAAGTTTGGTTTTTGTTCGCATTGGCTTGAGCTGGTTAAATTTTGTATTTCCTTCATGCATTTTTTTATCTCTCCCTGTGGTGTTTTATTTGATTTCGTCACTGCCTCTAATGGATCGAGGCAAGGAGATTGAGACTTCCCCTTTCCTATTTACAATCATGGCAGAAGCCATGGGCAGAGCCTTCAAAGTTAGAAAGTGTTTGGGTGTTGAAAAGTATTCAGTTTGGGGAAGGCTGCAAGGCAATTACCCACACACAGTTCGCTGATGACACTTCTTTGTTTGGGGAAGCAAGTATTAGGGAGTGTGAGCAAATAAAGAAGGCTCTGACCAAATATGAACTGAAATCTGAAATGAGGCTGAGCAAATAAAGAAGGCTCTGAACAGAATGTGAACTGAAAGAAAGCTGAGCAAATAAGTCCATCATCTACTTCTTTAACATTAAGAAAGTAGTGCAAAGAAGGATTGCAGCGATTTTTGGGTTTTTCTATTGGATTACTTCCAGCGAAGTTTCTTGGAGTGCCTATCTTTGAAGGTGTGTGTAGGTCCAAACATTGAGATGCTATTATGGAAAGGTGCAGCTTAAAGGAAGCTTCTTGGAGATCAAATTGGCTCACTTTATCTGGTAAAATGACAATGATAAGATCCATTCTTACTACCATGCCAATTTATATGATGTTGTGCCTTCCAACTACACATAAAATTGAGGCAAATGTTGAAACTGTATTTAAGAAGTTTCTAAGAGAAAGCTCAAGAGAGGAAAAGAAAATTCCTTTAATCAGTTAGGAATTTGCTTGTAAGTAAAATTTTGATGGGGATGTTGGCCTTCATAGAATAAAGAGACATAACCTTGCATTTGGGGCAAAATTGATTTGGAAAATGTTCAGCTCTCTGGATAGTCCTTGGTGTAAGGTTTTTCAAAAGTAATATCTCGCTAATCCAAGTCAGATTTTGACAATTGCTAATATTCCTGCACGGGTAGCATCGTGGAGATTTTGTGCAGCTCCAGAAACTTGAAAACTAATTACCTTTCTTGGAAAATAAAATAATGGTGAAACTGCTCAATTCTGGTCCGAGTCCTAACTCTTGGAATAGGTAAAAAGCCTGGCTGAGTGCTTGGATATACAAGAATACATTGAAGATATAATTACGAAGTTTGGATTAAACGTATGCAACTATTGGAAAAGGGATGAGACTGCTGGAAAGGTTTTTGTTGGTTGGATAGTGTTGTGAGAAATTCACACCATCACCCAATTTCAAATGGGGGCCCCATCTTTTTGAGTCAGCCCCATCTTTTAGAGGTTTTAGGTGGCAACAATTTCAAGTCTTCAGGCCCTAGAGGAGGAGCTTGATGAAGTCAGGGAGAAAGGATTATGTTATGAAGTCAAATTGATAACTGAATGGAACACCTTAAGGGGCAGTTCTGAAAGGATCAGTGATCAAAAACAATTAGGGTAAGAGAGTTGTAAAATACTGTAAAATCCTCAGGTAGGGGCAGAATCCACCCCTACCTAGGATTCTTAATCCTCCTAAGCATGACATTTCCGCCCAGTAAACAAAGAGAGATCATCAGGACACCCTCAAACTCCCCTTCACATTGTGAAGACTAAAAGATTTATTTTTGGTTGCCCAATACGGATGAGATGAAACAAAATAATGAGAGTGAAATGTAAACAATGTATCATAGCGAGTTTGAAGAAGATTAAGGGAAATTCCTTCAGGGATGGGGGATTCTGCCATCCCCCAACAATGATTATCCTCTCTATATCAAAATTCCTCTTCCCTCCTTCATTTCTGCCTCCCCTTTAAGATGGGTAGATCAGATCACGATGAGACCAGGAATTGACAAGGGTTTGGTAAAAGGTAAAAACATAAGAAAGTGAATAAGGTTTGGTGAAGATTCAAAGAGGTGTGCTAAGAAGGTGATTTGGAGGAGACAAAGTGAGGCGAGGAAAACCCTCTAAGACTGGCGGATGCTGCCATGTTTTGAGGAAAATTCCTCTTGGCCACTCAAAATCCACTTGTGATTCAGACTCAACATAGGTACAACCTTCCCCAAGCTGGCCTTGCAATATGAAAACAAAGGAAGGTAAGAGAGAAGATTGAATAGTGATATGTTGGGGCTAAATAAAAGAAATAAAATCCTCAAACATTCAGCATTTCCGCCCACTTGGTATAATCATTGCCCCCCTTGATTTCCACCATGTATTGAGGTGATGAAAGCATGGAACAAGTTTTACATTCAACTGAGGAGCAGCAAAGAGAAGTAGATAGTAGGTGGTGATTAATTTTCAAGGAAAGATCAAAAAGAAAAATCTTTTAGAGGTGGTGGATTCCACCACCCTCTAAGGATTATTTATTCTCGAGGGCCCTTGAATTCCGTGCTTACCTTATGAAAAAGAAAACAATGAAAAGGCAATTTGCATGAGGAGTTGAGGGGAAAGTTGAGGAGACCATGAATTAATCCTAGCCTATGGGTAGAATCCGACACACCTTGAAATGTCCACACCATGAAGAGGTTCCCGCAAACATTAGGAATCAGACATTTTATTGAGGTGGGGTGATTAAATGTTTAAAATCAATATCCTCCCTCAATCAGATCAGCCTATAGAGCTGAAAATAAATTAAATTAAATAGTTTCTATTGGCTTATAAGAGCCAGGTCGGCCAGCATGGATTGTTGTGTATTTCAAATCTCAATTACCTATATAAAGAGGAAAAGCAAAATCATTTGATGCCAAATCAAAATAACTCATTTCTAAATGGTAGCGAGTTACATCATAAAAAGAGTCACTAAAATCTCCTTGGATTGGAAGCAATTCTCCCCTTTGCAACAGCAGATCAACACAAGGAAGGTGAAATTTCTTGTAGAGCAATAAATTTGGGCACGGTAGATGTATAATGAAGCAAGGTGCAAGAGAAGATTGAGAGGTGATATGTTGGGGCTAAATTGGAGAGGAAGAATCCTTGAACATTCAGCATTTCCTCCTACTTAGTAGAATCCTTCACCCCCTTAATTTCCACCTTGTATTGAGGTGATGAAAGCAATAAACAAGCTTTGTCTTTCAACTTAGGAGATATAAAGTAAAGTAGATAGGAGGTGGTGATTAGTTTTCAAGGAAAGACCAAAAAGAAAAATCCTTTAGAGGTGGCAGATTCTGCCACACTCCAAGGATTATTTATCCTTAAGAGCCCTTAGATTCTGCCCTTACCTTATAAGTAAAGCAAACATTGAGAGGTGATTTGCATGAGGAGTTGAGGGTCGAGTTGATGAGACCATGAATTAATCCTAGCCTAGGGGTGGAATCTGACACATGGCCAGGATTCTCAATCCTGGCTACCTTGAAATTTTCACCCCACGAAGAGGCTTGATTTTACTAAGAGAGTTAATTAAATATTTAAAATCAATATCCTCCCTCAATCAGGTCAGCCTTCAGGGCTGAAAACAAGTTAATTTAAATAGTTTCTATTGGCTTATAAGAGGCAAGTTGGCCTGTGTAGACTGTTGTACATTTTCAAATCAGTTACCTATATAAAGAGGAAAAGAAAAATCATTTGACGCCAAATCAAAATAATTCCATTTCTACAAGGCAGCAAGTCACATCATCAAGAGGTGGCAAAATATCCTTGGATTGGAAGAAATTTTCCCCTTTGCAATAGTAAGATCAACACAAGGAAGTTGAAATTTCTTGAAGAGCAACAAATCTAGGTGCGTTGAGTAGATCTCCTTCGGTTAATCAAATCTAAAGGGCTGTAGGAGAAGTATAAATCTGGGTGTATCACACATTGCCAAGCTCGTTTAGGGTAAAAAATTTTGAAGGATTTCATTTCAGATTGCAATGAGAAGATTATTTTGTCAATACTAGATTCAAGATGTGCACGAGAATGGTAATTTGGTTTTAAACTTGAAGGAAATCCACTTTTTTATTGTTTATGTAATCTCTTCTCATGTAAACTTCATGATTTCTTTCAACCATTCTGTGGGTTTAATGCTTTCTTCTTGTTTTGCATAGTGGACTTCAAGTAAATGCAGGGAGGTAGTTCAAGCTAGAAGACTTCTACATGAGAAGGAAGATTCAAGCCAAGATCAAGGAAATCAAATCCACAATTAGAAGAAATTTTTCATCAAGTTGAATTTCCTCTGAAAATCCAAGTTGCCTTTGAAGGGTTCCAAGTGTATGAGGGATTCCAACACCACATGAAGATATCATCTAGAAGTTAAGGATACATCAGGTTCAAGATGCAAGTTCAAGTCAAAGCAATGAGAAAATTTCCACAAAAGAAGATGAAGAGGATTTGAGAAGATGAAGCAATTTGGGATACACCATTACTATTGAAGGCTTGGCAATGTTGAGTATTAGAGGTTTTTTCCCTTCACCAAACGATTGATCAAGTCTAAAGGATAAGGATGTTGAGGGGGCACCTATTTGTCTTCTTCCAATCAAGAAATTCCAGTTACATGTATTTCAATTATATTATGTCAAGTGTACACTTTTCTCATTGGTTCTCAAAAGCAATGTAATTTTCTTATTGATTCACAAAGTAATGCCTTCATGTAATTGGTTGACAGTTTGACAACCCCAATTAGGATTTGTAGAGATAAATCTTGGCCCTTGATCGTGAATTGACCTTGGTCCTTCATTGTAATTGAACATCTATAAAAGGCCAAGGCCTTCTCATTTGTAACAGTTAGACAATTAGAAGGTTGGAGATTGTAGAATATTAAAATAGAGAGGTAAAAGTAGATGTAGGCTAGCTAAGGGGGAGACTTGATCAAATTATTCATGTAATGCTATCAAAGTGATAATAATTCATTGTTGGTCTTTAGAATGGATTACTTAATGTTGCTTTGAAGTTGTACGAAAGAAATCGTTATCACTAATAGACTCCCACTTTACACCTATACGTTTGGAAATGAAGGGGGGATCCTAAAATGTAGCCTCCCTTTTAGGTAAAAATCCGATTAGCACAACCCAAGTATATGTGAAGTAACTTCAGATCTGTAGAAACCCAGTGAGACTGTACAGAAACTAGAAACAGACCAAGATCTGGAAACCTGAGAGTTGAACCTTTTTGCTGTAAAAAGTTGGGTGTTGTAGGAACAGGTCAAACTTGGTTTGACCTATACTAGTATAGGTTTAATGTGGTTTTACCTATACTAATATAGGTTGAATGTTGTTAGACCTATACCCAGGGGGGTTGAATCCGAAGGTCTTGGGGCTATGCCTGTAATGGCACTCCAAATCTGCATTTCCAAATTCGATTCTCCACGAATCTGCACTTGCACACAAGAAAAGAGGCAATCTTTGGGGGAAAGAATCTTTCCTTGGTCAAACCCTTGCATAGGAATTAGCCTTGAAATAAGATAACTAAAGCATGTAAAACAAGATAAAATGTAATTATTATCTTGCTTGTCAAACCCTTGTAGATGGATCCAGATTCATTATATCCACAAAGATGTATACTTGCCTGAAGGTATGTTGAATGTTGGAATATAAAATGTAGGATGTCTTCACTTATGCAATAGATCAATACTTGCTCAAACCATAGATCATGGATGTATAAATGCTTGATATGGAGAATGAATGAATGAAAGATTTTTAATGACGTCCACAAGGCCATAAGCCTAAGGGACCCACATAAAGCTCCTAGTCAGACTGATGCGATTTCTCCAACCTGTCTCTTTTATTGTGAATCTACATAAGTAAAATGGCCCCCTTGAGGAGTCTTGGTCCTTCGAAAAGGTCTTTTATGTTGTTCACTTTTAATGTTTCCTTGTGTTGGCTGCGAATGTCTTCGTATGTTGTACAATCCTTCAGATTGTGCCACTCTGTTTCCACCACACCCTTGCTACAAAATCTACAAATTCTGTCCTCCCACTCTTCTTTAGGGACCTTCTATCTACCAGTTTCACATCTCAAACGGTGGGAACCAGATCTCAATTAAGCGATTAGGATTTTTACCTTTCCTTTGATCTCGGCTCCTAAATATTCTTTGTCGTCATGTTCTCATGTGGGATTAAATTCTTTGACATAATAGGCTTTTTTTCTACCTAGCTAGTTTGCCCACATGACAGATCTGATTTTTCCTGCCACCCATTTTTTTATTTTAGAATTATTTTTCGGGCATTGTAGGTAGTCAATGTTCCACTTATTGAACCATTTATCACTTTGTTTCTTTCATGTCTTCTTCCAACGAGCCAGTTCTCCATCAACCACCCTATTAGGCCAGCGATGTGCATCCATTTTACTCACCTTTTTTAGATAGCTCAGCAATCTAACAATTGTTGAGGCCTCCACCGGAAACATGCCCACCTCCGCTAAAATAATCTCGTATGAGACTGTGGATTTGATTTTGAGATTTAGTTGTGATGAAGTGTTTCTAAATTCTTTCAATTTGTCGCCATTTACGATTTGATACGCCGCTCCCCCATACCTCGCTGCCATATAAAATAACTGTTGTCACCAGCAACCCAAAGAGGGTTTTCTTAGTCTTCCAATCCCATAACTTTGTTGTCCTAAACCTATTTTGAAGAAGATAAGATGCCTTCCATCCCCCCCTGTATCCTTTTTGATCTGCATGTTTCCCAACTAAGCCGGTAATGGAAATTTATCTCCAAATATTTGTATTCTTCTACAATTTCTAGCACTTTGTCGTTAAATATGAAAGTGCATTGTTATTTTCTCATCCTCAAGGAAAAGACCATGATCTTGGTCTTAGAAGTGTTGACCTCCATCCCTACTTCCGTGCAAAAGGTTTAAGTTCTTCAAATGTTCTCTTAGCCCCTATGCTATTTTAGCAATGAAAATGAGGTCATCGGCATATAAAAGAAATCTAATCACATATTCAGCCAGCTGAATTCCCTCTCCATTGGCTTTGTTTAGCCATTCCTCTAACTTGTTAATATAAAGGTTAAACAAGGTAGGCAATAATGGGCATCCTTGTTTGACCCCTATGTCACTGCCAAAGCATTCTAACATGCCCACTTTGGTTCTGATTTTCGCTTTAACTTGTTTGTAAAGTTTATAAATAGCAGCTCTATACTCTGTTGGGACCTCTAATTCTTCCATCCTATTCCATAACTTATCCCTAGAGAGGAAGAAGAACGAAGACTGGATGTAGATCTCCTCCCTTGATGGCTAATTCTTTTGTCTTGTATGAAGAAAGAAGCTAGACCTATGGAAGAAAATGTTTGATGAATGGATAGATGGAATGGCTTCAATGAATGCTTGCTTGTTTGAACTCTTTTAGTGATAGCTTGCCTGAGGATGCTTGAGATCTTGTAGTTGTGTGTTGTTGGATGTGAAAATGAAGAGGAAGCCTCCTTTTATAGCGATTTTGGGGTAAATTTTTGCATAGGCTGACTCCATTAGGTAGGAAAATGAAATACTTTGCATCAGGCCCTGAAACTCACCAAAATTAAATCCCCGCGGTAAAGGTCAAACCAAGTTTGACCTATACCTAAAAGGGTTAATTTCAAGGTAAATCTTAAAGTTTCAAAGGAAAACGAAAAGATGAGTGGGAAAATCAAGTGCAAATGCATCCAAAATCAAGAAGAGCACTAAAATGGAGCCTAATAGGTCCTGGAGCTTCCAAACCAAAAGGTAGATTTCTTTTCATGTTGTTTAGAAATTGCTTAGTTGGATGAAGGAAATTGTGGATGTTTACTTGCTTGACTCAAACAAAACTAGGCTTCTAACCCCTTACTGATTCTGGGTGTACCTGTGTGGTTAACTAATGATTGATGGTGTGTATCTTCAATTGATATCCAATCTTTAGTTTGCATCCATTTGATAGGATTGAAAAGGAAATATTGATCTGAAAACCATTTAAGCATACCTTAGAAGCTTGCACTAGGTGGGTGGATTCGCTAAAAAAGCTACATCTAGTAGAATCCAAGTTCATCCATGATTGCTTGCATTCCTAGTTGGAAGTAGAAGTACAAGGATAAGTTGAAGTGGAAAATGGGGAAACTAAGTATATTTTCATTGCGCATTGTGAAGCTAAATCTTTAGAAGTGCAAGTGGTTGATATCATTGAATGAATAGCATAAGTACCCTAAGTGATTATCAGCAAATCAAATTATTTCACTAAGTAGGTGTCCACAATTGAAGGGAACCTTGAAGCCATTTCATGATCTTACTTTGCAAGCTTAGTATGAGATTATTCAAGAGAGGATTGAGTATTTAGTGTTCCATTCAGAAACATTGGATGTTTGATTCTATTTATTGCAGTGGAAACAAACCTCACATCAACAGATAGATACCAAGCTTTTGGATCTCCCAAATGATCTTGAAAATCAGCTTAAGATAGAATTGGGTACAAAGCTGATGGTGCTATGTGAAAGGGATGTGTACACAACTGATCACTTATTTTTAAATTGTGAGTTCATTGATGAGTGCTGGAATTGGCTTCAAAGTATACAATTATGGATGGGACCTAGACCTAAATGCTTATTACAGTTCTTACAAGGATAGCCTAGGATGTGTAGAAATGCAATGTGGGCTTTCATTTGGACCGTTGCTCCTCGCTCATTTGGAATAACTGGAAGGAACAGAACCGTAGAATTATTGAAGATAAAGAGATGTCTTGTGAGGCTCTGATTACCAAAATTAGGAAGGAAATTGTAGAGATGGCCAATGCTGGAATTAAAATCAAGGACACCAAGTTCTCCAAGTGGGACAAATGGATTCAGAAGCAGTGGGGATATTTAAAAGGCCTGCATTGCCACTGTCCAAAAACATGATTGATCGTATGCAGGTAGTATGGCACTGGCCCAAACTCCACAGATGGAAATTGAACTTTGATTGGGTAGCTATAGCGAATCCGGGATATGGAGGCGTTGGATGTATCATTCAGAATTGGAATGATGAATGTGAATGGACATCCTCAAAAAGATTGGGTCTAGTTTCCAGTAATGAAGTTGAATTCAAGGCTCTGATACTGGGCTTAAGATTGTGTAAAGATAAAGACATTCGAGTTGTCGACATAGAGGGGGATTCACATATTTGTATCCAGGCAGTGATCTGTGGTTCAATTCCCAATTGGAAACTGAGTAATTGGGTCCAAATTGCTAGGGATATTCTTTGGATTTTGAAGACTATACTTTAAAGCACATCTACAGAGGGTCTAACAAGGCTGCGATCTGATTGCTAATGTTGGGGTTTGTCAAGAGGAATCAATAGTTTCAGGTTCGGATATTACTCTGTGGCCTAGATTCCAAGGAATATCACTGCTTGAAACAGAGTAAAGCTTCATGATAACAATGAGCAGCTTTTGCAGATTGTAGTGGTAGGCATATACCCTGCTCTGTCATTTCTCCCATAGCTGTATGTGTTAAGCTGGTTGTGGATTCCGAGATGGGCATTGAGGCATCCAATCTAAAGATTGATTCCAGTTTTGGTAATGATTCAGGCTGTAATCTCTGTCTTTCACAGAAGTCTGTCAAATTGAGAGTCAAAACCAGTCTGGCAAAGTTTATCTAGTGTTACAAAAGAACTTGAATGTGCTATAAAGAGATGACAGAGTAGCATTCCAATCTACAGGGTGAAGTGTTTGTGGAATGTTGTGAGGATGTAAGAAGATGGTGCATCAGTTCGGTTTTGAGCTGCATGTGTAGGGAAGAATTGCTCTTGGCCAAGTGCAGTAGATTATTTAATGCCAATCAGAGGGTGTGGGGGAAATTCAGGAACTTGTTCGAGTTTGCCTAGGACGAAATAGTCATTGTTGTGATGGTTTTTCCTCTGTTTACTAGCTGATGTCGCTGATCTGAAAGAAAGCATCATTGAGAAGATTGATGGTTTGGTTCAAGTTTTGCAAATGCAATCACTGATCCGGATGAGGGGAGTTCTGTTCACATTCTGGGTATTTATTTTAACAGCAATCTCTGTATAAGGGATAAGATGGGGTCTAATTATTTACCCCTGGCTTCTACTAAAGGGTGGGCTGCAATTGAAAAGAAGAACTTCATTGTTAATGCTTGGGAGGTATACAAGATAGGAGAAATCAATAATAATTTTGCCCCTCTAAAGGTTGTTAGATTTGGTGCATAATTGGTTGGTGGAGATTGACAACAAATTGGCTGGAATATGCAGTGTCTTCACAAATCATTAATCGTGTCTCGGCCTCTAATAGATTTAGTTGTGTTTGATCTCTGATAGATTTAGAATTTTAGAGGGCTTTTGGCACTGTGCAGATGTATCAAACACTATCCCCTTTTTGATAGCACCCATCAATAAAAAATATACAATTAATTAGATACTTATAATTAACTGTATAATACAGGATAAGTATATAGCCGAGTTGGTGTGAAGGTAAGTCGTGAGGTTTAGTGTTGGGCTAATGATCTCAGTGCTACGCATCAACCACAGTTCGAGTCACTCTAGATTACAAACCCTTCAGCCCATAAATGGGACAGGTAAGGTTGATCTCACTTCTCTTCCTAAGGAATCTATTGCTTGGGAAACACCTCTAGGGGGGTGCTGGAAATGTAATTTTGATAAGGCTTCAAAAGGGAATCCAGGGCCATCTGGGGCCGGTTTTATTATCAAGGATGAGAAGGATGATCTTATTGTTTTGTGGGCAAAGGCTACAGAATGGCACAAATAATGTTGCTGAAGCAAAGGCGGCCTTGTTGGCAATAAGGGCATCTAAGAAATTAGGACTGACAAAATGGCACATAATAGGTGATTCCTTAATAATTATTAAAGCTATTAGCAAAGGATCTTTGAATGCATGGCAACTTCAGAATTACATTGCCAATATCATCCAAGAACTAGCTTCACTAGAAGACTTCAAAATTTCACACATTAAAAGAGAAGGAAATCGTGAAGTCGACAGAATGTCCAACTAGGCCTTGAATTTGAATGTTGGTGAAGTTAGAGTGGAAAACTTCCAAGAATTAAACATACTTGATGGTGAGGAAATAATTCCAAATTGATAAAATGATCGTTTTGAAGGTAGAGAAAAGAGGACGAGCTTTTATTTTATGGTGTGTACCACAAAAAATGAGGAGAGGGTGGATCATCATTACACAAGTAAGTACAACCGCTCAATGGCCTTATTAAATTGAAACTTTTTCAGGAACTCATAACCACAAGAAAGCAGTGAGTTTTTTCACACTGACCTGTGAAAACCAACAACATTCATTTTTTGAGAAGGCTAAGAAACAACGTTGGGAGCGGTTGTTTGAGTTCAGACACTAGCTACTCAAAGAAGTGGCCGCAGTGTTTTTGGGGAGATGTTCTTTAAGGTGAAAAATCAGCACAGAATGAACACAGATGTCTACTCAATGATAATGGCATGGGGCATTCAGCTAGGAGAATCTAAACCCAGGGTTAGATTTGTGATGGAGAAGTTGGTGCCGGCTAAATCAAGGCTTGGAATGGAAGAAATTTTGCATTTCCCCATCCCAAAGGTGGGAGTGTGGTTGAGAGATAATGATTCAAGTATTGAAAAAGTTAAAAGGACACTTTTAACTTCTTTTGTGCTGTCCATCGAGCATCAGCGACATGAAAGGCTTAAACAAGCTTGGTTGGGGCGGTACCTTCTTAAATTGTTAATTATGGAGCATGTTTATGATGTACATGTCGACGCAACGAAAGCAATGGTTAATTGGCGCCCAACAAATGAGGCAGCATTGATGATAAACTTGCAAAATAGGGCTCAAAACCTTCAAACATACAGGATGAAGCATGGCCAAAGTAGAAGGTAAACACGATTATGGATGAAAGAATTTGCGGGATTATGCCACGAGCCCTAAAAGATGACATGAGAATGTGGGTGATGCCTTCATTGTGTTTCTTGTAGGAGCAGTATAGATTTCAATGGTTATCTCTATTTTTGTTACGATAAAAATAAAACAAAGGTTAATTTTTGAGAAATGTTCTTGAAAGGGAAGGTGGGCTATGCTTGGTTTCTATCATTTCCAAAAAGTATAATCGTACTTCTTATCAATTTTGAAGCAGGTTGAAGACATAAAATGTATGAAAAACAACAGGTCTTTCAAAGGGCCAACCCCTGATTGTTGAAGGCGGGTTAGGTTATATGTTAAAAATGCATTTGACGGTGGAGGAAATGCTGCTGCAATTGTGAGTTTTTGAGTTCACACACAGTCCTGAGACAGGCTAGGAAGTTTTTGGAAAATGCTAAATGAAGGGACTGAGTTTCAGTTTGTCTGTAGGTTCATTGTCACGAGGAGGCTCTGGTTTTAGCTTGGAAAGTTTTTTAATGCATATGGATGAGAAATGACTTGTTATGGTTTAGGGGTTGGATATAATTGCAAGATGTAAGCACTTTGTAATTTTTGTAATGTTGTTTAGAGATCTGTAAATGTTTTGGAATGTAAACTGAAAAATTGATCCTTGAAAAAATGAATCTGAGGTGACGCTTCGTAATTCCCTTTTTGATATTAATAAAATCTATCAAAAACTATTACCGAGGAAAAAAGAATTAACTCTATATATAATAATTTTAAAAAATTATTAATCGTAAATTTGAGATTTTATAAAAGTATCATTAATCATAAATTAGAGATTTTATTTTAATTTTGTAATATTATAGTAATATTGTTTTAAATTATTAACTAGTATAGTATATTGAGGGATGTATCTATTGTGAAGCTTGAAGAGAATTGAGATTTCCTATAGACGCAATATTTTTTTCATTATTCTAGTTAAATTACCTCTCTGGAAATAACAAGACAAAGCTTCAAATTTATTTAGGATGGTGTTTCTATTTAGCAACCTAAAAGTATATGCAATTGATAGTTGTTTTTTAAATCAGTCATGAGAAAACTTACCTGTATACAATCATGTGATTACGGACATAAATTCCCGAGATTTTTTGAAATCTCCCAACTATTTTACATAATTTTTTAGATATATGAAGTATGCTATTATCTATAGAACAGCAGAAAACAATGAAGATAGAAAACTAAGGATATTGTATCTAGGTCACAAGCTCTACAACTCAACTCACCTTAGATTGCATACCTATTTGTCTCCCAGTATATGTTGCTTCTTAAATTTTAGAGCATAGATGGACGCTTGCATTAAGTTGTACAGTGGCTTAACCTTGCTGCTATCTATCATTTCTATACTGAACATCTAAGGTCGTGCATACAAACAACTCCCACAGAAACCTCAGAATTTCAGTTGAGATGACTGCATAGTATCGTATCACTTGTCATTTCCCTCTATCTAAACAAGAAAAAAATTCTTACTTTGTCCTATAACTTTTTTAAGAAAAAATATTTGTTATTCTAGACAAAATAGCGTGAGAGCGACATATCATTAACAAGAAGGTTACATGAAAATCTTGTGCTGCAGAGGCTAGTAAAGCAAATATTTTAACAAGTCAGAAGATTCTAAAAGCCTATATTCTTCAAAAAATAATAATTTCTGGAAAGGCGCCTGCTAAGATGGTGGGAATGCAGTAAGCAAGTCATTGTTGATCAGCAGAGCCTGATCTCTTCGAAAAATATTCAACTTACACAGCAAGAGCGCAGAACAAGCATCCATTAAAGTTTGTGTTCCATCTTTTTATCCAAAAAATTGAATAGCGGACAGCCTTGTCTTCCACCACAACCCTTCGTAATTGCCTCCAATAATACTGTAAGTGATATTCCCTTCTTATTTTAAAGGATGATAATTTTACTTCTTTCTGTGCAGATGCTTAAACAGCACTCATGTTATTCCAGACTGCATGCTTTAAGAATCATTGCTGATCCTCAAGCAATCTCATGAAACTACGAAAACCCACATAGCCAACTAGGAATGGAATAAAAAAGGTACAGGAAGGTGTGATCCATAACTGCCTAGGGCATCCCCTAACATCAAAATATGAGCCCGATTCCTAACATATGTAGTCCTACCCAAGACCTTGACTTACATACATTTGAACTGTCACAACTGACATATTTCTGACTTAAAACAAAGCTAAATAAACATAGCTAACATGTGTAGTCCTATTCAAGCACTTATCTTACATATAATACATTTAAACTATCACAACCCAAATATTTCTGACTTAAAACAAAGCTAGATAAACATAGCTAACATGTGCAGTCCTTTCAAGCACTTGTCTTACATACATTAGGTTTAAACCGTCACAACCCACATATTTCTGACTTAAAACAAAGCTAAATAAACATAGCTAACATGTGCATTCCTATTCAAGCACTTGTCTTGCATACATTACATTTAAACTGTCTCAACCCACATATTTCTGACTTAAAACAAAGCTAAATAAACATAACTATATACAGTCCCAGTCATACAACTGACATGCATTCAATAAAGCACTCGCGCTCACATATTCCTCGTACTGATGCACAGCAAAATAAAATAATAACTGGTTTTATAGTAATTGCATGCATTCTAACATCAAAACGAACGGATACTAGGGGCAAAAAGACGGATTAGAGAAATGCCAAAAAAAATTGACCTGAATATCTTCGCAGATGGAGCTCCAGAGTATCAAAGGCGCCCAAATCCTCTTCGTAGCAACTGACTGTCCCAGCACGGACAGAATTTATGCACTTTGACAAACTGTTATGAATTGCATCCAAATATCCGGATAAAAGAACTAAAATATTAAGAATGTGGAAATGGCTGTACCTTTGGGAAAGTTAAACCAAATCAGAGCCTTTTTCTTTATTAAAAAAAGAGATTAGCAGAAACTTACGATCTTGGTTCTACAAAGAAAGCATCCACCCAGAGATAATGTCTAACAGGATGCAGTTGAATATATTGATTTCAACATCGCCTTGATATAACCCAAACCATGAAAATGAACTTTAGGAGAATGCAGCAACCTTTTCACATTCAGGAATCGGGAGTAGCTAAAATATTTTAAAAACTCCACGGAAGCAATTAAAAGGAGCAAAAATCAACTCAAGGGCACCGTCTGTCCACTAACTAAAACGAAATGCCTGCACCCGAGTCTTATTGCATCCAATGCATGGATGCTACGCTGACAAAGCGTTTCTGACAGAAGCTGATAGAGTTGTCAGTAACAAGGTCTACATACAAATTTGAGGGGTCCAGCATTCTGATTGAGGGGTCCACAAGACACAGGATCAGTGCAGGGGCAGATTTAAGGGTTTGGTTGGTAGTCTTAGCAACCGGTGGGACCATCCAGTACTAAAGACTTTGATATTGGCGGGCTTCCAGATGATGATTTTACTTGATATGGTGTCTCTCTCTTTCAGTGGGCTCCAGCTCGGTTCCATTTGAAGACAACAATATGTGCCTCCAATAGGCGGACAGGCAGATCCCAGGTACGCCTTTTCCTTTTATCTTGCATATGATTTTGCACCTGTTCAGGCTCCTTTTGTTTCTTCTCCTGGCATTGGTAAGTTTACAACAGTAAAACACTATTAAAAACATATAAACAAGGCACCGGTGGGAATGATATGGTCCTCATGGACGGAACAAACGGGGAAATCACAGATACATCTGCAGATAGGATACTTGTAAAAGTATCATTGACTGATCAACCTATGATAAGAGAGGAACAGTCAGAACTAGATGACCTTACATAACACAGGATCTGATAGTAACAGGGTGGCAGAGAATCAGATAGTCAGGGCACCCGTAACAGCAGAACAGCAAACTAGTTTGAAAGAAGCTACGAAACACGACATCTCTGACAATAGTGGCTTGGTCCTGACATACGGAGATAGCTTAATGCACAGCAGCATCATCAAGTGGAATCAAGGGAGCTTCCTCATTATTCCAGAACCCTCAGCCGGACACACGAGTTCATTCAATCTTGGAGGGACAAATGGTAATTTACCCACAAACACTTTGAGCTTATCACAAACCAGCGGACCACTCACAGGAGGCAACTACATCTATGTGAATGCCAAACAATATAAAAGAATAATTAGGCGGAGAAAGATACGAAAGTTTAAAAATGCAAAAAGAGGGAAGTTAGCAGCTTTACTTCCGAAACCGATTCCACAAACCCCAGGTAGCACAAGGGAGGGAGAACAAAGTCTGAGGCCGACTGAAATCTCTAAAACAATTGAGCAGTTTGATAATATCAGAGATATTAACGGTAAAGGGAAGCCAGATAATTCTCAGGTGATAGACATGGTGGAGGATGGGCTACCGAATAATTACAGCCCCACAAGGACACCTATGACGTGGTATCCAGACATTTTTGTGAATGATTTAGTAGCTATGAAGGAAAGGGTGTGGGCACTTGAGGAGAAGAACCAAATAGAAAGTATCACAATGAAAAGAGTTACTGAAGATAACTGGAAGCTGGCAGCGGAGGTCAAGTCACTTAGAGAACAAATTCAAAAATTGCAATTTAATATGGAAAAAGGAGAGTATGAATTAATATTGTTGAAGAAAGAAGTAGGGGAAAAGAGGACAGCAGCAAGTACTATGGGAGAAGGAGAGGCTACAGAAGCAGACAAAAACTCGCAAATGAAAAATATACAAGATGCCATGGCCAATATGGAAATAAAAGAGAATCAACTTAGAGAACAGATTGAAGAAGTTAGATCATGGGCCAACATAGTAAAGGGGCCAGCAAACACTCCTATTGACAACATAGAAAAACAAGTTCGGAGACAGATTAGAGAGGAAAAAGAAAGAAATGAGAAAGCAACAAATATCGTTGTCAAAGGGCTACGAGACTATGGAGAACAGGAGAAAACAACGGATTTAGTTAAAGACTTCTTTAAAGACCAATTAGATTGGCATGGAACAACCATACAAGCTCAAAGAATCGGAAAATGGATTAGAGGAGGCAAAGATAGACATGTTAGAGTGACAATGAAGAATATAGGAGATAAAAATAACATTTTCAGCAAGAGGAAGTTTCTTAGAGGCACACGCATATATCTTGATGATGATCTCACCGTAACTCAGCAAGAAGAAAGGAGGAAGGAATGGGAAAAAGTGAAAACAGCAAGAGGAAAAGGCAAGTGGGCGTGGTTACAAGATGGCAAAGCCCAAATCAGCGACAAAATCACACGCAATAAATAGGAACTCGGGCCCACCCAGGAACATTTAACTATAGTTAGCTGGAACTGTAGAGGTTATCCTTGGAGAAGAGGACCTAGGTTAGGGTCGATAGCTAAAGATAATGACATCATTATGCTTACCGAGACTCATGAGCATGATGGATGTAGAGTTCCAGATTTTGAAGGATATAAGAAGGTATCACTGTGGAATGAAAAGATAGATAATGGTAAGGGGCATGGAGGCATCACCGTTCTAATAAAAGAAACTTGGAGCAGATTTGTAAACTTAGAGAAAAAAGATGTAAACAAGCAGTATATTTGGATAAAAATAACAGAGAATCAGATTTCTACAAGGGTGGCTATATGTTACTTCGCTCCAAAAGGCTCAAAAATATATAAAAAACATAGGTTGGATCGAGAAGATCCGTTTGTTGCGCTAAAAAAAGACATAACAGCCTTTAGCTCTTTAGGGGAAATAATGTTAATAGGGGATTTCAATGCTAGAACAGCAAACAACCAAACTCTCAATCTTAAGGAGAGTTACAATGAAAGCAGAGATCCAGTTTGGCTCGAAGAAGAAGGGACACAAAAATGGGAAAGATCTTCATAGGATAGCATGGGAAAGATTAATCATTTTGGTGCTGAATTACTAGGCTTATGCTGCCTATACAACATGGTTATATGCAATGGTATGGAAAAGTGGCCTAAATCAGGAGGCATCACATGCAAAAGACACAATGGACAAAGTGTTGTTGATTATGTTATATGCTCGCAAGACTATGTCGCAAAGATAATTAACTTTGACATAGAAGATTGCCCCATGGAGTTAAAATCTGATCATAACCCCATCTTGATAAGGGTGACTACTCACTTCAAAGATCAACATATTGTCCCAAAACTTTTACAGAAGAGGAAGATGATTCCGACTGGCAAAGTTTTAATGACACAAGAAAACCATGATACTTTTCAAGACTCTCTTTTGCGGCTGTCTAGGGTTCCGAGAAACCATCTAGAGTCTGAAAAACAACATTTCATGGACAAGGATAATCTTGTTCTTACTATCATTAAAGCATTGGAGGAGTGTAAAAGATCTAGGGCCACAAAAGAAGCCAAGAACACTTTTCCGGCCAATCCTTGGTTTGATGAGGAGTGCAAAATGGCAAAAAGGAATTGGAAAAAGAACATGAACAAAGAAAGTAGAAAAGAGTATAATCAACTGATTAAAAAGAAGAAAGAAGAGTATGTGAACAAGAGAAGAATAGAGTTGATTAATCTTGGTAAAAACAACCCCAGAAAATTTTGGAAAGAGCTTCAGCAGAGAAAAACTCAGATAGTGAATAACATAACAGGAACCAAATGGCTGGAATATGCCAAGACTCTCTACGAATGTGATCTAAGAGAGCACAGTATCATGGAAACAGAGACTACAGGGGAGTTATTCAGTGAAAATGATATTATTCAAGGCATCAAAAGGTTAGCTGTTGGTAAAGCGCAAGATATAGATGGGCTACAAGCGGAATACTTAAAATGGGGTGCTGAAATCCTCACACCACACATCACTAAGATTTTCAACAGTGTCAATAGAGAGGGTTTCCCTGTAAAATGGACTACAAGTGTGGTGATCCCACTCCACAAAAGTGGAGATATAAACAATCCTTCTAATTACCGAACCATCATGATCAATCCACTATTTGGCAAGTTATTTGGTAGTTTGGTAGAACAAAAAATCAGCAACTGGGCTGAAACAGAAGGCAAACGTGCAAAAGGGCAAGCAGGCTTTAGACCAAAACACTCTACTATAGATCACGGCATCACTCTCAGGCATTTGATAGAGAAAGTTTGGGACACTCCGGGGAACGAGGCTTTTTGTTGTTTCGTGGACTTTAAAAAAGCTTTCGACACAGTGCCACGTAATAAACTATGGGATAGAATGGTAGAGCTGGATGTCCCTAAAGAACTTACGTCAGCGGTTTACAGATTATATGAGCAGGTCAAAGCTAAAATCAAAACGACAGAAGGGTTATCAGAAGATTTTGATAGCAACATCGGGGTTAAGCAAGGGTGTCCGCTTTCTCCCACACTATTCGGGCTTTATATTGACAAGTTAGAAGAGTGGATAAACAAGACCAATGGTGAGGGGGTGCAGTTGGCCCACTTCGTGATAAGATTGCTCTTATATGCAGATGATCTCATAATTCTTGCTAGAACAGCTAAAGGTTTGAAAGAGCACTTGAAAGCACTAGAATTTTTTTGCCATGATGTAGGAATGCAAGTTAACACTAGCAAAACCAAAATTATGATCTTCTCACTAAAGAAGAATAGGGGCATACAAGACAAGTTTCTATTTGAAAATAGCCCCCTTGAGATTGTGGAAGAGTACAAATACTTGGGCATCGATTTTCATAACAAACTCAACTGGGATACTTGTAGATCGAAAAGAATCCAAGGGGGCTGGAAGGCGTTATACTCTTTACAAAACAAGTGCAGGAACGCAGAATTATAGGATTGGACAACCATGAAAACTCTGTTTGGTTTGCTGGTCACTCCGGTTATTCTATACGGATGTGAAGTGTGGGGCGGTAGTATGTCCAAACAGAAATGGCGGCAAGTAGAAAGAATTCAAAAACACTTTATCACATGCAATCTTAAAGTCAAGACCACAGTTCCGTATGAAATCCTCTTGGCGGAGGTGGGTTCCTTTCCATTAGAAGCCGTCGCATTGACCCGAATGCTAAGCTATTTAAAGAAAACTCAAGGTCTAGAAACACATCGTTGGCCCAAGTTGGTAATAGAGGAAAAACTTGTGAGGCGGAAAAGCACATGGATGAAACAAAATGACAAATGGATGCAAAAATGGGATATCAACATCCAAGCTTGCCCGGATAACATTAAAGAAATAAAAAAGTTTGTCAATGAAAAATTTCGCAATATTCTGTGGACAAGACACATAGGGAGGAAAAAATCTTATTACATTAAAGAATTTAATCCCACTTCTAGTCATGATGAAAAGGCCTATATAAGGGCACCTATTAACTGGAAAGCAAAAATGTTGATGGCACAAATTAGAACTAGTTCACATCAGCTGCGATGTGAAACTGGTAGATGGCAAGTTCCAAAGGAAGAGTGGGCAGACAGAACATGTTTATTTTGCAATATGGGAACAGTGGAGACAGAGCAACACTTTGTCATGGAATGCTTGGCTTACAACGACATCAGATCTGATTATACAAAAATTATGCAGAACAAGGACTTCAACTATTTATTTGAGGAAGATCAAGTGAAGAGAACAGCGGAGTTGATTATCAAAATTCAGAGAAGAAGAGACAAGTTAACCAAAACTTTGCAACTGACTAGTTTGGCTCCTGACTCGGGAGGGCGATTGCATGGGTCTCATAGACTACTTTAGTCTCGTGGACGTCATTAAAATCTATCATATCATATCATATCAGTAATGCAAATCCCCTCTGAAAACAATTAATTCAAATTTGTTTTATTTACGCGAGAGGCTTTCTACAGGAGTGTTGGTAAATATATTTAATTGTGAAAAAATTGACGGCTATCTACATGTCCTGTGAGATAAGTTGGCAGAGAGTACAAAACTTATGATTCTTGGTTTTATGCTCGATTTTTGAGGCTCATCCACCCAGAGATAATGGTGAATATGTTGATTCCAACATTAGTTTGATACACCCCGAACCTTATATTGGTATGACCCAAACCTTGCGGCTTCTGCAATTTTTATATCGAGAGGCCGACTGACTAAATGAGAATTGTTATCCATTATACATTTGATGTTGCTGATTATTATTATTATTAGTTCCTGCCTACACGGAGGATACTATTGCAATTGCAATTGTTGAATGTCATAAAAATCAAGTCAATTCTTTCGATTATCTAATAGAAATCAAGAATTTTTGTATGTCTCAACCTTTTTACAAAGTTTAATTTATTTGTATATTTATTGAAATATATAAATTTTATTTATTTATAAGTTGATTGGTTATTGTGAAAAATACTAGGGAGAAAAATAGTTATTCTCAATCAAAAATTAGGAAAAAATTGAATCAAGACCATTACTAATACAAATATCATAATATTATTAAAGTTGCAAAAAAGCATCTAGAACTTTGGAATAGTCTATAAGCTTTCACAACAGGAGACAATAGCCAACAGTGTTACAGAGACAACAGTATATACAGCATGGGAGTACAGAGGCAACAGTATCTAAGATCAACAGCCCTTCCCACCTCCCTTGCCAATCTCTAGCAATACTACTTACAAACCCCAGAAGCAATCAACAATGAGCAATCAATGTAGGATTGAAAGAAACTCTGAACAAAAATAATATGCATACCACTTGAAACCACAAAAAATCTATGAAAACCACCAACAATTATGCCCTAAGAACACTGTAACACAACCCCCTGGCCCTTACGTACAACACACCCATTCCATGGCATTGATATATTCATTTAGTATTCCTCTTACCCTAAGTCACACGTCATATAAAAATGTACGTGAACAATGTCTATATACCAAAAATAATATATATGCATGCCCTACCTTATACCTCTTTTCCCATTCTCTTCACTCCCTTGAAATCCATTTTTTCTTTACTATCCATCTCGCATCTTGTACAATAGTTTGCCAAACAAGTAGAATTAAATCATTTTGGAAAAAAGTAGCGGTTCAACATGTACAAAATTTGGCGCTTTGTCTTAGCTTAGTGCACCTACTTCTTATGTAAGAATCATATGAGTACACGGTTCCAATACCTCCAATCCCCTCATTCTTCCTAAGTTTCTAAAACTGTGGCGAATCAACAGTCATGACTTTGTTTTCATCTGGAACCAATTCGAATTCAATGATGCCCTCCCTAAACACCTCACCACATTTGCCTTATCAATTCCAATCTTCTTTCATCGATTGCTTCTCTCCTTTATGTCCTCCTTAGGGCTACAACGTGGCCCCCTTCGTAAATAGGAGACCCAATCTGAACTGAAGATTTGAACTGTAAATAGCTCATGTAATGCCTCTACTTCTTTAACTAGCTAGGTGTCTGGGGAATTTGTTTTTGAATCTAATAAAGTTGATGGAAAATTTATCTCCTCTAATTGAATTTTTTGAAGCACATTGATTTTATTCACTCGTCTAGGAGGATTTGCAGATTGAACTAGGGGAAAGGACCTAGTACTTGAACACCCTAACTTTGCGCTTATCAAAATCTTATGTGAAAATTTCAAATCACTCCCAATTTTCTATAGCAACTTATTTGGCGAGTCATCTACTTATACCTAAGCTTTTAAATCCACATCATCAATTATGATGCCACATTAGCATGCTTTTTGCCAAGTTGTCTAAAATAGTCCAAATAAAAAGTGAGACCATTGGTTGTGCAAAAAGGGTACCCATACTGCACAGCTGATGTGGCATCACATCATTGGTTACTTTTTAGATCAAAGGGTACATTTTCATTCATTTTTTGGTAATCATCATTATACTAACAACTTTAAAGTCCCAAGTATTGGTACAATGTTGTCAAAAATATTGGACATTAAGTCAGCAAGTGTAGGTATAAACAATTTCTATCACAACCATTGGAACCCGTTCAAGTACTGGGTCCTCTCTCCTATCACATAATTCATTTCTGAGGACTCGCAACAAATTTCTAATTTTCTGCAAAGACAAGCTGTATTTTGGTTAAAAACTTGAGGATGTTTGCACATGGCATCCATGCAAATTTTGCAAGCATCAGAATTGCTATCTGCATATGCGTGTCTATGCATTTACATCAAACATTTTTATCCCGCTTCATAAAGCTTTTTATGTCATGCTTGTATAGAGTTTGATTAATGTACATA
This sequence comes from Cupressus sempervirens, assembly GCA_028749045.1. Lineage (NCBI taxonomy): Eukaryota > Viridiplantae > Streptophyta > Pinopsida > Cupressales > Cupressaceae > Cupressus > Cupressus sempervirens. The sequence continues at coordinate 642,082,609 of CM053783.1, read as the reverse complement.
TTGAATGTAGAATTCTTTAGTAATGTCATCTAGATATTATTTTATCATTTTTAAAATTTGGATTAATTTAATTAAGAAAAAATTAACTATAATATATTTATGTTAATATTGTTGTTGATAGACAATATTTCAATAGAATATAAATCTTTTAACAATACGGTAAAAAAATCTTAATAGAACTTTCTAAACAAAATACAACTATGAAAAGAACAAGTTTATTTAATTTCAAATAAATATAAATAATTGTTAATTGTTATAAATTTATTATTTATATTTATCTTGAAAAGTAAAATATAAGAAAATATAGATATGAAAATTGAAATTAAAATTAATTGATGCTAATTCTTGTACAATAGGGGCATTACATTGCACTCATAATTTATATCAGACACTATTGACATTATTGGCCTTGCATATATGATGTTATAGCCTTCTTTATAGTTTTCAACAACCTCTTCAAATTAATAGAATAATATATCTCTTACAACATATTCCAACACCCATTTCAATGAACAAAATAATATGTCTAATATGTCATTTGCAATATTGTCCAAAGTTGAATCATATTTTATAATAATTATTAAAATAAAGTATCATAGTATAACAAATACATTTTATTTCACTTTTGCTTGCTTAATTTTATATGCATCTACTTGACACATACAAACACATTTGAACTAACAATAATTTCAAATAAAAATGAATTTCGTTATAAATAATTGTAACATACAAACATGTGCACACACATCAGCATGTTACTACCTCTTCTTATTCTATTTTTCTCCTTTCCTCCCTACACTAACTCCATCTCTATTTTTACTTACTCTTAACTATACACATGAGGCAGGAACTATGACACTTTGCATCTCTTGTTTTAGATCACTTTTGACTAAAATTGGCACTCGTGCATTTGCTTTCTTCTTCATTTAAAAATTTATGTTTCCCACTACCGTTTCCATTCACCCCTTCATCTTCTCTCCCACGGTGTAGCAATTAAAATATTTTAAAGAAAATAGATTGAATCTATGAATATTAGTTATTATTTTTCAAATTTTAGAGTGTAGGGAAGGCAAAGAGGGAGAAGGTCTCCCATTCTACTTTACATTTTCTATGGTGACTTTCGAGTGGTTTGGGTTTGGATTCACGAATTATAGTGTTTTTTGGGAATTGCAATGACTATTGTAGGGTTTTTTTTTGTGATTTGTGTGTGAGGTAGGAATAATTTTGATTAGGTTATAGTAGTGGTAATTCTGGAAAGTAAAGTTCTCTGTTAAGATTGATGTATTAGGTGGAATTGAAGTTCCTCAAATCCATGAATATCTAATATTTGGCTTGTTTATTACAAGCATGGGAGATGCTTCCTCTCAAATAGAAGGTTTCAAACCTTTCAAGGTGAATAGTTGTCTTCCAAGGAGCGAGATTAGGCATGTGCTTGTGATTCAATCGAATTCAGTGGACTTTAATTTGTAGATTTATGGTTGGTTTCCCTTTTTAAAGTTGTGGGCTCGCCACACGTAGAATCTTGAGGGGGGAATGGAGGTGCTTTTGGTAGCTCTAGGAAGTTTTCTCTTGCATGTCTTATAAGAGGGGGGAGCTATGCTTATAATCAAGTTTTCCTCTTTACCATGTCATGGTGCATTGGAATCAAGCCAACTAAGGAGCTTCCATCGAGGTTCATGTATGGGTAACACTTCCATAATTTCCTCTTGAGTTTTGGTGTGACGACATCTTCAATCTAGTTATCGCACAACTAGGGAGGGTGTGTGGTTCTTCACATCAAACTATGGAAATAAGGTAATTTCTTATGCTCGTATTTGTGTTGAAAGTGGTTTAAGTAATACAATACTAGATTATATAGAAATCTAGTTTGAATTAAACTATTTGATTCAATTGTTGGATTATGTAACCTTTTTATTTTGTTGTCAGGCGTATCATGAATATGGGCATTTTCAACAGATGTGTCCTAATTCTAAACATGTAGTGACTTCCACAAGGGTTTTGAATGTTTTGGGTGTCAGCAAGAAGTTTGATTCCACTCTTTGGCCAAAAAGTAGAATTGTTATTCCTATATTTTAAAGTTCATTTATTCCTATATTTTTAAGTTCATCATGTTTGAGCTCAGTATTTGAGGCACTTTGAGATTGAATCTTTAAAAAAATTGGTAATATAAAATGTAGTTCTTGAAGTCTACTTTTCCAAATATTTGGAGCCTACACAGTCTAATCTATAATGGGTTTTTTTGTCAAAATATTCTATAGATAATTCACTACTATTTATGTCCAAATTGTAAAACTTGTGCAAGTTGAAATGGCCTCCAACATTCAAGTCAAACTAGATCCAAAGCTTAGGTTCGAATGACCAAGGCGTTTCTCAATTTAAGCCCAAAGCAAATTCAAAGGAAATTTTCAAAATTCATAAAATGAGGCTCCTCTTATAATCATTCCTAAAGTGTATGTTGGCATATTAGACTTGCAAGAAACGGAGTTCTGTTATAATTGTTAGAATTTTTTAGAATAACTGAGAGTGGGGTGAATTAGTTATCCAAGGTCTAGATGTACAAATAAAACGTTTCATAGCTTAGTGAACCCATATCCATAAATCATATTCATCATGCATGTATCCATTAGATTATGCAATCACTTAAACTTGTACGTTACTGTCAAATCAACTTCATAGAAATGTAAGCATGAAACATAACAAATTCAATAACATATTTGACACAATGACTTTACGTGGAAACCCAATTTGGGAAAAACCACCAGTAAGATGCTACTACTTCTCACTCTTCTGAAGTGATGCCCTATGAAAGGCCAGCCTTGTTAAAGGTTATAATGCACACTGTTAAACATGACCTAATTAGAGGATTTCAATCACCCTATTAGGAGTGAGCCTTTTTAGAGGACTTTAGATAATTCACTTAGAATTTCACCCAGTTAAAGGATTTACAAATGACTGTTAGGTCAACCTTAATCCAAAGGATTTACCTTAGATAGATACAATGATTAGAGAGTAATAGTAGGGCTTGATTTGATAATAACTTACAACTCATTTTGCAGATTACATATATTTGTTTCAGTCCTCCATTCCACTTGGCTTTCACACACTTTAGCTCTGATTACTTGTCCACCCTTGAAGCATCCATACCCTTAAGTCTTCTTGCTTTACATGCCAATTGTAGACTCTATAATTTGGCCACCATATGAAACAACACCCTAGCCTCCTTGTCTTTCTTGGGTTCTCGCACCTGCCAACTGTTGTTTCATGCCTTATATCCCCTTATAAAGAGAAATTGATCTTTTTTCATTCATCCTCCATCATCCATTCTAGGGTTAGGTAGGATTAGGTAGGATTCAATGAATCTACCCATCTTTTCATTTCATTCCCTTCTAGTAACTTCTCCTTCAATTCTCTTTGAATTCACCTCAAAATGTTTCATCTTGAATTTTGTGCTAGCAACTCATCAAGATTATCTTCCACACAATCCAAGAAATTAAACTTGTTGGCTTAGATTCATCAAATTCATGATCTTTCTCAAAATGTTGACACTCAGCATTAACTTGCTTCTGATGCTCGACACAAACTGTGTTGCTCAACATCCACTATCAAATCACTTGACGTGAACTAAAGTTTACTAGTGCTAGCATTAACTAAACTTTACTTGGCTTACACTATATCACTTAGCTTACTCTAAAATTTGACTTTGCTCGGATCCTATTGATTTTCTGCTCGACGTGCACTAACTTTGCTTGGCACCTACTATCCACTCGGTCAAGCTGGACTTTGTTAGTGTATTTAACCTTTGTAACCTTAAGTAGATAATCAATGCACTATAATATCACTATCTTAACTAATCTTTGTACTCCTTTTCCATATCATAACTCAACCTTTCCTCTAGGTGCTATTGTTACCTCATTTGATCAAATCCTCTTCATCAATCAAACAAATGATAGTACTCAAATCATCTAAGCAATTGTCTTACCAACAAGTAGTAGGTTTGACATTAGTGACAAAATAATAATTGAAACACATTCTTATACTTGTATCAATCTATTTTCAACAATAAAATGGGGTGGAATTTTTAAAATGAAACATCCTTCCATTTTGAAACAAGATGGTGTTTCAAAAATAAAATGTCATCTCATTTCTAATGAGGGTGGCATTTTTTTACCATTTGAAAAAAAATACTATAACTTGAATTAAATTAGACCGATGTAAAAATTTATATTAGGACCCTTATTATGCATTAGGTCCCATTAGGATTCATTAGGAATCATAAGGGTTGTAATTGTTAGAAATATAAAATATTGAGAGGTGGGGTGAATTAGTATTCCACAAACTTTTGCCCAACTATGATAATCTTTTACAACCTTAAATATGCACATGTGATTAAACTGGAAAGTAAACATAGCAATAACACAATACCACTCATAAACACATTATTTGTTAACTAGGGAAACCCTAGCCAAGGGAAAACAATGGTGGGGATGGTACCCATAAAATGATCCACTATTCAAAAGTATCTTGTTAAAGATATTGACCTTGTTAGGAGTTTATTACACCTGTCTAGTGTTTATGTCCTTGTCAAAGGAATAGCCCTTGTTAGAAGCCTCAACCCTATTAGAAGCTAGTATTACAATTACAGATGGAATGCAAGATGAGCTCACTACCCTAATATGAAATTACAATGATATAGTATGTACACAAAACGTATAGATACAAAAATCTTTTTAATAATCTTGATATCTTCAACATCTGATTTGTTCTTTGTAGCTCTATGTATACAACTTCATATATATTGTCTTTTCTCTTCTTTAACACAAATTTTGCATCACATAACAAGTATATTTAAATTTCCAAAGACATCACACAACTTTGCATACAAAACAGGGTATCTGCAGGATCATGGAGGGCCAAAAAATGGCGATGTGAAAAAAAAATAGTCCAAAAGTGATTTCAGATTTACTCTGACTTTTTTCCCCCAATCCTAATACCATTGCAAAAAAAGCTACCTTAGCATATCGGGTATCTAATTATCAGATACCCAATACCTGTGCATAGGTTTAATAAAAAAAATTAGAACCCTATTTTGTCATTTTCCTTCAATATAACAGCCTTTGGTATCAAGTATAGGGTAAAAAAATGGGTATACGATAATATCTTGTCATTTTATCACTCCACCTTGCATCCAACAACAGGTTGATTCAATTTTTATTCTTTTTCAAAAGATTTTTTTTTTAAATTTAGGTTTTTGTAATGAAAATGGATTTTAAGTTTGATTTATAAATTGTTCATTCAAATTGTAATTATATGTTTATTTGAAGTATAGACAAGCATGGTAGACCCTAACCAACCTCCAAATAATCCCTCACCAAATGATGATCCTTAAAACAATCTAGAACCACCACTACCCCCTCAAAACCCTCCCTAAATTCAAGACCTAATTGAAGAAACTCTAAATCAATTAAGGGTTGTGTAACAAACATATAACACTATTCCTAGTTTATCTCCCATGCTAGCCACCCTTAATTCTATTGTGGGTAATATTCGTGTGATATAGCTCTTCATTGGCATGATAAGATGCACCACCGATTTGATGATGGCTTGGATTATGATGGGGTTGTGGACCTTAATATTAGTAAAAAGGAATTAACCAATGTATTTGCTTACCACAAAACTAGTAAAATAGTTGACCTTAAGAAACCAAAATTATCAATCAAATGGTGCACTAATGAGGCCATTCAAACTCATTTTTGGGATCGTTGGTGGATGGTTTTTGACAAACCACCACACAAAAATTTGGAAGTGCCCATATATTTCTTGGGAATATTATATGTTGAGTTTACCAAAGGGCTTAAAGTTAATTATTGGAGCATGACAACAAATATGGGTCTAGAAGGTGGAGCTCTATAGGATTGACCAAAAATGAAGCAAAGGAAAGCCACTACATTTGTCCCCCCCAACCTTAATATCTTTGCCCCTCCTCTAGTGCAACATCCTAATTTCATTGTTGAGGCTAGCATGACATCTATTATAGCCATTCATCATTTGAGCAATCTACTAGTCACCCAGACTAGGTCATTGTTGCCTCCTCATGTCGATCATGGTGGCACTAGTACATCTAGTAGTTCTTCACATGCATATGTGTCACATACTTGTGTTATGTATATGAGTCTTTGTCTGGGTCACATTACTGGTTCTGAGTTTCAAATTGATGTTGGGGATGATGGCACACTAAACATGGTTGTAGAGACACACACAACTCCTATGAGAGAGGAGGAGGGGCGGGAAAAGACATGGACTCCTTCTGTTATGGAAAGTCTATACATTTTATTATCATAGCATTGTTAATTTAAAATCAATATCTATATTTTTAAAAAAATTGACAACTTCATACTTGTGTACATTATGTGATTCATTTATGTCTAGCTGATGATAGAGGAGGACATGAGAGATTTAGATGTTGTCACACTTTCGACCATTTCATTTGGCCTTGAGACCTCTACACTATGTATTATTTGATAACTCACTAATTTCCTATTTGATATTGTATTTACATGATCTATCATCATCTTTCCCTCTTGTAGGTTCCACTTGTTGGTGGGGGATAGTGTGAGGGGGTTACGCCATCGGCCATTAATAAGGGGAAGGTATAAATGTTTTAAAGTTATTAAATGCATATATAGATAGATATGTAATTTTAGTTATTTTTACTAATGAAATATTATTGCATTGTTTATTTTATAGGGGGTGGCCTTTGATGATGCACATACCCGAATTTACCATTGCAAACCCTCTAGTATTTCCATTTGTAGTGAGAGCCTTATACTATGTATATTTATCATTTATTTGTTACTTATATTAATTTTCTTAGGTTATAAAGAAATGATTGTCATCATTGTAACAACGAAATTTTTAATTGTCTTAGGAAACACCTAATGCGATGGAGGGGGATCAATAGGGCTTTGTATCTTTGCTCACTCAATCAACATTTGTCGATGAGAGATCACCTAAGGTAAATTATAATTAGAATTTTTTATTATGTTATTAATTTATTATGTTATCATTAATAACATTATAGTTTAAGTAGTAGATCAATCTAACAACCATACAAACATGTTTAGGTCAGAATTAGCAAGTTGCATACTTTGTCAAGGACATATGCAAGGACTCCTAAGCAGCCAAGGAAGGCGTGGAGAGAGGTGAATCAAACTACCTTCATTATTGATCAACATGCATTTAAATAAATTTGTATTTGATATGTCAATTCATTTAATTAACTAGACTAACTTGGATTTTGTCTTTCTGGTTCATAGAAGATCTAGTGAGTTCAAAGAGTGCATCAAAGAGGCTCCATTTTGATGATCCTCCAACAACCTAGGATATAGTAGGTTTTTAGGGATGCCTTAGGGAACATTTTCATATGGCATATGCCACATTTTATGTATAAATTTTGATTTTATAGACATATTTTGATGGCATGCACCATATATTGTATAGAGATGTACATTTTGACATACACTTACATCGAATTTATAGATGATTATATAATTTGATATATTATATTATTGTGAATTATTGTGCATGTGTATTTTTATTGTGTATGGAATCTTATTTATTTTAATTAGCTTCATTAGAATCTTGTTAATTGGATTCTTGTTCATTGGAATCTTGTACATGGTTTATGAAACTATATTCATTTTAGTCTTGTTCATTAGAATCTTGTTCATGGTTTTTGAAATCAATATCACAATAATAGAAAATAATTGAACTCCAAATATTTAAAATCCCCAAAACCAAAATCCTTCCTTAAGAAAAAATAAGAGCTAGAAGTGAAGACAATCCCTTGAAATTTTTCAACATCCAACTAACCACAAACAAAACAACAAGGGCTCTAATTTATGAACCTCAAAGATCATTGCTCAAATATGCTTAGTGCACCTTTTGGGCAGTTTAATGTGTCATTCTCATGAATGCTCTAGTGACTCTGTGGATGAAACAGTGGTGTCACTAGGGTTTAGTCAACCATCTGGAGCTAATGGCACCAATGAAATAATGTCATGACAAATAGTTCAAAAGTTGCACAGTGGTGCACCAATTCACTAAGAAAAACTATGATTTTTGGCATCAACAAATATCATTATGTCAATTTAAAATGAAATTGAATCTACCAAAATTGAGAGAGGTTATTATGACATTGACATCACAGTCTTATAACATCTGATAATTTTTCAATAGGTATCACAAGTTTTAAGTTATAAGCAGTGAAAGATCGTTGCCCAAACATGCTAAGGGCACCTTGGAGATGCTCCAGTTTGGGGTGCTCGCCAACATTCTAGTGACTCCATGGAAAAAATATTGGTGTTACTAGGGTTCACTCGGCCATCTGAAGCTAACAATGTCGACAAAATGATGCCACGATGAACAGTTTGAAAGTTGTTTAGTGGAGCACCAATTCACTAAGAAACACGATGAGGTTTGGCATCGAATGAGATTATTGTGCCAATTTCAAATGAAATTGAATCTCCTAGAATTGGGAGAGGTTAATGTAGAAATCACTATCATGGTCCTATAGCATTTGATAGTTTGTCGATAGGCTTCATGAACTCTAAGCTACAAGCATTGGAAGATCATTGCCCAAATGTACTTATGAGACCTTGGAGGTACTCTAGTTTGGGGTGCTCACAAACATTCTATTCACTCCATGGACAAAAAAGTGGTGTCAGTGGGGTTTTAATGACCATCCAAATCCTACAAAATGATGCCATGCTGAATGATTCAAAAGTTATGCAGTGGTGCACCAATTTATTAAGGAACACTACGAGGTTTGGCATCAACTAAGATCACTGTGCCAATTTTAAATAAGATCGAATCTCCTATAACTAAGAGAGGTTATTGTATACATCACTATCACACTCTTGTATTATCTAACAGTTTGCTGATAGGCATCATGAGTTTCAAGTTACAAGCATCAGAAGGTTGATGCCCGAATGTGCTTAGGGTACTTTGGAGACACTCTAGATTAGGATGTTTGTGAATGTTCTAGTGACTCTGTGGATGAAATAGTAGTGTCACTAGGGTTCACTCGACTATCTAAAGCTAAAAATGGTGATGAAATGATTCCATGAAAAATGTTTTGAAAGTTGTGTGGCAATGCACCAATTCACTAAGGAATACTATGAGTTTTGGCACCAACTATGATCATTGTGCCAATTCATAACAAAGTTGAATCTCCCAAAACTGAGAGAGGTTATTATAGACATCAATTTCATGGTCTTGTATCATCTAACATTTTTTTGATAGGCACCACGAGATCTGATTTACAAGTCTCAAAATATTGTTGCCCAAATGTGCTTAGGACACCTTGGAGATGCTCTAGTTTGGGGCGCTCACAATCATTCTACTAACTCTATGGATGAAATAATGGTGTCACTAGGGCTTATCTAGCCATCTAGAGCTAATGACACTAAAAAAATGATGCCACAATAAATGATTTAAAAGTTGCAGTAGTGCACAAATTCACTAAGGAACACTATGAGTTTTGGGCATCAACTAAGATCAATGTGAGAATTTCCAATAAAATTGAATCTCCTAGAAATGAGAGCATTTATTATAGAAATCAATATCATGATCCTATAGCATCTAACATTTTGTTGATAAGTGTCATGAGCTCTGAGTTACAAGTGTCAGAAGATCATTTCCCAAATGTGCTTAGGGCACCTTGGAGACACTAATTTTTGGGGTACACATGAATGTTCTAGTGACTCTGTGGCTAAGACAATGGTGTCACTAGGGCTCACCCAACTATCCAAAGCTAATGAAATTGACGAAATGATGTAACGACCATCCTTTAGGGTCAATTGACACTTTTTTACAATAATTGTAATTACAAACACTATTACGTAAATTCCACTTTAAACATTGTAAACATGACCAATATTAATTAGATGAACTAAAAATGTGATTTTTATACTCCCTCTATGTTATTTAATGACTTTGACTACTTTGACCACTTTCATTAAGTTTTGACCAATACAAACTAATAGGCTGAATGGTTACATAGATGTCCATAAGAATTTACCATTAATGTATTAAATATGAAAACAAAAATTAAAAAACCTTATGAAAAGATATAATAAATCAACAAGTTCATATTTGGGATATTTCAAGTGTTTTATCATAATTACAATTGGATTCAATACAAATGTGAATATATATTTGTCATATAAAGTAATGTATATGGAAAAAAAGGTACGCAATGTACATACTAAAGTCCTTATGTATATCAGCCATACAACCATATTATACATACATGACTACCAAAAAGCCTAGAGACTAAACTATCATAGAATTATCTTTGTTCTAGTCCTTAAAATTGTTTCTATCTTCATGCACCACTACTACTATTAAAGACACCTACAATTCAACATCGTACTAAATGTCAGTATTATAGGCATTTAATATTAAGTACAAGTATAGGCATATAATTAAGATATGAGACCTTGTTGTGAGTTAGTATTACCTAGTGAAGTGCTCCTAAAGGGTCATCTCTCTACTTGAGGGTCTCCAATATGGCTTTGTGATCACCATTCATAATAGTAAAAAGTTATTTAATTTTTTGTCTTCCTTGATGCTTCACCAACTTTACATTTGATGTTGTTGGCTCTTTATTTAACAATGATTTCAACTACTAGGTAGCCAAGACAAAATTGCATCTAAGGGAGGATATCTCCTATGATGGACACAATTTTTGAAGAACTTGAGCCAACTATAAGGTTGAACTCCTTCTACTTTAGGCTCTACAAAACCTAGGGGGTAGACCTTTAGATTTGTTCATATTGTACCAGTTCGAAGCATACATTTGAATCTATACAAAGTAGATTAAACCCTTATTTCTCCTGTACTTATGTAATAACAAGTTACAAAACCTATGAAGTCCACAAGTTGGGTGAGGGTATCCTTTCAACTCCTAAAAAGGGAAAATGGATAATTGGTATTTGATTTTGAATTAGCATAACCCCATATTTAACAACAAACTAAATTGATCTTGTAGCTGACCAATGCCCTATCCATTGGGTATTTTATAAATCATAACATACATCTAGGATATCAATGATATATCACATACATCAAGATAATAGTTCTATCCTATCACTTTGTGAACTGAACCTCATACTCATCAAAATCCTTCCATGAAATCTACAACCCTATCGAAATATATCAAGCATTTAATTGATTCTTTGAACCAAATAAAAAACACATCAAGATATACAACTCAAAATGAGATGTGATTGGATCTATCTTCTTCGTCCACAGACCACAAAAGATTGCAAACATCAAAGACATGAGACAAGAATCAGAATGAAACTAAGTAATTTGTTGCTCTTTGTATTCATTTATTTGAAACAAGCACATTCAAGATGCATGAAAGGCTCATAAAACACACAATAAACCAAAAATATGAACTAAAATTTCATTATTTTTGTTCATATAAGAGAGAACCGATGAAGAAAGATGCTAGACTGATTGCTAGAGCTCTGCTCAAACCCTAGAGAAAGACAAGATAAGAGAATAAGTAGAAGAGGAAGGATTCTTGAATCTGATTTGATGATGTCATTTGTCCACTTGAAATCCTTCCATCTATTGAAGCTAAGATTTCTCTTCTCTCCTCAATTGAAAATCGGATCAAATCCCATCATTGCCATAACAAACTCTAAAAATATCTCCAAGACTGATTAGAAAAGCCCCTTTTTGATAAAATATTTATTTTATTGAAAAAGGTTTCCAAAAACCCTACCAAACTGATTTGGAGGCAAAATGATATTGCTAAAATGAACCTCTCCAAGTTTGGCACATACCCATCTAACTGTTTAGCCACAAATTGAATATGAACTGCTAAAACTAGAATGTAGTTGAAATTTGAGTACCTCACACAAACCCATTATAACTGCTTCTTACTGATACATATTCAAAATCTAATGGCATATTTGGAAAGTAGATGTTGAGATCTTTCCAATGATATATACTTGTACTATATTGGTCTCAAAAATGTGTCCAGAGCATCTAAAAGAAGTTGTAGGTTGAAAAGTGATTGATAGGACTTTGATTTGCAAAAGAATTAATTTAACCCAAAGTTGGAACTATAAAATGTAAACTAGTTTCATTTAAAATGCATGCATATTCAAAATGAAGGAAATGAATAAAAAATCATTTTTTGCAACTTTGCATTTTTTCCTTCATTTTCACTTCGGGTCTAGCTGACCGACCTTGCCACATGGTACTCCTGAATTGGTTGATCTCTACTTAATCACCAATGACATCAAAATCCATTTTGGACCTCTACCATTTCATCTGCATGTGTCATCATCTTATTTTCTTTGAACTACCACCTCATCTGCTTGTAGGGATTCCACATGTCATCGTTTCGTGGCTTCACAGCTCTTAACACTAACTGTCTACAAACCGTAGTGACCATGTGACTATTGCTAGTAGTTAGTCATGACATCAAAACCATTAGCCTTTAACCATGTGGAATTACTAACTCAAACTACTTCATGACATTGAGACTGCTAATTGCTAACTGCCAATTGCATGAAACAACTAACTCTAATTGCTTTACAATGTTGTAATCACCAATTGCTAACCACCAGACTTATTATTGATCACATGACCATGGGCCTACCTTGGTATGTATACGACATGTTTGACTCTCATTCATTCTTGGGCTGCCACATGTTGCTATCTAGTTGGATGGTTAGGTTGTTGAGTCATTTCCATGTCATTCGCTTTGCTTGCATTTTCACTCAAAATTTACTTGTTTATGCCCTCCAGCTGGCTAGGACCCACATGTGGGCTTGGTCTACCTCAAAAGGCTTGTGTCTTTAAGAAAAATATTTATTGTGCACTTGGGTATAAAAAGACTGAAAATCACCTTTGAGGGACCAATGCAGGATTAAAAACCTTAGACTGATTTTATAAATATGCTTGCTCGTGACCCCTTTGACCTCATTCCTTTTCAGAACAAAAAAATAAATATAAGAATCCACATCTGAGATGCATCCTTATAGCATACCAATACGTTCCAACAAAGCATGGGCGTATGTGAAATTGTTTCCATCTATCCTTAAATAGAGCCGAATTTAATCTAGTTTAAAATGACAACTTCAAACTCAATGTATTGTCTACTATATATATTGCTCAACTCACCAGTTGTGGAGAAGATTAAGTGCACCCTTAACACTTAATTTTACAATGACGTCTTGGGAGGAGGTTATCACCAAAACTCCTCCAAACTCTAATGCCAAATTCCTCAAATTCATGCATCAAATTGAGCAAAGGACAAGCATATTGGTAGGAGGATTAAAACAAATGAAGCTTTTTAATGCACAACCTGCACAGATGTTGCAAACCTCACTACATCCATCATGAGCAACCCCTATTTGTTTGAATTTTTCTATTCTTATCTCTGATTTGTATATCACCAAAATCATGCAAATTGAGGAACTGGTTTCTAATTTAATACAGACTTCACTCTATTAAAAAAATTGATTTGTGTCTCTTTACATGTCCTCCCACTAACAACATACCACATGAATAGTGCTTTGCGGTATTTCCTTAGACACACATTCAACAATCAACATTATAATGTCTCCTCATATCTTGCATATAGAATGGAATATCCTCACCTTGGCCCATGCATGGAGGACTGTTGAAACAAGCCAATCTTCCTATGTGCCTTTTTCATGAGCATGCTTGGAAGAAAATCAAAAGATGGAAGATCTCAACCTTTGGAAAATTAATAGCATGGGTACTTTTCTAAAGTGGATTCAACAAGAGTAGTCATTGGGAATTCACTTGGATACTACATCACCTTTCTAAACCAAAACAGGCTCCTCTTTAACATTGTGAGCCTCAAATGAACAATGGTCCTTCCCATGTACTTATATTCATGTTGAGCAACATAAAATCAACCATTTTCATGTTGATATTTGGTGCAATTTCTCCCTGCTACATAGCCATAATTCTACTTCACCTAATGTCAATTAAAATTCAACAATCACCTTTAATCTAAGCCTCTAATTAATACTTGGTTAAAGGAAAATATTCTCCATCACATTAATGACCATCAAAAGCTCATCATTGGTACTTGGTTGGTAATTTCCCTTCCATTAAAAATAAAAAATGTTGATTTCTCTTGGCCAATCCCTTTTGCAACTTGGTAATTTCCATTTGTTCATCATAAGTGATTTCACATAACTTTCTTAACTTAAATGATGTTGTGTGCATTTTGAATGCTTTAGCATGTAAATTCACATTGAATACTTTGTGTAAACTAATTCCTCAAGATTTGAAAATTGGCATACTTGAAGTATTTTTAAAGTAGAACATTATGGTATTATCCATTTGGCTCAATCAATCACGGTTTCAAAATTTTGACATCTTGAACAGGGCTACTGGTCAATTAGCATTTTTAGATACCATTAAAATTTTAGAAGTTGCATTTGGAATCATGTTTGAAAACTAGTCAAATAGATTCATCATAAGCTCAAATCTGGAATGTAGCATGTCTCTGACTCCTAGAATGTAATTCAAATATAAATTTTCTTAATAGGTTCAACCAGGTCAAAGTTACAACTAGTAAAACATGGCTTCCTAGAATTCTGAACAACATGCATTAGTATGACAACAATAAACAACCAACTTTGAGGGATTCAAAACATGGTCAAAACATATTGTAATGAACTAAAATCTAAAATATAGGTTCTTTGATATGCATATTAGACATTCCTATAGTGTTTGAGTCATGACATAACTAGGTGCAAACTATTCAATTTCAAACTAGTATTCCTATCATTTTTTGACACTTAAGCAAAAATGTAAATTTGAGAAATGCTCAAAATGACACTTCACATAATGACAACTTATCATAATAGAATACATGCATGTACTAAATGAAAGATGTTGAACACTTGAAACACATCATAAGACTCAAAATGATAGCTGGGTACATATGCATGAAAATCTCTTATAGGGGCTCAATTAAACTCAATTTTTAGAATGGTACTCAAAATTAATGCTTCAATTTTAAGTCCCAAAAAAACTATAATAAGGTGTGAATATATGAGAATGGTTATGTGCTTCTCACAATCTTTGAACATGGGAATTACATTCCTTCTAAGCATATATGTCTACATCCATGTTCCAACAACAACAACTAAACTAGTAGGATATGTGATCCATCATCATTTGTAATCAGTTATCCAATCTTTATTTACCTTTTACACAACATGCTAACTAATAATCCGATTTCTTATAATTCTCATGTGGTGCAACCAATGCAAAGACTTGTCCTAGCTTAAGAAGATTGGATAGATGGTTATGGTCAACTGAACTTTCCATGTCATCATTTTTGATAGAGGGCGTGAGAGACAATGGAGTAAGAAAATGTGGAGCCCATGTATCCACCCACTTACTTGAATCATGATGATCCCAACCACACTTAAAACAATTAAGATAGAAGGAAGCTAGCTATCATGTCCAAATGTTCCATGTACTACAATCAGAGATGTAGAGTGAATGCATCTTTGAAGAATCTCTCACTATAGCACACTCCAATCTATCACATAAGGAGCCCTCCTCAACCAACCAAAAGAACCTACTCACTTTTGAATTAAGATTCACCCCTAAAAATGATGTATACCAAATATGTTCTCTCAATAACTCAAAATAATTCTTGAAATAATGTTGTACAAAATCATGAGAGTGAGGTCTATCATTGCTCATGTAAAACTAGTAATCTCTTATTATCTTTTGGTACACTAATAAGCACATGTCTATGTGTTATGTAGACAAAAGAAGCAATCTGAATGGAGTTGTAATATTGAGATTGTGTCTCATTTTGGGGTTGAAATGTATAGTTTTCTACAAAGTCAACAACTGATATAATAGTGCCAGTAGGGAAAGTGTCCTTACACATTCAAATTGTTGATGCAACCATTAAGACCTATGACTATGCCTTGCATATTGTAAAAAATATTTACCTTAAAATTGGAAATAAAATTATCCACACACATTTGTTTTGCAACCGACTCACATCTAGAGCCTTTACCTTCATTCTTCAATGTGTATTTCACTCTTTCATAAACCTTCTTTTAAACTATCATCTTTCCAATATCTTCTTCACACCCCTCATGGAAACATGTCAAATTTTTAGATAAACAACCACATTGTTAGCACTTATCATTTCACAGACCATTTCCATAAAAGAAATGACCATCATCTATAAGACATAAGAATTAATCTAGTAATGATCTTTGATGATTTTAGAAGGCAACTAGTACTAAAAATTTCCAACATTTCATTAGTATGCAAAGCAAAATGGATGAAGTGTAATACTTCATGGTGCATATAAAATTGCACATGATATTTGTAACAACATGTATTTCAAATCTTAAGAGACACACAATAAAATAACTTCATTGATTCAAAAGCCCTTTGTTTTATGTGTAATGTTGGATTAGTCTAGCAAAATTATTTGAACGATATTGTTTGAGTTACCTCCAAATAATATCTTGGGTGTGGGGTATGATCTTTGTTTCCAATTCTCAACTTAAAAAATCCTTCACATTTGGTGACACTCTTGAGCTAGAGTGCCAAAATTGTGGAATTTGTTCCTTCACACCCTTAGTTTCTTTTCATAACATGGAAATCTCCCACGATAAGCCCATGTATCACGTTGAAGAGAATCATCAAGTCTCTCTCTTCTTTCAAGTGCTCTACAAAAAGTTGTACAATTTATGTTCAAGTCAACACAAGTTTGTCTAATAATTATCGCTTTTCTCAAATGATTACTTACTAACAAAATTGTAATAACTCTACAAGCAGTTGTTTTGTCCTTTTTCATGCTATTTTTTCTGATATTATTGAGAGCACTGAAAAGATTCTTCACAATAATGATATTTCTCTCCATTTTCTTGTTGACACAAATTTTCAATTTGGATAGCATAGGTCTTAATTTTTGCATCCTTAACAATTACACAAAAATTTGGCATTGCTCCACCAATGTCTTGTTACCAAAAAATTGTTCATATAGTCTTGAAGCCCACAATCGAACAATTATGTGTGATCTCTTCCCTTCCAATTTGCTCAAAATGGTCTCATCAATATTTATTAACCACTTTAGGTTTAAGGTCAGATTTTTATCTATCTAAATTACCATATCATTTTGATTATAATGAGGAGACATGTAAGGTTCATTTGCAACATGATCATAGTCATTCTCAATTGTTATATTTTCCCTTTCAAGCTCTACATTTTCATCTTTGATTCATACATTGTCATTTACAACATTATGTTGATTCATATTATAAAATTCAACATCAACTTCACTCAAAACTACTGTTATGGGCCTGACCTCATTGATATTAAACATACCTTGTCTCTTTCTACAATGGCTTTCCCTATCATTTTCCCTATATTCCTAAATTTCTTCATTCATCACCTTCCTCTTCCATTTAGACTTTTGCCTACTACTTCTTCCCATAGTGTCAACAATTTCGGGACACCTAATCAATTGATTCCACCACTTTTTGAATATTTGGGCCCTAAATTTTGTTTTTTGCCTGCAAAACTCTCAAAATCCGTGAAAAAGAGTTTGGATATTTGGATGTCTCAAGTAAGGGGACCACAATCATTTTTTATACATTGAAATTGTTTAAAAATCTTGTGCTTATTCAAGCAACAACATGATACTTACAAGCTTATTCAAACTCCTTACAGAAACCACACTAGAAATAGCAATTGGAAGACCTAGAGTCACAACATAGAATCTACCTTTTACAATGAGACAAACACAAAAAATAAAAGACCAAGAGTCATAACTTATAATTCCACAAAGATGTCCCTCTTGGGATTTGAACTAGGGTCTCCACAATGAGAACTCAGTGATTTAACCAACTAAGCTAAACCCATTGGATTGCCACAATCATTTTTTTAAAAATTCACCATTAAAATATCAGATACTTGATATCCTCCTGCCCAAACATATGTAAATGGATCACATGAAAAAAGGAGAGTGGAGATTTAAAGTTGATAAAGGGTCACAATTATCCCCTCCACAATCCATGTGATGTCCAAGTCTTGAGTGTATTTAATTTTATATTTAAATGAGGTTGTTTCTATTAGAAATGATATTTTTGTTTGTTTTATAATATATTTTATTATATTAAGGTATAATATATTATATTATATGTCATTATATTATATTATAATATAATATATTCTATTACATTATAATATAATATAAATTATATTATATTATAATATAATATATTCTATTACATTATAATATAATATAAATTATATTATATTAGAGCATATTATATTATATATTTATTAAATTATATAAAATAGTATATAAGATATTTGATCTATAGTATTTCCACAAATTTGGTTTATTCATATGGGTTGAAAGGGGCCATATGATAACCTTTGACCCCTTTCATTACATTTAATGATAACACGTGTCCCTAGGGTTCCTAGCACCCCTAGGGACACATTGTGCTTGTTCATAGTTTTGACATATTTGATGACTACATGCATCTCTAGGGGTTCTAGGACCCCTAAGGACACATTGTGCATGTTCATATGGATCAAAAGGGGTCATAGGATAACCTATGACCTCTTTTGACATATTTGATGATGCCATATGTTTCCAGGGGTCTAAGGACCCTTAGGAACACATTATGCTTGTTCATATGGATTGAAGGAGGTTATAAGATAACCTATGACCCCTTTCGACAAATTTGATGATGACATATGTCCCTAGGGATCCTTGGACTCTTAGGGAAACATTACGCTCGTTTGTATGTGTCAAAAGGGGTCATAGGATAACCTATGGCCTCTCTTGACACATTTGATGATGACATATGTGGCAAATGCTATGGATCACACCTTCGCAAGGTTTAACTATAGTTTCCAAATTGATGTTGCAAACATGTGATGATAAGTTTAGAATTGCTAAGGTAAAAGACTAGTGCAAGTTCGCAAGGGTTCACATAACAGTTAAGATCTAAGTGGTGAAGCTATGAGAAGAAGATTACTGTCAAAAAAATAACGGAGTGCATCTTCACAAGTCAAGAGTAAATGTAAACAAATAATGATGCAAAGTTGCAAACAAAGGAATTGTTGTAGATATTCCAAATTTTGTACCCACAATTTTGGATAGTGAGGGCAAGATGAAAGATTGGGTAGAATGGTCATCTTCTCTTGATGAAATTTTTGACCATCCTAGGTTTTTGTCATATTGCAATAATGAAGCAAGTGCTACAACAATATATGATATGTCTGACATGCTTTACAAGATAGAAGCAGAGATGTCTATTGGCCATTTACACCCCCCATTCAGCCCATCAATGATAACCAATCTAAGAGATCTTCAATGGGCTAATTTCTTTGATGTGGGTTAACATGCGATTTGGTTGGTGTTAAATTTTGTGTTAACCTGGTCTCTTCATGTGTCGAGCTACTTCAATTCCTTCATTGACCAAGTTGGCCCATTTTTCCTTCGAGTGACAAGTTGTGGGTTAATGCACATTTTCTATCAGGGTTAACATTTTACATTAGCCAATTACACTATTTCAAGAAGTGGCTTTTCTTGCTTCCATGGAATCACAAAATTATATGCTGCTTCTTCAACCGTGTATTGGGAAATGTACTGACAAATGAATTAGTGCCCAGTAGTGGACCTTTGTATTGTTGGGATGCTTTTGATCTAATAACTCTTGTATTTTCGCACCATTCCTTGGGCCTTTTTCAAAGATATGATGGCTGTAGGATTTAGATGCATCTTTGGAGATTCTTTACTTCATCCCAATCGTCCATTTGATATAAAGATAATCTTGATCAAGGGCTATGTTTTAATCAAGCATTGGGGATTTTATTGCAACATTTGAGCCATCCAATTCAAACAAAGAGATCTACGTCTACAATCATCATTTTTTGGGCAAATCTGATTTATCCCACATGGGTCAACTTTGTGATTTTTTGCGGTGGGTTAACATTGGGTGTTATCCCAGCCCACATTTTTTGACAGCAACACAAATGGATTTGTTGCAACCATGGCATATCACCGAGACTATTTGTTTAATGCAAAAGTGGCTCTTTGGGCCTTGTAACACCAATGATGATCCCCTTCTATGCCTATTTAATGGTTTTGCAATAATAATGATCTTTTTGGCTACCAAACTCTTTCTTTGGCCGTTCCTTGCACTTTACTACAACAAGTTAATTTCAAGTCAAATTTCATTTTGATAATCATTTATTGTACTATGTAACCTCCACTCTATTGTTGTTAGAGTTTGAACTCAAGGTTGTATCTAAGTTATGCCTGATCTATAAAGGCAAGTTGTAAATAATTTTTCTAGGTTCTTCTTCATTTATATTTTTGCAGTAGCATTATGCTCTACAATTTTTTCATGAATAGAAAACTTAGCTTCTACCTCATCTTGCTAGTCTAATATATTGCACATTTTATGCCTTGTATAGATTATTTCCTTGTTTATTCTTTCATGTTTTCATATCACGTGTAGCCTTCTATTGAATGTTGTTATGTGAATTTGTTTCCTTGCAACATTGCATTAGTTTTACCTTCATCTGAATTCTAAAAGAGTATATTTTATCCAAGATTTGTGTATTTAGGTGATTTATTCATGTTTTGTGTAGTTCTAGGTAGAGTTGTAACCAATATTTCTATCTTGGTGCATAACCCTTCCTTTCCCTTTTAGCAATTTAATTTCTTCATTCCTTCTCCCTTTTCCTCTCAAGAAGTAGTTTAGGTGCACTCTGATAGTAAGGAAGTTGGCCTTCTCTGGAGATTCGACCTCAAAGCACATGTCCCACACTTGGAGGTTGTTTCCATATTACACAAGACTACCTGAGACACATTCCCTCAAGCTAGGGTGCAAGATTTTGTGTCAACAATTTTTTGCATGCCTAGTAGGACTACATTCAAGCTTACTATGAAGTCAACTAATTTGCTAGTATCAAAATAAGGACTTTAACTTATGTGCTGAGAAGATAGTGTTTCTCTTAGCATTTCAGCCTTCAAGGAGCTCACATTCAAGCACTTGGAAACTCCATATCTACATCTTGGTTTCCAAACTAGAATTGCTGAGATTCATGCCCAAAGCTGAAACAAGGGCATCTTCTAGAGGTAAATTTTAGTATCAAGAGATTTCATTTTCAAATCCTAGAAGGAAAAAGATTAGATTGTCTTTATCACTAGTTAAACACATACCCCTACAAGATCCATTTCCACTCCTCTTGTTGTTATATCTCAATTTAGAATACCATTAGCTCATATAAATAGATCACTTGCTTATATGGTACAACCTAGAGCTCATGCTTTTGCTACTTTCGGTGGTGGAAGTCCCCTGTTGCTAGATCAAAGACATGACATGCTAGTATTAGCTCTCAAAAGTATACCAGATCTCACTGGTGAAACTTATGTCTCTCCCTTAAAACACATTCAAGAGGTTGCAAATGTTTGTAATATTCATGGTATATCTAAAGATGATGTTGCAGTTAGGATTCTAGCATCATCTTTAAAAGGGAAAGAACTTCAATGGTATAGAGGGTTGCTTCATAACTCTATAATAGATTGGGATGGATTAGGAGTAGGATTGAGTGAGCATTTTGAAGATAAGAGTGATATACTATCACTTTTGGAACAACTAACTATGATTAAAAGAGCACCACATGAGTGCATGATAAATTTTAATTATAGATTCCAAAAAATATGAGATAGAATTCCTGCTACAACAAAACCTCTCCCTAGTAATGCTTTCTTACATTATCTTAAAGCTCTCAATCACATAATTTCTACCACATTGAAGACCTATGGAGGAAATACTCTACCAACTGCATATGAATTTTCCATAATGGCAGAAAATATTTTGACCCAAAGTGGGGAGCTAGCTCCAAGGCCTCTGATGCCATTGTTTCTTGATATTCCTACACATCAGCCTATAATGGCTCCCATCCCAACTACATCTTCATGTCAACCTCTTGATGTAGCTCAAATAGCTTCTACATCTTCCAATGAGGTAGATACGATCGAGGCCATGATGCAAAAGATGGAAAAAAAGCTGCAAGATCAAAGTTCCAATCTAGAAAAGAAGCTAGAGGATGAGTTCTTAATGGTGTAAAAGATGAACAAAAAACTGGTAACAAAAAGCTTAGAGTGGTAGAGCCCCTCAACCTCGTTATCAAAATCCTAGATACAGACCTCCAAATAAAAATCAGGGTTATGCCCCACATAATTAGAATAGGCCTAATGGTAATATCTCTACTACAAGTGTAAATACAAATCTCAACAAGGCTCTAGTCCCTCATAACAATTTGGCTCAAGATCAAGACTTTTGTCCTTCTTGTAATTATTCATATGGTTCCTGTGTGTGCCAGAAGGTAGAAGAGTTCCTAGTAGTAACTACATAGGATCAAACAATAGTACAACAATATAGTACTGGCCAATCTAATGATGCTTCTTATCTTCAGCAGTAAAGTGACTATTCTTTCATGAACCATCAGCCTAAAGAGCATTGTCATGCCAACCATGATAACTATGATGCCATATCTCATAATACCAGAAGAAAAAGGAGGGCTATAGAGGATGCTCCATCCTCTTTATTGAATCATAATGCAAAGGCTATCCCCTATGCAATAAGTGCAAATGTGCAACACAATGTTGTTGCTCCATTGCAAAATTAGAGCAACAAGAAGACTAAAGAGCCACATCCTACTCCCATTCATATACTAGACCCTATGGTCACCAAGGTCCAAACAAGTCAAAATACAACCCTCTCAACATTATAGATCAAGTGAAAAGGACCAATATTAGTGTTCCTATGCAGAATGTTATTGCAATGCCATCTCAATTAGAATTGTTGCAACAAGAACTAAAGGTTATCAGTGTATAAACCAAACCAACTACCATGGATGATGCAAAAAGTTCGGTATAACCAACAAAGGAAGGAGATACAAGTAAGAAAATTAAATCTCCTCCCTTTTATGTCTCTTTAATTATAGGGGACAAACTAGTTTATAATTTCATGTCGATTCTGGAGCTAGTAGTTTTGTAATGCCTAAATATATAGCTAACCTCCTTAATATTAACTATGAGCCAATTGTTAGGATGCAATTCTATTGGATGGTAGCTTCGTTCAGGCAATAGGAATCCTAAAACATGTAGAAATGAGATTACATGCATGCCCTAGTTGTACCATCACACTAGACATATCAGTAGCTGAAGTTGATCCATATTTTGCCATCTACCTTTCTAGGGACTTTACTACATGTATAGGTGGTTATATTGCCTCAGATTGGTCCTATATGTTTTTTAGGATGAGATATGAGACAAAAGCCTCCCTAAGAGTAGAGCCTTTAGCCCTTAATCATATAGAAGCATAAATTCCCAACCCCATGAACATGAATTGAACAATTTGGGAGGAGGATGAGGAATGCATAACTCATGAACATGATACTTCCTTAGTAGAGGTGCCTGATTACCTTTTGGATGAGTGGGTTGTTGCTCATCAATTTGACCCAATGAAGGATGTTGTGGAGACAAGTCTTGGAACATATTGCATGTTTGAAGAGAATGCTCCTATGCCCAATCTCATGAAAATAGAAGAAGGTATAAATGGATTGTGGAGCATGTTCTTTGATGGCTCAAGAAACAAAAATGGTTCAGGTGCTGGTGTAATGCTTGTTTCACCTAGTTTGAAGAAATACTACTTTTCATATAGACTCCAATTTAGTTGCATTAATAATGTGGTAGAGTATGAAGCTTTGATCCAAGATCTCCAACTGGCGTGCAAAAGAGAGGTATCAAGCTCTTAATGGTATTTGGGGATAGTGAGTTGGTTGTGAACCAAATTAGAAATCAGAATTTCATAAAGAACAACCTTCTCAAATCATACAAGCATAGAGTTTCGGATCTACTTGAAGGCTTTTAGGCTACCAATATTTAGAGTGCCCCAAGAAACAAAAAGAAACATGCTATTAGGCTTGCAACCATTGGTGCTCATTATGATATACCAGAGCATGCTGCTAATGAAAAGAAGCAACAAATTAGAATTGTTATAAGGCTTGTTGTCCTAGATAATTGCACAGATTAGCAATTGTTTGATTCTAATTTACAAATTGTTAATTTCTTGCAAAATGAAGCAGAATTCTCTACTAGAAATCAGTCCAAGCTACAAAATTAGTATGGGGACTAGATTATGAACCTAAACTCCAAAAAATTGCCTAAAGATCTAGTCACCTTAGAGGGCATTTTTAACTATGATGATTAAGCAAAAGGCAAAGGTTCAAACTTGATTGCAAAGAGGGATGACTACACACCTATCACTGTTGCTAATGGAAAGACTCTTAACTTGGGAAAGGTATGCACTAATGCTGAACAAGAAGTTTTCATTAATTTATGTGAGGAATTTAATCATGTTATTACTTGGACATATGAATACTTAAATGGTTTTGACTGAAGTCTATTTCAATATACCATAGATTTAAACCATGATGCAAGGCCTATTAGACAAAAGCAAAGGCCAGTCAACCCGAAGATTGAACCCTTAATGACAAAGGAACTATCTAAACTTATAGAAGCCAATATCATTTTTCCTATTAAGCACCCTTCATGGGTAGCCAATCTTGCTTTTATTAGAAAGAAGAATGGAGAAATCAAATTATGTGTAGATTTTAGGGACCTTAATAAGGCTTCTCTTAAAGATCACCGTCCCCTTCCTTCTATGGAACAAATTTTGTCCAAGGTTAGCGGCTCAGAAAGGTTTTCTTTCTTAGATGGTTTTTCAGGCCATAATCAAGTGTTAGTCCAAGAGTCAGACAGATATAAGACAACATTCACTACCAAATGGGGTACTTGTGCTTATTATAAAATGCCATTTGGACTAACCAATAAAGGTGCCACATTTCAGAAGGCAATGGAGATGGCCTTCAGGGGTGTGCTAGAAAATTTTGTGCTAGTCTATCTTAATGATATCACTATCTTCTCAAAACATGTAGCAGATCATTTTGACCATTTTAGACAGGTATTTGAAAGATGCAGAACATATGGTGTGTTTGGTACTGACCAAGGAAAGATCCTAAGACCTATTGTGTCAAGAAATGGGCTAACAATAGATCCAGAGAGAGTAGAAGCAATTCTTTCTCTCCTACTCCCCAGTCATAAGAAAGGATTACAGAGCTTTCTTGGTAGGATCAACTTCATAAGAAGGTTCATTCCTGATCTTGCCTTCATGGTGAAGCCTCTCATAGCTATGTTAAAAAAGAACTCGGTGTTCACTTAGACCAGAGAAGGGAAGGACAATTTTGAAGAGATCAAGAAATCAATTGCATCATCTCCCACTCTTGTCAACCCCAAGTTTGATAGAGACTTCATCCTTTATTCCCTTGGAGGAGAGTCAAGTACATCACCTATTCTAACATAGCTGAATGATGAGAATTTGGAGTAGCCCATTGCTCTCTTTAGGGAGGGGCTTAAGGATTATGAAGGAAGATATAACTATGTAGAGAAGTAGGTCCTTACTATTGTAAGGGCTCTCAAAAAGTTTAAACATCTTTTGTCCCATACCAAGGTCCAGTTCTTGGTTCCACATGCAAGTGTAAAGGAATTCCTATTGAACAAAGATATCAATGAAAAAAGAGTTGGATGGATCACCAAAGTCATAAAATATGTCATAGCATATGACATTGATATCAAGATGACCAAACTTGTGAGAGGTAAAGGATTGTGTGAGAAAATGGTCTCCTCTTTTGAGACACCTGAGGAGACTACCCTCTTAATATAGGATGAGCAACCAACAGAGAGTGAAAATTAGAATGGTTGGTTGCACAACATGGTTACTTTCTTGGTAGAGGGAAGATATCCACAAGGCTTGAATAGAGCTAAGAAAAGACAGTTTAGATTGCAATCTATTCCTTATGTCTTGGTGGATGGAATACTATTCAGGGAGGATTCTAATGGATTCCTATTGAGGTGTATCAAAATAGATTAGATCATCAGGCTATTAAAAGAGTTGCATGATGGGCCTACTGGTGGTCATTTCTTAGCTAGAGTTACAACAATGAAGATAATGAGGGATGGTTATTATTGGCCAACTCTTTTCAATGATTGTGATAAAAATGCAAGAAAATGGGGGAAATGTGCTTTCTTCTCAGGAAAGCAAAGATTGGCTACTCTTCCTCTCTATCCCATCCAAGTTGACCAACCCTTTACTCAATGAGGTTTGATTTTTATTGGTCCAATAAACCCACCCTTTAGTGCTGGTCACAAATGGATCTTGGTAGCCATAGATCATTTCACAAGATGGACATAGGCAGTAGCTCTAAAAGATGCAACATAAGCTTCAGTGGTTGAGTTCCTTGATAGTATAGTAACCAGATTTGGTATTCCTTCAACTATCATATCAGATAATGCCAAATCTTTTATTCAAAATCATATATGCTCTTGGGCTCTAGAATATGAAATATATTTGATCACTTCCTCAAATTATTATCCCCAAGGAAATGGCTTGGTAGAATCCTCTAATAAGAACCTCATTAGAATAATGAAGAGGACAATTGATGACAATCAGAGGTGTTAGCATGCTCAGTTGAAGATTTCCCTTTGGGCTGATAGAATCACACCCAAGAGAGCAATTGGGAACTCACCCTTTATGCTAGTATATGGAAGGGAAGCAAGGCTTCCTATTTCACTTTATTTTCCCTCACTTGAACTAGCTCATCAATTAGAGCTAGTTGAAGATGACGCTATGACAATTAGGCTAGCTCAAATAATGGAACTGGAGGAAAAAAGACAACAAGCTATGCATACACTTGAGGTACATCAAAAATAGGTCAAAAGAAGCTTTGACAAGAAGGCTACAAATGGAATCTTTAAGGAAGGAGGCCTTATCCTCAAGTGGGATGCTAATAGAGCCAAGCTAGGTAGGCACTCCAAATTTGATACTATGTGGAGTGATTCATATGTTATCACCAATGCTTTTCAACTATCCAAGCCTGATGGTGAAGTTCTGCCAATCCTAGTCAATGGGATTCACCTTAAACCTTGCTTTTAAAGGAGGATAAAGGTTTTTTCTAGGATAGTTTTCTTGCCTTCCACTAAATGCATGAGCACATTTGCTCCCTTTTCTGGAGCTCCCCGAAGTTTTGTTTTTTGCTGGTTGTATTTTTTTGTGAAGTTGCAAGTGGGATAACATGTCATGTCTTGCTGGTGACTCTATCCCCAATGGATTATTTAAGGCCATTGATCTATGCTTAGTAGGCAAGCATCCCCTTGAGTCACCAAGAATGTTGGCCATTTTTGCCCCACCATTCAGCCCATCACCAATAACGGATATGAGAGATCTTCAATGGGATAATTTCTTTGATGTGTGTTAATATGTAGTTTGGTTGGTGTTAGCTTTAGTGTTAACCCGGTCTCTTCATGCACCAAGCTAGTTCAATTCCTTCATTGACTGAGTTGACCTATTTTTCCTTCACGTGCCAAGTTATGAGTTAACATGCATTTTTCATCGGGGTTAACATTTCACGTTAACCAATTTTGCTATTTCAAAAGTGACTTTTCTTGCTTCCCCAAAATCGTGAAATTGCATGCTGCTTCTTCAATCACATATTGGGAAATGTGCCAACAAATGAATTAGTGCCAAGTGGTGGACCTTTTTCTTGCTAGGATGCTTTTGATCTAATGGCTCTCATATTTTTGCACCATTCCTTAGGCCTTTTACAAAGATGCGATGGCTATCAAATTTAGATGCATCTTTGGAGATTCTTTACTTCATTCTAGCCATCCATTTGATATAAAGATAATCTTGATCAAGGGCTATGTTTTAATCAAGCTTTGAGGATTTTCTTGCAACATCTAAGCCATCCAATTCAAACAAAGAGATCTATGTCTATAGTCATCATTTTTTGGGCAGATTTGATTTATCCGCATCGGTCAACTCTGTGATTTTTCACAGTGGGTTAACATTGCGTGTTATCCCATCCCACATTTTTTGACAACAACATGAATGGATTTGTTGTGGCCATGGCACATATCCAAGACTATTCATTTAATGCAAAAGCGATTCTTTGGGCCTTGTAACACGAATGATGATCCCTTTCCATGCCTATTTAGCGGTTTTACAAGAATAATGATCCTTTTGGCTGCCAAACTCTTTCTTTGGCCCTTCCTTGCATTTCACTACAACAAGTTAATTTTAGGTCAGATTTCATTCTGATAATCTTTTATTTTACTCTGTAACCTCCATTCTATTGTTGTTAGAGTTTGAACTCAAGTTTGTATGTAAGTTATGCCTGATCTATAAAGGCAAGTTGTAAATACTTTTTTCAGGTTCTTCTCTGTTTGTATTTTTGTAGCAGCATTATGCTCTGCAATTTTTTCCTTTCATGAATAGAAAACTTAGCTTCTATGTCACCTTACTAGTCTAGTATATTGTTCATTTTATGCCTTGTATGGATTATTTCCTTGTTTATTCTTTCATGTTTGCATATCATGTGTAGCCTACTGCTGAATGTTGTTATGTGAATTTGTTTCCTTGCAACATTTCATTAGTTTTACCTTCATGTGAATTCTAAAAGAGTAGAATTGAGCCAAGATTTTTGTATTTAGGTGATTTATTCATGTTTTGTGCAGTTATAGGAAGAGTTGTAACCAATATTTCTATCTTGGTGCATCACCCCCCCACACCCCCCCTTTTCCTTTTAGCAATTTAATTTCTACATTACTTCTCCCTTTTCCTCTAAAGAGGTAGTTTAGGTGCACCTTGATAGTAATGAAGCCAACCTTCTCCAAAGATTTGACTTCAGAGCCCAAGTCCCACACTAGAGGCTATTTCCATGTTACATAAGGTTGCTTGAGATGCATTCCCTTAGGCTAGGGTGAAAGCTTTTATGTCAACAATATCTAAAGTAACTACTTAAATCAAAGCAATAATAGATGTCAAGTGGATCAAATGCTTAGATGAGTTGGAAGTAGTCAGAAATGCCACTTGGCTGGACGTGGATATAAATATTACCATATGGGAACTTATTGTAGACATCAAAGCCCTACCATTTGGTGATAGTGACTAGTGTAGCAAAAGGGTGCAATTAAAAGCATGAAGGACAAAGAAAAAGGCACAGATGGTGACAGAAGTTGAAGACAAACCAATTTGCTAAAGAGATATTTTCTGACAAATGCCACTTGCCAGTTTTTGCAACTACATCCAAAGTTTTGATCCAAGTACAGCGAATGTTTTGTATTATAATAGAATAGAAATATCTTTGTATTTATTTTTGAATAGTTTTTTAATAAGTGTCCTCCCATCTGAAGCTTGTTGCAATCCTTTCTATTTAAGAATTTCCAAGATGTGGAGTTGAGATCTGAAATCTATGTAAATTTTAGTGTTATGCTAGTCTTGCATTCGGTCCAATCAATCTTTAGTGTTAATTTTGTGATGTGCTCATCTACAAATTTAAGAATAAAAGAAAAAATTGAATGGGAAGTTGTCATACCTTGAAGTATTTATGAGTTTGCGTTAGTCTTGTATAATTTTCAAAGAGAATTAATACAAAGGGAATGTTCTACCATATCTATTTTCTCCGAATTCTTTCTCCATTCTATGTGTTGGTTATGTTGAGATTGTATGAGAAAGGTTTATGCAATTTAATGCAACTAGGATAGTTGTATATCAGTTTTTTGTTGCTTTTAATTCAAGGAATTAAGTAAATGCTTTAATAAAGTGGTATGATTTCCAGTCATATAAGAAGGATATTCATAAGAATGGGTTTAGGGTTACTTACTGATATAATTGATTGTAAGGCATTTAATCAGGTCAAAATTTGTTGAGTAGACTCTGAATGCCAGTGGATAGGGCACTAGTCATATATTTAGTTGCATATTGAAAAAATCACAAGGTTGTAATGAAGCATAAAATTCAAAATCAAATCAATTTTTACTTTCATGTATGAAGAGTTTAATTGTTGGTTAGCATTTATTTGCAATAATCCTCTATATGTTGTAGTTAGCTATTATAATCTAGAATAATTTGCAAATTTTTAGAAGAATTGTGACCATTTTTTTGCTATAAGGGATAAAGGTGAAAGAGAAGGAAAGTATTAGTGAGCATATGATTTGAAGTTAAGGACCATAAAAAATAGCCATCTATCCAATTATCCCTCAAGTGCACCTGCCTTGGTTTTGAAGAACCTAAAGTGTAGAGAATTCTATTAAATTTGGATCCAGATATGAAGAGTTCTTAGTTGAATATAGGAGGTACCTAACCCTTAGACTAATTTGTGTCCTCAACATCCTAGTATTAGGTCTTTGCTACTTGGTGGTTTTCAAACCCCAAAAACATGACAACTCTACTGGGGAGTCGATGAAAGAAAAGAACTCTGAAGTTCTAGAATCTCTACTAATGTTCCATATATGTTGTCATAATCCTATTAGTTTGTAAGTTTGTGCTTTGGAATTGGTTGTTTCTGAGCAAAAAACCTGGAGAATTTGTGAACATATCCAATACTAGGGAGGCTATGAAGTAGAATGAGTTTGTGAAGTGCCTTATTGGCCATATAGAGTTATTTTTTGAAAAGTATACAATATAAAAGAATTAGGGTGGGGTTCCCTCTTGCCATTCCCCCCCCCCAAAATTATTCTAAAGCATTTTTAACAGCTACTCTCAAGAAGAAGGCATTGATTATGGTGAAACTTTCACTCCTATTGCAAGGTTGGAAGGTGTTAGGACCTTACTTGCTTATGCAACACATAAAGGATTTAAGGTATATCAGATGGATGTCAAATCTACATTTCTCAAAGGTATTATTGATGAAGAAGTCTACATTGAACAACCAAAAGGTTTTGTTGATCTAGATAAAAGGGACATGGTTTGCAAATTATACAAAGCTTTGTATGGTCTAAAACAAGCTCCTAGAGCATGGTATGAAAGATTACATAACTACCTTATACAGATTGGTTTTCAGAGAACTAATGATAATAGTAGCTTGGATATCAAGGAAGGACCAGATAACATAATTGTATTGGCAAAAATATTTGTGGATAATACTTTATTTATAGGGAATGATGATCTATGCAAAGAATTTTCAGAACATATGAACAAAGAGTTTGAAATGTCTATGTTTGGTGAGATTAAACTCTTTGTTGGATTGTAGATACAATAGAGCAAGTATGATATCTACATCACTCAGTCTAATTACATCAAGCAAATACTCAAGAAGTTTGGTATGGAAGATTCAAAACTAGTTGGAACCTCCATGTGTACTCGACTAAAGCTTACCAAAAATGATGACTCCAAAGAGGTAGATCAAACCTTATGTAGATCAATGATTGGGAAATTATAGTATGTACTTCATACAAGACCTGATATTGCTCTAGCAGTTAGTATAGTGGCAAGATTCTCAGCAAAACCTAGTGAAAATCATATGATGGAAATCAAAAGAATCTTGAGATATTTGAAAAGCACTAAAGACTATGGTGTATGGTATAAAATTATAGGAAATATGGACCTAAAGGTGTTTACTGATGTTGATTGGGTAGGAAATATTGATGACATAAAAAGAATAAGTGGTGGAGCATTTTTTCTTGGTAAAAGGTTGGTATCTTGTACAAACAAGAAGAAAAACTGCACTTCCCAATCTATGACCAAAGCAAAATCTATTGCAGCAATAGTAAATTGTTCTAGCATTTTTTGGTTCAAACAATTGTTGCAAGGTATGAAGGTTGAGATCAAGGAACCAGTTGTCATGTTTTGTGATAATACCAATGCAATTAACATATCAAAGAACCCAGTGATGCATTTGTGAGGCCTCACCTTGACCCATCGTAGCATAGTTGATACATTATTATTTTGATACTCATGACTCAATATGTCGAGACACTATTTGATGCACTGAATATTATTATGCTATTTTATGATGTGGGATGCTTTACTTTTAGATATTTGATTTCATCTTTTAAAGCGTTATGAACATGTATAATGATGAAGTAAATGAATACAAAACTAACACTTTGATTATGCAATTTTAATGATTGAGAATAGGAGTAGAATGAGGTAAATAATTGATAGGTGATTTCTTGAACTACTGATGTGTGCAATGAGTGTGTAGGATATTTAGCCAAGAAACCTAATGGAAAGACGAGACTGAACCCCTTGCTAATTTGTGCTAATTTGCATTGTCTTTCTTTGAAGGTTGTTAAATGGTCTTAAAATTCTCCTAGCTTTTGACAGGTCCCTATTAAGTCTTTAAGGCCTAAAAACATTAAATCTTAGTACCCTAGGCGTAAAGGTATGAGTTGGGAGTATTTTCCACTCCCCTAGCCTCTTTGGTTGACTTTTATGGTCACTCAAAAACCCTATTTTTGGTTGATTGCGAAAATTGATTGTCTCCTTCATGAGTTGGTGACTTAAACTCCACCTTGAGGTTTACCTAATGTCTAGTTGAGTTAGGATCATATTTAGAGGCATTTTTGGAGAAGTTTTGGTTGTTACCCAATCTCTAGTTTTAGAGAGAAGTTTGAAGATTGAAGGGAAGGAAGGAAAAGCTCATCTCAAACTTGTTCATTTTACCATAACCTCATTGTGAAGGTAGGAGTTCTTCATCTCTTTTGTTCATGTTGTTTATATTGTTCATGCCTTGTTTCATGCATAAGTCATTGTGTTGTTCATTGTATGCTTGTATGTGTGTTGAGTTGCTTGGGAGGGATTGAAACATGTTTCTTGGATGTCTTTCTTGTGTTTTTCTTTAAATTTTGAGGGGATTGTATGGGGTTGTTTTGGCATTACTCACTCTTGGATAGGGAAGAAGTGGCCATGTATGGGGGAAGAGCTTTAGTTGGACTCCAATAGTGTAGAGTCTCTTCTCATGATGAGAAGAGGGAAAGAGGGTAGGGTGTTATGGGCCCCTACTTGTCATCACATACTATGTTTTGAAAATTTGAATTCTTGAAAAAGAGAAGGAATGAAAATCCTTGTTGTATTGGCCTCAAAAGGGCATTGGTGGAAGAACAGAAGTTCTTGAGTTTTTAGCCTTGAAAGGGCTATGTTATGGTATGGTGATCAACGTCTCCTATTTGGAAAATCCACCTTCTCCCTAGTTTGGTTCAATGTTGAACCTATTGTGAAAAATTGGGATGGGGATGCGTGCTTGATTTGTTCTTCATATTATGTTTGTTTTACCTCTAGGTTAGTTCTTGTCTTCTCCATGATTCCCTTGATGCATTGAAGATATTGGAAAGGATCCCTTGTGAAGGACCTAGAAGAGAATTCAAATTGTATTGTAACATTATGTAAAAATGTATTTAAATTTTGATGTTGTGGCAAGGATGTCGGGTTTTCTTACTAGTTCTTTCCCGATGGAGCCTTGAACTAGGTTGATTAATAGAAGAGAAAAGATTGAGAAACCTTCTTGCATTGTATCTTATGTTATTTCAATTCATGCATATGTGTATGGAAAAATAGATTAAATGGTGATGATCAATTATGAAATTTTCAAGTTCAAATATGTTGTGGAAGAACATATGTTATGTTGAAAATTTGATTCAAATTTTGGTAATTGGGAACAAATAATTTTACATTGTTGATAGATACAAATGATTCAATCTCCTTGTGCCAACTAAGTGATTTGTAAAATCCAATTGGGTAGAAAATATATACACCTCTTGCAAAAAAACATAGCTTGCAAAAAAAAAGAAAAAAATAACTCTTTAAAAAAATGGCACGAGAAAAAAAAGTTCACCCCCAATAGCAATTTGCTCTTTGGAAATTGTATGAGAAAATTTTAATTCCCTTGGAGGGGCAACAAAGTATATTCCAATTTGATTCTTTAAAAAAAATCTATTATCAAATTCTTTAAATATAAAAATAAATAAGTTTGGTTTTAAAAGCAAATATATATGCATGAGAAATACCTTTTACCCATAAACTCACTTAATAATTTTTTTAACATAACTTCTTTTGGTAAGCACATGAGAACAATCCTTCTAAGATTGCATTGCGATTTAATGCCATTAAGAGCCCTAACTATATGAATGGTATTAGAGGGCAAGTTGCTTTAAAATTTGACAAAAAAGAAAAGAAAAGACTGGATCAATCCTATTTGCCTGCGAACTCTCCTTTCTAGCACATCGGTGGTTGACTTGGGATCAGGTGCCAATGACATTGTCAGTCATTATAAATATCTTGCCAATAAAAATTTGGAGGGGACAACTCATTTTATAGCGCAGACCTCGGGATTCAAATCCCTCTTTCTTTTCCCTCATCACGCGTTTGCATGCAGCATGGATGGACATAATTGTTAGGTTTAGAAATCTTTCTTTTCAAAAAAGAGAGAAAGAAACCAACTTTCCTTTAGATCCCCCCTCTTCCTCCCCCCCCCATACCCACCTTGGTCAGCGAGCCACCCTATTCCTTTAGCATGGAGCATTTGGCGTGGACTGCATTGTACAGTGCTTTAAGCGCTAGTGTGGCAGATTAGGTGGGGTCGTAAGCGCTTTAAGCGCAGTAGGATTTGGTGGGAGGGGGAAGATGTCAGGGATGCTAGGGGATGTTAGGGGATGTAGGCATAGGGTAGGTTAGTAATTTAATTAGTTTAGTTGTTTTTTTTACTAGTTTAAATTTAAGTTAGTTGAAATTTAAGTTAATGTTAAATTAAGTTAGTTTTTAATTTAAGTATGACTAGATTTTAAATTAAGTTAGTTTTGATTATGAGTTAGTTTATATTTAATTTAGTTTAAGTAATTTTAGTAAGTGTAGACACCTAAATTTGATTACACTATTTTAGTAATCCTATTTAGTTATCTAAAAAGGCATTATTAATTAAATTTCTATTTAATTAATCCTTTGTCATCCCCTAGTTGATTAATTTAATTAATCATCTATAGTCCTAATTGATAAATCAAATAATCTATTATTTATCAATTAAATCCTATTCTTCTATCTAATTCCAAAAATCCCCATTTATTAAATAAATCTATTTGATAAATGAAATCCTCAAATTCAAAAACCCCTAACCTATCTCTAATCCTCCATTTAGCCTAATCCACCCCATCCACCCATACTAACCAAGCTTAGCCACTAACTCACCCACCCTCATTAATGCCATCCACTTGCACATCTCTAACATCCCTAATCTAATCCTAAACCCAAGCCTAATCCACCCCCTAATGTTGTCACATTCCTTAAACAAGTTTAAGACTTTCCTAATCCAAACCAAAGTCTCCCCTCAAAAAAACCCAACCACTAAGTCATGAGTGCTCTTACAAAACATAAAGACTCTTACAAGCCCACTCATGACTCTTACACCCATCTTACACACTCTTCCCTCTTCCACACTCATTCCTCTTACATCCCTCTTACATACTCAACCCCACTCATCATGACTTTAACCAACCCTTAACCCTACCCTCTCACACTCCTCCTCCTTGTGACAAGTGTCACCTTCCCATTGGTGCTAAACAAGCACAATCCATGTGCTCCCCTTTGAGTGCATCTTAGCCCTCCTTAAGCCTTCATCCATCCTTGCATCTAAGCCCTCCATCTCTCAAGCCCTTAGCCTATAAATTGAATCCCCTCCCAAGCCATTTCATCAACAATCTTTGAGCTAAAGTTACCATGCTATTTTGAGAACCAAAGCCATCAATCATACCCTTATAATGCCAAATTGAGAGCTCACAAAGCTACCAATTTGCCATTACCCATCTCCATTGAAGCAACTTTTGAGCATCTTGAGCATACATCCACAGCAAAAGGACACATCTATAGAATCAAGAAAGCATGGAGTGTTTTCTCTTGTGAGGTTTGCACTTCTTATTTTCTTTCTTAGTCTAAGCATATATGTGAATTTAGTTTTTGGTTTGTGAATGTTTACTTCATTTGTTAATGTTCTTTGCATACTGATTCTGGTTCTACATTTTGGCACGCCCGGTGGGACCCCACTACAGGTCATTTAATCATCTATTTTCATCTATATGTCATTTTTCTAACCATCTAATGTTTGCTGTTGTTTGAGTGTGTTGTGAGGGTGTTTTTCTTGTTTTTGCAGGTTAAAGAACGCACTTAGGAAGAAGAAATACCAAAAAAAAAAAAAAATTCGCATTTTTCAGCTTTTTTGGCGCAGTTTTGGCGTCTGCAACCTGTTCTGTCTGCGAAAATCCGCGTCTGCGCAAATCGACATCTGCGAAAATCTGCGTCTGTGAAAATCAACGTCTGCGAAAATTGACATCTGCAAAAATTGACATCTGCGAAAATCCGCGTTTGCAAAAATCGTCGTCTACAAAAATCTGCATCTGCGCAAATCGACGTCTCACCTGTGTTCTGTGCTGCAAATCTGTTTTGTCCTCTTCATATTTTGGCGTCTCTGTATTTAAGCGTCTCCATATTTTGATAGACTGTCTTCTCTGCTTGCCTATGTTCCATTTCTGCTTTACTATTTCTGCACTTTGTAGCTAAAAAAAAAAAATCTGCACTTTGTAGCTAAAAAAAAAAGAAAAAAAAAAAAAGAGTATAAATCAAAATTTGACTTTTAGTGGTTCCATAGGATTTAGACCATTTTAAGCATTTTTACGCGTAGAAAAAACAACAAAAAAAGTTAAATTTTTTTTTCCCATAGTTAAGCTCTCATTTTTGAAGATTTTGGCTAACTAACTAAATTGCTTTTTTTTGTCTCATTGCAGGTTGGAGCACATATGGAACCACTAACCATGCTTCTTGCAAGTTTTCATGTTGCTAAAAAAATGAACTTGAATGTTTAACCATTTGTCTTTGAATGCATGTTGCTAAAAAAAAAAATGAACTTGAATGGTTAAACACATTTTTCATTGAATGAATGTTGCTCAAAAACACACTTTTGAATGTCATGGATTAAAATCGACTTTCTTTGGAATGCATGCTTAAAACAAAAAAATTCAATCTTGAATGCCAAGGTAAAGTTGGATTTTTGGACATTTAAGAAACTTTGTTAAGTTAAAATACAAATTTACAAAAATCAATTTGAGTAGTTCCTTGGACTCACCTCTTTTCTAATCACCCATCAAATATTAACCATTGGTTGCAATATCAGCGCCATTTATGGGGATGGGTCTACTTGAAAAAGGTGTTAAATGTTCCACAATCTAACTCACTCACTTGGTCTTTGAACGTTTGCTTTAACTTTATCAAAATTCTTAAATGGTCAAAACTCTAGATTAAATCGATCACACTTCAAGTTTGGGCACTAAAATTGAACAACAACTGACGTGGAGAGCCTCCGGGCGCGCGCTTGAAATCGAATCTCACACACTTTTGTTTTGGGCTTAAAACAAACTCACACTCAATCTTGAATGCCTTAAAGAAAATTAATCGATACTTGACGTGGAGGGCCTCTGGGCGCGCAAGTTTGCTTTTGTTGACCCTAACTCTTCTTATTGTGTGCATTCTTCGATCGATTTACTTTTGTTGGCGCTTCAAGTTGGAATTGAACATTGTCTCTTAAACATGAGTGCTTGCAAAGTCTAGATTAGCACACATAAGAGTCAGTTGGTAAAAGAACAAGCGTGTTTTTTTAGCCCAAGGTCATCCGAGTCTTCTCTCCCCTTGTCGTCTTTCAAGGCCATCTTGGGTGCATAAGATTAGGATCCAAAACCTTGTTTCTTTTTTAGGAGGCCTGCTTGGGGATTTCATCACCCCTTGGACGACCTCAACTCCAGCGTTCTGGCGGAGTATAAGAATCGGGAGGTGAATCGAAAGACACCTCTCTTGGGATCAAGATTTTGTCATTCGGGCTAAGCCTCAAGGAACTTTATACCCTTGAGAAGTGAAAGAGGAGAAGTGGGTTACTGCTCCTCTCGGCTGTGTGACATCCTTTTGGTATCATCTACGGATTTGGGCCTCACGTACCTTGCGTATATCGAGGACTCCCTAGCTAAACCAATTATCTGCCTTGCAGAAAACCATCTAGGATGTTAATGTGTTTGGAGTGACTGATCGAAACATTTATAGAACATACACACTCCTTGGCGCAAGTACCACATTCTGAGAACCACAAACTTCTATCTGGGTGTTCCTATCTATTGCTTGTTTTTATTTTACTTGTTGAATGAATGTTTGCCAAACTTGGTCAATCCTAGCTTAGGGCACACTTAGCGTAGTCACTGCCTATTTTTGAAGTTGAACAAGTTGAAGCAAAACAACTGAGATTTTTCCCAAAGCCAAGCAGATTCAGGAATTTATGTCGGAACAACCCAAACCCAAACAGAAGTTTTACAAGGTCAAACTCAAGCCATCTCTAGCATACCAAGAACTTTCAGCCAAGAGAAAAGCAATAACACCAAGCCCACGAATTTCTAAACTCCACAAAGCAGAGGACAAAGATACCGACGAAGCACTTCAAGAGGCCTGGTTAGAGCGCACCATCAAATTTAGCCAACGTCCAGGAGTTAATCCTGCTTATGCCTTACCAACTAGGCATGATTTCTATGATTAGACACCTTTGTTTCTCCACATCTTCTTGGATAAGCTTCACTTTAGAGTCATCTTTGTAGAAAAGCCAGCCATCTTAGCTTATCCCCTTAAGCATTATTAGCTCATCCATCTCATTTAGAATCATACCATCTAGCTAGTAATCGAAAATCTGCACATCTAAACTTTCAAAATTGTTGTCACCTTGCTAAAAGTTTGCCATTCCTAAAATCTTCCAAATCCACCAATCTCACCAAGGTTATCCTTTTGACAGAGCTTTGTCTAGGGTAATCTAGCTTTGTCACTTGTTATCCCTCATCACCTTGAGCTAAAGGTTGGGATTCGCAAGTGGTCAATCTTGTGTTCTTCCTAAAGGATCATCAATCTATCCTTAAGTTGACACAATCACCACCAAGCTTCCACATAGGAAAGCAGACCTTTTGTACTTTGACAACATATCTTTGAAGTTAGAATCCCCAACCCAATCCTCCTTAGGTTTTTGTCATATAGCTTTGCCTCAACCTAGGAAATCATTTGCATAGAAAAGCCTTCCCCCTTTTGCATCCATCAGCATTATTGCATCTCATCCCTAGGAGCATTTTTTCATGCCACCCGTCACTCGCTTAGCCAAGAAGAAAGAAACAATGGAGCCCTATCATTTAGATCAAACAACCTCACCCCCCTTGAGCACTCAGCCATCCTTCAGCCCAGAGCCAGCTATGCCATCACCTACTGACATTGAAGCTTTCATGAACCAACCAGGAAATGCAGTATTGGTAAATGCCATTATAGACAAAAACAAAGAGACAATCATGGCTAATTTTCGAAGGGACAATGTAGGAACCTTTGACTTTGGAAGACCCCCTCCATTATCAGATCCATCTCACCCATTGTTTGGGCAGCTGCCACCACCCATAGGCTCTTA
Source organism: Cupressus sempervirens (assembly GCA_028749045.1). Taxonomy (NCBI): domain Eukaryota; kingdom Viridiplantae; phylum Streptophyta; class Pinopsida; order Cupressales; family Cupressaceae; genus Cupressus; species Cupressus sempervirens. Next base: position 642,043,177 of record CM053783.1, on the reverse strand, counting down.
TGATCCAAATTATCCTCAATTTATTCCAAAAAAAGAGCCTCCAGCCAATCCATATGACCCAACAGACCCAAACATACCATCATCCACCCAAGTTGAAATCTCCATGCCGCAAGCCAACGCAGCCACCACCACTCCATCCTTGGTTCATACCTCTCCACTCCAAACCCCCTTTACCCAAAACATCTCACCGTTCACCCCCTTCACTATTGCTGCTGCTCCCACACCTAGCCTTCCAAATCCACCCATTTCTCAAATTAGTGCTAGCATCTTTGGCCAACCTCAGCAATATACAACAGGGATGCCACCCATGGGGCCAAGTAATCAACCTTTCATCGCCCCCAGCTTGTTCACCATAGCCCAAAGCACAATCCCATCATTTCCATTAGGTCTTGGGAGCTCAATACCACCAGCCACAAATCCACAAGCTACTACCTTCACTCCACAAAGCTATCAAATCCCACAAGCTACTGCCAATCTTCTACCAAGCTCCCAAGTGACCCCAGCTCCCGCCACCACTATACCAAGCTTCCAAATCCAGCCACCAAGCTATCAAACCCCATCAATTCCATTCCCAAGCTTTCAATTCCCACCACCAACTAATCCATTACCTCCAATTACCAACTACTTTTCAATGCCACTTCTAGGAGGTAATCCACCACCCCATCCAACCACCAATTATTTGCAGATGCCATCCCAAATGGGGGCACAACCCACATACATTGGTCAAACCCCACAAGCCCTCCAATCCTTTCCCCAAGCCTCACAACCACCTTATACCTTACCTCCACAAAGCAATCCATTTATCCCACAGCCAACTTATGTTCCTCAATCCCAACCTCAAATCCCATATCAACAGCAAGCCTCGCAGCACATGCAGCAATATGCGCCACCTCCCCCTCAACAACCCATCATCCACCATGCAGCTGCCCAACAATGTACAATCCCTATCAGCAAATCCCTCATAAACATCCATATTCAATGGCCCCATCCAGCACATACCTACCTCAAGGCACTCCTACATTGGGGGCACCCCAACCATCACCTATCAATTCAGAGTGGGAGCAAATGAAGACAGCCCTGAAAGCCATCCAAGAAGGGAATGATCCAAAGACATTCAAGTTTGAGAATGTGTGTCCTTACCCATTTGATAGAGCCATTACCACAACACCATTTCCCAAACACTTTGAGGTACCTAAATTTGACAAATTCAGAGGAAAAGGAGACCCTGTCACGCATATCAAAGAATTTTACATGCATTGCCAGGATGTGGCATACAATGATGTCTTCCTCTTGCGCCTTTTTCCCAAAAGCTTGGCTGGACCAGCTCTTGAATGGTTTTATAGAATCCCCTATGGCACAATTAAGAACTTTGCTGAATTATCTGAGGCATTTGTAGCCCAATATGCCCATCTTGTTGAAACAGAGCTATCAATAGTTGATCTTGTCCACACCAAGCAAAAAGGTGGAGAAAGCCTTGCCGAATACCTGCAAAGATGGCAAACCCTTACCACCCGCATATCCTGCACCTTGCCAGAACGCCATGTGGTGAAAATGTTTATTGATAATGCACATCCCAGCTTGGCTCACCACATGACCATGAACTGTTTGCAGACCTATAAGGATATCAAAGAGAAAGGAATGATCCTTGAGCAAGGACTCATCAAAGATGGTGTGGTAAAGATTTACAAAGAGGCCAACCAAAATCAATCACATTCCAATGACAAGTCTAGGTATTGGAACAAAAACAAGCATGTTGCAACAGATGGGGTTACTGACACCAGACATGTGAATATCATTGGTCCTTCTCGAAACCAGTCTAACCCACCATATCAAACAAACAACCAACAAGCTACCAATTACCAACAACGAAATAACCAAAGCTATCAAAACCACAATACAAGACCCAACTTTCAAGGGTTTAACAATCAAGCTAATGCCATCAATGTAGCTGCAGGGCAAAAGCCCAGATTCCAACCTGCACCTAGAAACTATACACCCCTTGGTGAGCCATTGGATGTTATTTTTGAGAAATTGGCTAAGGAAAACCTTATCAAATTTCCTCCTACCCAGCAAATTGATCCAAGCCAATCCAAAGCTGCATGGTACAAGGACAATGAGTATTGCAAGTTCCATAGGGTAAATGGTCACACCACCCTCAGATGCATGAAACTGAAAGACTATGTGCAAGACCTCATTGATCAGAAGGAAATCACTGTTGGTGCCCAAAACTCTCCCAATGCAGGCTTACAAATTTATCAAAATGCTTTTCCTCCACACAACAACCAAAATCCTGGAAAAGCACCTATCCAAAACAACACCAACAATCGCCAGCCAAACCAACAGCATGGGAAGAACAATGACCACACTTCATCCTATATAGACTATGGTAGCCTTATAGGTTGTATATCTGAGAAAGAGCCTTCAGTCAATGTTATCAATATCTGAGGACCAGACAATGAGTGTGCGGTCACCACTCGAAGAGCGCGATTTAACATCGTAGGCCCACCAGTTTCATCAACACCATCAGCTCCATCAAAAAGCCGGTACAATATCTTGGAACACCTTGGGAACATGCCAGCCCAAATATCCATTTTAGACCTTCTCCGCACTAGTCCTGTGTACAAAGACATCCTTGACAGTGCTCTCATAGAATCCCGTGTCCCTTTTGATATCAATGCTACTGATTTTCGTAATCTTGTTGGACACCTTTCATCCTCATGTGCCCTATCTTTCAAACCCACCGACATACCCGCGGTTGAGCCAGATCACACCCTTCCACTTCGCATAGCCATCATGGTATCCAATTTTGCCGTGAAAAGAGTAATGATAGATAATGGATCAGCCTTGAACATTTGCACCCTAAAATTCATAAAACAAGCTGGGTATACTGAGGCAGATATGATCAGTGAGGTTATCACCATCAAAGCTTATGACAACTTGGAAAGGACCACAGAAGGGACTATTTTGCTACCAATCAAGGTTGGGCCAGTCATTCAAGATACAGTTTGCCATGTTGTTGATCTAAACCTACCATTTAACATCCTCCTCGGTCACCCATGGATTCATGCTATGAAGGCCGTTCCATCCACCTACCATCAGTGCATCAAATTTCCGCATCAAGGCACTGAGGTAACCATCCATGCCGATCCAGAACCCTTTGCTTACTGCAATGCGGTTGAAGCTTCATATACAAACCATTGCCCTGGAATAGACATCGGCACAACCATCGCCAGCTCATCCCACACTTGTAATGACACAGAAACCATCCTTGCCTCCACCCTATCTACTGTAAAGATCAACAACAAAGGATGTGGAGAATATAGTCTATCAGATGCATTTGTTGTCGGAGCAATCCCACTTGATCCACATACCCATGGACGGCCAACATATCACAAAGCTAAGGAGATTCCACCTCCTCGATACAAACAGTTTGGCCCAACCACCTTTGTGTCCTCAAAAACCCCTCTTCATGAGGAGCTCACTCCAGATATCAAAAATTGGCTACATAAGGATGCACCTCCAAGAAATCAAGCGCGCCTTGATCACCTCAGCCAGAAGTATCCCCAACAACATAAGCTTGTCACTGAAAAATGGAACTATCAAGGAGGTGGACTAGGACCAGAAGAAAGGGGCATGCAATGTCCCATCAAAGCACATGATTGGGAGATAAAGTCAGGTCTTGGCTTTGGCATACCCACAACTGGGGGCACCAACGAGAATGGTCACGCTTTTTCGAACATCCACCGCGACCTTGTCGAAATCGAAGACATTCCTGAGGAAGTTGAAAAGAGAGCCTACGACGATATCCCAGACCAAATCTTCCTAGGAGACTCTGTTCTCCGAGAACTATCCATCCATCTCATTGACCTACCACTTGCTCATCCACAACTCATAGATTGGGACCAACCAAGTGTCATACATATTGATGAGTTCGCATCAGAGGAAGCGCTTCTAAGATTCATGGGAGCTGAAACTCCTCATAAGAAGACAAAGCCAGATTCTGCCTACATCTACAAGCTAGATCCCAAGGGGTATTTTGGAGAAAATCCCCAACCTAGTTCTGATACACCCAAAACTGGAACTAAGGTAAATCCAGGACTAGCTAAGGCAGCAAAGAGAACCCCTCAGCAAGAAAATCCAGAGCCACAAGCAGAACATGAGGATTTAGTATTGCCTCCTCAAGATAATCGACCAGAGGTGTCTTCTATTCTAATAGAGGATACTAGAGAAGTCAACATTGGTTCTTCAGAGATCCCTAGAATTGTTCACATTGCTGCATCCCTATCACAAGACCAAGCTGACCTCCTCTTTGAGGTTTTACGAGAGAACATTGGCCGATTTGCATGGTCATATCAGGACATGCCAGGACTCGATCCAAAGCTTGTAGTTCATCATCTTGCAGTCGATCCAAAGATCAAGCCCGTCAGACAAAAGCTTAGGAAAATGCACCCCAAGGTGGCATTACTAGTCAAAGCTGAACTAGAAAGAATGTTAGTTGCTAAGGTTATCCGACCTATCGACTACTCAGAATGGATCTCCAACATGGTCCCTGTCACTAAGCCTTCCGGTGACATCAGAATCTGTACTAATTTTAGAGATCTTAACAAAGCTTGTCCAAAGGATGATTTTCCCTTGCCCAACATAGATATGATTGTAGATCTTACAGCTGGACATGAAATCCTATCCGTTATGGATGGATTTTCTGGGTATAATCAGATCAAGATTGCAGAAGAGGACCAGCATAAGACAGCATTCACTACCCCTTGGGGAACCTTTTGCTACACCATGATGCCTTTTGGCCTAAAGAATGCTGGGGCTACCTATCAAAGAGCTATGACAGCCATTTTCCATGATCTTATCCATAGCATTTTGGAGGATTATGTGGACGATATCCTAGTCAAATCTCACACCTTCATGGATCATCTTGCTGACCTGGAGAAAGTCTTTGATAGGTTGGCCCAATATCATCTCATGCTAAATCCCAAGAAGTGTGTCTTTGGGGTCACATCTGGCAAGCTTCTAGGCTTCATAGTTTCTAAACGAGGTATAGAGATTGACCCCAAAAAGGTCAAGGCTATCTTAAACATGCCTCCTCCCCAGACACTGCGACAGCTTCGCTCTCTTCAGGGAAAACTTCAATCTGTCCAGCGCTTCATCTCCCAACTTGCAGATAAGTGTACACCGTTTTCACACTTGCTAAAGAAGAATGAGAACTTCAAGTGGGATCTTTTATGTCAGCGCAACTTCGATCAGCTCAAGCAGTATCTCACCAATCCCCCTATCTTGGTTCCACCAGTTCCTGGTCGTCCCTTGATCTTGTATATATCAGCAACACCTACTGCTCTAGGGGCACTTCTAGCACAACATGATGATTATAGCAGAGAGAGAGCCATCTACTATATCAGTAGAACCCTAGTTGGTTATGAAATCAATTACACTCCTATGGAAAAAGCTTGTTTGGCAGTTGTTTTCTCAACTCAAAAGCTTCGCCACTACATGCTAAGTCATACCATCCAACTAGTCTCCAAGATTGACCCTCTCAAGTATATGCTCTCCAGAACAGCACTTACAGGCCGTTTGGCCAAATGGGTTATGCTACTAAGTGAGTTTGACATCCAGTATGTGGACAGAAAGGCAATCAAAGGGCAAGCTATAGCAGATCACCTAGCTGATGCACCTCTAGTAGATGCATATCCTTTGCTAACAGAATTTCCAGATGAGCATATTTGCCTAATTGAAGAACAGCCCCCATGGAAGCTTTATTTTGATGGCTCATACACCTCTCATGGATCAGGGGCAGGAATATTATTAGTTACACCTCAAGGAGATTACATTCCAAAAGCCTTCAAGCTACAATTCCCTAGCACCAACAATATAGCAGAATATGAAGCTCTTGTAGCAGGATTAAAGATAGCTGCAGAATGGAATATCACCGAGTTACAAGTCTTTGGTGATTCCCAACTCATCATCAAACAAGTCTTAAATGAATATCAAACCAAAGATGAAAAGCTATTACCCTACAAAGAGCTAGTTGATCAGCTGACCCAGCATTTTACAAAGCTTCAATTTACACAAGTGCCTCGAATGCAGAACAAGGCAGCAGATGCCATGGCCACTATCGGCTCGCTCTTGGAAATTCCCCAAGAAGCTACTCAGTATGAGTTTTTAGTTGAGCAGCTCCTCACACTTGCCTATGCGAATGAGGATTCAAACCGTGTTTGTATCTTGGTTGGTCCCCAATCCCCTTGGTACCATGAAATTCACGCTTACCTTAACGATGGTATCATATCCCCTCACCTCACACGTACCCAACGCCAGAACCTCATCCAAAAATCATCCCGCTATGTTATCATAGCCAATACCCTATATCGTCGGGGTTATCACGATACTCTCTCTCGATGTTTAGATGAAAATGAGGCTGCGATGGCATTAAAAGAAGTACATTCAGGACTTTGCGGTGCCCACATGAGTGGTATTGTCCTAGCACGAAAAATCCTTAGAGCAGGCTACTATTGGCCTACCATTGAAGAAGACTCTTGTGACTTTGTCAGAAAGTGTCTCCCATGTCAGCATCATGCAAATCTTGTGCACGCACCAGCACAGGATCTACAGCCTATTGCACCACCTTGGCCTTTCGCTTGTTGGGGCCTTGATCTAGTTGGAACTATCACCCCTCTCTCATCTGATGGACATAAATGGATAATAACAGCTACAGACTATTTCACTAAGTAGGTGGAAGCAGTCCCCCTAGTCTCAGCTACAGGAGTTCAAGTCTCCAAGTTCATCTTGTACCATATTGTTTGCCGCTTCGGCATCCCATCCACCATCTTCACTGACCACGGAGGTAACTTTGAAAATCTCAACATGGAAGAATTATGCACTTCCCTCCGCATCCATCACCGCTTTTCTAGCCCATATTTCCCACAAGGTAACGGCCAGGCAGAGGCAACTAATAAAACCCTCCTCAAAATCCTAAAGAAAGTTGTCAATGATTCCGGCCGTGATTGGCACCTTCAAATAAACCCGGCTCTATGGGCCTATCGAACTTCCTTCTGTACATCCACAGGCACAACTCCATACTCCCTAGTCTATGGTGCCGAAGCGGTATTACCTATAGAAGTTGAACTTCCCTCACTACGCATATCTTTGCGAGGGCAAATCTCAGATAAAGAATACAGAGTAGCTCGACTCACCCAGCTAGATCTCTTAGACGAGAAGAGACAACAAGCCTATGACCATCTCACAGTCTATCAAACTCGTCTCAAAAGGAATTTCAACAAGAAGGTGCTCCCATGACACTTTCAGCCAGGTGACATGGTCCTCAAAGAAAATATGAAAGTCCAAGCAGATCGAGAAAAGAAAGGCAAGTTTGAACCTACATGGCTTGGTCCCTATGTGGTTACTACCTCCTTTGGCTCCGGAGCCTATCAATTATCTACACCAGAAGGAGAACTCTTGAATGATCCCACTAACATCATTCATCTCAAGAAGTTCTATGCTTGAAGATCCTTGGTATACCCAGCTTTTGAAAAAATACAAAAAAAAAAAATAGTAAAGAGAAATAAGCGTCCAATGGTGAAAACTTGGCAATTCAAGCGCCTTGGATAGGTACCTTGGTGAAAACCTGGTAATTCAGGCGCCCTGTGTGCTAAAGACTAATCCATTATCTATCACTATCTTATCCCTCATCCATCCACCCACCATCCCATAAAACACCTGCTTATTCCCTTGGTGTTCTAATGAAATATCCAAAATCTGATGGAGCTTGTCAATACCTCTTGTATAGCTTGTAAATCTTGTACCATACCTTGTATACATTTGAATCTTGTCCAAAGCTTGTACTATATTCCATCTTGTAAATGATCTTGTATCCTAGCTTGTATCCTATCACATGCACACACAGAATCCCATTTTCCTTAAACTTTTCACAAACCATCTACCTATCCACCTATCAACTATTATAGACACCCCATCCTTCACAAACATTTCCATCTCACAAAAAACCAAAACATGAACAAACTTGTACATTTGTAACATATTTTGGTCTGTCAGCTTGTACATCCTCTTTAGCTTAGTATCATTGTATCTATCTGGCTTTCATGTTAGTTCATCCTTGGTCAACATCTTGCACACATTGCACACCTTGGTTAGATATTCCAATGCATCCTTTAGCTAGATCTCCTATCACCAAAGTGTTATCCTTCTTAGTTCAGCTTGCCAGACGCATCACTCATCCAGATCCATCAACTTAGGTGCTCTCTGATAGATTTTTGCAGGATATAGCTTTCCTCATGTCTGATCTTGGTCCGTTAGTAACTTGTCCTACCCATCTCGTTGGCAAACAGTTCTCTTTTGGATTTTCACTTTCTTTTGATTTGGGATCTTCCCTTTTGGGTCTTGAAATATCTTTTCCAAGCAATCTCCTTGTTCCCTCCTCAAGGTTGCCATGATCTTCCATATCATGGTATGCTGCGAATGGGGCAATTAGAGCGTAAGGTCTTGATCAGGTCTTTTGCTTGTTTTCTTTTTCTGCTTGTGGGTTACCTAGTGTCGTTTCCACGCTGCTTCCTCTGGGATTCATGTGTGATACTGGGGCAATCCTTGTGTGTTTGTTTTGAGTCAGTTCGTCAGTCCTCTGGACGGTTGATGAAAAGGCCTTGATGTTCTTGGTAACCTTGGCAATTAACCAACAGTCCTATAGCAAATCTAGTGCTCAACTACATGGTGGTACTTCTCTATGAAGTATCCCCCCGCTCAAAAAGCTTCAATGGATTCCTTTTATAGCGCTCTGCTCCTCCATCTCCCCCCCCAATCCTGGAAAGTCTTAAGCTTGCTTTACTATTGTGTCTCTGATTTCCCTTTATCATTCTCCTGTAGTGAGAGTTTGAGCTAATTCAGCCCCTTCTCTTCGCCAACCTGCGTCTCAGCTCACCTCAATTTCTTGTACTTTTCAAGAAGTCGTCGAGCCTCATTTCTCTCCCCATCGCCTTCTTGAGTGGGCATCATCTAAGTCTAGTCTCTCCTCTTCTTATCCGAGACTGGGGCAACCTTGTTGCTAAAACATCTTCCTCATGTCGTCTTCATTCAAACTTCTTTGAAATAGTGTTGTCTCAACACTATGTCAAAGAGGGGCAAAATGTAGACACCTAAATTTGATTACACTATTTTAGTAATCCTATTTAGTTATCTAAAAAGGCATTATTAATTAAATTTTTATTTAATTAATCCTTTGTCATCCCCTAGTTGATTAATTTAATTAATCATCTATAGTCCTAATTGATAAATCAAATAATCTATTATTTATCAATTAAATCCTATTCTTCTATCTAATTCCAAAAATCCCCATTTATTAAATAAATCTATTTGATAAATGAAATCCTCAAATTCAAAAACCCCTAACCTATCTCTAATCCTCCATTTAGCCTAATCCACCCCATCCACCCATACTAACCAAGCTTAGCCACTAACTCACCCACCCTCATTAATGCCATCCACTTGCACATCTCTAACATCCCTAATCTAATCCTAAACCCAAGCCTAATCCACCCCCTAATGTTGTCACATTCCTTAAACAAGTTTAAGACTTTCCTAATCCAAACCAAAGTCTCCCCTCAAAAAAACCCAACCACTAAGTCATGAGTGCTCTTACAAAACATAAAGACTCTTACAAGCCCACTCATGACTCTTACACCCATATTACACACTCTTCCCTCTTCCACACTCATTCCTCTTACATCCCTCTTACATACTCAACCCCACTCATCATGACTTTAACCAACCCTTAACCCTACCCTCTCACACTCCTCCTCCTTGTGACAAGTGTCACCTTCCCATTGGTGCTAAACAAGCACAATCCATGTGCTCCCCTTTGAGTGCATCTTAGCCCTCCTTAAGCCTTCATCCATCCTTGCATCTAAGCCCTCCATCTCTCAAGCCCTTAGCCTATAAATTGAATCCCCTCCCAAGCCATTTCATCAACAATCTTTGAGCTAAAGTTACCATGCTATTTTGAGAACCAAAGCCATCAATCATACCCTTATAATGCCAAATTGAGAGCTCACAAAGCTACCAATTTGCCATTACCCATCTCCATTGAAGCAGCTTTTGAGCATCTTGAGCATACATCCACAACAAAAGGACACATCTACAGAATCAAGAAAGCATGGAGTGTTTTCTCTTGTGAGGTTTGCACTTCTTATTTTCTTTCTTAGTCTAAGCATATATGTGAATTTAGTTTTTGGTTTGTGAATGTTTACTTCTTTGGAACATAGGCAAGCAGAGAAGACAGTCTGTCAAAATCCTATTCTTCTATCTAATTCCAAAAATCCCCATTTATTAAATAAATCTATTTGATAAATGAAATCCTCAAATTCAAAAACCCCTAACCTATCTCTAATCCTCCATTTAGCCTAATCCACCCCATCCACCCATACTAACCAAGCTTAGCCACTAACTCACCCACCCTCATTAATGCCATCCACTTGCACATCTCTAACATCCCTAATCTAATCCTAAACCCAAGCCTAATCCACCCCCTAATGTTGTCACATTCCTTAAACAAGTTTAAGACTTTCCTAATCCAAACCAAAGTCTCCCCTCAAAAAAACCCAACCACTAAGTCATGAGTGCTCTTACAAAACATAAAGACTCTTACAAGCCCACTCATGACTCTTACACCCATCTTACACACTCTTCCCTCTTCCACACTCATTCCTCTTACATCCCTCTTACATACTCAACCCCACTCATCATGACTTTAACCAACCCTTAACCCTACCCTCTCACACTCCTCCTCCTTGTGACAAGTGTCACCTTCCCATTGGTGCTAAACAAGCACAATCCATGTGCTCCCCTTTGAGTGCATCTTAGCCCTCCTTAAGCCTTCATCCATCCTTGCATCTAAGCCCTCCATCTCTCAAGCCCTTAGCCTATAAATTGAATCCCCTCCCAAGCCATTTCATCAACAATCTTTGAGCTAAAGTTACCATGCTATTTTGAGAACCAAAGCCATCAATCATACCCTTATAATGCCAAATTGAGAGCTCACAAAGCTACCAATTTGCCATTACCCATCTCCATTGAAGCAGCTTTTGAGCATCTTGAGCATACATCCACAGCAAAAGGACACATCTACAGAATCAAGAAAGCATGGAGTGTTTTCTCTTGTGAGGTTTGCACTTCTTATTTTCTTTCTTAGTCTAAGCATATATGTGAATTTAGTTTTTGGTTTGTGAATGTTTACTTCATTTGTTAATGTTCTTTGCATACTGATTCTGGTTCTACAGTAAGTAGTAATTAGCATAGGTAAATATATTGGAGATTATTTTGAGTGGTTAGTTAGAATAATATTCGATTTATAGTTATTTTAATAATTGAATATTTTAGTGTTAGAATAATTTTTTATTGGTTTGTAATTAGAAAAAAAAATTAGTTTCTATTATTAGTTAAATACATTGTTTAAAGGTTAGTTGATCTATGTAATTTGTTTAAAGAGATAATTTTAAATATCTTTACATTAGTAAAAGTTTTGTTCATGAAAATCCTTGTCCTACTTGATAAAGAAGATCAATTATTATGTTTCTTTTAAAAGAAGGATTATCTCAGTATAATTTAGTTTAGATTTTAAATTATTTAATTTTAGATATATTATTATCTTTTTGAAATATACTTTCTTCTTTGTAAGTAGATTATCAATTTAAATAAATTGTTATTAAACAAACTTTATGTAATTAAGTGAAAGATGTTATTTTGGTTAATGTGTTATTTTAGACGATTCAAACAATTAGTTTTATAATAATTGGACATCCAAATCAATTAGTTAGATTGTTATTTGATATTTCGTCTAATAGATTATCATTGATTAAAGTTAATAGGTCTTAACATTTTTGTAGATTAAGTTTTACTATTGTTCTAGGGAGGTAATATTTGAAAGAAAGTTATTAAAACTAATAAGGGGTTAGGTCTTTTAATTAAATGAAATTAGTTGTTAAATTTAATTAATTGATTTAACAATGAACAATCTATTCCTATGTGATGTGTTCAAAACTTAATTGTAATCTCAAAGTATTGATAGGAGATCGTGTATTCGTCTTCAGAGTATCTTTGTTTTATTTGAATTTAACCTTATCAACTTAGCGCATTTAAGTTTTTTTTTAAAAAAATTGGTTTGTTTTTGCCCTCCTATTTCTAGGCATGACAACATTCCAAAACTAAGCACATTGATATAAAATATCATTTTGTCCGAGAATTGGTGCAAGACAAAGAAATCAGATTGGAATATGTCCATACAAAAGAACAGATTGTAGACATATTTACCAAGACATTACCTAAGGGTGCATTCTTGTATCTAAGAGGTAAGTTAGGGGTCATTTCCCTATCTAAAGCTCACTAAGTGAAGTTTTAGTGATGCATCAACAAGAAACTAGTTGAAGATCAATCAGTTGATACTTCATAGTCAAGAGAACATTGCATATGAATTAGTATTCAAGGTACATTGATACTAATTTGGTATGTGTTGTCTTTGGCATGTGTTGTAAAAGAGGGAGAGTTTATTGTCATATATTTTTGAAATTTGTTTTTTTCATTTCATGAGGAAGAAGCTCTGTAATTCCTTCGTAGAGGGAGATTACTACATAAAGGAGAAGCTTATGGTATAAAATTAAGAGGGAGAAAGTTTCTATTAGAGAAAGTATTGTTCTCAAATTTCATTGTGCATTGACATGTTGTGTTGCCATCAATGCCAAAGAGGGAGATTGTTGGATACAATAGTCTAATTGTGTGTTGTCTTTGATGTTAGACAAATGTCATATCAGTTTTCAAATAGTGTCTATTGAGCTAACTCAGGCATCAAAGGAATTATGGTAGGAAGCATTATTAACTGAGTTCCCATGGTTAACGAAGAAAAGTTGGTCAGAGTTAGTATTAACTGAGTTCATTTGGTTGCCAAAGGATTTGTACAAGTTCGCACTGTTAACCGAGCTTCTGTTGGTTAACATAAGAAATCATTCCAGGACCAGTGTTTATCAAGCAAGGTTAGCTAATGAAGGATTTTATTATTTTGACATATGAAGCTTAATTATTTCAAGTATTGGTTCTAGCTGACTATGGTAATAATTATTGAGCTGACTTGACAATCTAAATGATATAAATATAAGGTCAAGTTGTGATTTTTAGAAGCATGCAAGTATTTTGATTGAATTGAGAAGGAAAGTGTGTGAGAAAACTTGAAGAATGAGCATATATCCTTGTGGAGCAGCAAAGTAATATTCGATCAAGAAGGATCAAATTTTTGTGAGTAGAATAGAGATTTAGATTCAGCAATTCAGTTGCATCTCAATTAGGTCATTTCATTATTACTCTCTAACCATTGTAGCAATGATCTAAAATCTCTTAACAAAGTTGGTTTAATAGCTAGTTGTAAATTCTCTAACAAGGTGACAATTCCATTGAATTGTTTCAAGACCTCTCACAAGGCCACTCTTAACAGGGTGATTAAATCCTCTAACAAGGTCACATCTAACAATGTGTTTTGTAACCTTTAACAAGGTTGGCTCCTAATAGGGCTCACTTCAGAAGAGTGAAAAACAGTAACTAGTTACATTGATGGTTTTTCTCATATTGGGTTTCCACGTTAAATCTAGTGTCTCTTGTGTTCATTTCTTTTTACTCATGTTTGCAAGTTGTTACTATTGATGTTAGATCTGCTAAAGTAAGACACACTTTGCATTTACCAAGTTACAACATTTTTTGTATGTTTATTGAGTAACACTAGTAATTAGTTTTATCAGACACCTAAGGGATATGTGAATTATTTTTTTGGTAACTAATTCACACCACCCCCCCACCAACCTTAGTTACTCCATCTATAATTCCAACAAAGATATCAGATCTATACTATCACTTTTTGAGAATCAGGCATCTATGTTCATAAAGACCTCATTCTCATGAAATATCCTTCTCAAATAAGCAACAACCCTATCAAACACATCAAGCATTTACTTGGCTCTTTGTTCCAACAACAAAATACATAAGACATGAAACCTTAAGGGGATGCAAAAGGGTTTAGGTTCTTTTTCCCTAAATTGCAAAATATTGCAAATTATAGAGATAGGAGACAAGAATCAAAATGAAACTAAGAAGTTTTTTGCTCATTGTATTCATTTCTTTGAAACTATACATTCAAGATGCATACAAATAACACATAGAACCACTAAATAGATCATAACTATATATATTAGCTTTATTACTATTATTCATACAAGAGAGAAAGTTTAAGAATGGTAGAATCATAACTCTAGATCCAACCTTGTGGTATCATAGACTAAGTGGAACCAACCTAGTATTACAACAATGAGAAATTTTCTCCAGAACTAGAACCCTTACAATGAGAGAGAAAGAGAAAGATATAGGAAGGAAGAAGAAGCTTGATCTGATTTGGAAGTGACACATGTTCAGTTGAATGACACATGTTCAGTTGAATCTTCATTCCCTATTGTTGCAAAGCATCTCTCATCTTTCTATAACCAACATCTGAAAAGAATCTCATCATTAAGCTTTAACAAACTCAAAATATCTTCTCTAACTAATGACAAACCTTTGTCTTAACAAAAACATTAGAGATGCATCTGAAATGCTAATAAAACCTTCACTAAACTGACTTAGAGATGAAAAATCCATCCCTAACTGCGTCCTTACTACCTATCACATTCAACCCGTTCACCATTTTGCGAAAATATAGATCTAAACTGCTATAAAAGAAAGTGGTTGAAAAATAGACATCTGGTACAATACCCTAGATAAATTCAATACATGGATTCCTATGAAAAAACAAACCTCAAATATGGAAATTTCATTCTCTCCTAGTTCCAGTGGTATATAATAGTCCCATGTTGGCTTATTAGAAACACCCAGAATCTCCATTTGAAAATTAGGTTCCTAGCATAACTGTCAGGATTGTATTTTATGTAAAAATTTAATCATGTCCTAATGTTAAAACTTTAGCATATAACTTTTTTGGTTTAAAATGCATGTATGTGCTTTCAAAAGGAACAATAATAAAATATTAAAATTTTGTACTTTTGAATTTTCCCTCTTACTATGCATCTAGGTCAAACAACTTTGACCACCTATGATACATGTCAGCATGCCACACCATCATCTGCTACTTGGGTATCATGTGGCACCCTCTAATTGGTCCGCCAAATTTCCACCTTTCATTTGACATACTTCCATGTGGAATCTTCTCGTTGGATCTTCTATGCATGGTCACTACATCACATCATCACCTACTAGGCGCCTACCGTAACATTGCCATGTGATGCTTCCTGATTCATTGGATCTATCACACCTTTGAGTGGGCTCACCTCCATGTGTTAGCATGTTGCTATGTCACTATGGCTATTAACCTTGCAACATTAATTTGTGACATAGTGACAAACATTAATTTCATGACATGTGAGAAAATATTGTGCATCCATCCTGCAACCACCACCTTACTGCCCCAGTCACATGGTAGCTTGTCTCTATGTCACTATCCTCATCAACACGTGCCACATCACAAGAAATATAGCAACATTGGGCCACATGTCTCTCCTCACCATTTCACTAGCTCATAATCTACTTTAGGCTTGCTGATATTTGCCACATGGTACTATTAGATTAGTTGTGGGGCTACCACTTGGCATATTTTGGTTGGTCCTTGGTTGCCACATCATCTAGTTTTGTTTTCATACGTGTCATCAAAATTATTCTCTCACATCATTCTTCATCACACTCAGGCCCACCTTACAACTTAACTCTATGTCATAAGCTAGGAATGCTTTGACATTACTCTTCATAACATTCCAATACAAAAATACCATAAACTACAACTTCTATGACATCATCATAGGTTTTATTATGAAAGATATCACACTTCTCTTTGTTGTTTGCCTTCATTAAGCACAAACATCTTCCCATGCTTTCTCAAGTGATCCCTACAGCTTCTTCACTTCTCCCTCTTTCACCACACTTGGTGATCTTACAATGGGGGATGCCTACATGGATTTCAAAATAGATGGTAAGTTGTTCTATGCATTCACACATTGATATAAGCCATGCTCTTTCCAATACTAGTCCATGAGATTCCTCACATGGGTATGTTGAAACATGATCTACCATTTCTAGTTTTGTATTAATGGTTATGAGAAGTTGTTTATGGGAGGGAGCTATCCATGAGCCAAACCTATAGGAATATATAAAAAAGACCCCTGCTATAGGTGTATGTTGACTGTTTGGAGAGAATAAACTAAAATCTAACAATAAGTGCTACAATATCGCTATAATATTCCATGGTGGAGTTCCCTACTCTGACAGGGTTAGGTGTTTAAAATGTTGCATCATAGTTTCTCGTGTAGTGAACTTCTCTATGTTGTGATTAGAGTGGTTGATATAACTTTGAAAATGAAGTTCTTTATGCAGACCATCTATTTCAAGGGTTTCATCCATTTTTAAATGGGTACAAAATCCAATTTCAAGGTTGTTTCTATCTCTACATTTTGTTGCACCAGTATAGGCACCGTACCAATGATTTCTACTATGTTTTTGCAAAGTCATTCAAGACATGCCCCAATCACCATTTACACAAATGTCTCTAGTAGTAAGCATAAGGAACATATAAATGTGCTCAGGTTAGAACACCTCTATACTTACAATTTGCATGCCCACACAATCGGGTATCATACAAATCAGAAAATGGATTCAAATCAAAACTTGGACTCTTCTAATTATCTATGATTTATACTTCTCCCCAATTTCTATGAGCCACCTTTTTTATTCCAATTCCATCTTATGAATGAGAGCTCCAAAAAATAATGGAACAACTTTAGATTTGTAACTTTATAGGAGTGGTCATCTTCCTGATGACCATGAGATGGGAGATATTGTGTTGCTCTTCTTCAATTGCAAATCTCCTTCATGTATATTATTGGCTGCATTCCTAAAGACCCACCTAATGGAAAAAACATAATCAAATGTTCCACTATGATCCTCTAATATTAGAAGCATTAAAACTCTCATCGTACTTCAAAGATCAAAATGAGAAAAACTTTCTCCATGTAGATCTTATAACATCTTAAATCCCCATAGCTTTATCAATCCTCTCAAGTCGGTTGGTCCCCAAGGGGCTCCAGCTAAAAATAATTTCAAACTGAAACACCTGACCCCTAAAACTTGTATACTAAACCTATCATACTAACAAAAATCAAATTCAAACACCAAACCATAATATTTAACTAAAATTTCAACCTTTTGCATACTGCCAATTTGGTCCCAATTCTGTCCTCTGACTAGTCTTAAAAACTAACCAAGACACCTGATCAGGCTTTAAAACTAGGCATACTAACTCTTTCTTCCACATTCTCTTATCCTATTAGATTTTGTCTCATGAGGAATTTGGGGTCGGAAGATATTGACCGTCAAAGTTGCCTTCTCAAAACTGTCTGCAAGAAAACATGTTAGAAAACCATAAATCATATTTAGTATGGCTTTGAAAATAGGTCAAACTAACACTTGGGTGCACAAAAAAAAGGGGCATTAGTTCACAGTCATGCAGAAAATATAAATCTATGATTTGGGCTCATGATGAATAACTAGGAAAATTTGATGTGCGGTCAAAGTGAGGTACTCAAAATTGCAAAACTGAGAATAGTGGTAGAAAAGTGATTTTCACAAACCAAATAGACCTGGGAAAGTGTGTAGATGGATTCGTAAAGACTTGCAAACTGACATACTTAATTTTTTTTTAGAGTAAAACAAAGTGTCAGAATCCATTTGATCTCACCTATTATGAATTCAAAGTTATGACATCCCAAACAGGGGTACTAATCAATCTGCATTTTATGACACTAGTAAAACTTCACAAATTGCATATGGAATCATGTTTGAAAACTAATCAAATAGATTCATTATATGCTAAATTATAAAGCATAACAAGTGTCTAACCTCTAGAATGAAATGGGAAAGGATTTTCTCATTTCAATTAAGTGGGTCAAAGTTACAACTGGTCAAATAGAGCCTTCCAGATTTTTGAATAATTTGCATTAGCATGATGACAAAACAACCAACTTTGAGGGATTCAAAACCTAGTCAAACCATACCAAAACAACTTGAAAACAAAAAATAATAGGTTCTTTGATATGCATACTAAACACTCCCAAAGCAGAGAGTCTTGAAACATAACTAGGTACAAGATATTCAAATGCAAACTGGGCCTCCTACGTTGTTTGACACACAAGCAAAATTACAGATTTGAATATTACTCAAAACAAAACTTCACCGAATGAATCAAGATGAAAAATTATCCTCACAAGATGCATAGATATGTTGAATGCAAGGTGTTTTAAACATTAAACACTTCATAAGCTTCAATAGGACAACTAGGTGCACATACATTAAAAGTGCTTAAAATGGGCCCAAAATGACTCAAAAACTTACAATGACACTGATGGGGACACAACCCAAGCACAAAATGGACACAATAGGAAAGGGAAGATTTTATTAACTATGAAAATATTCTAGTACACTTAGTGTAGAGAAACATATTTCAAAACATGCCCTATGGGCTTACAATAGCATAAATTTGGAGATAATTTCTCCTTTCAGTACCTCCTCTCAAACTCCACTTCAAACTGCCTTTTACAATGCCAGAAATATCCTTAAATAGACCCCAAAGGGTTAAGGATTAGGAATAAATTCTAGAAAGTGCTAGTTGGCATCCACCGACCAAGTAGAAGGCTCCAGAAGCCGTGTTAGAAGTTGGCGCAAAACTAGAAGAATCCAGAAACGGTAACCGAACTTTCGGGAGGCATAACTTTTGAACCGTAGCTCCAATTGACAAACCGTTTACATTTCCAGAAAGCTCTCAAAGCACTCTATAGCCTTAGGGACAAGATTTTCTCATCCCCTATTTTTGGCCCTATTCGAGGTCATTTAATGCCCCTAACCTGACTTTGAAGCATTCTTAGGATGTCTCCAGAAATTGAAAAACTGCTATAACTTTCAAACCGTGGGGCCTTTTGACTTGATTCTTTTTTTGGAATGCTCTAAATTACAATTAAAATCATTCAACCAATTTACACCTTCTAGTTCACCAAAATGATGGCTCAATTACATACTCCTATTTTTTTGGCATTTACAAGTATCCCAAGGTGATTAAAAACTCTAACCCAGAACACTAATAGTGGAACTGTTAGAGTTGGAACCTTTATTTGACCCAAATGGGTATCCAGAAATGAAAACACATGAAATAGAAACTAAATCTAAGTATATTTTTTTTTGGTGACACAAGATTGCCCTTATACCTCTAGATGCTCCTGCATTAGACACTCAAATCGGGAAGGCAATTTTGAGTCCCATCTATGTCTCTGTCTAGGGATGCATGTCACTTATAGGTATGGAAAGGATTTAGAATCACTGGAAGAAGAAAACCACACACCTAACCAAAAAAACTTCTCTCGAAAAGCTAGCACAAAAGCTTGCACCCTTGACTAAAGTTTTTACCCAAAGGCAACCTTGTGAAAAATGGAAACAATATCCAAGTTGTGGGACTTGAACTATGAGATTGAGTCTTCAGAGAAGGTCAACTTCCTTACTATTAGGGTGCACCTAACTACTCTTTTAGAGGAAAAGGGAGGAGGAATGTATGAAAGCTAAACCACTTAATCTAATCTAAAGGAGGTGATACACCATAATAGTTTGTTCAGTCTTATTTCTACCTAACAACACACTATCCATGAATATAATCTTAGAAGATATTGATTCAACCTTTGTATTGATTCAACAATCACATATAAATTAGAAACCAAATGGAAATTATGAGGAAGGGAGTTGACTCCATAACATTCAAAGGGCCAATAGTAGATACTTTAATGTAGATTGAAGAATGAAAACAAATATACTAACAAGGTAAGAAGTTTTTACACTTATATCAAAGGAGAATGAGGCACAATAGAGATTACATTCATTCATATACAAAATGGAATTATAGTAATAGAGTGGAATACTATTGTTAAAGAATTAAAAAAAATGACTGAGCCTAAGAAGGGTTACAAAATCCACTTTTATAGTGCAAGCATAACTTAGATAGCTTCTACCCTAAGACAAAACTCAACCACTACATTTAAGATTGCAGAGAACAATAACTACAAATCTAGGAAAAGATTTGATCATGGTACACATCTAGATTCCAAAAAATCATTCTATTCATCAAACACAACCTTGAGAAGGTATAAATGACATCCAATAATGTTTTGACTAGGTAGATAGATAACTAGGAGGTGAAGAGAATGCCCTTTGTATTAATCATGCATGGAGAATGATGAAAGTGGTTGTAGATGATCGAGAAGATTGGATCTACCTTTAAAGAGCCACTCTTTCTTTTTTGTCAACATGCCAAGTTATCCATGTCATCAGTTGAATGGAGTCAATCTTCAAGTTTTGGCACATGGATCAGTCATATTTTATCATTATTCCACCTCGCCATCATTCAAACTTATGTTGACATACTTCTTAAGCCTAATCACAAATTTGCCACATTTTATCTTAACTAACTATTTTACCTTGGGAAACTGCAAGCTCAATCAAACTAATTGTTATCGCTGCTTTACAGCTTGTCTCCAACATTTTTTACTAATTGCTACAACCCAAAAACTGCATGATTCTAAGCCTTCACATCATCTTTGTGGATTTCTTGGCTAACATTAAATGTCAAAAATCCTACAAACCATGGGGACATAATTGCCCATATACCATTCATGCCATCGTGGCTTGAACATTGACCTAACATGAAATACCTGCGACTTTGCAAAAATGGACTAACTGCTACTGCCAACTACTTACTCACCACTTGGGCCAGCTGAGACACATGTCCACTTATCATCATGTCACCATGGATAATGGCTTAACATCTTTGGTTAGTGGCATAATGATGACACTTAATCTGCATTCAATCTGATAGTCTTGAAGATGCATTGATCCTTGTCAATACCTTGACCAAGCAAAACCCTGTTGTACTTCAACTCATCTGACATTCCTTCACTTGCAGCCCACAATAGAGACAGGGCCCACATGTCCATGTGCCACACCATCATTATCTCATTATGGAAAATTAATGTACATTTTTTCATAGTGACATAGCGATAATCATTGATCATCTTGAATTTGATGGTGGGCAAGGTACGTTAAGAAAATTGGCCCACTTTTGCAAAGCAAAAATAAAACCTTACCAGTTGTAACTCATTTGATAACTCCACCGGCCGCATAGAAGTAAAGCCCAAATGGGATACATGGCATGTTGTCTCTATGTCGCTATGACTTTCATTTGTTCATAGTGATATAACGACAGCCATAGATTCAGATCAGATTGATAGCTCACATTCTAACTTGCCTATTATTGTGCATGACTAAAGAGAAAAGGTGCCACCTAGACACCTATCACATTGTTGCTAAGTTGCTGTGACTTTTGGTCATGCATTTTTTGACAATGAAAAAGTGATGGCCATAGATATTTGAAGATCAGATAGACAAGAAGATGCATGCCCGAAAAAATATTCACAATGTGTGACCACTTAAAGACTTAGGAAACAAATCATAACCTAAGGTTTTAAATGTATTTTTTCATAACATTCAACCATTTGAATATTTGAAAAGATGACCGTTGGGCATGTTTGATAGACAAAACTCAATTTTGGCAGGAGGGAAAATATGACTAACAATTACATTTCTTGCCTTGCACAAACCTCAAAACCAATATGTACACTATTTTTAGGGGTTATTGCTTTATTTCCAAGAGTCATGGTGCTTTGAACAAGGAAAATCAAGCTATAGCCATTTTAGTACTACCAATACAAAACTGGATAGTAGGAATACCAAAACTAATCAATTTTATAAACCCTATCAAATGAAATCTTGAAACCAAAATAAATATGCATAGATTGAAAACATTATTTCAAGATTCTATTCCATCTAGAACAACAAGTTATTCAATCCAAATCTTCTATTTAATCCTCCAAAACCACATTCTTGTTCACAAAATTGCTCTATTACTAGTACTGTCCATACATCTAACTATCCAACCCCCTAAAATGAGTTGAAGAAGGCTTAAATAGGCTTCATCCTCTATTCTAGCCTTTAGTTCAACATAACTACTCAAGTAGTTCATTCTTCCAAAACTGCACAAAAAGTTGCCAAGTAATTTTGCAAAAATTGTAAAGTTGTCAATGCAACATTTTGACAACTTTTGCAATTTTTCACATTGGACCTTCAAAATCGACCAATTTATTTCCAAGCCTCATAAAATAACCTTAAAAAAACCTAAAGACCACCCTCACACCCATATTTCCCCCTTTTAAGGAATTTTTTCATATTTTGCCTCCTAGAGAAAATTTCAAGCAATTTTACCTAATAGGACCTAACAGTCAAGAACTTGACTCACATTCCAAATCTTATCTAGTCATACCTCCTAAACACACCTTGGGACTTTATTCTTAGTTCTTATTTTCTCAATCATTTTTTAGACCATCCACAAACCAAAATTGCATTAGGTTTCCTTTCTTACCCCTAGGTGCTTTTGTACCACCTCAACATTGGAGAGTATTAACATGTTGCATTCATGACTATGTTTTTCATTGATGTCAACATAGCATTGTTTCTATAAAGACTGGCTGAGTAGAAGATAGAGATCTAAATTTTATGAACAATGGTTTGATTATTTGGTGATGCACAATTATGGACATGTTTGGCATAGTGTCTTGATGACGTGGTTGAGTGCACAAAGTCTAAGTCAAAGACGTACAAAAGTTGTACCTAATTTGCAAGGACTAGTTCAGAGATAGAGTATTGGGAAAATAGTTCATTATGTTTGTTTTCTATCTTACATCTGAGATGCAATGAGAAGATGCAAAGTTAGGTAGTGATAGAGGATAGTCATTTGGTGACATCAGTAAGTGTACAAACACTAGTATCACACATGTTAAGTTTTGTATAGAGTATGAGCCGACAATGCTATTGTAATTATAATTAAATTAATTATCTTATTATAAATAATTTGGAAAGTCTCAAGACCAACTCAAGGAATTATTATGAAGATATGGTATAAAGGAAATATGTTTTCCTTGTTTGTAAAGTGTTGTGATAATTGTATGAAGTGCGAAGTGCAAAAAGGAGTAGAGTGCTTACTAAATGTGTGTAAGCGATCCAAGGGATTATTAGATGTGACATTTATGATTTGGTTACCATATCAGAAGGAGTAGAGGTCCAGTTGATAGGAAAGAGGATGAAGAAGGAACAATATAGTGCAATTCTACTATTTTATAGAGAATAATACAGATATTATTTGGACAGTAGGTTCATTGGTCTTTCCCTTGAAGTTGTTTGGGTAGTGGATCAAGATGTCTTCCACAACTTCTAAAATGGTTGGCACAACTCCTAATAGGGATTCAAAGTCTCCTAACATAGACTCATATGTACTAAAGGTATTCATAGGATCCTAATAGGATCTATCCTCTAATAAGGAACATTTATATTGGTACAACATCTTGTGGGTGCCATCCCCACTGGAGTTTTCCCTCTAATCAAGTGTTTCCCTAGTTAACACATATAGTTTTATTATGTATGAGTATCTTGTTGTGGTTTTAGTTTATATTTCTCATATGGTTAAGTTTCTTTAAGGTTGATAATTGTGATAATAGTTGGATAACCGATTCCTCCCTCTTAGTTATATCTATGGACTATATATATTCTAACAATTGGTAATAAAGCATCAGGTCCTTGAAGGATAAGCTTAACAAATTTGAGAGATCTATTGTAGTTGATGAAATCCAACTCTAAAGATTCCCAAGATCACTTGCATGCAAATAACTTGTAAAAGGGAAGTCAAGGAAGGAAGAGAGTGGAGCAAGGGAAAAACCCTAAACGAACATGAGAAAGAACAAGATATGCAAACACAAGAAATTATGTATTTACAATATGCAAGAAGTGATGATATACAATGAGGGAGCTTGAATATAAAGAGCTCAAGGAATCTTCTAGAGCGAGCTAGAAGATGCTAGGAGATAAGTGTGAAAACTAAGCATACATCCACATGAGGTGGAAAGTCCTCGAACAAGGTGAGAGGATATGACTTAGGAGAGAACAAACTCCCATATTGTTAACAGCTTATAACAAACTCCTAGGCTACAACTAATAAATAAAATGCATTTACCTAAGTAAGCTTAAGCAAATAGAATAAATAATAATTAATTAATTATTTATTTACTCTAACACCCCCCCTTAAGTGCAACTTAGGGAAATACCTTAGTCTCAGAAAACTAAGATGAATGCAGAATGGGTCCTGAAAATGAGGCCATTTTAGGTACCCATGAACAATGCAATCTCTATAACTAGAGAAAAGAAGAAAACTCAATGGGAAAAACCCCTCTCCAAAAAGAGATAACTGATAATCTAGTGAAGGATTGAAGAAGCCTCCAACTAGAGAAGATGTCCATGAAAATAGGAACAAAGAGTGATCATGAAAGAGCATCACTGAAGCATGACGAAGCCACAAATATGCAATCAGAAAGAAACTACTGATATGAAGAACCACCAAGGAAGAAGATGGCATAGACGAGTGTGTCTATATGGTAGATGATCCATCTCAGTGAAATGCATAGGTAGCTAGCCACTACAATCACCTTGTATATAAGATCAACCACTAAATACATAGCTCACACTAATGAACCATCAAACCAAAAAAGCATTAGAACAATAGAATAGCCCCCCCTTAATGTAGGTAGGGTGAGATGACAGGCAACTGAAAAGGTGGGCCAAAGTCTCTTGCAGATGAACCAAGAATGAGGAGAAAGATGAAGAGGTACAAACACCCACAAAGACATGGTCAAACTGACTCTGCATGGGGCTAATGTCATGGAAGGGACACTCACTTGACAAAGGGAGAAGGTCTAAAATAACAAACAACTATACCCCCCATGGTGCTTTATAAAAAGAGTGCAAGTACAACTATCTCAAAACAATGTTCATGACCCCCAGAATGCAAGAGTGTCACTTTATCTTAGTGCATACACAAAAGTGCTTACAAATGATGTCTATAATGATCAAAACTAAAAACAAGCTACAACAAAACATAGTACAAGCCAAAACAAATGATCCCATACCAAGAAAATGATCCTTGGACTTGTAACACCCAAGATATCCACCATGGACCAAAAATGTCAAAACAATGATAGAAAGAGCATGGGGTAAAAATTAAAGGAAATAACAACATTTTTGAAAAGTAGACAAAACAAGCTTTCTAGAAATATAACGTTTTCAAAAAATGGACATGGGACGCAAAAGAAAAGCTTGCCAAAGTAAAACACACAACTTCATACTTCAACTAAAAAAGGGCAACTAAACTACATCAAAACCTAAAACTACCTATACCAATGTCTTCATCTCAGAACCAACTTTCTGGTACTTCTTTCGGATCGGAAAAATACCTCCATATGCTCAAGTTATGGCCAAAAAACTAAGAGTAGGTCAAAAAGGACCTTGGAGAGTGCAAGTGGTGATGTAGTGATGATGTCATGATGATGTCAGTAGATCATGGGCCTAAATTTGATAGCCTAGAGGTCATCGTAGCAAAAAGAAGGGTGCCACATGGCACGCCCACATGGCAACCACGTGGTAAGCAAGCTGATGTGGCAGCCTTGCCATGTGTCTCACGCGGACTGGCTGACTGCAAAATTCAGTGATTGTGTAAAGGTTACCACGTAGGCTCTGTGTTGTCGGTGAATGTACACGGGCTTCCAACTATGCAAAAAGTACACTATCACTACTAACAAAGCAGACAACTAGGCACAAGTGGCACTGATTGTGATAGGAGTGGCAAATTGGCGATGCGTAGGAAGTTTCTGCTGGGGGAGAGGCTGCGAATAGTGTGGAGTCGTCAGAAGAGGAGGCACTCAGGTGGAGCAGAGTTTGAGGCTGGGTTGTGGTGGAATAGAGGTGGCACTACTAGCTACAGCTATTACGAGTTGCACACGAGTGGTGTAGCAACAGTAGTGCCTTATTTAATTTTTTTTTACTCTGCGCGTCTGTATGATTCGTACGAAAAGCCCTCCAACTAAAATTTCTTTGCCTCTCGGAGCCTTGTCACCAAAAATGAAAAGTTTTATATGAATCTTGACTGCAAATGGCTTTCCAAATCTAATGGCAGTGTCCGTTTGGGTGCAATGTGCTCTAAAAATTCACTGTTCCCCTGATTTGAAGAAAAAATGCACAAACAAACTAAGGTTTGTAACTTCAAATCACGGCTTCAAAAATCCTTCAACGAAGCAGTAGCAGGAAGGCTCTGATACCATGTTGGAGTTGATTAAATCCAACTCTGAAGATTCCCAAGATCACCTATATGCAAATAACCTATCAAAGGGAAGTCAAGGAAGGAAGAGCGTGGAGCAAGGGAAAAACCCTAAATGGACATGAGAAAGAACAAGATATGCAAACACAAGAAATTATGTATTTACAATATGCAAGAAGTGATGATATAAAATGAGGGAGCTCTAATATAAAGAGCTCAAGGAATCTTCTAGAGCGAGCTAGAAGATGCTAGGAGATAAATATGACAACTAAGCATACATCCACATGAGGTGGAAAGTCCTCGAACAAGGTGAGAGGATAAGTATGACTTAGGAGAGAACAAACTCCTATATTGTCAACAACTTATAACAAACTCCTAGGCTATAACTAATAAATAAAATGCATTTACTTAAGTAAGCTTAAGTAAATAGAATAAATAATTAATAATTAATTAATTATTTACTCTAACAAGATCAATGGAGAATCTTTTTAGAAAGGATAGTCATAGACTTGATGGGGCTAACTATGTTAGTTGGAAGGAGAAGATGAAGATTCATCGATTGTGCATGGGTCCGGGATATTGGATCTTGACAAAGAGACAACCATTGAAGAATTAAAGTTAGAAGGATGTAATGAAGATGGAAGAGATCTATTCATGTGTAACATGACAGCAAGAGAAGCTTTACTAGTACCTCTTCTAGAGAATGTATATAGTAAGGTAAAGTCACTTGAAACATATTATGAAATTTGGAAAGAATTAGAATCTACTTTTGAAGGTTATAAACATGTGAAGATAATGAGATTACAGAATTAGATATGTGCATTTCAAGATGCTAAAATGATGGAAGAAGAATTTATAAGAAGTTATATTGGTAGAATATTAGAAATTTTTGCAGGAATATGGTCTCATGGTGGAACCAAGGAAGAAAATGAAGTTATATGGAAGATATTGAAAAGTTTTACACCACCATTTAAACAAGTAGCTTAGATAATTCAACTGGTAACACCTTAAACTAAGGATTTTACAAAGGACACATTGCTTGGAAGATTAGAATCCGCAGAAGTAGATCTAAGATAGTCTAGAGATCTAGCCAGAGTGGAAACAACTTTCAGTTCCCTCAACATTTGATCTAATCTGACAAGGAGTACAAGAACATGTAGAGACTTTGCTAGTAGCAAAAGATCTAATGAAGACAAGAAGAGTGGGGAAGGAATATCCATTCTTGTGAAAAGAGAAAAATATGGTAAGAACATTTTTAGATGTTGGACTTGTGATGAATTTGGTCATTATGCATCTAAATGTCCTAAAAGAGAGAAAATGTATAAATGAAAGTTTAATCCTAGAAGAGATAGAGATATAAATTGATTGTATACAAATGAGGATGAAGAATCTAATGAGATAGGTCAAATTGAAAGTGATGATTAATTGGGATTTGTGGCTATTAAGGAAGATGATCTAGATATATAAGTTAGAGAAGAAAGAGCTCTAATTGCCAAGTGGAAAAGAAATTTTGATTGGATAATTGATAGCAGTTGTTCACATCACATGACTAGTGATATGAATGAGTTTGTGAAGTTCAAGAATCATGATGGAGGTATTGTTAGAGTTGGTAACAATGAAATCTACCATATAACAAGAATTGGATCCATTACTCTTGATGGTAAAACTAACACTAATGATGCTTATTTTGTTGATGGATTAGAGAATAACTTTTTGAGTGTTGGACAGTTGCTGGACAATGGTTATCAGTTGTAACTCACTGACAAGACCCACATAATCAAAGATAAAGGTGGTAAACTAATTGGAAGTGGCACTAGATCTAGAGGTAATGTATTTCAGTCAAATCCTACTAAAATAACATGTTTGGTAGCTAAAGTGGATAATAGTTGGTTGTGGCTTAGAAGATTTTATAAACATAAACTTTGATAAGATTATGAATGTTAGTAGCACTTTTGCAGTCATAGACTTGCCTAAGATTACAAATCCTACTAATGTTGTGTGTAAAGAATGTAGTTTGGCTAAACAAAAGAAAGTGTCATTTCCTAGAAAAAAATTTCACTACCATAGAGAAGTTGGGGATCATTCACATAGATCTAAGAGTTTCCTCTAGAAAAAGAGGATTCTATGGTGAAAGGTATTTTATGACTTTTGTAGATGATTTTACTAGAATGGTGTGGGATAGCATTTTTTAAAGAAAAATATGAAGCTTTTGAGAAGTTGAAGATATTCAAGAATAGAGTTGAGAATGAATCTAGCATTAAGATAAAGTTTTTGAGATCTGATAGAGGAGGATAATTTACCTCTAGAGAATTATACATATTCTGTGAAGATAATGGAATCAAAAGGAAGTTATCTTCACCTAGAAGAACTAAGAAGAATGGGATTGCTGAAAGAAGAAATAAGTCTATAACAAAAGCAGGAAGAGCAGTGTTGTTTGAGAATGATGTTTGTAAGACATTTCGAAGAGAAGCAGTCAATATAGCAGTATATACTATGAATAGAGTACAAATTAGAAAAGGTATGAAAAAAACACCTTATTAACTATGGTTTGGTAATTCACCATTAGTTAAGTATTTCATAATATTTTTAGGAGAAAATTTTACTTTAAGAGTGATGATGATATTGGTAAGTTTGATCCAAGAAGTGATGAAGGTATGTTTCTTGGTTATTCATTGAAAAGTAAGGCATAGAAATGTTTTAACTATAAAACTAAGACAATAGTTGAATGCAAAAATGTAAAGACTGATGAAAAGTTTGGAACTAAGGAAAATATGATAGATTATAATTCAAATGAACAAGAAGATAATTTTGGAATTGTTAGAAAAAATGATGAATTTTTCTTTGAGACTAACAATGGTTTATAGAATGATGTGTTAATTGTTAAGAAAAGAGGAGAGAAAATATCTAAACCTAGAGAAGAGATAAGAGTTGAGATGTCAATTACTACTTGTAACAAGAATCTAAGAAAGACTCATCATCTTGAGCAGATAATTGGAAGAAAAGACAAAGGTGTGATGAAAAAATATAGTAAATGAGGAGATAAGTTTGATATATCAAGTTGAGCCTAACAATGCAAATAAAGCATGTAAAGATGATCATTGGATTCAAACAATGAAGGAAAAATTAGATTAGATTGTGAAGAATAATACATTGGAGCTAGTTCCTTGACATAAATACAAGAATGTGATAGGAACCAAATGGATATTTAGAAACAAGATGAACGAGCAAGGTGAAGTTGTGAGAAATAGGGCTAGATTTGTATGAAAGGGATACTCACAACAAGAAGGCATAGATTATGAATATACATATACTCCTGCAGCCTAAATGGAAGTATTAAGGATGTTCCTAGCTTATGCAATGAATAAGAAATTCAAGGTTTATTAGATGGATGTTAAATCAATATTTCTAAATGGAGAACTTCAAGAAGAGGTATCTATTGAGAAGCCTAAAGGTTTTCCTTTATCATAAGAAAAAGGCATGGTGCATAGAGTAAAGAAATCTCTATATGGTCTAAAGAAAGTACCTAGAACTTGGTATGCAAGGTTCGACAATTATTTGGCAAAGCTTGGATTTGCTAAAGGTATGATAGACAATAACTTGTATTTGAAGAAAGTTGAGAATGTTTGATAATGGCAATATTTGTTGTTGACATAATTTTTGAAGGTAATGATGAAGCAAGTGATAAGTTTTTTGAAGAGATGAATAACGAGTTTGAAATTAGCATGATAGGTGAAATGAAGTTTTTCCTAGGATTATAGATTGTGTAGAATAGTGATGGTATTTTCATTTCTCAAGCTAAGTACTTGAATGATTTGCTGAAAAGGTTTGGTTTGGAAAGTTGTAAACCTATTAGTACACCTATGATAACTAGTCATAAGTTATCTAGTAAATATGAGACACCTATAGTAAAGTAGAAGAAGTATAGATCCATGATTAGAGGTCTAAAGTATCTTATGCACACTAAACCAGATATAGAAAATGTAGTTGGGATTGTAGCTAGATTTCAAGCTGATCCTAAGGAATATCATTATGCAATAGTAAAGAGAATATTTAGATATTTGAAAGGGACATCTAACTATGGAATTTGGTATGACAGATCAAGTGATTTCACTCTATGTCTACATACTAATGTAGATTCAGTAGACAATATGGATGATAGAAAGAGCACCAATAGTGGAGCATTCTTTCTTGGAGTAAGATTGGTTTCTTGGTTAATCAAGAAGAAAGATTGCATTTTGCATAGTACTACTGAGGCAGAGTATGGTGCAACTATAAATAACTTTAGTCAAGTTATGTGGATGAAGCAGATGATGAAGGATATCAGTATTGAGTTTGAAGAACCTTTTATTATTTAATATGATAACACAAGTACAATGAGTATGTCTAATAATCATGTATTACATTATAAGACTGAGCATATATCTATTAGGTATCACATGCTAAGAGAGAAAGCACAAAAAAGGAGATTAGATTGGAGAATGTGAATACTAAAGATCAGATTTTAGAAATCCTTATGAAGCCTTTTCCTAAAGATGCATTTGAATACTTGAGAGGTATGATTGGGGTTATGCCCCTACCTACTTGAGAGTGTATCAGGATAGTGGTAGAGAGAACTATTATTAAGCCTAGATTGAGTGTTGATGCTTCCCATATGGGAGAGTATCTATTGAAAAGAAGAGTTATTAAGGACTCTTGGTATTTAGTATTGAATAGTGTCTTTGGACACTGGAAGTGTTTGAAGACTTGGTGCAACATATAGCAATTAGAATTTAACAATTGGTATGTTGTAACATTGAGATTGAGAACTTTGAAATTGATGTCAATGGGGCAAATTATGCACGAGAAACATCTCCTAAGTTATGGGGAGAAGAACTCCTAAGCAATGGGGAGAGATATGTCTTTAGGTAGATTTAGAAAGATTCATGAAAGGAAGCAGGAATATGGACCTAATGTATTGTGAATTGTTTACTGTGAAGTGAACAATTGATGTTTAAGAAGAAGAAATATGCACATATTATGCACCTATTATGTTGACCATTCCTAAAATATTAAACAGAGGTGAATTCTCCTCCTCTATCAAATCTCAAAAACTTTATCTTAACACTAGATTCATTCTCAACTCTACTCTTAAATATCTTAAACTTATCAAAATCTTCATATTTATCATTAAGAAATTCTACCCACATCATTCTAGTGAAATCATCAAAAAAAATCATAAAATACCTTTCACCATAGAATACTCTAGTTCTAGAAGGACCACTCAAATATATGTGAATGATCTCTAGCTTTTCTATGGTAGTGAAATTCTAGCTAGGGAATGATACTTTCTTCTACTTAGCCAAAATACATTCCTTACATATAATATTAGTAGGATTTTTAATCTTAGACAAGTCTCTAACTGTGAAAGTGCTACTAACATTCACAATATTATCAAACTTTGTGGTAGAATCTTCTATGCCACACCAAATGTTATCCACTTTAGCTAAAAAACATGAAATTTTACTAGGATTCAATTCAAATACATTACCTCTATATCCAGTGCCAATTCCAATCATATTACCATCTCTTTCTTTAATAATGTAGGTCTTCTCAATGAACTGCAATAGATAACTCTTGTCCACCAACTATCCAACACTCAACAAGTTATGCTTCAATCCATCAAAAAAATAAATATCATCAGTATTAGTTTTAACATCAAGAGTAATGGATCCAATTCCTATTATATATGACAAGTTGCATTGTTACCAACTCTAATAATTGAACTTAATAAACTTATTCATATCACTAGTCATGTGATGTGAACAATGACTATTAATTATCCAATCAGATTTCTTTTCCACTTGGAAATCTAGATCTCTTTCTTCTCTAATTGGTCTATCAAGATAATATTCCTTGATAGCCAAAAACCCAAATTCATCATCACTTTCACTTTGACCTTTTTCATCATATTCTTCATCTTCATTTGCATACAAATAATTTTTATCTCTATCTCTTCTAGGCTTGAACTTCCCATATAATTTTTCTCTCTTTTAGGACATTTAGATGCATAATGACCAAATTCATTATAAGTCCAACATTTAAAGATTTTCTTACCATTTTTTTCTTTTCTCACAAGAAGGGTTGGTCCTTCCTCAATCTTCTTGTCTTCATCAGATTTGCTACTACTAGAAAAATATCCATGAGTACTTGTACTCCTTGTCAAATTAGGTGAAATGTTTAGGGCACTAAAAGTTGTTTTGACTCTTGCAATATGTCCAAATTGTCTTAGATCTTCTTCTGCTAATTAAAATCTTTAAAGAAACATTTCCTTTGTGAAATTATTAGTGCAAGGAATTACTAGCTAAATCATCTGAGCCATGAACTTAAATGGTGGTCTCAAAATTTTCAATATATTCCATATAAATTTATTATCTTCATTGGTTCCACCATGAGACCAAATACTTACAATAATTTATGATATTCTTCAAATATAAATTCTTAGAATTTCTTCTTCCATCATTTTATCATCTTGAAATGAAAAATATCCAATTCTGTAATCTCATTCTTTTTGCATGTGTTGACATTACAGTCATGTTTATTATTAATGACATACACTTATTCAGATTATAAGTATCTACTGAGCATATTGTATAGTTAACAAAGTTAACCAAACATTTCAAACTCTACCGAGTTCTATAGTTGCTACTAAGTCCAAGGGACAATATTTGGTTTGCGCTAAGTAGTTTCTACCTTGATGGTGATCAGTAATGTAAACTAAGCTTTGTAAGGTTTATCAAGTTCCTTAGTGTGAATCGAGTTGTGTAGTACTTATTTAGTTCATAGTCGTAGTGATGTGAATCTAGTGTTAATAGAGTCACTCAGTGTTAACCAAGGGATTCAACTTATACCAAGCTCATAGTGATAGCGTTCATCTTGCTATGTAGTGTGAATTCAATGATTTAGTTTATATACCATGTTTCATAGTATTCACTAAGTCACCAATGTAGACTGAGTTCAAGATTACTTGGAAGTGATTAGTATGGACCAAGCTTCTACATCTACTGAGTGCATGATGATGTCAAGCATTGACAATGGATGCTGAGTATCAGAACCACACTGACCTAGTCTTCAGAACTCGAATTTCTATAGTCTAGCTGACTTTATGTATTTTGTATAAACTTGTATTATAGATGACTTTGTTAATTTGTAATTGGATTAGTATATATGTAATGTATTGTATCACATCCAAGATATAATATGAAGTAATGTAACAAGAAAAGAAGAGTGAATTACAAAGGCTATAAGGAGTAGCAAAGATTCATCTATCATAGCAAGGTGATCATTACACTCAAATGAATCTCACTTAGCAAACCAAGTTGCAGGTTAGAGATCAGCTATTGTTTCATCCTAATAGGTGGATCAACTAAATCCTTTCACAAGGTAGACTTGATAGTATTTTGTAAATCTCTTTACCGAGTGCATACTTCATTGTATGTTTGTCAATTCTTTTGCAAGGTGGACCTAACAATCCTTATTGCTCCTAACAGGGTAGATCATCAAAAGTGATCATTGAAGCCTTAACCAACCAACTTTATATTGCAATACTAAAGCTTGTGGGTACCATCCCCACCCTAGTTTTACTTTCTATTTGGAAGGTCTTTGGGTCACCAAATTGTGTCAAAAGTGTCATGAATACTTTAATGTTCTTAGTTTTTTATGCATGTAATTAGATTAGAATACTCATCAAGGATTAAAGTTTTATTGTTTACTGATTCACCCCTCCCCTCTCAGTAACTTATCCTATCACATATATTTCCAATAGCATGATCATAAATTTCAAAAGTAGATTCTAAAGCTTTCCAAATTTCATAAGAAGTTTCAAGTGACTCTACCTAACTATACTCATTCTCTGGAAGAGTAGTTAGTGGAGCTCCTCTTGCTCTCATATTACACATGAAAAAATATCTTTCTTCTCCACTACAACCTTCTATCTTTTCTTCTTCAATGATTGCCTTCCTACTCTTTGTCAAAATCCAATATCCCAAATCTATGCACAATAGATGTATCTTCATCTTCTCCTTCCAACTGTCATAGTTGGCCCCATCAAATCTAGGACTATCCTTTCTAAAAATATTTTCCATCAATCTCCCAAAGATGTTAAGATTATCCTTCAAGGACATGATGCTCTAATACTAATTGTTAGAATATATAGGCCAATGATATAACTATGAGAGGGGGGGCATGAATCGATTATATAATTATCATCACAATTATCAACCTTAAACAAAATTAGAGGGAAAACCTTTGTGGGGATGGTACTTACAAGATGATGTACTAATCTAAATATTCCTTATTAGATGATGGAACCTATTAGGAGCCCATAAATACATTCAATACATATGAGTCACTCTTAGGAGACTTTGAATCCATGTTACGAGATTCTAACTTGGTTAGGAGTTGTGCCAACCCTATTAGGAGTTATGGAAGATAGATACACCCACTTCCCAAACAACTTCAAGGGAAAGGCCAATGAACCTACTGTCCAAATAATCTCTGTATTATTCCTTGTAGAATAATAATAAAAGGGTACTATATTGTTCCTTCCTCTTTATTTGTCCTATCAACTTGACCTTTTTTCCTACTAATCTTGTAACCAGATCACCAACTTTACATCCAATAATCCCTTGGATTTCTTACACGCATTCCTTAATCACTTCTCCTTTTCTCACTTTGCACTTTATGCAACAATAGATACCTTCAATCACACTATTCTATCAAGGAAAACATCTTTCCTTTATTCCATATCTTTATAATAATTTTGTGAGTCAACTGTGACACTTTCCCAATTAATTATAATAAGATAATTTATTAATTACAATTAAAATAGCATTGTTAACTCATAGTCTATACAAAACTTCAGACGTACAATATTAGGGCTTGCACACTTGTTGAAATCACTTGTTGACTGTCCTCTATCATTGTCTAACTGCAGATATTCTCATTACATCTCAAATGAAAGATAACAAAGAAACATGAGGAATTTATTTTCCAATACTCTATCTCTGAACTGCTCTCTATAAAATATGATTCAACTTCTATACATCTTTGACTTAGACTTTGTGCACTTGACCACACCATTAGGACACTATGTAGAAAATTCCCATGACTGTGAATCACTAGATAATCAAACCATTGTCTGTACCATCAAAATTCATGCTAACAATCTCCCCCTTTAGCATTGATGACAACATTGATGAAAAAAATCTAATTTCAAAGAATATCAAGTAAGTTGGTATTCTCTCCTCAAATCCTCTTCATCAATCAAGTCTAAAATCCTTTAGACTTTAGGACTAGCATTAATTGTTCACATGCTAAAAATATCTCAACATAATAGATGCATAATAGGTGCATACTCCTTCTTCTTAGACATCAATTGTTCACAACTTCATAATACATGTGCATAATAGGTGTATACTCCTTTTTTAGACATCAATTGTTTACTTTACACTAAAAAATTCACAATACATCAAATGCATATTCTTGCTTCCTTTTAAAAATCTTTCTAAATCTCCCTAAAGAGATATCTCATGCATATTCTCCCCCATGCCTTAGGAGATGTTTTTCATGCATATTCTCCCCCATTACATCAATGTCAAAGGACTTAATCTCAATATTACAACATACCAATTGTTAAATACCAATTGCTAATATGTTGCACCAATTGTTAAAGATACTATTCAATACCAAATACCAAGAGTCCGTAGTGACTTAATTCATCATAGATACTCTGCCATATAGGAAGTATCGACATTTAGTCTAGTCAATCAATAGTGTGATCTACCATGGACTGATATATTGTCTACCTCATCTACTTAGAAGAAGTTAGGGGCATAACCTCAAGCATAACTTTCAAGTACTCAAAAGTATCCTTAGTCAAAGGCTTCATAAAGATATCTACAATCTAATCTTTAGTACTCATATACTCCAGTATGATTTCCTTTCCAGCTACTTTCTCTCTTAGCACATGATACTTAATAGATACATACTAGTCTTAGAATGCAATACATGATTCGTAGACATACTCACTTTGATCTTTAGTACTCATATACTCCAATATGATTTCCTTTTTAGCTACTTTCTCTCAGCACATGATACTTAATAGATACATGCTAGTCTTAGAATGCAATACATGATTCGTAGACATACTCATTGTACTTGTGTTATCACAATAAATGATAATAGGTTATTCAAACTTGATTATGATATCCTTTAGCATCCATTTCATCCACTTAATTTGATTATAGTTATTTGTGGATGCAACATACTCTACCTCAGTAGTACTCTACGAAATAAAATATTGTGTCTTCCTTAACTAATCTTCCTCCAAGAAATAATGCTCCACCATTGGTCCCCTCTCTGTCATCCATATTGCCTACCCAATCTGCATCAATATAACACACAGAGCAAAATCACTCAATCTATCATACTAAATTCCATAGTTAGATGTCCCTTTCAAATATCTAAATATTTTCTTTACTACTGCAAAATGATACTCTTTAGGATCATCTTGAAATCTAGCTACAATCTCAACTGCATTTTCTATATCATGTGTATTTTGAGTTAAATAATGCAAACCTAAAATCATGGATATGTACTTCTTCTACTTTACTACATGTGTCTCATCTTTGCTTGATAATTTGTGACCAGTTATCATAGTTGCAACAATAGGTTTGCAACTTTCCAAACCAAACCTTTTCACTAAATCTTTCAAATACTTATCTTGTGAAATGAAAATACCATCACTATTCTATACAAATCTGTAATCCAAGGAAAAGCTTCATTTCTCCTATCATGCTCATTTCAAATTTATTCTTCATTTCTTTAGCAAACTTATCACTTGCTTCATCATTACCTCCAAAAATGATGTCATCAATAAATATTACAATAATTAGCAATCCATTTTCAACTTCTTTCGAATACAAGTTACTCTTTGCCATACCTTTAGTAAATCCACTCTTTTCCAAATAACTAGCCAACCTTGTACTAGGTTCTAGGTGCTTTCTTTAGACCATATAAAGCTTTCTTTAATTTGTGTACCATGTCTTTATCTTCTAATAAAGTAAAACCTTTAGGCTACTCAATATATACCTCTTCTTCAAACTCTCCATTTAGAAAGGTTGGTTTAATATCCATTTGGTAAACCTTGAACTTCTTGTTCACTGCATAAGCCAAGAACATCCTTACTCCCTCCATTTTGGCTACAGGTGCATATTTTTCCTCACAGTTTATGCCTTCTTGCTATAAATATCCCTTGCATACAAGTCTAGCCTTGTTCTTCACAACTTCACTTGCTCATTCATCTTATTTTTGAATATCCATTTGGTTGCTATCACATTATTTTTTTTAAGTCTAGGAACTAATGCTCATGTGTTATTTTTCACTATTTGATCCAATTCTTCCATCATTGCATGAATTCAATGAACATATTTAACTACTTCATTTGTGCTCTTAGGTTTGACTTGAGATATCAGACATATCTCCTCATTTACTCTCTTCCTTGTCATCACACCTTTGTCTTTGCTTCCAATTATCTACTTAGAAGGGTGATTCCTTGTCAGATTCCTATTAGGGGTAGGAGTTGACATCTCAACTCTTATCTCTTCACTAGGTTCAAATCTCCTCTCTCCTCTTTTCTCAATAGTTAGCCCATCATTCTTCAAGTGAATGTTAGTCTCAAAGAAAACTTTAGCATTTTGACTAACAATCCATAATTATCTTCTTCTTCATCTGAATTATAATCTATCATCTTTTCTTTATTTCCAAACTTTTCATATATCCTTACATTTGTGCATTCAACTATTATCTTAGTTCTAGAGTTGAAACATCTATAAGCCTTTCTTTTCAATGAATAACCAAGAAACATACCTTCATCACTTCTTGGATCAAACTTACCAATGTCATCATCTCTCTTAATGTAACATTTTCTCCCAATTTTTTTTGAAATCCTTAACTAATAGTGAATGATCAAACCATAGTTCATAAGGTGTCTTCCTCATACCTTTTCTAATTTGTACTCTATTTGGAGTAAATACTGTTATCTTGACTCCTTCTCTCCAAAGTGTCTTAGAAACATCATTCTCAAACAACATCGCTCTTATTTCTTTTTATACTGACTTATTCCTTCTTTTAGCAATCCCATTTTTCTTAGGTGTTCAAGGTGCAGATAACTTCCTTATGATTCTATTCTCTCCAAAAAACATGTTAAACTCTCTAGAGGTGAATTTACCACCTCTATTTGATCCCAAACACTTGATCTTAACACCAGATTCATTCTCAACTCTAGTCTTAAATATCTCAAACTTCTCAAAATATTCAGATTTCTCTTTAAGAATGCTACCCATGTCATTCTAGTGAAATCATAAAAAAAAAATTCATAAAATACCTTTCACCATAAAATCCTCTTCTTCTAAAAGGACCACTTAGATCTTTGTCAACAATCTCTAGCTTCTTTGTGGTGGTGAACTTCTTGCTAGGGAATGATACTTTCTTTTGCTTAGCCAAAATACATTCCTTACACACAACATTAGTAGGTTTTTTAATCTTATGCAAGTCTCTAACTAAAAAAGGGCTATCAACCTTCACAATATTATCAAAGTTTATGTGACAAAATCTTCTATGCCATAACCAATTGCTATCCAATTTAGCTACCAAACATGTCATTTAAGTATGTGTTGGGCGGTCATTATGCATGAGGTCAATGGCAGAAATCCATTGTGCAATTCCTCTCTTAAAAAGCTAATCTTTTTGGGATCAACTCAAGGGTTCAGTATTTGTCTTGTGACATACCAAAATCTGCTTAGTTGAAGATAAATGTGATTGTTCACAAGGAGGCCTTCGCTAGTTCTATTTTGATCTTGAAATAAAGTAAAATCTATTTGCTGTCTTAGAATAACCCACAAAAGAAAAATGTTTTTGTATTTTTTGTTTTTCAATGAATGCAATTCTAACAATGCAACTAAAATGAGTTCCTATTCTAACAAAGGGTTAGAAAAGAAAATAACAGAATTGCAAACAAATAACATGAAATTGAAATAACACGAAATTGAAAATCCTAATAGACATAAGCTATAGAAAAAAACACACTGTGAGTTAAACTTTCAAAGAAATTGGTAGGAAACTAATGAAAATAGGAGTAGTGCTTCCTAGAATCCACTAATGCAATTGTCGATGGGAAATTTGAGTAACTGAATGATGTTTCACTCTTCATCAGATCGCAAGGCCATGAAAAGTGTGCTCATGTGAGACAAAGAATTATGCAGGCACAATTTGTGATCTCTCCTTAAGCTAGATACATTTGTGGAATTTGTAAAACTGTAGCAAACACCAGAACTAAAAGATTACACAACTAGAAACAACACAATAAACCTTTGGCTCAATCACAATCTTATGAATATAATTCACAAAAATATGACACATTTAGGAAAGAATCACTACACTCCAAATGCGAGCACTAAAAGCATAATTTTATTGCTTAATAATGGTGAACCTTGTTACACTTTATAATGGGGTATATATAAGAAATTTCATCTCCTCAATTTGTGTTGAGAGTGAGAGATATTCTTCATGCAATAAAATTCTTTATAACTAACAAAAACAAACTAAATATATATAGATTAACAATTAATTTGTTGCTTAGAGGGACTCCATCCATATTTTATTCATTAATTGGATGCATGAGCCATTTACATGTCAAAAAAAAAGAAGATATGAGAGATAAAGTAGGAGGAAGCCTTTAGTCAAAGTAGGAGTGTCTGGTTGTGCCAAAATTGGAAGTTGGTCCTTCACTAGGTGTGTGTCGAAGTTAAATTGCCATCAGAATGCATTCTCGATGCATGGAAAATGCTATTTTTGGAGCCAACAGTTAACTGTCGATGCACCTCTGAATCACAAACCTATGGACTTACGTACCTATGCACCTACAAACCTATGCACTGCAGAGCTCGATTGGGTCAAAATCTTAAAATTTTACTAACTATCAAAATTGAAATTCTAGCATCTGGTTTTGTTCATCTTCATCCCAAAGCTATGTTTGGATGTTTGCCCTTGAATTTATCTATCATCTCAGTAATCTCAGCCACATATAGAAGATCTAAAGCCTCATATTTATCTTTTACCTTCTATCTGTAGTTGTCCGGCTCAATTTGAGTCTCTGCAAAATCTCTAGGTTTAGTATCCAACTCTAATGGGGCTTCTTTTGTCTTGAAGGCTTATCTGATATCTTCATCACTAGATGCTTCTTCTAAGGTCTTCTTAAAATTCTCTACTACCATCTTAACTAGCAATAGGCTCTCTCATTCTTCATCCTCAAAAATGTTCAACCATGCATCACTCTATAGTTTCTTTGCTTCCAAAATTTTCTCTTGGGCTTGCTCCTTGAGCTGATGGATCTCCTCATGTAACGTTTCCATTACTTTAATTCTATCCACTATCTTTTCTATCCAATCATCGATCATATCTAGCTCTTCTTCTATATATACATTAATCAAAGTTTGGTACCTTTGCACTTTTATTGCTTGTAGATTCTGTAAATCCTTACTCCAGGCCCATACTTCATCCATAATACTAAAGCCCTTCTTAAAAATTGCCACGATCTTATTCATGTTCTCCTGCGTAGCATGTAGTAACTTCAAATTCCCTGCAATCATAGTAACACCTCTATCCTCAAGGCTTTCTCACCACTCCTAACAAGCTTTCAAAAATGGATCAAGTTGTATAGCTCTTCCTTCTCTAAGTATGGTATTTAGAGTTTTCTTAGGCTGCTCAGGATCTAGAGGACCAACAACTTTGGCTAGATATCCCTTTAGGATCTTGACCTACTTTTTAAGTGCTTAGAGTTTGGCCCCCTCTTGTTCCATGTACTGGAGGACCTCTTTGACTTCCATAGTCATCATTTGTTGGGCTGAATCCCATGTAGGCCTTCCCAACATAACATCCTTTAATTCATAATCTTCGAGGCTAAGACCTTTCACATTTGTGCCTTCAGGAGGGAGAGCCACTTGTGCAAATAAATCCTGGTTCCATATGGTGGTGAAAAATTCCAATGGTGCTGCTCATGTAATGGAGACTCAAGTTTGTTCAAGATCTCTGCAATATCACAAATATCATCCTCTGAAGTATGAAATTGAGGCTTTGTACTCCTCATTATTTCCTTCTAGATCCATCTAGGACTGTGTTTTTCTGTGGACTTAGCTCTTCATGACAAAGGGGTGTGTTCAGCTACCTCCTTCCCCTTATCGCTCCTACTTGGAGTAGTCTCCTGTTGTGAGGATTCCCCTTCTATAGCTTCAGTCTCCATGGATCCTATAGCTTGCACCTCAGTGTCTTGGGAATGTGGTTGAGAATATTCCATCATTTGTCCCTCCTTTAACACTTCATCAGTAGCCATTTGTTCTAGTTGTTCCTCTGATGGTTGTTCCTTCTGAACCTACTCCTCTTCCAAACTCCAAGGTGGAGGAGTCACTGAGCCACTATCTGCTACTGTAACTTGTGATGGAGTTGGGGGAGTAAGATCAAGACCCTGTATATCTAATGGCATTTGTGTCCATTCTTCCTATTGAAGTGCACCTGTAGAGGTGTCCCTAATCTTATCCCCAATCAACTCTATACCTATGGGTATGAAATCAAAATTTGACATTGAGAAAACATCATTGCTCTCTTCACTTTTCTCATCCACCCATTGCTGCACTTTGTCTTCCAAAGAAGAAAGTTCTAAGGGTTCTACTTGGGTGGATGGCGAGGTACCTGTGGCACTCTTTCTTCTTTGCAACTCTATAGTTCTTGCTAGCTGAGTACTTCCCTACAGGTGCACTTGTTCCTCTTCCTCTTCTGATTCTATTTCCTCCTCCTCTTTATCTCCCTCTAGAATGGTTTCAAGGATAGATGGATTAGGGACTAATCTTCTACTAATCCTTTCCCTTTTCATCATCTAAATATTAATCCTTTTCTTATGTTTCTTGGAGGTAGAAGGAGAAGCTAGCTCTTGTGTAGGAGGAATGGAGGCTTATGGAATCTCTTCCTCTTCTTGTTGGCTGGACACAATAGGAGGCAACTAAGGTTCATCCTGGACTTAGGTAGCTCAAGTATCTTCAGACCCTTGTGCACTTTGTTCTTGTTACTAGGGAGACACCTATTCTACAACTTGTTTTGCTTGAATCCTTTGAGGGGAGGTCCTCTTTATTTTATTCTTTCCCTTCCTCTTTGGAGGATGATAATATCCAACTGGGTGATCAAGCTAGTATACTATCTCTAGCCTAATAGGAGACTAGGTTGCAAAGGTAGGAATTGTGACTTTCTTTCTTGTACCTCTTTCTGGGTGGGCATGTACATGGAAGATCATTATATCAGGAATTGGATCAAGCATAAAAGGTTTCTTGATCCAATTCTTTGTCATTTTGATGGCATGCCTTGCTCAATGATTAATATCATCTCCTTCCTCCCTATCAACCTCAACGTTCATAGTGGGTCTTTCACCAATTTTGTCAGCATTGAACAGGGGGTCCAGTAACTCCTTAGAATCTTGTTGCTTTATCTCCTCTGGGATGTTCAATTGGGGAGCCTTTTCAGCTAGATACAAAGTCATCCTGTAATAGTCCCTTATGCAGACATTGTAGTCATTTGTGGCATTCATCCAGTGATCTTCAACAACATCCTCATGATGGAAGTCTTTTCTTGCCAGACTCTATACTCTCCCAATATTGTCAAAATATGGCCAAGGAGAGTTGTACTCTTCAAGGGGATAGTTCTCCCATTCCCACTCGAAGGAAGGAATATCTTGCTTCCTCTTCACTTGATATGGTCCAATGACAATTGACCATGTCTAGCAAGGTCTCCGTTTTCTCTCTATTTTCTCATAGGCAAACTCAATTTTTTGGGAAATCTCCAATAGCAGCAGTTTGTCACTTGGGTATCTTGGGAGCTTCTTAGGATTGGAAGAGGCACTAGCTACCTGCAGATATGTGTACATTTTGAACTGGATGGAGTAGGCTTTGAGAACTGTGATTTGTGCTTTGGCTTCATTGGATAACCTCTTTCCATAATCCCCCTCAATGAATTGAATGATCACAAAAATAAATGCATCATTCACAATTCTATATTCCTTGCTCTAAGCTGAGAGTTTCTTCTTCACCAACTGAGGGTAAACTATGTATGGCCAAGTATTGGGGTCCTACACACTACCTCTCCTGTACAAACTAGGGTAGTTTGTCACCCTCACTACAAGTAGGTATACCATATAAGAAGTCATGTAAAACTTCTTTTTATCCTTTGCCATCCTTAGTTGCTTAGACAAGTTCTCACTTAATGTGGTGGCCCAGTCTAATGGTATCTTCACCTGTCTGATTGTCTCAATGAAGTTGACCATAAAATTACTAAGGTGGCCTGCCACAGGTAGACCCATAACTTTTCTCAGGAGAATGATAGAGTATCCAATGTCTTCCTTCATGTATCCCTAAGTCATATCTACTTTTCTAGTTATCCTTTCTCAAGGAGGCTTCTCGATGAGGTATGAGGATTGTATGATATCAATGACCTCTTACTGATGCTCCCTGTACCATCTTTCAACTATTTCATATGAGAGTCTTATGAACTAATCTTCTCTTGGAAGATGAAAGACCCTCTCAATGTTATTAGGTTGTAGATCCAAAACCACCTCTCTTGTGATGCTTTTGACTACCCTTTCTTTAGGAACAAAGCATTGTGACAGGGCCATAATTATTTCAACTGATTGTACTTACACAAGATGTGACACTACATTCACCAACCCAAAATGGATCAATGTGAATACCAAGGCTGATCTCTCTATTGGCTTGTTGCAAATTCTTAGGAATTCTCCTAGATTCGTATGCCCTAAATTAGTATCTCATATTTTTGCATGGTCATCATGGAATCTTGACTTCGAGGGTATGCCTTGGAATTTGAACATAACGGGTATGGGTGCTACTCTGGATGTGGATGCCATTTGATCACCTACATGTCATGAGAGAAAAATGTTTATCAGTTCAAAGTAATAAAGACTAAAAATAAAACGTAAATGCTCTTAATAAACATAAAGGAAAATAAAATGCCCAATTTGGGCATATTTATTATTTCATCCCTTTTTTATTTTTATTTTATTTTAAAATTTTTTTAATATATTTTTTCAAAATTTAAATGCAAGATGGATAAAAAGAAAAATGTGTACCGTGCGTGCATGTGTGCATGGGCACATGTGAGTGTGAAAGTGGCATGCTTGGTGTAGAGGCCATGCGCGCCCGTAGGCGATGATTTTGAAGGGTCACATCGTATGTGGAGAAGTGCTACAGTGGTGACTTTTAAGGGCCGCACCACATGTGGAGAACAGAGTGCATGAAGCACCAAGGCAGTGACTTTTAAGGGTTGTGTAGATGTGGAGAGTGCCACAAGTGAAAAGATTGGGCATCGCAAGCGCGAGTGCTACCGACACTAGGTGGTTGTTGGGTTGCACTGCGTAA
This sequence comes from Cupressus sempervirens, assembly GCA_028749045.1. Classification (NCBI taxonomy): domain Eukaryota; kingdom Viridiplantae; phylum Streptophyta; class Pinopsida; order Cupressales; family Cupressaceae; genus Cupressus; species Cupressus sempervirens. The sequence goes on along the minus strand of CM053783.1, from coordinate 641,998,303 downwards.
GGTGCACTGTGCAAGCATCGCATAGGGTGTGTTGTATGGGCACTGTGTGGGGTGCTCCATGCGAGCACTGCATGAGATATGCCATGTGGCATCATGGGTGTTAGTGGCATGCCGGGCGCTACGTAGTGTTGTTTAGTGCCACGGGTAAAATGTTGTTAAATGCCACATGTAGTATTTTGTAGTGCCACGAGTGCAATGTTGTTAAGTACCACACACAGTATTATGTAGCGCCATAGGTGCAATGTTGTTAAGCACTGTGTGTAGTATTATGTAGCACCACAAGTGCAATGTTGTTAAGCATTGTGCACAGTATTAGGGTTAAGTTTGGCACCATGAGCATTTGATGTATATACCTTTTGCACTTGAAGCCCCAACGAAAAATTTAAAAAGTGTTTAAGTGTGAAGCAAAAAAGGAGGGTGTGGGGGTTTTATAACCCCCTCCCCCCTGCCCCCCACCATGCTAGGTGATGTGCGCGATGTGCCTCTGCACAGGTGCACACTTTGCTCATGCTCGTGTACACACTTGCACGCATGAATTTTTTTTGAACTTTTAATTTTCTATACTTTTTATGTTTTTCAAATTTTTTAATTTTTTGTGTTTTTCTAATTTTCTAATTTTTTTTCTTTGTGTTTTAGACTCTAACAATTTTAACTTCTAATATTTTCTCTTGAATCTCGAATTGTGAGTCAGAGAGTTGGAAAAAAAGGTAGGGGGTCCCCATTCCTAGTGAGGAATGGGGTGTGTATTGTGAGACCACAACAGTATGATCAATTGCAATACATTACCTCTAGATGTAGTGCCAATTCCAATAATCTTACCATATCTATCTTTGACAATGCATGTCTTCTCAGTGAACTATAATAGATAACCCTCGTCCACTAACTATCCAACACTCAACAAGTTATGTTTCAATCCATCAACAAAATAAACACCATCAATATTAGTTTTACCATTAAGAGTAATGGATCCAAATCCTTTTATTTGATAGGATGCATTGTTAACAACTCTAACAATGCATCCATCATGATTCTTGAACTTATCAAACTTATTCATATTACTGGTCATGTGATGTGAACAACCACTATCAATTATCTAATTAGATTTTATTTCCACTCGAAAACTAAATCTCCTTCATTTCTAATTTCTCTATCAAGATCATCTTCCTTGATAACCACAAATCCTAATTCATCATCACTTTCACTTTGACCTTTATCATCATATTCTTCATCTTCATTTTCATACAAACAATTTCTATCTCTATCTCTTCTAGGCTTGAAGTTTTCCTTATACTTTTTCTCTCTTTTAGAACATTTAGATGCATAATGACCAAATTCATTACAAGTCCAATATTTAAATATTTTCTTACCATCTTTTTCTTTTATCACAAGAAGCACTATTCCTTCTTCAATCTTCTTGTTTTCAAATTAGATCTACTACTACCACCAAAATCTCCATGAGTTCTTGTACTCCTTGTCAAATTAGTTTGAATGTTTAAGGCATTGAAAGTTGTTTTTGACTCTTATAGGATCTTCAGACTATCTTAGATCTGCTTCTACTAATTCTGATCTTCAAAGCAACATTTTCTTTGTGAAATTCTTAGTGGAGGTCATTACTAGCTAAATCATCTAAGCCACTGACTTAAATGGTGGTGTCAAAATTTTCAAGATCTTCCATATAACTTTATCATCTTCCTTGGTTCCACCATGAGACTAAATTATTGCAACAATTTTTGAATTTTTGCCAATATAACTTCTTACAAATTCATCTTCCATAATTTTAACATCTTGAAATGCACGTATCCAATTCTGTAATCTGATTCTTTTTGCATTATCATCACTTTAAAAAGTAGATTCTAAAGCTTTCCAAATTTTATAAGAAATTTCAAGTGACTTTACCTAGTTGTACTCATTCTCTAGAAGAGCTATTAGTAGATCTTCTCATGCTTTCATGTAACACATGAACATATCTCTTTATTCTTCATTACAACCTTCTAGCTTTGCTTCTTCAATGATTGCCTTCTTATGCTTTGTAAAGATCCAATATCTTAGACCCATGCACAACTGATGTATCTTCATCTTCTCCTTCCAACTCTCATAGTTGTCCCCATCAAATCTAGGACTATCCTTTCTAAAAAGATTCACAATCAATCTCCCAAAGCTTTTAAGCATATCCTTTAAGGACCTGATGCTTTCATACCAATTGTTAGAATATATAGTCCACTGATATAACTGAGAGGGATACAACTATTATCACACTTAGAAACCTTAAACAAAATTAACCATATGAGTAATATGAATTGAAACCACAAAAAAATACTCATAGACAATAACACCATATATGTTAACTAGGGAAACCCTTGATCAGAGAAAAACCCCAGTGAGGATGGTACCCATAAGATGATGTACTCATATAAATATTCCTTGTTAGAGGATGAAACCTATTATAAGTCTATGAATACATTCAATACATATGAGTCCTTGTTAGGATACTTTGAATCCCTTTTAGGAGATTCCAACCTTGTTAGGAGTTGTGCCGACCCTATTAGGAGTTGCAGAAGATAGATGGACCCATTGCCCAAATAGCTTCAAGGGAAAGACCAATGAATCCACTATCCCAATGATCTTTGTATTATTTCTTTTAGAATAATAAAATGTACTATATTGTTCCTTCCTCTTTCTCAGTCCTGTGAATCAAAACTTTGCTCCCTCTAATCTTGTAACTAGATCACCAACTTTACATCCAATAATCCTTTGGATCACTTAGACACATTCTTTAATCACTTCTGCTCCTTTTTGTACTTTTCACTTCATGCAACAATAAATACCTTCAGTTGCACTATTTTATCAAGGAAAACATCTTTCCTTTATACTATATCTTCATAATAATTTTGTGAGTTAGCCTTGAGGCTTTCCCAACTAATTATAATAAGATAAATAATTAATTACAATTACAATAGCATTGACAGCTCACAGTCTATATAAAACTTCACACGTATGATACTAGGGTTTGCATACTTGCTAATGTCACTAGATGACTATCCTCTATCAGTGCATGAATGTGCATCTTCTCATTACATTTTAGATTGAAGATAACAAAAAAACATCAGGAATTTCTTTCCCAATACTTTGTCTTTGAACTATTCTCTGTAAATTAGGTACAACTTCCATACATCCTTGATTTAGACTCTGCGCACTTGACCACATCATCAAGACACTATGTAGAATATGCCCATGACTACACATCACCAGACAATCAAACCATTAGAGCTATCAGATTTCCACAATCCATCATTGTTGTGCATTTGATTTCTGTATTTGATTGTGTGAACATATTTTTACATCAACGTTTCGGATCACACTCCATGATCCATCATCAAGATGCATGCAAGAGAAGAGAAGGAGAAGCGATCAAATGCACAATCAAACCATTGTTTATACCATCAAGATCTATGTTTGCTACTCAGTCGGTCTTTATAGAAACCATGCTATGTTCACATCAATGAAAAACATGGTCATGAATGAAACATATCAATACACTCCAATTCTTAGGATACTCCCCCAAATTAGTATTATTAGATTTCATGCTAACAAGATCATGGGTGTGTTTTGCAATCGCATCTTTGTGCTATCCTAGCTCACCTACTCCCAACAATCAGCCTAGGGCATCATTCCACACCTAGAAAATCAGCCACAAAAACATAAAGAAAAGAAAAGAAATATTATGTACAAGGTCTAACCTATCATCCCACAAGGTTTCATGCATTTTCAACCATGGATGATTAGGTTAGGACCATTTTTGTCTTTGTAACTTAGTGAATAGAGATCACAGACTAGTTACTTAGAAACTACTATGACTCTTCAACCTAACAACTTGAGATCAAGTTTGCATATGAAAAAGAAAGCAAAGAAACCACACTACAAATTTCTAAAATTAGATCAAGCAACCAACATGAAAACTCAGTAAATACAATGAAAAACACTATAGAATTTTGTACAATCTTCTCACACATGTGCTATGAAAATGAAAATAATTCTAACCTTAAAAAATAAATACCCAAGCATGGGTGGTTACACCTACCCAATCCTTCATTTGCAACTTTCTTGCAAAATTTGCAAAAGTTGCTTAAGCATCTTTTGAGCAATTTTACAACTTTTTAGCAATTTTTGCTCTCTTCAATTTTTGAGCAAATGGGTGTCTCTAGACCTATTCTAGGACCTTATATAGGACTAGAAGGACCCTAAAAAGGACCAAGTACATTATTCCCCTGCCCACCTCTCCCAGAAACTTTTTACTCATTTGACAACTTTTGACAACATTTGACAATTTTCCAGGACCTTGTGAGCAATTTTGGCCCTTTACAAACAAAAGGGGATAAATTTGAATCCAAGGACCATTGGACCTTATTAGACTCACACAAGACCTTTAACTAACACCCTAAAAACTTACAAATCAAAAAAGGGAGGTTCTCTGGACCATACTCTCCTGGGACAAAGAACTCAAGTCCCTTGAGTTAGGAGGTCTTCAATGGTGACTCCATGCTTCAAAATACTTGCTTTAGTCATCCAAGTGGCTTTAGCATTAGGAAATCCTCTCTATTTCATGAAATACATTTTTTAGATACCCTTCCTAGCTCTAGTCTTCTAAATCACCTTGGAGTCCATGATATTGACCAACTATAGAGGTTAAGGAGTGAGTAAATCCTTGACCCAATCATCCTCTCCCAATTCTAAAATGGTGTACTGATCAATATCAAAAGGAATGCCTTTGTAAGGAAACAAATCATACACATTAAAAAATGGGTGAGATACCCAAATTAGGAGGAAGTTCTACTTTATATGCATTGTTCCCAAATTTATGCAAGACCTGTAATGGTCCTATCTTCTTCATCAATAGTTTAGTTGTCTTTCCTTGTGGAAATATCTCCTTCCTAAGGTAAGAAAGTACAAATTCTCCCACTTTAAATTGATAAATCCCTCCTTTTTTTCATCTTCTCTAGTTTTATACTTCTCCACTTAATATTGCAAGGTTCTGCTAACCTATTCATGAAGTTCTTTCATATTCTTTACAAAGGATTCTCCTTATGCACTCCTCTTATCCTACAAGATGAGGTCTCTCAATTCCATGGTTCCCCTTAGAGTAACCCAATATACTATCTCAAATGGGCTCTTGCTAGTGCTCCTATTAATGGAGTCGTTATAGGCATATTCTACATGTGTTATAATGTCATCTCATGACTAGTCATGTTGTTTAGTTAAGCATTGTAGTAGGTTACCTAGGGACCTATTCACCACCTTAGCTTGGCCATCTGACTGAGGATGATAGGCTGAAGAGAAAGAAAAGTTTGTCCCCAACATTTTCCAAAGGGTTCTCCAAAAGTGGCCCACAAATTTTCTATCCCTAGCACTCACTATGTTGAGTGACAATCCATGAAGTCTTACTATATCTCTGATGAAAAATCCTAAAATGTGTGAAGCATCATTGGTTTTCCTACAAGCACTGACATATGCCATCTTGTTGAATTTGTCCACCACTACAAACACACTATCATGTCCCCTCGGTGTCTTAGGTAGTCCTAAAATAGAATCCATGCTTAGGCACTCCCAAGGTCTCTGTGGTATCGATAGGGGCTGATATAAACTAGTATTTATACTATGTCCCTTGGCTCTTTGGCATACTTGACAATCCTCCACACACTTCCTCACATCTGTCTACAATTTAGGCCAATGATAGTACCTTATTCACCTGCTCAAGTGTCTTGTCCACTCCAAAGTGGCCTTCTAAATAGGGATAACTTTAAGAAACATACCTTTGGAAAAATGTATAAAATTTTGGCAAATCAAACATTAAATTTCTATTGGCGAATTAATTTTTTTTGGGTAGGAAAAAATTTAATTTTATTGGCGATATTTTTTCAACGTATGGAAATTCTATAAAATCTCAGTGAATATTTCATTATTGATGAAAATAATGGACATGAGTAAAAATACCTAGAAACCATGATATTATTATTGTTATTATTATATGGTTCCTAATTGATTATCAAAGTTGAAGGTTAAATTTATCCTACTTTCATCATTATAGTTTCTATCCAAATTATTGAATGGTTGTATCTAGGCAACATCCCTATTATTTATGATCATTGGAGGATCCTAAATAAATAGCCTAAATCCTATTTTAGGCAAAACCTTTCAAAGGATACCAAGTTTCAAAGAAAGTCCCAAAAGTAAAGGCACATGTTCCCAATCAAATCTATTTTGGGCCAAAGTGAGAAAGGATAGAAATTTCATGGAAAGTCTCTAGAATAGAGACACATGTCAAATCTACATACTTAACGTGTCACCTAACTTCAAATTTTACAATATATTGGCTAACATGACATCAATTAAGATAAGAATTGGAAATTGTATGTGAATATACATAATTTACCACTGGAAAAAATAGATTGCATTGGTGAAGTCATCACTAAAATAAAAATTATTTATTATTATTATTGTTGACATTTCAATCAAGTTTATTTATTAGTGACACATACTTATTCAGAAGGCTAGCAGCTATCGATCTTATAGTATTGTTAATAGTGTTAACCAAGTAATTTAGGCTCTATTGAGTTCTATAGTTTTTATCAAGTTCAAGAAACAATATTCAATTCACACTGAGCAACATCTACCAAGTTGGTGATTACTAGTGTTAAGCAAGCTTCATAGTGTTTACTGAGTTTCTCAGTGCAAACTAAGTTCTCTAATGCTTACCAAGTTCACAACTTTAACAATGTGAATCTAGTGTTGGCCAAGCTATGGAGTGTCAACCAAGTGATTTAGTTTATGCCAAGCTCATAGTGATAGTGTTGACCAAGCTATGTAGTTTGAATCAAGTGATTCAGTTTATATGCCAAGTTTCACAATATTCATCGATTCACCTGTGCAAACCGAGTTTAGACCACTTAGAAGTGATTAGTATGGACCAAGCTTTATTTCTACCAAGTGCATGATGATGTCAAGCACTGAAATTGGTTGCTAAGTATCAGAACCTCACCAAGTTTGTCTTTAGATCTCGAGTACCTACAATTGGGCCAACTTTGTGTTTTTGGTGAAACTTATATTGTAGCCAACTTTGTTGAATTGTAAATTGGATTGGTATATATGTAATGTATTGAATCACATCCAAAGAGGTATCAAAGTATGAAAGAATATGTATTAAAGTGAAAAAGTGTGAAGTAAAAAAACTACAATAGTATAAGGAGTAGAAAAGATTTATCTATCATAGCAAGGTGATCATTACATTCAAAGCAATCTCATTTAGCAAATAAAGTTATAGATCAAAGATCAATCACTGGTTCATCCTAATAGGTGGAACTATTAAAACTTTTCACAAGGTAGACTTAATAGTCTTTTATAAATCTCTTTATCGAGTGCATACTTCATTGTATGTTTGTAAATCCTTTTGCATGGTAAAACTAGCAATCCTTATTGCTCCTAATAGGGAAGATCATCATAAGTGATCATTGTAAGTCTTAATAGGCCAACTTTATATTGCACTACTAAAGCTTGTGGGTATCATCCCCAACCTATTTTTACTTTCTATTTGGAAGGTTTCTGGGTCACCATATTGTGTGTCAAAGTGTTATGACTGTTTTAATGCTTTTAGTTTCTCATGTATGCAATTAGATCAAAATACATATAAAGGATTAATTGGTGAATTAAGTTTAAGTTTTTTTGGTTATTGATTCACCCCTCCCCTCTTAGTAACCTAGTGTATCTCATATTTTCAACAATTGGTATCATAGCTTTATGGTTCTTAGAGAAGAAGTTTAACAACTTGAGCAAAGATCAGAGGCAATGAAGGTATTCAAACTTGATAAGGCTATTAACAATTAAAAGCTAGATTTGGAATTGGCTATTGGGCAACTTAAGAAATAAAAGGAGCAACTCTCTCAATCCTTGAAAACAATAAAAGATATTGCAGTATAGATGAATGAAAAACTCTACATTGAAGAAAGAATTGAAGACATCTATTCATAAAATAATTAAAATGAAGCTAATAAAGAAATCAAAGAACTATTAGAAAATAATAGTACACTTGAAGAAGAAATTAGAAAGATGAAAAGAGACAAGAAGTTTAGTCAATAAGATAGAAAGAATAATGAAATTCAACATCTATCCCTTCAACAAGAAAACTTCATTGATCATCTTACTAATGCAAATGAAGAAATCATGAATCTAAGATTAGAGAATGAAAGATTGAAAAATGGTAATGAGAGGATGATGAAATTTCAAGTGGAAATGAATCAATTGAATGAGCAAAGCCAATATAGACAGAAAGGCAAAGCAGAATTGGATATATAGAAGAAGGTGAATCATCCAAGCAAGGAGCTCAAAAGAATCAAAGACCTACTTACAACCACTACGGTAAGCTAGGTCATACATCAAACAAATGATGGACTAATGGTACAACTAAATTTAATGGAAAATTCTACAATTGTAATCAACATGGTCATAGAGCGAATGAATGCAAAGAGAAACCTAAATTTAAAGGCAAATGTCACAAATGCAAGAATCATGGGCATGGGCACAAATCTTCTGAATGCAAAACTAAGATATTGAATCTAGTAGAACATATTGTAAAAGCTATATTTGGTTGGGACTACAAAACTCGGTGTACATGTCACTACTGTGGATAATTTTGACACATTGAAATGAATTGTGTAAAACATCACATGAGGAAAAGGGATACCACTAAAATATGTTTTATTTGTATAGAACTTGGACATCTTGCCAAGAACTATATGAACATTGAAAGAATTGAAGATGAAAAGAAATCAAAGGCTAATAACATCAAAAATAGATGAGATAGTACTAGATTCTGAAATCTTCTAAGAATACAAGTCTGAGAAATGAAACAAATATCACTCAAGAATTGGGTGACTCAAACATTTCTACTTGATCTCCTACAAGGAGAACTAGAACTAAGATTCTAAAGTAGACATCCTATAATAGTTCCAGTTAGCTAGAAAGAAAGATCCATATCAACATTCAAGATACAAAGGGATCACCGAGTACCTATGGAAATTCTAGAGCTTATTGAGCTAGGTCAGGTTGCAAGACCCTACCGAGCAAGGTCAGGAGTAACTAAGTCATTGTCTGGATATAGAGTCATGAATGACTCTGTTGAGAAATTAATTCAAATTGAGTGGTAGACAATATGTCATTAACCAAGTGAATGTACCAAGAATTTATGGTGACATGAAAGTTGAATTTGTTAAAAAGGGAAAAATCAAATTCATTTGTCACCATGAATTTTCAAGAGCTTATGCGAAGAGTGATATGAATGCATCCAAGCAATCTATACAAATTTTTGTTGAAGTTTTTTATGTTTTCAAAAACCCTACTAAGCGATGGCATCCTCTAGAAATAAGAAAAAGAAAGGGTATAAGATGTTAGTTTGAGGAGTTGAAGGAAACACACCTGATTTCAAGGTGAGTCTAACTATTGCAAAAACTCTTGATCCAACCTAGTCTCAAAATTCCATCTAAGGTACTTCTACTTAATGATATTTGCTCATATTTTCATTGTACAATTCAAGATATAGGAACCCTAGAAATGGATGAAACATTGGAAAATTTGTGTGTGAATGGAGTGCTAAAACATGAGCATTAACACCTAGAAACCAAGGGCTTAACCCACATTCCTCACATGCCCCAAGAATTTTAGACAAAATGGATAATTTTTATTTGCAACCATGTGCAGAATGAGCAGTTATGGTTGGAGAAGCCTATCTTGATAACAAAGAAGATGATTCATCAGATCATAGGGCTTCTAATGTTGGCCAAGGAAAAAGCCACCAAAACCCTAAGTCGGGTGGAACTAGAAAAGAAAAGCCTTGCCAAATGGGATGGAAGGGGTATAAAGATATGTTGTGTTATTGATATGGAGCTGAAATTTGGAATTCATGTAACTACACACAAGATATACAGCTCCAATTGAATCAATAGTGTATCCTATGATGTAGTGGATCTCACTTACAAAGTGGTCAAGAACACCACGTCCTTTGACCTTGCCAAGTTGATGTTGAACCAATTTAACAAAAAAATGGAAAGCATCAGGTCATCAAAGAATAATTCGTGTAAGTTTGGTTCACTTTTTAACCAGTTTATTTTTCTTTGTGCAAAAGTTTTCCCCCTCAAAATTTATAGTTGTATGGAGAAAAGATGTTCCTGTTCTTTATCAAATCAATGAGTATATAACAAAGATGGGAGAAAATTATGTTAGTATAATGGACAATTATTTTGTTTCCTTCAAAGAGAAGATGAATAATAGATTCAAGATTCCAAAGAAACTTGTAGAAGACTACAATGATGGTATTTTTTTTATAGTAGATTGTGATAAAGTGTATATACAAGAAATTAGACCTAGAATAGTATGGGTCAAGCCTCTAGGCTACGAGGTAAATATTGATGAGACCAGATACATGATTGAGGCATTGTTGAATGAACCTTTGGATCCAAAAGCCACATATTTTGGTATATATGATGAAGCAAAGACCAAAATAAAACTAGAGATAAAACTTCCTTAGGTGGTCAGCAAAGGGAAGAAATGAATAGCAAAATTGAAACAAGCTAGTTATACTCTCCTACTAACAGAAGAAAAAGGAGATGATATAATTGATGATGATGTAGAAGATGAAGAAAAATAAGAAGAAGAAGAGCCAATCAAGAAGAAAGGTAAAGTTATCATAACCAAACCTACCAAGTCATCTACTACAGTGTTTACAAGAAGAACATCAAGAAAGAAATTGAAATTGGTTGAAGAAGCAGAGGAAACTAAAAGAGATTGATACTAGAGCCAGCATGGAAAATTTTAAGTCATTAAGATATGAAACCAAAAATGAAGAAGAAAAGAAGCAAGTCGAAGACATGGTTGTGTCTAAACTAGGCAAATGGAAATATTCACCAGACCAACTTGTACAATAGATTCCCAATGAATTGATGGGGAAAATCAAGCTAAGATGGGAACATTCCAAGTAAACTGCTAAAGACATATATGAGAAGACTCTAAGGAAACTCATGTCGAGTCTTAATGAAAAAGATATAAAAGAGTCCATCTAGGAGAATGAAGTAAAACTTACTATGAAATTTAACACCTTCTTGATACTAGTCAGTGAAATGGAACATGTGGTAAGGAATGCAACCAACACATGGAAGAATATCTACAATCTTCATGAGAAGAGTGATTTTGTTTTTCATGTTAGTGACAAAGAAGATTATGGTGAAAATGACAAGAGGAAAATAATGATGAAGATTATGAGGAACAAGAGTAGGAATCCACTGAGGAAAATCTCCCTAAGATTGAGAGCATTGAGGAAACTGACCTTGAAAATATCGCAGTATGAGTTATAGCCTCACTTCCTCACTCTCCTAGAAAAGATTTAAAACCATCTAGCTTAGAGAATGCTACTACCAAGTTGGTTGTGTCAAACACTGCAAATCCAAGCACTCAATCAATCTCTACACCTATTTAGCTCAATACTTAATTGATTGAAGTGATCAACACTTCATCTATCAAGAAAACAATGCTTCCTCCTTCATCAATTTTGGATACTCAACAACAAGGTATTTCTTCAATAAGTGCAATATCTACTTTTATTGCCAGTTCTTCCATTTCCACTATTGTTACTATTCTGAGCATATAAATAATAAGTACAAAGATAGTTGAGAGAAAGCCTCAATCGAGTACAAAAATTTATAGCAAAGGCAAAGATAAGGAAGAAGACATTGATCTTGATGAGGAAATAGTTATTCCAAACTGGGATATCTCTACTCTAAATCTTAATTAAATGCATAAAATAGCGGAGATTTTGTAGAAGAAAGCTAAGCAACAAAGGCTTAGAGAAGAAAGAAATAGAGAATTTCAAGTGCTTAAAGATGTAAAGAACATTCTTGCAGATGCACTTTGTTAGGTTCAGATTGATTTTCACAATTGAGTGTCAACACACTTAACCAATTTTCATGTTGAAGCTGAGTACACTATACATGCTGAGCTATAGTATGTACCAAGCTAGAAATATAGTAGCTACCGAGTGAAATTTAGGTGTTGAGCATAATACATGTGCTGAGTGATCTATATGTACTAAGTCACAAATGGATAATGGATGCCGAGAAAGACAGAATTACTATGTGTGCCGAGCAAGCTAGAAATTCCATATGTGCCAAGCATTAACAATCAATATGTGCCAAGTAATATAGAATTAGAATATGCATTTGAGCCTTCACAGACTTAGATGTAAACCATTTTTAGGGTGAATCATAGAGGATCTAAAAGATAAGATCAAATCTTTTGCATTACCTATGCAATCAAAATGTAGCCAATAATAAAAATGGAGAATGCATGTAACCAATAGGAAAAGTATAAGGATTTGAGTGGGAAAATAAGTTCATGGATTCAAACCTAACCCTAAGTCTTCGAAGCCTTTATAAGAAGGTAAAGACCCAATGATTTAGAGTAGTTGAGTGAATGAAAACATGAAGAGAGAAAATTGTAGAATAGAGAAATAGTAGGGGTGTAAAGACTTAGAGTATTGATCATCATTGCATAATACAATTGGTCAGAATAGAGTACAAGGGTTATGCACAAACATCAGGTCACAAAGGATCATAACAGAGTGAGTGTAATGCCGCACAAATGGATCCAAAAGAATTAACTTAAAGTTTTGCTAAGTTTTCCAAACATTATTTTTAAAAACAATAATGATAAATCACACACATTAAACACATAGTAGCAGAAGTAATAACATACAATCAAACATAAACATGCATAACAAGTTACATTCCTTCAGGATCCTAAGACATTGAGTCACATTTAAATTTAATTAATACTAAGTCTAACAACTACCACATCCACATGAAAAAATAATTAGAAAGTCCAATGTCCATTTTAATAATATACATTTATTCTGAATGCCTCTTGGCAAATGAAATTCAGAATGCTCAATCATCCACTGTACATGTCACAGGGTATGAAAGGCTAAAATAATATAATATGTAGTAATAGAAATACATCATCCTCTTCAGATCCATGATACAAAGTAGAATGAAATAAATGAAACCATTTACCATACATGATAAATCCATACAACTATCCATCATAAAACATGACTAACTAAGTACACGACTCCTCCCAACTATCAATAGCATCATAAGACCATTGTGGGCCCTAGCCATCCCTAGTGCATAACATCCCAAGCCATCGATCAGATCATCGGTACTATCGTAATAGAGACGTCACTATTGAAACATGCTACAACATATGTATAAAGAAATCTAACATACTAGAATAAAGCATAAGATGATCCTACAAAGTAGATAACATCATCTATCACATGCTAATCATCAATATAAGGAAATTCATCAATAAATAACATCATCTAAACATGATAAAAAAGCATCCCAAGAAGATCTAGCCATGGTGACTATAGATGGATCTCAATGGTATGAGTAAAAACACTACCAATTGACTATGTGGAACCTAAATGACCCACTCGCATTATGCTGAGGAGATAATCTCAAGTCCCAAACAAGATATCAAATCACATAACACAAATACTCTCTAAGTCCAAGAATCCTAAAAGTTTACTAACTCAAAGGTTTCAAAATAGATCGACATCTAGACCCAGAGGCACACAAGACACGTAAGAATCTACTATGTAAGTAAGCAAGTGTCATCATACGAATCATGCTTAGGGTTACCCAAGTAGTCCCTTAGGACTCCTGGGTCCCTAGTGATCCTACTGTGGCCACTAGTATCCTCTCGCATACTAGGAAATGCAAGGTCACAACCAAGCATTCTCTCTACTATACATCCATACAACTATCCATCATAAAACATGACTAAGTAAGTACATAGCTCCTCCCAACTATCAATAACATCATAAGACCATCATAGGCCCTAGCCATCCCTAGTGCATAACATCTCAAGCCATCGATTAGATCATCGATACTATCATAATAGAGACGTGACTACTAAAACATGCTACAACATATGCATAAAGAAATCTAACATACTAGAATAAAGCATAAGATGATCCTACAAAGTAGATAACATCATCTATCACATGCTAATCATCAATATAAGAAAATGCGTCAATAAATAACATCATCTAAACATGATAAACAAACATCCCAAGAAGCTCCATCCATGGTGACTACAGATGGATCTCAATGGTATGAGTAAAAACACTACCAACCGACTATGTGCAACCAAAATGGCCCACTCCCATTATGTTGAGGAGATAGTCTCATGTCCCAAACAAGATATTAAATCACATAGCACAAATACTCTCTAAGTCCAAGAATCCTAAAAGTATACTAACTCAAAGATTTCAAAATAGATCGACATCTAGACCTAGAGGCACACAAGACATGTAGGAATCTACTATGTAAGTAGGCAAGTGTCATCATACAAATCACACTTAGAGTTACCCAAGTAGTCCCTTAGGACTCTTGGGTCCCTAGTGATCCCACTATAGCCACTAGTATCCTCTCGCATACTATGAAATGAAAGGTCACAACAAAGCATTCTCTCTACTCCCATCCCAGCTTGTACTAGCACTTGAGGCATGAGCGAGAACATACAAGACTCTTATTAGGTTCATTTTAATCCCAATTTAGTGTAATGTTTTCAATTATTAAACAACTTACAATGGGTTACCCCCAAGACCACTTAGGGTCCCTGACCCCCATTGCAAGCCACTTCCTGACACTACATATAGATAACCTACCTTAAGCTCATGAAATCACAAATCAAAGAATCATATAAAAATCACCTCAGTCATAAACAAGTGATTGGAAAGTATCAAAAAATAATCCACAATAATCACATTAGTTCTCCATGAGCAACTAAAAAGCATCAAAGATAAATCACAATATCCATCAGTTCTCAACAAGCAACTAGAAAGTATCCCAATCACAATACCCATCGGTTCTCAACGAGAAACCGAAAAGTATCCTAAAATAATACTGATCAAAGACTTCAAAATGGTCAAGTCAAACATGTCACAACATGAAATCATCAAGAACAAATCATCAAAACACCTTAGTCCTCTCAAAGTGATTGGAAAGAAAATCAAATATAACTGATCGATGACTCAAAAATGGTTAAGTTAGATATCTCATAAACATACACCTTTGCTTCACATAAGAAGATTGGAAAGCAATAACAATCAATAATCCACACACATCATAGAGCATGCCATCACATTACCATGGTTGGGTTTAAAGATTGAGATCAAAACAACATAGCATCACAATCACATAACTCCCTAGCCTTTGATAAATGTCCTAGGATTGGTCAACGCTAGGACAACCGTGAAAGCCCCAAAACACAGATAACACACAAAAATAGAAAATAATCTCACAATTTGATTTAATCTTGAATACACATAGTGTTAGTTCACAGTAAGGTTTCAATCTTCATTTTAGTGTGAGTTTTCAAACTTAAAGGGTTACATCCTAATCCATATAGTTTAACCCATTTCCCATATTTGAAAAAAAGTCCAATTACCCCACTTGATTTAAATCAATTTTCTAAAATAATCTAGAGGCAAGTTATTTTTAACTTATTAAAATAAATAGGTAATTCCAATCTAATCAATTTTATTAAGAATAATATTAAAATAAATCTATAATTTTCATTTAACCATATTCATTATTAATTGAAATTAATTAATAATAATTTTTAATTAAATTAATTAATGATTATAAAAAACTAAATACTTATATTAATATCTCAACAATTTTTAGTTATAAATAATTAATAAAATTATAAATAATTTTATTAATTAAAAATTAACTATATTAAATGCATTACTATTTACATCAATAAAATAAATAACAATTTTTTTTTAATAATTATTATTTAAATAATAATAAATTATTATTAAAATCTTATTAATAATAATATTAAATTTTTTTAATAAATATTATTAATTAAAATAATAATTAAAAATTAACATTATATATTAAAAAACTATTAACAAATTATCAATTGTTAATTTAAAAGTTTTTATTCAAATAAACTTAATAAAGTTTTTATTAAATAGGCAGCTTATTATAAAAAGCCGTGTGACTTGTTAACTCAGCTGTGTGGTAGTTTTATTAAAAAATCCCCCCATCACAGGTATAGTCACGTGTGGGGGTCGCCGATTGTTGCTTAAGAGAGTAAGATAAGTGGGGGTAGGGGGCGGGTAAACTCGCCCCTCCCCAAATAATTTAATATTATTATTATTATTTTTTATTATTTGAAATGACTGAAGTCCATCCAACAATAATAATTTAATTTAAAAATAAAATAAAATTGTTTGTTCAAAATAAACCTCACTCCAACATTATTATTAAGTTTTTAAATATATATTTATTATTATATTTACATATATTTATTATTTTTTTAAATATATTTTGCAAATATAATTTGATAGAAAAATTACTATCAACCATACAAATTTTTTCAATTTAGAATTTCCAAATTTCAATTTCAAATCTTTCCCAAATCACCTGATAAAAAAGTTCGATTAACATTTAAATTTCTAAATTAAATTTTCTTTTAAATCTCAAACCTATGGACGAGGTTTTCAATTGATTTTTTTTTTCTTACAATCTTATGATATAGATGAGACACAATACACATATCATAAGATTTAGACAAGAGAGTGAAAGAATCATACAACAAAATCCAGAGAATTCGATCCAACAATCACGGAGAAGACATGATTATCTAAATATCATAATTTTAACTAGGTGCATAAAACTCAAGAACCTACCTAGTTCTAATGCTAAAATCACAATGTCCAAAAGATTTGTGAGAGAATTCACTTCTATCCAAGAACTTCTCTCTAACAATTTTCCCAAAATTTACCTTCCAAAATTTGCTTCCAAATTTTCTTCCCAAAAAATTGCGTCCAAATTCGTCTCCTTCGAAAATGGACCTTCAATTGGTGATAAGGAGTTCTTTTCCAAAAATCGTGGCACTAATTGTGCATTCAACTGTGAGAACTCTTTGCTCATAACCCTTAACTCTTAATTTATCCTTTCTTAATCTTTTCATGCACGTCAAATTATTAAATACTTTATTTAATTTTCCACTTGACTCCTCTTGAATTAATTAACTTTTAAATCTCATGCGCACTTTAATAAAATATCTTTATTAAATGCACACGTTTATCTTTTTAATTAATTTCTTATATTTTAATCTCATGCACGCATCATGCAAACTTAAAGATTTTTAATAAATTAATGTCTTTTCACTTTTTCATTTCGAAACTCAATTGATAAAATATTTACTAACTTAAATAATAATATTGAGCATTTATTCAAAAATGAACTCTAAATATATTATTATTAAATTAAATAAATATTATCACATTCTAAATTTATCCTTATAACTTCTATCTCCAAATTAATTCTTTTTATTTAATTGATTTCTCAATTAATTGAATATTCAAATGTTATAATAATTTTTCATTAGATTAAATCATTAATTTAATCTTTTGATTAGACTTAATTAATAGAAAATTCACCAAAGACTCATAAAGTAAAATGCTAAAACCCATCATAGAAAAACACATACAAAATCAAACTAAAGGGTTATAATCACGAATTAACATTAGTCGATGCATTTGAAGGGTACTCGACTTAGGTACTTGTCCTAATTTTCAATTAGGAAAAATGGATTAAAGGTTTAGGATTTGGACTCAAGAATTTATCTCCCCTCTCTTACCATTGAGATAATGCTATAGGGTACACTCATCCTGGCAATTTAGGGAAGCCGATACCCTGTACCTGCAATCTGCATAAAATCCATGCATGTACAGAGACAATATTCTAAGCTAAACAAGCAATGGTAGGAAGTGGTGCATCATGTAGATCTTGACTAGTAGGTGATTACGACTCCCTTCCTTAACCACATCAGAAATGTCGTAC
The DNA here is from genome assembly GCA_028749045.1 of Cupressus sempervirens. Taxonomy (NCBI): domain Eukaryota; kingdom Viridiplantae; phylum Streptophyta; class Pinopsida; order Cupressales; family Cupressaceae; genus Cupressus; species Cupressus sempervirens. The sequence continues at coordinate 641,980,337 of CM053783.1, read as the reverse complement.
ATAAAGAAAACAAACACATACACCATACACATACAATATGGGGTAAGTATCGATAAGAAGACACATAATAATCCATCTAACTAATCATCATCAATAACTAAAATCACTGAATAATCATCATACATACATGAAATATAGAGTACCAAGTAATTTCATCATATAATAACTAAATCTAGAACAATATTTGATAATATCTAAATAATGCTACTAATCATCAAACATGAAATTGGCCTAAAAGGGTTCAACAATGATAAATGAATGTGAACTAGGGGCAGACATTACATCCAACCCCCTAGACTTAGGCTTACTCCTGGAAGCCTACAAGAATGGTAATACTAAGGATTCTCTGTGTGGGTCCCATTGGACCCTTTCCCCTGTGGGAGGATATGACTTTACTAAGAACACTAGAACATACACTTAGAGCAATATGATTCTAGTTTAACAATGAACCAAAAACCATATTGATCCAACATTCATTCCTTTAATAAATACTGAAATAGATCCCCAAAACACTCTAAACAAGAACAACAGAATGCTTGCAAAGACAATCAAAGACGTACTACCTTAAAGCATAGATAAAAGATACATGTTTTGCAAATAGAATAGGTTTCAATTTTTAGTTTTACCTATTTAGGTTTATGTAAAATTTCAGTTTGAAGTCTAAGTTTTGAATTATGAAAAATATACAACTAACAGTTTAAGTTTAAGTTTCAATTCAACTAGTTCAAGTTTCAGTTTGAAAGAGATACATAATAGTTTAAAGTTTTAATTTTGTTCAACTAGTTCACAACTAGTGGCGTTCCAATATACCTAGAGCTCCCAATGTAGAAACTCGAGCTCTGATACCAGATGTAACGCCTCGCCAAGGGATCCAAAAGAATTAACCTAAAGTTTTACTAAGTTTTCCAAACATTTTTTAAAAAACAATAATGATAAATCATACACATCAAACACATAGTAGTGGAAGCAATAACATACAATCAACCATAAACATGCATAATAGGTTACGTTCCTTGAGGATCCCAAGATGTTGAGTCACATTAAACTTTAATTAATACTAAGTCTAACAACTACCACATCCACATGAAAGAATAATTATAAATTCCAATGTCTAATTTAATAATATACATTAATTCTGAATGCCTCTTGGAAAATGAAATTTGGAATGATCAGTCATTCACTATACATGTCACGGGGTATGAGAGGCTAAAAGAATATACATATGTAGAAATTGAAATACATCATCCTCTTCGGATCCATGATACAAAGTAAAATGAAATAAATGAAACCATTTACCATACATGATACATCCATACAACTATCCATCATAAAACACAACTAACTAAGTACATAGTTCCTCCCAACTATCAATAGAATCATAAGACCATCATGGGCCCTAGCCATCCCTAGTGCATAACATTCCAAGCCATTAATCAGATCATCGATACTATCGTAATAGGGACGTCACTACTAAAACATGCTACAACATACACATAAAGAGATCTAACATACTAGAATAAAGCCTAAGATGATCCTACAAAGTAGATAACATCATCTATCACATGCTAATCATCAATATAAGGAAATGTGGCAGTAAATAACATCATCTAAACATGATAAACAAGCATCCCAAGAAGCTCCAGTCATGGTGACTACAAATGGATCTCAATGGTATGAGTAAAAAGCACTATCGCCCAACTGTGTGGAACCTAAATGACCCACTCCCACTGTGCTAAGGAGATAGTCTCAAGTCCCAAATAGGATATCAAATCACATAATACAAATACTCTCTAAGTCCAAGAATCCTAAAAGTATACTAAGTCAAAGGTTCCAAAATAGATTGACATATAGACCCAGAGGCACACAAGACACGTAGGAATCTACTATGTAAGCGAGCAAGTGTCATCATAGGAATCATGCTCAGAGTTACTCGAGTAGTCCCTTAGGACTCTTGGGTCCCTAGTGATCCCACTGCGGCCACTAGTATCCTCTCATACTAACAAGGCATACTACAAAATACAAGGTCACAATCAAGCGTTCTCTCTACTCCCATCCTAGTTTGTATTAGCACTCAAGGCATGGGTGAGAACATACAAGACTCTTATTAGGTTCATTTTAATCCCCATTTAGTGTAATGTTTTCAATTATTAAACAACTTACAATGGGTTACCTCCAAGACCACTTAGGGTCCCTGGCCCCCATTGCAAATGACTTCTCGACACTACATATAGATAACCTACCCTAAGCTCATGAAGTCACAAATCAAAGAATCATATAAAAATCACCACAATCATACACAAGTGATTGCAAAGAATCAAAAGATAATCCACAATAATCACATTAGTTCTCCATGAGTAACTGAAAAGAATAAAAAATAAATCACAATATCCATTGGTTCTCAACGAGCAATTGGAAAGTATCCCAATCACAATACCCATCGATTCTCAACGAGCAACTGGAAAGTATCCCAAAATAATACTGATCAAAGACTCCAAAATGGTCAAGTCAAATATGTCACAACATGACATCATCAAGAACAAATCATTCAAAACACCTTAGTCCTCTCAAAGCGACTAGAAAGAAAATCAAATATAATTGATCGATGACTCAAAAATGGTTAAGTCAGATATCTCATAAACATACACCTCAGCTTCACACAAGAAGAATAGAAAGTAATAACAATCAATAATCCAAACACATCATAGGGCATGCCATCGCATTACCATGGTTGGGTTTAAAGATTGAGATCAAAATAACATAGCATCACAATTACATTACTCCCTAGCCTCTGGTAAATGTCCTAGGACTAATCAACACTAGGACAACCTTGAAAACCCCAAAACATAGATAACACATAGAAATAGAAAATAGTCTCACAATTTGATTTAATCTTGAATACACATAGTGTCAATTCATTGTAAGGTTTCGATCTTCATTTCAGTGTGATTTTTTGAAATTAAAGGGTTACATCCTAATCCATATAGTTTAACCCATTTCCCATATTTGAATAAAAGTCCAATCACCCCATTTGATTTATATCAATTTTCTAAAATAATCTAGAGGCAAGTTATTTATTTATCTTGTTAAAGTAATAGGTAATTCCATTCTAAATGATATTATTAAGAATAAATCTACCATTTTCATTTAACCATATTCATCATTAATTAATACTATTTTTTAATTAAATTAATCAATGATTATCAAAAACTAAATACTTATATTAATATCTCAACAATTTTTAGTTATAAATAATTAATAAAATTATCAATAAATTTTTTTTTGGATCGGTAAACGGCCATGGCCATAGTTATTTTTTATTAATTTAAATTTATAATTTACAAATAGATCCCCCATTCTGACGGGCATTGGTAGGAACGAACGGGTTAAGAAAACCTCCAGTCTTGCTCGGGACTTCAGTCCTATATTATACATTAGTAAAAGGGGCATACCCTAGTGAAAGCTTCATTATTAAATCCATATCTATAATTTTCCTTTCCCTCAAAGCTCCAAATTGGTATAGATGTTAACAATATCTGTCTTTAGTCATCATAAACATCAAGTTGTTAATGGTTAACAAAACCAACATAATTATTTCTCATTATACAACCAGGAGGCCCATATTAAGTTTTAACTAAAAAAAATAATTCTTATCAAGAGATTAATTAAATTTAGATAATACATATTGGTTATGTTTTTTAATAGATTAATTACTAATTTCAGTTAATTAATATAAGATTGAAATGATTTATGATTGAAGATTAGATTTTTATTAAATAATCTAAACTAATCATAAGTTAAATTAATATTGATTTTAACACTTTGAGAATTTATTAAAGCTAGGTTTGATATTTTCACTCGAATCCAGAGGGGAAGTCATAATGATCAAAAATTATTGTTCTAGGACGCCCAATCTTTGAAATTTTATGCCCCAAACTTCATGTATGTATGAAAGACCAGGAAATGAAAGACTAAATTTAAACAATCATATCTTAGAAGGTGGATCCAAAATATCATGATCAAATCAATCCAGATATCAAAGTAGATTATTTCTAAAATTCATTCCATTACTATAGATTTATATGTACAGAAACATAAGTTTTTTTGAAAAGTTTGATAAGGACATTAATTTAACATATGTCCTGCTAACAGTTTGGCCGAATATTCGCTAGATCTGTTATCTACTTAACATCCATAACTACAAATTGCTAAAATCCAAAATTTGGGTCAGAGTATTATACATGTGACCCATTAACATCTTAATATTATTCTATCTTAAAAACCATTATGATTTCTGTAGCTTCATGCAGGTTGGTGGCTGTGGAACCTGGCATAAACTTGAATGTTGATCTTCCGCTACTACTTCTGTCATAGTTTGGCAAATAGAATTCCACATTCTCTAGATTATTAAAGTCCACATCTGGATGGATATAGGCATCATACATCTATAGGTAAGTTGTTAACCAATCCCTTTCATGGTCTTCAACAATTCCCCTCCATCTTAACAGAAAGTTGATACTCGCTTCCATTTGCGACCATTCTTTAAAAAATTGGACATTGTCTCTAACAACCATGTAAGGGCATCTAGGGCTTCTTCCTATTTCAGGGTTGTTCACATCAAATTCCATGTAGGCTTCAGGAAGAGGGATGTGAAGCCGAGCATCAATATTTGCAACAACAATTTCCAACCCAACTAACCAATAGGGTTTGAAAAGATTATGGGTAATCCTAATGATGTTCCATTTTTCTACCCCAGCTCTAGCTAGACATCCTACCTAGAGCCCAACGATGTCACTATTAGTCCTCCATGAGTATTTGTAGCTAAAAACCCCTTCTCCTAAGACACAGCTGACTACTACATGACTCATATCATCTATGGGCCTTAACAGACGATTCCAGTGCTCTTGTGTGACCGGCCCACAAAGGCCATGGTGCATTTTTCAAATGCATGAAACAAACTTATGTTGGTATCCATGAAACTCAGAGCAAGCTGCTATCTGTTAATTGAAAGAGACTAAAATGCAAGCTGAGGTGAATGAGAAAGTAACCCTTATTCCTTGAATAAATAGGTGGAATCAAAATTTCTGGAAACCTCATAATGGCGATGACATCCAAGTGAATACATTATTTCCTTACTGATTCATCATTTAGAAAGGATGGAAATACTTAGGTGAGAGATTTTGCAATCTTGGTACTCTGCCCCAAAACGTGTGGAATAACTATTTTCATCAAAACTTGAAGGAAAATGATTATATTGCTATCGAAAGTGGTTTAGTGTTATGATTAAATTCTAATGTATTAAAGCCATCTGTACCTAAGTTGGCTAATATATCCGCCTCTTTGTTACCTTCTCTAAAAATGTGAACATATCTTATTGCTTCAAATGTTAAAAGAGCTTTGTTAATAGCTTCTAGTTCGGAGTTTAACACCCAGTTTGGGGTACTTCCTTTCCTAAGAGCATTGATGATGATTTGGGAATCTCCTTCTATAATAAGTTTTTTGATTTTAAGTTTAATACATAGGTTGATACCTTGTTCTACTACTTCCAGTTCAGCGATATTATTTGATACCTTGTTTAGAGACTTGGATCTTTTGATAATCCAATTGCTTGATTCGTCCCTTATAATACATCCAATTCGTGCTTTCCCAGGGTTTCCTCTTGAAGCCCCATCGAAATTTAGCTTAATCCATCCTGGAGGTGGAGGTTCCCATTTACATTCAAGTCTAGCTAAATCATTCTTTTTTTTTATAGTAGAGGGGAGGATTGATTAATAAAGGCCATCATTTTTTTATTTACGCATCCCATTCAGAGAAAGATCCTTCTTCTCTAGGTCTTTTTCTGAGATCACTGTTCATTACTTCCGAAATAGCTACTTATATTTTTGTTAATAGGGCTTGTTTTGATAGACATTGATCTTGGAAAATTCAACGATTACATTCTTTCCAAATTTCCCAATGAAAAATGGCCGGAGATATATTCCAGAGTTTACCATAAATTTTCTTTTGATTGTCTTTAGGCCACCCCAGTAGGTGATTTACCCATCTTCTTACTAACGAGGAGGACCAATTAAATTTACTTTGAAGCCACCACCAACATTCTTGAGAAAATTTGCATGTATATAAGAGGTGTTCTATAGTTTCTTCATCCTCTTTACAAAGGATACATCTAGATGGTCCTTCAAATCCCATTTTCCGAATTCTACCAGCTGTTAATATTCTCTTTTGCAAGGCTTCCCATAGAAACATGCCTGCTTTAGGGAGACTAGCTGTGTCCCAACATAGGTTCAAGGGAAGGGAACTTATTTCCCATTTTTGCAAATTTGTGATCATTTTATATCCTTCTTTAGCTTTGTATATCCCATCTTTAGAGGCTTCCCATATTAACTTGTCTTCCCTGTTCTTAAGTATAATGGTTCTATTTTTTAGTATGTTTTCCAATTTCTCTTTGTCTTCTTGGTTAATATCACAATTTGATAACTGTTTCCATTTCCAAATTTTACCCATATCTGAGTGAGTTTCCTCTAAATAATCTTTCACTTTTGTTCCCCATAAGGTTTTGAGGGTAGATATTGTTTCTTGAGAGAATTCTGCCCTTATCAGCAGGGGGTTACCATCCCATGAATCTTCCCAAAATAATGCTTCTTCTCCATTCCCTATATCCCATGTGAGGTATTTGGAGATCAAACTACGATTATGTATAATAAAATTCCATCCTGTTGAGCCCTTGGGGGGGGCTTTGGTTCTAAATAATGATGTTTTTTCTAAGGGGTCCAGATATTTGTTAAAAAATATTCTAGCCCATTTTCTATCCCTTTCTTGGTAGAGTCTCCAAACTTGTTTGGCTCCTAGTGCTTCGTTCTGCCATTCTAGGTTTTTTATTCCTAATCCACCAAATTCTTTTGGTTTGCATATTTTATTCCAGCTAATTAAGGCATCTTTTTTCTTGTCCTCTAATCCTTTCCAAAAGAAGTTTCGTAGCTTACTTTCCAATTTAGCGTTGATATTTTTGGGCAAATGTGAACATGAAAGTTGATAGGAAGAGGTAGCTACTAAGATTGCTTTGATCTTTGTTATCCTTCTTGCCTTAGTTAACCATCTTCCTTTCCAGGATTCAGTATGGTTATCAATTTTTTTGAGAATGTGTTCCCATCCCTGATTTGAAATCATACTCTTGTCAAGGTAGATCCCTAGATATTTGAATGGTAGGTTTCCTTTTTTAAAGCCTAATTTTTGACAAATTTGATTTTCAATGTCTATCTTTGTATTTAGGAAATAAATCTCTAATTTCTCAGCATTGATTATTTGCCTTGATGCTTTGGAGTATGTTTCCAAGATGTTTTATATTTGCTCTGTCTCTTGTAAAGTGCTAGTTCCAGTAAGTATAGTGTCATCAGCAAATTGTTGATGAGTTGTGTTATCGACATTATTTGTGACTTTCACTCCTTTGATTTTACTTTCCTCTTGTGCTACCTTGATTGCCCTTCCAAATGCTTCTACCATTATTATAAACAGGAATGGGGATATTGGGTCTCCTTGTGTAATACCCCTTAAGCTATTAAAAAAACCTTCCGGGGTTCCATTAATGAGAATCAAAATTTTAGGAGTTGATATACATTGGTAAACAATGTTAATCTATTGTTTGGAAAAACCGAAGGCCTCTAAGGTTTTACAGAGGAATCTCCAATCTACCTTATCATATGCTTTTTGGATATCTAGTTTAAGCAACATGCAAGGTTCCTTATTTTTAATCACTGAATGGATAGTTTCCTATATAATAGATATGCCATCTAATATGGATCTGCCAGAGACAAATCCAGTTTTTTCTTCTGAAATGAGTTTAGGAAGAAAGCTTTTGAGATGACTAGCAAGGATCTTTGAAAATACTTTATATATAGTGTTACATAACGCGATAGGTCTGAAATCCCCTGGCACTACGCTTTCATTTTTTTTGGGAATGAGAGTTAAGAATGTATGATTGATTTCTGTTAAAATTGCTCCTCCCTTCCGTGTAGCTTCTAAAGCTTTCCACAACTCTTCTCCTAGAACGTCCCAACACTGTTGAAAAAAGAAGGCTTGGAAGCCATCTGGACCCGGAGATTTATCCAGTTTCATGCTGAACAGTGCTGATTTCACCTCTTGAAGGGTGAAGGGCTTGTTAATAAATTTGTTATCTTCTTTGGATATCAACTTAGGGATGTGTCTTAACAACTCTTCTTGAGCAGCTTTATCTGATGATTCAAAATTGTTAAGAGTATCATAGAAATATTTGGTGAATATTTCAACAGTTTCTTCTGGATTCTCGGTTTGCTTCCCCTCTGGATTCCTAATTTTAGAAATGGTTTTATAGTTTCTATTATTTATAGTACTGTTATGAAATTTTTTTTTGTTTCGGTCTCCTTCTAGGAGCCATTTTTCTTTGGATTTCTGCATCCAGAATATTTCTTCTTTAGCTAGAATTTCTTTGTGTTTAATGAGGTATTCTTTTTCCAGTTGATATGATTCGTTATTCATACCTTTTATTAGAATCTCTTCATTTAATTTACTCATTTTTCCTTCTAATTCAAGTTTCTCTTTAAATATGTTTTTAAAATGTAGATTATTCCATGTTAAAATATTTTGTTTTATATTTTTAAGTTTGGAGACCAGGAAAAACATTTTTGAACCCTCAAACTGATCTTCCTGCCACCAATCTCTAATCTGATCCATAAAGTTTTTGTCCATAAACCACATTTTTTCACATTTAAAGGGATTTCTACTAGGTTTAAACTGCTCTTTGATTTCCATTTGCACTGGGAAATGGTCTGAACCAGCCATGGGTAGAATTTCCACATTGATCAAATTATTCGTGCTAAGATATCCTTTTAAAAGAAATCTATCCAGTCTTTCTACTATATAACAGTATCCTTTTCTTCTATTATTCCAAGTATATATACCATTCTTTGTTTTTATATCCATAAGAGAGTCTTTCTGTATCCAATCTTTAAAATCTTCCAATGCTTTGTTTTTTTGGTTACTACCCCCCTATTTTTCATCCTTACTTGTTACTACATTGAAGTCTCCTCCTATTATGACTATTTCTAGGGGAAAAGAGTTGATGAAGGTGCTGATCGCATTCCAAACTACAAGTTTCTCTTCTGTAGGTGTCAGTCCTTAAACATTTATTATAACAATTTGTAATTTGGATTTTGTACTTACAATTCTAGCTCCCATCCAACTTGTTTGTAGTGGGAATATTTCTATATTGATTAATCTAGGATTCCATATTATACCCAGTCCTTCTAAGGCCCCTTGTGCCTGCTGAAATTTTGATTTCCATTTCCCTAATTTCTAGCTCAACATTATTCCTTCTTCTTTATTTAATTTAGTTTCCTGTAATAATGTAATATCTAAATCAAATAAGGTAAGATTACGCTTTAGTAAGCATTTTTTGCTACGAGCATTAAGGCCCCTAGCATTCCAGGTTGTGATTTTCATTGCTCCTTGGGAAGGAACTTCCCCTTCCCAATGTGAAGAACATCCATTATCTTTGTCTGATCCTTTACTTTCCCTGCAGCCTCTCTGAGTTCTTTTAATGATTTTCTGCCACATTTTTGTTTTAGTTTTCCACAAATTGGTGTCTTCATACCTTCCTGATTCATAACTATACCAATTTTTTCAAGATTTTGTTCTTCTAATACCTTTTCTACAATATTTGAAACCTCATCCTCCTGACTATCCTCCATGATGATTTCTTTAATTAGCTTTTTGTTGATTAGCTATTCCTTGTCCTCTAATAATTCATTCTTTTTAAAGAAATCTTTTGTGTTTGGACTCTCGGATAACCCGCTCTCCCAAATTTGATCTAGTTCTGCTGATACTAATTCTTTTGGGGTTGTTCCTGTGTTCTCTGTTTCTATAGCAAACATATCTTTCCCATCACTAGGTGTTTGCTAGAACTTATAACTCTTCTTTTTCCCTTTCTTCCTGATGGTAATGTTTCCCCATTGGGCTGAATCTGCTGGTGGGATGATGACCGCCTGTTCTATTATTTCTTCATGGGGGGCCTTTCCTGGCAGTTTTCCTGCTTCTTGTTCTTTCCTTCTGTCTAATCTTTGCTCTTTTTGTTTTGTTTTATCATTCTGGATGTGATTAATGTCAGCCATATGATTCTGTATCTTATTTTGATTTCTACAAATTCTTGATGTCTCCCCTATTTCTATGTTTAGTATCCTTTTCCCTTTATGTTCCTTATGAATTTCTTCTATTAATAAACTTTGATCAATTAAATCGTTTTGAATTAGGAGTGTTTCATGCTGAAGCTTATTTAGTTTGAAGATATTCAGATCCATTTCTTTGATGACTTCTTTTTCCAACTGGCAATCCTTACATTGCTTAAATTTGTTAAGTGAATGCTGGTAGCTTATATTCTCCTTCTCTTCTATTTCCTTTGTTCCTTCCAGTTCATTTTCATTATTTACTGTTTCTGATCTGAAATCCTCATCCCTGTTCTCAGGAGATTTTACTTTTATTTCTTCTTTCTGATCTTCTTTTAGTATTGGGGATTTGTTAATATCCTTATCCTTTCTTTCTTCTATTTTGCCTAGTCTCCTTTTAATGTTAATTAGGTCTTTAATATTATTTTTGATGCCAGATTTTGTGAAGTCTGTATCTACAATTTTTAATATATCTCCCGAGTATTCATTGAAGATTAAATTGTATATGGATCTGTTTGTGATGATCTTCTTGCTGACCTTGTTATTTTGATTAGTTTTGACCAACACCCTGATTTTATTGGTTTTTTTTTTGATTTTCTTCAATTCCAATTACCTAACAAATTATTGATTCTTTTAATAGTATTTTCCTCCATTAATTCTGTTGGGATTTCTATGTTCTCCATCCATTTGATAGTTTCAATGTTTTTAATGTGATTTTTGTTAGAGTTTGGTTTCCAATCTAGAAATTTAATATGGTGCCCTCTATAAAATAGAAAATCATTTTCCAAGATTTCTTTTTTGTCCTGTGCATTTTGACATAGAATGAACCAAAATTTATCTGCAAATGAGTTAAGAGTACTTACCTTGTTGCCCCAGATCTTAGATATCATACCTACCAGCCCAAAACTTTTCCTTGACGGACCGTTCCAATACATGTAGATGCCCTTATCCTTGCAATCCGCCCATCTTTTTTCACTATATGTGTTACTGATGATTACTTCATCCCATTTTGTGCTTTCTTCTGGAATATTTTACTGAGACTTTCCTAAAGTTCTTCCTTGGGGTTCTGTTTGACTTATTTTTTGATGCGGCGAGATATACAATAATTCTTCTTTAGTGGGATTTGATAATTCACGATTTCTTTTCCAATGCGTGCATAAGTGGTGCCTTCATTTTTTGAGAGAATTTTCCCATGCCTTGCCCTAGAGGGATGGCATTGACTTCTGAAATCCATTGTGGCTTTACTGGCTGCTCCTTTTGGATGCGAATTTTTTTTGACTTGATTTTATGAATATTCTCTGATTCTGGCGCGTATTTAGTTTGAAGATAAAAGGATTTTTGCTTCTAAATTTTTTCTCCCAATTTGTTTTGTTCCTGCCTAATTTGGAGTTTCTTTCTTCTCCTGTGTACCGATTGCCATCCATCTTTTTTTTTTTTTAGGGTTTGAATATCGCGAATTTCCCAATTTTGCTTGGTTTGTTGCCTTTCAGTTGATTCAAATTTATATTGGTCTGAATTGCTGATTTCTTTTTTATCCAAATTTCTTTGTGAAAGTGTTGCAAATTTGTTTTTGATTTCCAAGGGATGGCAGATAGGGCTTTTGCTTGAAAGAAGCGAATCTTGGAATAGGGTGACTGAGTTTAGCTTGATACTTCATTTTTTTCGTCATTGTAGTAGAGCGAATTAATAGATGTTAAATTATCAATAATTTTATTAATTAAAAATTAACTATATTAAATGCATTACTATTTTCATCAATAAAATAAATAACAAAACTTTAATAATAATAATTATTTAAATAATAATAAAGTATTATTAAAATATTAATAATAATAATATTGAAATATTTTAATAAATATTATTAGTTAAAATAATAATTAAAACTTAACATTATATATTAAAAAACTATTAACAAATTATCAATTGTTAATTTAAAAGTTTTTATTAAAACAAACTTAATAAAGTTCTTATTAAACTGGCTGCTTATTATAAAAAGCCATGCAGCCTGTTAACTCAGTTGTGCAGCAGTTTTACTTACCCCCCCACCTCAATTGCAGGTACAGTCACACGTGGGTGCCACCGATTGCCGCTTAAGAGAGTAAGGTAAGCGAGGGTAGGGGGTGGGTAAACCTGCCCCTCCCCAAATAATTTAATATTATTTTTAAAATTTTATTATTTTATTATTATTTGAAATGAATGAAATCCATCCAACAATAATAATTTAATTTTTTAAAAAATAAATAAATTTATTTGTTTGAAACAAACCCCACTCCAAAATTATTATTAAGTTTTTTAATATATATATATATATATATATATATATATATATATATATATATATATATATATATATATATATATATATATATATATATATATATATATATATATATATATATATATATATATATATATATATATATATATATATATATATATATATATATATATATATATATATATATATATATAAAATTATATTTATATATATATATTTTTAAAAAATATATTTTGCAAATATAATCTGATAAAAGAATTACTATCAACCATACAAATTTTTTCAATTTAGAATTTCCAAATTTCAATTTCAAATCTTTTCCAAATCACCTGATAAAAAAGTTCAATTAACATTCAAATTTCTAAGTTAAATTTTCTTTTAAATCTTAAACCCTCCCCAGTTTAACTACATTTTTTCCTTTTACCTACGGATGGGGTTTTCAATTGATTTTTTTTTCTTATAATCTTATGATATAGACGAGACACAATTCACATATCATAAGATTCAGACAAGAGAGTGAAAGAATCATACAACAAAATCCAAAGAATTTGATCCAACAATCATGAAGAAGACAGAATTATCTAAATATCATAATTTTAACTGGTTGCATAAAACTCAAGAACCTACCTAGTTTTGATGCTAAAATCGCAACGCCCATAAGATTTGTGAGAGAATTCACTTCTATCCAAGAACTTCTCTCTAACAATTTTTCCAAAATTTCCCTTCCAAAATTCACTTCCAAATTTGCTTCCCAAAAAATCACGTCCAAATTTTTCCCCCTCAAAAATGAACCTTCAATTGGTGTTAAGGAGTTCTCTTCCAAAAATTGGAGCACTAATTGTGCGTTCACCCAAGAGAACTCTTTGCTCACAACCCTTAACTCTTAATTTATCTTTTCTGAATCTTTTCATGCACGAAAAATTATTAAATAACTTTATTTAATTTTTCACTTGACTCCTCTTTAATTAATTAATTAACTTTTAAATCTCATGTGCACTTTAATAAAATATCTTTATTAAATGCACATGTTTATCTTTTTAATTAATTTTTTATATTTTGATCTCATGCATGCATCATGCGAACTTAAATATTTTTAATAAGTGAATGTTTTTCACTTTTTAATTTATTTTTGAATCTCAATTGATAAAATATTTATTAACTTAAATAATAATATTTAGCATTTATTTAAAAATGAACTCTAAATATATTATTATTAAATTAAATAAATATTATCACATTCTAAATTTATCCTTTCTTAATTAATTCTTTTTAATTAATTAATTTCTCAATTAATTAAATATAATTAAATATTAAAATGTTATAATAATTTTCCATTAAATCAAATCGTCAATTTAATCTTTTAATTAGACTTAATTAATAGAAAATTCACTAAAGACTTATAAAGTAAAATATGAAAACCCATCATAGAGAAACACATACAAAATCAAACTAAAGGGTTATAATCATGAATTAATGTCATTCAACGCATTCAGAGGGTACTTGACTCAGATACTTGTCCTAATTTTCAATTAGGACAAATAGCTTAAAGGTTTAGGATTTGGACTCAAGAATTTATCTCCCCTCTCTTACCATTGAGATAATGCGATAAAGTATGCTCATCCTGGCAATTTAGAGAAGCCGATACTTGGTACCTACAAACTACATAAAATCCATACATGTACAAACACAATATTTTGAGCTAAATAGGTAATGGTAGGAAGTGGTGCATCGTGTAGATCCTGACTAGCAGTGACTATGACTCCCTTCCTTAACAACATCAAAAATGCCATACATAAAGAAAACAAACACGCACACCATACACATGCAGTATGGGGTAAGTATCCATAAGAAGACACATAATAATCCATCTAACTAATCATCATCAATAATTGAAATCACTAAATAATCATCATACATACATAAAATATAGAGTACCAAGTAATCTCATCATATAATAACTGAATCTAGAATAATATATGATAATCTCTAAACAATGCTACTAATCATCAAACATGAAATTGGCCTAAAAGGGTTTGAAAATGATAAATAAATGTGAACTAGGGGCAGGCACTACAGTGAGTAGATCAAGAGCCTGAACTCAGCAATAAAAGATTGTAAACTATCAAGTCGATTCAATCTAATACTCTCTAGCAATTGTATTAGGAGGGAAAACCCTATGATGATAGATTAGCTTAACAACTATGTTGTAGAACCTTTAACAAGGTGATAAATCCTTTGATAGGGTAACACTTCAAGTAAGTGTTTGTAAATCCTTTGAACAACTCACTTTTGACAAAGCGTAAAGCCTTTAATAAGGCAGGCCTCTCACAGGGTAGACCATTAGAAGTGGTCAAACAATATTGCTGTAGTGATAATTTGTGGGTATCATCCCCACTCCAATTTTACCTTCTCATTTTGGAGGGTTTTTGGGTGACCAAAATTTGGTGTTATGTGTCTTGATGCATGTCTTTACTTTATGTTTATTTAATATGTTTACATGCATGCAATTTATTTTTAGTTAAATTTTTTTATGGTTAAAGTGTATTACTTCTGATTCACCCCCCCTCTTAGAAGTAATCTTTCCATTTGTATACTCCAGCAATTGGTATCAAAGCAAGGTTCTCACAAGGGGAAGCCTTACAGCTTGGAGAAAAGATCTAAAGATGGAGGTCTACAAACTTGGGAAGGTCATAGAGAACCAGGTAATTAACATACACCTCACTCTAAACAACTTGGAGGAAGCCAGAGAAGAGCTGAAAAAATACTTAAAGAGAAGAAGGGATATTGCCATAGTTGAAAATGATACATAGTAGAAGGAGATTGACACCGCAAAAGTGTTTTCCAATGGAGATACCCTAGTAGACTTGATGAAGAAGAATAGAGTTCAAGAAGAAGAGATCAAGTCTATTAAAATTGAGCAAGAGTCACAAGCCATAATGCTGTGTGAGATAACTAAACAAAACAAAAGAGCCATTGAAGATAGGGCTATGATTGAGGATGATAAAAGAAACCTTGCCAACAGACTAGAGGAGAAGTCAATAGAGCTTGCAAGAGTTTCCAACATGCATCTAGATACCCTTAGCCAAATGATGAATGCTCATCATGAGCTAAATGTCAAGGACACTAAGATCTCCTCACTGAAAATGCAAAATGAACAATTGTAGAATGATTTGAGAAGAGAAAAGGAGATAGTAGAAAGCTTCAATAAATCAAGTGAAGCCATCAAGAACTTTGATCAACTACTAAAATCACCAAGATCTAGCAATGACACTTCTGGACTAGGTTTCACTAGTACTGAAGAAGGAGAGTCATCAAAGAGTGTAGAGGAAAGAAGTGAAAAAGGTAAGAATACTAAACCCACTTGTCATTTCTATGGTAAAAAGGGACATAACTCTAATGAATGCAGGAGTAAGAAAGCTAATTAGTAGGACAAGTCCAAAAACAAGGGTCACTATCACAAATGCAATAAGCAAGGACACGAGATAGAAGATTGCAGGACCAAATCTATAAGGACACCGAGATTTGAAGGTCACTACTAGAATTGCAAGAAGTATGGTCATAGAGCTTTTGAGTGTAGATCAAAGCCTATGTGGACACCAAACCAACTAGAAAAGATTATAAGTCATGGACACCACTACAATTGGGACTACAATACTAGGCAGAGTTGTCACTATTGTCAGGAGTATGGGAACATTCTGGAAAATTGCATAAGAACACATTTTAGTGGAAACTATAATAGATGGTTGAGTTAAACCACATGCTTTAGTTGTCTAAAGATAGAACACATCAACAAGTTTTGTCCAACCAAGCCTAAAGCACACAACTTTGAGTTCAACAAAGGAAAAAAAAAGGTTGATGTTGAACAGATTAGAGGAGAGATGAACAGAACATGGAAAAGAAGAGATGGAGGTAGCACATCCAAAAGAGGGATCACTTCACCCAAGAGGTCAAGTGGTCACACTTCATCCAAATAAGAAAGAGAAGGTGTATGTGACTAATATACAAGGCTATATCATACATCAATTCCAAAAAAAACAAGTACTACAAAGGAAAAAATAGCATAAGTAAAGATGCAAAGTTAAAATTTCAAGTTTTTGTAAGTGTTGCTGAGTTTCCCTTAGATGCTGAGTAAAATCCCAGTGCATGTTGAGTAGTTAGTTGCAATCGAGTTGATAGTGGATACTGAGCTAATGAAAATTTTAGTTGATGCTGAGTAGTTGAAAATCAGTGGATGTTGAGTAATGCTAAAATGCTTAAGGAGCTGAGTGAATAATTGTAATTGCATTAAGTATTAAATGTAACTGAAATAGGGTATATGATCAAATTTTAAACCTTTTTTCTTCATTGTGATCAAAGAGAAAAGACGAAGAAGAGAGCAGAGTGATTTTTGAGTAGAGAAACCAACATTTGAGCATATTTCAATTGTGATTCAACATAGTTACATCGATCTAAAGGTATTTATTTAAGTGTCGAGTTACACAATCTCTATTTTTCTTTGAATTCAAACCCTAGAAAGACATAATGGCATCTAGCTCAAGGAAAACTTAGGACAAAGAGTTGTTTGAGGTTCAACTAGTAGCCAACAAGGTTAAGAAACCAAATTTTTTCCCCATCCCAAAAGTTGCATACAAAAATGATCTAGCCGGTGCCCTATCCATCATTCCACCCAAAGTTGTCATGGTTCAAGATGTTAGCAGGTGCTACAATTGTCAGATAGGAGCCATAGGAGATATGGAAATTAGGGAAGCATATGATAAGCAATGTGTAGATGGAACCCTAAGGATGAGTACAAAATTGTTGAAACCAAAGGTTTGACCCGTTGTCTCAAATTCCCTATAGTTTTCAAGACTGAATGGATAAGACTAATGTTAAGTAGTATTGACAATGGGAGCATATGGTTAGAAGACGGTCTAGTGAAAATTTTCAAAATAATTATGCATAGAGTTATAGGGTACCCAACCCTAGATCGGTGAAAGACCCTAAGAAGTGACTCCAAGGAGATTACTGAGAAAAAATACTGGAGCAAAATGGAACAAATGAGGGATGAACATAGATACCATCCAGGATCCCCTCATCAACTTTGCTGTTAGAGTCATCTCCCATAAATTCTATCAGTCCAACAGACTAAATAGTGTTCTATGCATTGCAGTGGATGTAGGCTACAGATTGGTGAAAAAGGATCATACCTATGTGATGCAGAGGATATGGTGGTGGTATTCAAAACATGAAGAAAATTGATAATTTTAGGGGGGTTTCAGGCACAAGGTCTTATTCAAACAACTTAAATGTTATCAGGACTAGGCTTATCTAGGCTTCCCACAGTACTCCTAAAAGATATTGCTATAGGATATTAATGATAGTGATTCAATGATTTCTAAGGTTGTATGACAAACCCATGCTCCAATAAATTGGACTCAAATGCACCATACCCTACTTGTTAGTCCTTCTGTATGCTTGGAATAGGGATAACTTTGGTTCTTCTCAAGATATCTGTCGATCCAAAGATACTTATAAAAACCTTTTATAACATAGAAAATGATTATGTATGGTTACCACTGACCAATAGAATTATACACAACGACACCCTATTTTTGAAGCATAAATAAGTGTCACTTTTCAAAGACTAAGTTCCCTCTAATGGTTCCAACACTTAGGATTGTGTTTGGAACTACACAATTGGCTAAATTTGAAGATAATTATTCCTATGGTTCTATGACACAAATCCCCTTTAAATCAGGCTCCCCAATCCTTCACTCCTTAAGGCTTTCTCAATATCCTATTTTGCCACACTCCTGCATCAAATTAGAGGTTGAATAATCTTCAAATCAACATAACAACCCATTTCAAAACATAAAATATATATCACAAGTGGATAGATCGACCACTGCTACACTTGACACCCACTTCCACTATTTTCCTCCCACAGTTCAAACTGTGATTACATTTTTCCATCCAACATTGCATATGCATGATTAGAATCATATAATACATGTTAGAATTTCATCCCATGAAGGTTAGGCCTCTATGTTCATGGGATGATTCTCATTTTATGTAAAACCTAATTGTCGTAGTTAGAAAAAAAAAAAAACAAATGCACGACTCAACAACAATTACAACAATCAATCCAACAGAATGAAATTTTCATTCACTTGAGTATGATAATGATCAAGAACCCCCAACAAGTGTATATGGAAATCAAACTATGAAATTTGGAATTCTAAAACAATAAGTTGATGCACAATCTAATATTTTTATTGCTATAATTTGCAAATCTGCACCCAATCTCTCCTCCACTTCCATACACCTTGATGGTCCATTTAGGACTTGTAAGATTAACCATATCTAAAGCCATTATAGACTTTAGGATTTCCCCATCTGGCCTCTGATTGCTTTGATGATGCTCCTTGAGTACCTTTTTAGTCTTCTTAGTTTTTATAGCTTGCTTAGGTATCTTCATAGCCTTATCCCAAGATTGAATGTGTGAGATGTATGAGGTGCTCCTGCACCACCATGATCTTGTAGAACTACAACTATAACAAATTAATGAGAATTTAGGAGCAATAAGGAGAAGTAAGGGTGCACAGTGTAAATTTGGTGCAATTTTAGTTTGAATTTTCTTCTATGTACATAATGCATTCCTTTTTTTGGTAAAGTAGTGTGGAAAGAAAAAAGGTCAATTATAGCTCAAGTTAATGAATATATTGAACAAATGGGAGCTAATTTTGAAACCCTTATGACTAGCTATTTTGAAGACTTCAAGAAAACCATGCAGCAAAGGTTAAGGATTCCTATTTCTTTAGTTGAACAACATGTGAATGATGTATGTTTTCTTGTAGATATTGACTACATCTATATACAAGCTACCATACCAAGAATCAGATGGTTAAGACCTCTAGGCTATGAGACTAACATAGATGAGGCATCAACAACTATAACTACACTACTAGCAGAAGAGATTGATAAAAGTGCATAGCATTTTGGAACATATGATGTGGTGAGGTCCAAAATTGATATGGAATTAAAGATAGCCTTTGTGATAAAGAGAAAGGATAAATTGGTTAAGAAACTTAAAGCCAAATTTGGAGAAGGGGTAGCAAAAGCCAAGGAAGAAGAAGATGATGAAGGTAATAAAGATGAAGATAAACAAGGGTAAGGCCCATTATAATTAACACAAGGCTTGGGGGAGGATGCAAAAGAAGAGGAAGGTGCCAAGAAAGAAGCACCCAAGGCTGAGCCAAAGAAGAAAAAGGCAAAAAAATAGCCTGCTGCATAGCCCAAGGGAAAGAAGAAAGCAACAAATCCAAGCCCAACCAAGCCAACTACAAGAGTAGACACCAGGGAAACTACATAGGTAGTGAAAGAATAGGGGAAACAAAAGGAAACAAAGTAAGGAGGGCCTGTAGAACCAAAAAAAAGAAGAAAATATGTTGTACCTCCTAAGTCAGACGAAGAAAAGATAGAGTCTGATGATGAACAATTCAGATTGGTAAGATGTTCTACCAAATCTAAATTGGAAAATGTTTGCAATAAAATTAGAGATAATGCTGATTTAACTAGTTTAAAGGCCATTGATTTTAATAAGTTATCAAGGGAAGAACAAAACATAATGGAAGAGTCTATCTATGCTATGATGACTAAGTTCAAGACCACCCCACTTGAACTAGATAATTCAATGCCTAAGGAGCTAAGCTCTATTGTAGAAAATAAATGGCATTACTACCTTAATATGGAAAAAGAAATAAAGGAGTCAACAATGGCTTGAGTTATGCTAGAACTGACAAAATGTCAAATCAAAAAGGCCATCAAGAAGTATAGAGCTATATTTTCTCCTAAATATAGGGCATTTCAGATTTTGCAAAATCAAATTGAAGATGTTGTGCAAAAATCCACTCTTATGTGGAAGGTTATTTATGGATTGAAAACTATGAAAGAAGGTGAGGAAGATCCTTTTGGAGGAAGAAATTATGAAGAGAAGGAAAAGGAAGATGAGCAAAAGGAAGAGAAGGAAGAGAAATAAGAAGAAGAAGAGGAGAAAGAAAAAGAAGAAGAAGGTGAGAAAGAAAAAGAAGAGGAAATAGTAGAGAAGACACAATAAGGTGAAGAGGCAATAGCTGAAGAGTAGTAGGAAGAACAGAGTGTACAAGACACTCAGCTGCCACCACCTAGTCCTCCACATACAACACCTATAGAAATAGTAACTATCAAGGATGTTCTTGACACTACTAGTTAGAATGTCAACCCATTAACTATAGAGGATCTCAAGAAAATCCTTCACCAAACAACAATACAATCATAGCTTTGCATAAACCCTATTTTTTGAGTGTGGAAGAGTTGCAAAAGGCAATAGCTAAAATTACTAAGGAGAAGGTGAAGACACAAGAACCATCTTCACAAACTCCTTCAGCTACTAGTGAATAACCAAAAGAGGAACAAAAACAAGATGTAATTGTTTTGGTTGTTTCATCAGTGATAGTCACCACTACTAGCGAGGAGAAGGACAAGGAGACTACAAGATAGAAAAAATATCTCATACTACAACACAAACACAAGGTGAACCTCCTTAGATTATTATCATTGATCAAGGAAGCAAAGAAGAGCACAAGGAAGATGAGAAATCCCCAAAAGAGAAGGAACAAGAGGCAATTTAGACATTGGTCAATTTGCCTACAATAGGGACTCCCATAAAACAACTGAGCACTGATATGGTACCTTTGAAAATATTAGCAGCAAGCTCAAGCTCCATCAAGGTAGCAAGAGTACTTCATTATGGAGACCCTGAATTGGATGAAGAGATAACCATACTGAGCTATGACTCAAGAACAATGAATCTAGAATAGATCTATGAAGTGCAAGAGGCAATAGAGAAGAGGAAGAAGTAGGAGATACTTAGAAATGGGTATAGGAAAAGACAAGAATTAGTTGAGATCAAAGACATATTTCTTGATGCCTTTAGCCTACAAGTACCTAATAAAACCAAGCCCATTATGGAGCAATTGTCCAACATAACAGACCAGGTATAAAATGAAGACCTAGATACAAATGTTAAACTATTAGAATGGTCTGGAGGAAATTCTAGATGAAAGTCAATGAGAAGATATCTAGTGAGATAGCACTTACCCAAGTTGAAATGGCCAAGAAAATAGAAAAGGTCAAGATAGTACTTGAGAACATTTTCTCATTGTACTCCAAATTGTTAGGATAAACCACGGATAGAAATAAAAAACTACATGCAAATATAACCAATAACAGAAAATAATAGAACACATAGAAATGAACACAAGGCACCAAGATTTAACGTAGTTCACCCAATCCCTGGGCTACGTCCACCAAACAACAAGTCCGATCTTATTACAATCCAGTGATTACAACCTGATTACAATCCGTAATCCCTTACAGCTCAATACCGCCGCAAGAACCAATTTCGTATCACCACACATAAAAAAAAAACCCAACCCTAAGCCCTTTTTATACAAGTATTAAACCACTTTAGGGTTATAACATGTCGGCCATATGTCAGCCATAATATGTCGGCTACCATGTCGGCTACTTCCCAAAATTTTTTTTTTCGGGGCGATGCCCCGAACCCCACTATTTATGAAGTATGTACAGTACTTTCTTGATTAGTCACCACAATCTAACAATCTCCCACTTGGGGACTGATCAGGCTCCACACTAAAAACCAATCTCCCACTTGGAGACTGATCCTGTAGCAATACAACTACCGCATGGGGCTCCCACTGGATCAAACCACCCTGAACTCTGCTGTTCTTTTATTCACATTTAGTCTAAAAAATCAACTGAAGCTGAAGAGGAGTTCAGCTTCTCCCTTGTTACAACCTTTGTCAACATATCTACTAGATTTTCATTGGTATGTATCTTCTCCAGCTTTAATTGTCCATCCTCCAAAACTGACCGAATGAAATGGTACCGCAACTGTATGTGTTTGGTCTTAGAATGCAGAGCTGAATTCTTAGCAAGATGAATGGAACTCTGACTATATGTGAACAAATAACTATCCTTCTGAGGATGTCCCAATTCTTCCAAGAAGAATTGAAGCCATATCATCTCTTTGGTTGCCTCTGTAGCAGCAACATACTCTGCCTCTGTAGTGGAGAGAGCATTAATCTTTTGTAGCCTAGAAACCCAGCTCACGGCTGCCCCACCAACAGTAAAGACATAACCTGTAGTACTGCACTTGGTATCAATATCCCTAGCCAAATCTGAGTCAACATAGCCCTGCAAATCAGTAGTAGAGCCCCCAAAGTGTAAACACTTATTGGATGTTCCTCTCAAATATCTGAGAATCCACTTGACAGCATTCCAATGCTCAAATCCTGGATGACTCATATACCTGCTAACGACTCCCACTGCATGTGCAATATCTGGCCTAGTGCATACCATAGCATACATCAAACTTCCTACAGCTGAAGCATAGGGTACCTTGGACATCTTATCCTCCTCTTCCTGTGTCTTGGGACACATCTCCTTAGTCAATTTCAAATGACCAGGTAAAGGTGTGCTGACAGCTTTAGCATTCTCCATAGAGAAACGTTGCAACACCTTCTCAACATAATCAGCTTGAAATAGCGTCAATGTTTTGTTCTTCCTATCTCTACAAATCTTCATACCAAGGATTTGTTTTGCTGCCCCCAAATCCTTCATAGCAAATGCATGTGCTAATTGGCATTTCAACCCCTTTAATATGATCCATGTTAGACCCAGCTATAAGCATATCATCAACATATACACATAA
This sequence comes from Cupressus sempervirens, assembly GCA_028749045.1. Lineage (NCBI taxonomy): Eukaryota > Viridiplantae > Streptophyta > Pinopsida > Cupressales > Cupressaceae > Cupressus > Cupressus sempervirens. The sequence continues at coordinate 641,957,116 of CM053783.1, read as the reverse complement.
AATAATGTAGCTATCATCATCCAACCTCTTAAAATAAACACAGTAATCTGAATGACACCTATTATATCCATGCTCATGCATAAAACTGTCAAATTTCAGATACCATTGCCGAGGTGCTTGCTTCAAGCCATATAAACTTTTCTTCAATTTGCACACTAAGTTCTCCTTACCTTTGACCTCAAAACCCTGTGGCTGAGCCATATATATTTCTTCATCCAAATCACCATGAAGAAAGGCTGTTTTAACATCCATCTGCTCTAAATGCAAATCTTCAGTAGCCACAAGACTTAAAACAATACGAATAGAAGTCATTTTAACAACAGGAGAAAATATCTCATCAAAATCAATTCCCTTTTTCTGTGCAAATCCTTTTACAACTAACCTGGCCTTAAATCTTTGCTTACCTCCTTCCTCTTCTTTCAACCTGTAAACCCATTTATTCTGTAAAGCCTTTTTACCTGCAGGCAACTTGCACAAATCCCATGTCTTATTTTTCAGCAAAGAGTCCATTTCATCTTTCATTGCAGACTCCCACTAAATCTTAGTATCCACCTGCACAGCTTCATCATAACTTTCAGGTTCACCAGCATCAGTAAGTAAAATAGAATATAAAGAGGGCGAAAACCTTTGTAGAGGTCTAATTGGCCTTGTTGACCATCTAACATTCACTGGTGTGTGTGGTATTTGTTGTTGCAGTTGTTGCACATCATGAGGAATGGTTGGAACATTAGCTTTTGGAGTATCATCCAGCACTACATAATCATCTTCTTTCTTCTCATGTTGCTGCAACAGATCTTTGTACAACACTTTTTTATTGAATATGACATCTCGGCTTCTTATAATTTTATGATTTTCAAAATCTCAAAGCCTATAGCCAAATTCATTAATGCCATATCCAACAAAGACACATTTCTTTGATTTAGCTTCTAGCTTGGTTCTATTTTCAGAGTCTATATGAGCAAAAGCTTCACAACCAAAGGTCTTGAGAAAAGAATAACTCACCTTCTTACCAGTCCATGCTTCCTCTGGAATACCACATCCCAAAGGAGTAGAGGGTCCTCTATTAATCAAATATGCTGCAGTATTGATAGCCTCTGCCCACATGTGTAAGGGCAACCCAGCATGCAACCTCATGCTCCTTGCGCGCTCCATTATAGTCCTGTTCATGCGTTCAGCCACTCCATTTTCCTGTGGAGTCCTTGGAATAGTTTTTTGTCTATGAATACCATTATTGGAGCAATAATCTTCAAATTCATGACTACAATACTCACCACCATTATCAGATCTGAGACATTTTAATTTCTTACCAGTCTCATTTTCAACCGAGCATTTCCATTTCTTAAAAGTTTGAAATACATCAGATTTCTGTCTAAGGAAATAAACCCATAATTTTCTAGTTGCATCATATATAAATGTAACATAATAATGAGAGCCACCAAGGGAAGATACCTGAGCCAGTCCCCATACATTTGTATGCACAAGCTCTAATTTCTCCTTTTTGTTTTCCTTCCCAGTCTTTACAAAACTCACTCTCTTTTGTTTTCCATACACACAACTTTCACAGAAATCCATATTCACACATTTTAGACCTGGTAAAACTTTCCTTGAATGAAGTACTTTCATACCTTTCTCACTCATGTGCCCAAGTCTATTGTGCCACAACGCTGTATCAGAATCTACAACAGCTATTTGTTCTCCCTGCTCAACTACAGTAATTGTTCCTGAATATTCATTTTTCTCTAAAACAATCAAAGTAGAAGGAACAATATGACTTGTACAAAGATATAAGGTGCCTACTTTCACACCTTTTGCTACTACAAGGGAACCTTTTGAAACCTTCCAATTTTTATCATTAAAAGTAACTACACAACCCTCATCACCGAGTTGCCCTGCTAAAATTAAATTCCTACTCAGCTTTGGAACATGTCTTACCTCATGTAGTAGCCAATGATTCCCATTCTGCAACTTAATCTTAATTTTTCCCTTTCCAACAATCTGACAGGGTTCGTTACCCCCCAAATAAACAAGCCCAAAATCCACTTGGACATAATCAATGAAATAACCTCTATGAGGTGTAGCATGAAAAGAAGCACCATAATCTAAAACCCATGAATCATCAACACTCTCTAAAGACAGAAGCAAAGCATCCTCTTCAGATTTGTTACTTACCACATTTGCCTCTTTGTCTCCATCTGATTTATCTCCTTCATTTTTCTTTCGAGTCCAGCAATCTTTCTTTTTGTGCTCTGGTTTCCCACAGTACCAGCAATCATTTGGTCCTCTCGATTGAGACCTCCTCCCCTTTGACTTTCCTCTTGATTTCCCACGATTTCCAGAGTTACTTCCTCTTTCGATCATTCTGCCCCTACTTTGTGCATTTAAAGCACTTCCTGATGTAGATCCACCTGAGGATTTTCTACGAGTTTCCTCACTTAAAATAACACCGATCACATGATCATATTTTAGGGTACTAGATCCAGGAACAGAATTACTTACCGCCATTACCAAGCCATTCCAGCTTTCAGGCAAAGAACACAAAATCAAGAGAGCCCTAATTTCTTCATCAAAATTGATACCCACAGAAGATATTTGACTAGTAATAGTATTAAACTCATTTAAATGATTTGCAACAGATCCACCTTCTGCCATTTTCATATTAAATAAATGCTTCATGAGAAATACCTTATTTGAAGCGGAGGGCTTTTCATACAGTTATCGCTAGGGTTTTCATCAAATCTTCTGTCATCTTTGCTTTTGTAATATTAAATGCCACCGATGGTGCCAAGCATAATCGAATGCTTCCGAGTGCCTTTCTATCCAAAAGATCCCATTCAGCCTCTGACATAGTTCCCTGATTCTTGGCTTTTCCTTCCAACGGCTTCCATAAATCCTTCTGATATAAATAGTCTTCCATTTGCATCTTCCATAACTAGAAGTTTTGCCCATTAAACCTGTCAACCCTCAACTTACCCTCATCTACCATTGCTCCCACTCAACTGTGAGACTCCCACTTAACCGTGAGACTTTCCTGTAGAGGATAACTGAAAGACAACCTTGCTCTGATACCACTTGTTAGGATAAACCACAGACAGAAATAAAAAACTACATGCAAATATAACCAATAATAGAAAATAATAGAACACACAGAAATGAAAACAAGGCACCAAGATTTAACGTGGTTCACCCAATCCCTGGGCTACGTCCACCAAACAGCAAGTCTAATCTTATTACAATCCAGTGATTACAACCTGATTACAATCCATAATCCCTTACAACTCAATATCGCCGTAAGAACCAATTTCGTATCACCACACATAAAAAAAATACCCAACCCTAAGCCCTTTTTATACAAGTATTAAACCGCTTTAGGGTTATAACATGTAGGCCATATGTCGGCCATAATATGTCGGCTACCATGTTGGCTACTTCCCAAAAATTTCTTTTTTCGGGGCGATGCCCCGAACCCCACTATTTATGAAGTATGTACAGTACTTTCCTGATCAGTCACCACAATCTAACACAAATTGTGTGACTCCTCATATTTCACATAGGGAACAAGCCAGAGGATACTGAGTTTGGAAGGAGACTTAAAGGTATCAAGCTCTCAGCTACCTAAAGATCCAACTCAGAATGAGAAGCATTTTGCTACAATGCTTCACACACAGAGGGAATTGGCTATGTTAACAGAAGATGAGGCAAACATAAATGCCGAACCTGTACAAATTCAGTGAGCCATTACTCCCCACATGGAAGTACTCGACAAGGAACATGCCTATGCCAAGAATGTTTTGAAGAAAGATCCCAATCTTTCAACACTAGATGGCCTTGTTCACCTTACAACATAGAAAACTATCCAACTCAAAGACCTACAAATTGCATTAGAAAATTAGGATGCTACTCTAAAAATCATTTTGGGGGTAAATAAAACATTTTTGGCTAAGTATGCAATTCATCCCTAGGACCCTTTGTTGTAAGTGTCAAAAAGGGGGAGATTAATAACTAAGGGGGAGAATAACAAAGAGGGAAATATATTGTTACATTCTTTCATTCTTTTGGGGATAATAAATCAAGAAGGGAAGATTGTACATACCCTATGACAACCAAAAAGGGGGAGACATGATGAAAGAGGGAGACTAAATAAAATTACAAGTGGAGAACAAGTGAAAATAGAGCAGATAGAATAGGTTAGCTAAGGCACAACAAGAGGCAGTGATATATCAACATGAGACAGATTCAACATAAAAGTGTATTAGATTTTTGGCTAAAGAAGTGACACATCAGCTCAAGGGGAGTTACAAGATTTTGATGTATATTGTCTTATACAAAACTTTGAACAAGTTTCTGAAGTTTTGTACATATTCCAAACAAGATATATATTGTACTCATAAGATCAAATATATAATGCTTAGTTAAGTGTTTTTGACACTCATGTCAAAGGGGGAGATTGTTGGTCTCATATTGGTTTTGATAATTGAGTGTCAACACACTTAACCTATTTTCATGTTGAAGCTGAGTACACTATACATGCCAAGATACAGTATGTGCCAAGCTAGAAATCTAGTAGGTGCTGAGTGAACTTCAGGTGCTGAGCATAATACATGTGCCAAGTGACTTTGGGTGCCGAGTGATCTATATATGATGAGTCACAAATGGATGCCGAGCAAGACAAAATTACTATGTGTGTCGAGCAAGCTAGAAATTCCATATGTGCCGAGTAACATAGAATCATACTATGAGTTTGTGCTTTCACAAACTTAGATGTAAACCATTTTTAGGGTGAATCACAAAGTATCTAAAAGATAAGATCGAATCTTTTGCATTACCTATGCAATCAACATGTAGTTAATAAGAAAAATGAAGAATGCATGAAACCAATAGGAAAAGTATAAGGATTTGAGCAAGAAAATAAGTTCATGGATTCAAACCTAACCCTAAGCCTTTGAAGCCTTTATAAGAAGGAAAAGACCCTACAATTTAGAGTAGTTGAGTGGATGAAAAGCCAAAGAGAGTGAATTGTAGAATAGAGCAATAGCAAGGGTGTCAAGACTTAGAGTATTGATCAGCATTGTAGAATACATTTGGTTAGAATAGAGTTCAAGGGTTATGCATAGACATCAAATCACAAAGGATTAGAATAGTGTGAGCAGATCAAGAGCTTGAACTTAGCAATTAAATATTGTAAGTTATTAGGTCAATTCAATTTAATACTCTAGCAATTGTATTAGGAAGAAAAACCCTATGATGATAGGTTAGCTTAACAGCTATGTTGTAGAACTTTTAACAAGGTGATAAATTCTTTGACATGGTAACACTTCAAGTAAGTGTTTGTAAATCCTTTGAACATGTCACTTTTGACAGAGTGTAAAGCTTTTAACAAGGCAGACCTCTCACAGGGAAGACCATTAGAAGTGGTCAAATAATATTGCTACAGTGATAATTTGTGGGTATCATCCCCACCCTAGTTTTACCTTCTCATTTTGGAGGGTTTCTAGGTGACATAAATTTGGTGTTATGTGTCTTGATGGACGTCTTTACTTTATGTTTATTTGATATGTTTACATGCATGCAATTTATTTCCAGTTAAAAGTTTTTATGGTTAAAGTGTGTTACTTTTGATTCTCTCCAACCCCCTTAGAAGTAATCTTCCCATTTGTATATTCCCATTTGTATATTCCAACACACTTAGCAGTGAGGTTGACACTTCTCAACCTATTTTGGCTTAGTTAGTACAAGTGGTCCAAAAATCCAATGAATATTTGAATGGACAAGAGAAATTGTTGCAAAGAGTAGAGAAGAAATTTTTAAACAAAGAGTTAGAGCTAGCAGTATAGAAGATTTTCATATACCAAGTAGACTTGTCTACTATTCTAGGCTCATTGGAAACCTCTACCAGCAATGTCACTTCTTTATTTAGAAAATTATGTGATACATCTATCTTCACACAAGAAATAAAAGATAAACTCTCCAAGATAGATGAAGATCTAAAGGCAAGTGCACACCAGTTGTCACTTGATCCAAGCTATAGTTCTTCTTACTATACAAAGATAAGATTTTTGACTGATATGCAAGCAATATTGCTAAGGGAAGAAGCCAAGATAAGGGCTACACTTGTAGACATACAAGGCATGATTCTTCTAAACATGGATGCATTGGTCTCATCCATGATAATAGCTTCTCTATATTTGATCATATGATGAAATTATTAGCAAAATTTTAAATTTGCATTGCATGCAAGCAAGGTGTTGCAAGAAAATTGAGAAAAGACATTGTCATTGATTTTAAAGGTACATTCAAACTTCTTGTCACATTTTGGAATAGTTGTATAACATACACCTTTGGCATTTATGTCAAAAAGGAGGAGAAGGTTTATATAACATGAAAAGTATATTTTAAAGGGGGAGAAGATGTGATATAAAAGAGGAGAAGATGAGAAGATGTATATAATGCGAAAAGAATATTGTATATATATGTATGGGGGAGCATTATGATATTATACATATACATGTACAAATATTCAGATAAAAAAATTCTTACAAAAGCAATTTTGAAAAATCTCAAAAATAGATTATCTTACCAAGTTGAAGACACATGATGGAGACTAAATATTGTTTTGATTTTTTTTTTTTTTGAGAATTTAGTTTTGATTGATAAGTGTCTTTATTACTAATGCCAAAGGGGGAGATTGTTGACATTTTAGTCAAGTTTGTTTATTGGTGACACATACTTATTTAGATGGCTAGTAGCTACCAAGCTTATTGTATAGTTAGCAGTATTAACTGAGTAATTTAGGCTCTATCGAGTTCTACAGTTACTACTGATTTCAAGAAACAATATTCAATTTGGAGCGAGCAGTATCTACCAAGTTGGTGATTATCAATGTAAATAAGGCTTCATAGTGTTTACTGAGTTTCTTAGTGAAAATAAAGTTCTCTAGTGCTTACAAAGTTAGTAGCTTCAAAATTGTGAACCTAGTATTGTTTGAGCTATGCAATGTGAACTAAGTGATTTAGTTTATACCAAACTTGTAGTTATAGTGTTGACCGAGCTATGCAGTGTGAATCAAGTGATTCAGTTTATATGTCAAGTTTCATAGCATTCACCTAGTCACCAGTGCAAATTGAGTTTCAAATACTTGAAAGTGATTAGTATGCACCAAAATTCTATGTCTACCGAGTGCATGATGATGCTAAGAATTGACATTGGTTTTCGAGTATCAAAATCTCACCGAGTTTGTCTTCAAAACTTGAGTACTTGCAGTTGGGCAGACTTTGTGTATTTTGGTGAAACTTGTATTGTAGCTAACTTTGCTAAATTATAAATTGGATTGGTATATCTGTAATATATTGAATCACATCCAAAGAGGTATCAAAGTATGAAAGAATATGTATTAAAGTGCAGAAGTGTGAAGTAAAAAGGCTACAATAGTATAAGGAGCAGAAAAGATTTATCTATCACAACAAGGTGATCGTTACACTCAAAGAAATGTCATTATCAAGTTACAGATCAGAGATCAAATAGTGGTTCATTTTAATAGGTGGTACAATTAAATCTTTTCACAAGGTAGACTTAATAGCCTTTTGTAAATCTCTTTATCGAGTGCATACTTCAATGTTTTTAAATCCTTTTGCAAGTTGGACCTAGTAGTCTTTATTGCTCCTAATAGGGAAGATCATCAAAAGTGATCATTGTAAGTCTTAACAAGCCAACTTTATACTACAATACTAAAGCTTGTGGGTATCATCCCCACCCTAGTTTTATTTTCTATTTGGAAGGTTTTTGGGTCACCATATTGTGTGTCAAAGTGTTATGAATGTTTTAATGCTTTAAGTTTTTTATGTATGCAATTAGATTAGAATACATATAAAGGATTATTTGGTGAATTAAGTTTAAGTTTAATTGGTTATTGATTCACACCTCCCCTCTCAATAACCTAGCCTATCTCATATTTCCAACAACTATTAGCAATTGGGCTAAGCATCAGATCAAATTTTTGTAAAGTGCAGGCAACATGGCCACCCCAAAAGTTAAAAAAATAAGCAAAATTTGGGGTCCTTGATGAGTAAGATTGGCCAATTGGCTAATATTAGCCACTAAAGTCATCCTTGCTCCTAAGCTAACTTAGTGTTTCTCCATGATTATATTCTCCCTCATGGAACTTTGGGGTATACATAACAAGTGTACCTTGAATAGTAGTTCTTCTTGCAACATGTAATAAAAAAACTCCACCTTAAATCCCTATTTGAACTTCTCACATGCTTCATATGCATCTTTAAAGTCTTTGTCTTCCTTATAGAGGTCTTTAAGGTCATTCATTCCCACATTTTGCAATTTTATTTCCTAAATAGCTAACACTCTCCTACTTAGTGCATCTACTACTTTCTTGCTAATTCCTTTCTTTTATTTTATGAAAAAGCTATATGCTTGTAGATACTGTACCTATTTTAGGTGCCTTTGGTTCAACTTCTCTTTTCCATTCAACTAGATAAGAGCATTATTATTTGTGTAGACTACAAATTCCTTGGGTAGGAGGTAATATCTCCACTTTTTGAGTGCTTGGGCCATTGCATATAACTCCAAATCATAGGTGAAATACCATTACTTGGATTCATTCAAATTCTCTAAGAATAATGCCATAGGATTTTCCCATTGAATCAATACTCCCTAGTGGCTAGTTTTTTGTCATAGTTCTCCACCACAAATAATTGATTGAAGTTAGAGTACCTAGGTAGCTCTACTATCTTTTTCTTTAGTATGTCAAGACTTAAGTGCTTGTTGCCTCTATCCACTTGAACTGATATTTAATTCCCCCTTTAATTGTATTTAAGATAGGTGCACACACATGACTAAAATTCCTTACAAAATTCCTATAGTAAGAGGCCAGTCCATGAAAACTCCTTACATCCCATATGGACCTAGTTGATGGCCATTCCAATACAATATTGTCCTTATTAGGATCCATCTTTATACAACCATTAGAAACAACTAATCTAAGGTAGACTAGTTTAGTTTTTAAGAACTCACATTTTTCTTGGTTAATCATCAACTTTTCTTGATGTAGCATCCTCAAGATCATCTCTAAGTGCTTCACATGCTCCTCCTTAGACCTTCTAAAAATCAAAATGTCATCTAGATAAACAATTACACATTTAACGATGAAATTAGCACTTCATTTGTGAGTCTCATGAATGTGCTAGGAACACTTGTCAAGCTAAAGAGCATTACAAGCCACTCATATAACCCTTCATTTGTCTTGAAGGTTATCTTCCAAACATCACTAGAAATAACTCTAATTTGATGACAACTTGATTTTAAATCAATCTTAGAGAAGTAGAAAGAGCCTCCCAAGCTATCCAATAAATCCTCAATCTAAGGCATAGAAAATCTATATTTGATTGTTATATTGGTGATATCCCAATAATCAATACACATTCTCCATTTTCCATCCTTCTTAGGTGCAAGTACAGTGGGAACAACATAAGGGTTCAAGCTCTTCCTTATAGGACCCTTCTCTAGCAAATCTTGTATTTGTTTGGCCATTTCTACATTTTGATTAGGAGTCATCTTATATTTTTTCCTTATTAGGTAGATTAGCTCCTGGTATGAGATATATCTAATGAATCACATCCATCATAGGTGGTAAGGCATTTGGTATTCCATTGTCTACTACCTCATGATACCTTTTCAATAGTTGTAGCACTTCTTGAGACATCTTGACCTTCTCCTTAGTCTCTTCTCTAGGTTTTACTATGATTGCAAAACAATATCCTTTCTCCTTCTTTATGACCTTAGGGAACTCCTTCCCATTCAAGAGAATCACACTAGATCCCACATGCTTCTCTTACTAGGTTTTTCCAAAGGATCTATTTGATATTTATTATCTTTTATTAGTGATTACATAGCTATTTTTTCCCCATCATGAATATCATTATCTAATAGTAGGTGACATGCATCGATAGGTATTATATCAGATATTACTTTTTCCTTATACTCTCCCATTTCAAACTCCACCAAAGTTTTTTCATCCACCACTATCTGATGTCCATTGCTTAAATATGAAACCTTGTATGGTATAGTGTGAGGTATACTCCTAAGTTTTATCTTTTCCACCATCTTTGTTGACACTATGTTCTTTATGGAACTAGAGTCTACTATGACCCTCCAGATATTTCCATGTCACCTACAAGTGGTTTTAAACAAACTCTTCCTTTGGGGTGGTATTATAACATTAGGAACCTTCAAAAATATTTTCCTCAATATGAGGTTCTCTCCATCTAACTTTGGCTCTTTCTTGGAGATTAGCGAAGTGATACTTTGAGTTTCTTCTTCCTACACTAGTTAAATTCTCCTCTACCCCATGGATTAGGTAGAACATTTTTTAGGAAATTTTCCCATGGTGTGACCCACTTGGTTATAATTATAACATCTGCTAGTGAAGACTAATTTTGCCTCTACCTTGGGATTGGAACCTTCATCTAGGTGGTCCTTTTCCTTTGTATCCTCCCCTCTAAAATGTGAATTTATTATGGTTACCCCCATTGGTATTAGTAGACTAAGCTTCTTCTAGCCTACTTGGACATTTTCCTTTTCCAAAGTTACCCCTGCCTCTGGACCATCTATTGCCTCTTCCTCTTTGTTGAGAATTATGTCTCCTTCTAGCCTTCTACTCTTCTCTCAAGGATAACTAAAATAACTTTTGCATACTATCAGGGACCATCATGTTGATCTCATCTTGAATCCCATGTCTCAAACCATTGAGTTATCTTTCCACACTTTCTATTTTCTCTTCCTATATCCTTTCCCTTAGACTCAATTTGTTACATTCCTTTGTATAGGCACTTATAGTTAGATCCCTCTACCTTAGGTTCAACAAATTTTGGTATATCTAGATCTCATAGTTAGTGGATATGAATTGTGTCCTCAATCTGATCTTCATCCTATGCCAAGAAATTATCTTCTTCTTTTTCCTTGCTATTATGTTGTCATCTTGTATCATATTCTACTATACCAATGTTGATCCTATTGGAGTTCTTTCTGGTAAGGAACATATTAGGTAGATTTAAACCCAATACTAGGAAGCATAAGATAGGGACAAGCTTAAGGATCAACTAATTCTTATATTCAGTAGGGTAAAATCCCAATTTAAGGCCAACATTAATAGAGTCATTGAGACTCCCTTCATTTTAGGACCTGCAGGGCCAAGGTCAGAAAAACTTAGGGATTGATCTGACTAATTAATAATTTTCTCTTCAAAACTATCCCCTGTAGCAGAAAATGGTCAATGTTCTTCTATGATTTACCAATAAATTCCTTATCATAGTAGCTAACTATAACTAAGAAGATATTGCAAACAAGTAACGACCAACAATTTTAAGTTCTTCATTACATAAAATGGTAAATTGATTTTTGATCGATGTGTGTATTTGCAACTATATAAACCATCCACTTGCAATTGAAATTAATTGATCAATGCCTTATCCATTGTTAAATAGAGTCAAAACCAACAATCTTAGACCTATTCAATTGATTTGCAATAAAATTTGTCAATAGTGGACTTTGAATCTTATTCTTATCATATCCTCCTTATATATCCAAAACCCTACCACTTTCTAAAAGAGATTACTTAATCCTTTGTACTAAAAGAAATCAATAAGAGATATACAACTCATCTAAATTGTATTAAACTAAAAGAACATTGCTCATTTTGATTTCAAGATCATAGATATGCAAGGAAGGAGACAAAATTTAGATACATAGATATGCAAGATTTTCTTTTGTATTATTCTCTTTGAAAATGAGCACAATAATAATATAGACTCATAGTATAACTCAAAGCTTGGAAATTTGATCATTCATATTCATTGCATTCTCAGGTATACAAGATAGAACATATTCATAGAGTCACAAAAACTAGACGGATTGTAAAATAACATAAGACTGAAAAATATATAGACTTCCAAACTCAACTCCTCATCCTAAAAATTCTTATATAGGATTATAACAAGATAAAGATGGGAGGAGGAAACATGTCATTACCTTAATGGAAAAGAAAAAGGCAAGACATAAACAAAAAGATGCACAAAGCATTCTCTTGCACTAGATCCAAAATTAGGAAGGTAGTTGAAAAGTTAGCAGGTGGCACTTTATTGCAACAACTTTAACTATAATCCACTTTGTCTTCTTGTACTCCATTTCCTCAAAAGTCTCAAAATATGATAGGCCTATTTATGAGAGATGTATCCTTCTGATGAATGGATCAATGTTTCTAATCTTACCCTTAATCTCTCATTACATTTAATCTTAATTATTTCTCAGCTGCTTCCTGCTAAGCCTTTATTTCTCCCACTACCTCCCAAACATAGATTTCTCACTTGGTGGGCCACTTTTTAGTTTTAACCTCTTCTATGTCCTTCATGGATTTTTTCCACCTGGCATCCGTTATGGCTTTAGAGTCTACTATGAATTTATTCAAGTCTATTTTTGGTCTGAATAAGGGGTCAATTAAATTATGGAAAGGGCGTCATTGTTGTCTTCAAAAATTGCCACTGTGGTCTCTTGAGTCAATATTGTACTAAATGCATTAGACCATTCTTTCCATTCCTTCAAAATGTTTCTTCTATCCAAAATTGGTGGTATGAAAGGCTCAATTCCCTAAGATAGTACTTTCATCTTTCCTTGTATAATTTATAGTTTTCTAGTGAAGAAACCAATTAATTCCTTAACTATCTCCAGGCTCTCCTTCACTATGATTATATTATTAGGAAAATTAGGCTTATAAGCCATCAATATAATTATCCTCTCTAAAAACTGACTAAATGGCCTCCATAGATTAAATGTGGGTGATAGCCATGAAAGTGTTTCATTCCAAAATTAATCAACATCTTGTAAAGAAACATAGAATGTATGAGCCTATTTTGATATACTCTTTAGAGTTTCAACCCTATGGCCAATCATGCATCTATGGATAGATGTCCTTACCTAATCTCCTTACTGAGTTGGTGGAGCATCAATTCTCATTTCCTTGGTCTCTCATGCATTCTTTGCCTCCAGCTCATCTATTTGTGTTGGGGCCTTAGTTGTGACCTTAGATGTCTGCTCTTAATTGTCATGTTCTTTGTTCTATTTTGCAGTAGCCATTTTCTCTACATTGGATAGTTGTTCTCTAAGAGATGTAACCTTAGCCTCTTACACTTAGACCTTGGCCTCAAGCTCCTCAATCTTCTCTTTGTAGACATGGATCTTCCTGAGCTTATCCTCATTATAGAGCTTTCTTACATTGATATAATCATGTATAGATTTTCATAATCTTGTCTCTATCTCCTCTACCTTGGCCTCATTCATAAATGAGAAATTCTTCAAGGCCTTTGAGATTTTGGTACCTAAAGTACCTTGCAAAGTTCATACAACCATGTTACCATCCTTTGTGCTCTACACATCCATCAACTTAGGTTTGTTTGATGAAGGAGCCATGCTCCAAACTACCAAACATTTCACATCAATGCTGAATCTTGTTCCTCTCTATAGTCCATCTGCGCCATATGCCTCATATGAAATGAAATTTTCCTACCTTCTAACTTGATCAAGCATAAATTCTTGCTCCAAATCCCATCCAAACACCAACAACATCCCACTTCTTTTCACAAGATCCCTTACCTCCTATAGGGTTATGAGTTCACTCTCAGGATCATAGGCTTGCAATTTCTCAACCAAATTTACATTTTATTCATCTAATTCTCTTGGTTCATCTTTAGCACCAACTCACTATGTTTTACCTTTTACAATTTTTTTTTGAATTTTGTTGACTTGATGAATTAATCATCCTCCATAAATAGTTGGGCTTGGATGATCCTATCATCTATCCTTGCTGTAACTAGTTCTAAGTCAGTGAGTGTATTGATAGCTACAATAAATCTATCCTAGATGTAGTTCTATCTCAAATTAGCAAAATACTAACCCTTGCCTAGTAGGATTTTCAATGTCCTTTGCTTGACCTCTACAGGGATGTGGACAACCTTTTTCCTCTTATTTTTCTTGGTGAGCCATGATGCCTAAGAAGACTCTTTTTTCTATTTTTGGAGTTATACTAGGTTTAGGGCTGTCAGCACACACCCTCTCTTCTTCTCTTATGGGTCTCTCTGTCATTTGGGCCATGATTTCAGCATGGTTAGTGATAATCTTCCTAATCCTATGAGGATAAGGGACATCCATACAAAATCCCTTTAAATTGGGATCTACTTTCTTCATCTCTCTCTCTCTCTCTCTCTCTCTCTCTCTCTCCCCTCAACACATCATCAATTTTGGCTGATTTGTCAGTTGTCTCCCCCTCTGTAATAATATTTGGAATAACATCTTCATGGGGTAGTTCCTTGGCTAGGAAACACATAGTTCCTTATTTCTTTGAGGGTGTTCTTCATCCAATTATTGGGATCATACATCTTGTAAGGACTAGTTGATAGGTTGAAGTGGTGGAGGAAAGAATAAATTTGATCTAGGGCCACTTTTCCAATTGAAAAGTCCCAAATCATGAAACATATGCATAAAAATGTGCCCCTATGAACCTTAGGCCTTAGATGCTCCTTATTAAACATAAACAAGTGCATTAATAAATTCAACAATGACTAGTTTGGGAGGGATGAAATTTGGAAATATGTGGGGTGATTGGGGATAACCATATACTCTCATCAAAGAAAAGGTTGGAAACACGAAGATATCTCCCCAATTATGGTCTAATATTTTGCTCTTTGGGAGCAAGGCTAGTCTCAAGAGACTCTTTAGGATTTTAGGTTCCCTAAAGTAACCTGGGTCTTGCATTTTCATAATGACAATACTAAAATTATTAAAAAATGAGATAGAATCAGAAAAGTGATATGAACTATCCCATACCTATGTCCATACTTGAATAAGTAGTACTCCATTTGCATTAGAGGTATGATTAATGAAATTGTGGCTTATGTACCCCACATTCTTGTACAAGATCAGGTGCATTAGCAGTGAATAGTGATGGAATTTGAAATCTTTCATCTCTCCACTTTGAGATAGTGCAATGTTATCCTTCATCTTCTTCAAAATATGTTCAACATAATCATATTCCCCTCCATGGTATGAGTCTTGCACATCGCTGGCTATGATAAACTCTACTTTATATACCATATCTATTCTATCCTTGCTAACCACCTTGTGGACACCATACATTGTTTTTACAAATTAATTATCAAATTTATCCAAAGGCATCATTTTCTCCACCTTCTTAGGGTAATCACCCATAGTCTTTAAGTCCATGGAAATATGGTGTAGCATAGACTTCCCTGTGTAAGCCTTGTATTTCTATCAAACTTCCTCTGTAGATTTTCCAAGTCTATAGGCTAGCCCATCGCACTGTCCAATCCAAATGCTTCAATTAATGAGGCATGATCCAGTGTACAAAGAATGGTTCCATCTCTCCTATGGAATGATTTGGTAGCTGAATTTTATGACTTGATTAGGTATTTTACCAAATAACCATCAATAAAAACCTCTAGAAAAAATTAAATTTTCCAAGTTCTTCTTCCATGGATTAAACATAAGGATCTTCTTCTCTCTATTATGATAGAAATAATTGAAAATATTAGAACCTAAGACTCCTAGACATGTAGCATCTCTATTTAGGGCATATGGGGTCCATGAACGCATGATCATCTATAGAAATGGCATTAGAGGATCTTGGAAATAACTTTATCCATTCCTCTAAAAACCTACTTGGTTTCTTTTGTCTGCTTTTTCCACCTTTTGAGGTTGAAGTTTTTATGATTTCCATTTTTGATGTTGGTATCTCTTCTACCTCCTTGTTAGACATCTCGTAAAATAGACCATAAATTCTAGCAAACCTATGCAACTAGTCCTAAAGAAAAAAAATGACTAGTCTACCGAAAGCTCTATGATTTCTCTGAAAACTTAAATAACTGCAAATGATAACTAAGTGCTAGACTATGGAATGTCTTATGTTGAGTGTACTCTTATCAACCCATTTTGTGCATTGACAATGTTCATGCTTGAGTCTTAAATTCAATGTTATTTAACACCTCAGATGGAGCATCCATACAACTATTTAGATAGAAAATCTTTGTACTCTACTTAATTCTTATTTGTCAGGGTTTATTATCATTTTTTCAATTCAAATAAAAGGAAAAAAATTCCCTTTTATGTTAGGCTAGGGATTTGAGATCTTATGAAACCCTAAAGAGAAGGCCCTTATTATCATCTTAGGAAAGAAAACCAAGCTCTATGATCTTACAATGATTCAAAATTAAACCCCTTATCTTACTATCATAAGCCTAGAAAATGGTTTTCATGATTCTACGACAAAATGTTTATTGTTTCCTTAGAAATCACTCGTAAGCCCCTTATGATCCTATGAGATAGCTCACAAACATTGTCGCAACATTGTACCCTTGCTTTAGTTACTTCATGATCCTATGATCGTGGTTTGAAGCCAGGCCTAATACCTTCAGTAGTTAGCTTTTAAGGTTCTATAATGTTACAGTCACAAAGATATCACAACATCATATCTCAACATTACATTCTTTATGATCTTATGAGCACAATTAGAAACCAATCTTGTAGCATTGAAGGAGTTATCTCTCCTTTATCATAGCCTTAGAAATATTTCTTTCTACCTTTAGGATCTCATGATCCATAGCTTGTTGTAGCATCAGAGGATACAACATACCACATGTCTCAAACCTCTATGTAGCTGCACTTGGCCCCACCATGCTTCATCATCTTTAGCTTATGATCTTTAGAACATATCTTTATCATGGCATTGGCCCTTAGATATTTTATTCTTATGATCCTATGACCATAAGCATATCATATCCTTGTAACTCCTTTTGAAATTCCCAGTGATGCCTCAACTACCCCTTTTTCATAGGATCAAAACTCTTCAGATCATTCTTGTGCTAACATCAACTTGCAACAATATGACAACCATTTCACCTTATTGTCATGAGTCTTCATTTCTTCTATTGTGATCCCATGATTACCCAATATATCTTAAGATTAAAGAACTTAAAACACCATCCTATGATCCTCCACTAGCCTCCATATCATAACCTCAAGAAACATCAAATGTGAGTTCATGACTAGACACCTAGGCCATGATTGTAAGATCAAAACTTTGTGATTTGAAAGGTATACAATCTCCCACTAAAAGAAAACTTAGGATAAGGGGAAAAAGGTTGTAGATTTAAAAAATTGTTTTAATACCAAGACAAAAAATGACATTAGGATACCAAATTATTTCCCTAGGGAAATTTTTTTAATATTTAAACTAGGGCAAAATAACTAAGCTAGGGTTTATTTGAAAATTGAAAATAAATGAAATATAAAATCCTAAAAATGTAATGTAGTTCAAAGCATTTTCACAATGGATATATAAAATTTTAATATAGTGAAAATGAGGGCCACTAGATCCCTTGAGTCTAGCCTTGACATAGCTGACTCTCTTCTCCTCTTGTACTTTTTTGTAATCAAATTAATTATCTATGACCTCTAGCCAATCTAACAACTCTTCTCCATTCAAACTGCCACTATAATAGGGAATATGTTCCATAGTATCCTTGTTTAGAGACTTGAAGGCATCCAAGAACACCTTTTGGTCCCTCTCCATCTCTATTTCCTTACCTTTTTTAGATGTCTCCCCTGACTGGCTTTCATGTTCTTCCTCACTCTCATCTCCCCATTCCGTGACTTTCTTTTTACTTTTTTCTTATGCATTATTGGCCTTTTCCAATAGGTCCTTGACCAAATCCACTATGAAACCCATTTTCATTTCCTTGGGTGGTATATTGTCAACCTCTTGGCTCTCGTCTATGTTAGACATAGACCAAACTAGTTGTAGTTCAGGCTCTTATACCAGTCTGATGAAAAGAGTCTAGGGTTCTAGCACTTGAATAATATTAACTATGGCTTAATCCTTTGAATCATCCAATATCTCTTCACTTCTATGTTCTTTTCACCAATCTTGGCCTCCAAGAGCCCTTTTCCCAACTTGCCTCCAAGGTATAGTTAGACTAATGTTAGAAGTTATCCTTCTTGTTTAAGGAAATATACCTATTTTCCCTTGCTTAGGATCTTTCACTCTTCATTCCTAGGCACTTATGTTGAATATATCCTCCACATCCCTCTTGTAGCTATCTACCACCTCTAGTCACCTTGACAGTCACTAAAATGATACTATCTACAAATAGGGCTAATTGCATTAGGTATAGTTACATTTTTGTTAGCCATTTATTTCAAATTATTCCACACAAATCTATGGAAGACCATATGATTTTAAAATATATCACCTAGCACTTCTAGAATCCCAAATTTATAGAGTCCCAAATCACCCACAACCTTGTTCACTCTCAAGCCCTAGTTTCTAGGCTATCTTTTAGGCCTTTGGACCAGTTTCACAAAAATATTTCTATAGACCTTCAAGATTAACAACAATATTTCCAAAAAATTGTTTCATTAAGTTAAAATTCTAGAGAGTTTAACCATGCCACTATATTTTTCATGTCAGATCATGGGTGTGCTCTGCAATTGCATCTTCTTGCTATCCTTGCTCACCTACTCCCAGCAATCAGCCTAGGGCATCACTCAACACCTAGGAAATCAGTCACAAAAACATAAAGAAAATAATTTTTTTTAATATATAAGATCTAACCTATCATCCCACAAAGTTTCATGCATTTTCAACCATGGACAATCAGGTTACGACCATTTTTGTCTCTAAAACTCTATGAACAGAGATCACAGACCAATCACTTAGAAACTATTGTAACTCTTCAACATAATAACTTAAGATCAAGTTTGAGTATGGAAATGAAAGATAAGACACCAAACTACAAATTACTAAAATCAGATCATGCAACCTAGTCAATACACAACTGTAATAGGGCATGAAATCTCAACAAATACAATGAAAAATACAGTAGAAGTCTATATAGTTTGCTCATACATGTGGTATGCAACTGAAAATCATTCTAACCTTTCTAAAATATTCATCCCATGGTAAAATACATGAGAATTTGTGGTTAAAACCACCCAATCCTTCATTTGCAACTTTCTTGCAAAATTTGCAAAAGTTGCTCAAGCAACTTTTGAGCAATTTTACAACTTTTTAACACTTTTTGCTCTCTTCATGTTTTGATCAAATGGGTGTCTATAGACCTATTCTAGGACCTTATATAGGATCCTTAGGACCCTCCAAATGACCAATTATCTTGTTTATCCCCTTTAGAAATTTTTACCCATTTGACAACTTTTGACAACACTTGATAATTCTAGGACCTTGTGAACAATTTTGGTTCTTTACAAACAAAATGGAACAAGTTTGAATCCAAAGACCATTGGACCTTATTAGACTCACACGATCTTCTTAAATAGAACCCTAATAGCTTACAAAACCAAAAAAGGGAGGTGCTCTACACCACAAGAGGTTGACATGACAAAGAACCTAAAAAGAGTTTACTACAAAATTTGATGATCAATTTACAAGTTTTGAAGAAGAAACAAAATTGAAGGCATGAATAATATTTGGAGCTAGATTATTCCACCAGGTATGTGACAATGTCAGAACTAATTTGCAAGTTATAGATAATGCATAAAGGAAATAAGAGGATGTATAGAAATATAAAAGAAATTATATGTTCTATGCACAAGGGCACATAATTTTTTGATGTAACACAATGTATTAAGGATAATGAAGAAAAGTAAGGACAAATTGATGGAGAATTGGAACAACAAGATTAAAATATCACGGAGGTAGAAAAAACATTAACTAAATCCTTTGACACCTTAGATATTTTGGAGAGAAATAGGAGAAGAATCTTGGAAAGGTTTAACTTATTCAAAAATAACTTTCAATGCCCAAAATTGATATGCTACAAAGACAATTGGATACATTGTTGGATGCAAGAAGATCACATGAAAACTTTACACCAATGAACTTGAATGGATTATACATAGTTGCATGTGATATATATGTCTAGTCATTCATGTTCCACAGTCTATATAAAATACTTGAGATATGGAGTTAGAAACTCTAAGAAGAAATTTCTAATAGCACATCAATTTTTTCGATGAGTAGTAGAGCTTGTCAAATAAAACTTTGATATGTATATAAAATTTTTGGCTAACCTTTTCCATCAATGTAAAAGGAGGAGATAAGTCAGTGAAAAATACTATTTTTAATAATAGCTATATACTAAGGGGGAGAATATGGGGGTATGTACAAGATCATGGTGGGAAAACTATGGTTTGAAGTGGAACTTTGATATGTATATAAAATTTTTGGCTAACCTTTTCCATCGATGTAAAAGGAGGAGATAAGTCAGTGAAAAATACTATTTTTAATAATAGCTATATACTAAGGGGGAGAATATGGGGGTATGTACAAGATCATGGTGGGAAAACTATGGTTTGAAGTGGCAATGGAAAAAGAGGACATCAGTGTCCCTTATTGGAATGTTAAAAGCTAGAGGTTTTTTGGATGAGAGTGAGGACAAGGACAAAAAAAGAGCTAGGATGGAAGAGGATGTGGTGACAAAAATAAATTTTAGTAGCTTGGATTGGGAAGCTCAAAAGACTCAAGAGTATATGGAAAAGAAGACTCACAAAGTCTATGAAGTAGCTCAAACGATGTAGGAGCTCGAGCGAAGAGTAATCTTGGTTTATTTTTCCCTGTCTTTTTTTGTTAGTTTTCTACTATTTTTTTCAAGTTGGCTTTTTCTTGTTCTAGCTTTTTGACTGTTAGTTGAACTAGTCTTTTCGTTGGCCTTTGTTGTTGGCTGGGTTTTCATGCTTATTATCAGCCTTGTGACTTGTCTATTTTTGGTTGGGCTTTAACTGCTTATTTTTGGCCTTGGTTATGTAATAACTATTGGGTTTCAGGGTCCCTATAAAACCTGTTTGGCGTATCAAAAACTTCATGTGAAATCTCAAAATAGTTCAAAATTTTGTATGAATAGAATCTATAGAAAATTGAATGTAGTTTCTAAAATACTAGCCTTTTTCAAATAAAAAAATATTAATTGATCGAAATTTGGAATTTCAATCCAAAAGTATGGAATTTTTAGAAAAATAAGTAGGTGCATGTCTGACCACCTTAATCACAATCAAATGGTAATATTATTTTTTAAAATTCTAGACATAAGAAGTACATTCATAAGAGGATGTGATACATTTTTTTTCGTAATTTTATTCCAAGTAAAAATATAATATTTAATTTTCTGCTACAATTTTTTTTGGAATTAAAGAACTCTTGTATCTGACCACCTTAACTTATTCAAAACTATATAAATTTTTTTTTAAATTAGAAAAGAAGTAATAGTTACTTATTAAACTCTTGATTTGACATAAATTATATCGGTGGAAAGATGATAATGTCCTTAAGTAACCATTTTCACTTCATAAAATTTAGATGATTTTTTTTTTCTTCATATCGCCACTCTTTCACCCCTCATGATCCTACATATACCCATGTATGTATACAATGATATACAATATAGTCAAAGGGAGAGTATGTTACAAAGTATGGTATAGATGGCATAATGATCCACATGTTTTTAGTTACCAAATTTTGAATTTTTAAGTTTTCAAGTTTTTAAGATCTTATACTTAGCCATTTTTTCACAATGTTTCCATCAATGCCAAATGGGGAGATTATTGGCAAGTTGGCCGAGTAAGTTGATAAGTGTTATCATTAATAGAAATATTATGATAGGGTAAGGTCATTGAAAGTAAAGGTTAAAGTTTGATATTGATTAACAAAGGAAGTTTCCTGAGTACCAAGCAAGATTACAATGCACAAAAAGACCATATGATTTAGTGAGCTTTACAGGGAGTAGATACAAGTCTACAATTGGAGGAATGATAATATGAGAGAGTATATTCTACCTTTGACATCATTTAACTCAATTTTATATTTTTCATGATTTTTGGATGGATATTTTGATGACAATTTATATATTATAGAAACCTAAAGAGTATGGGAAAACTGGTCAAGGAATTGAATTGACTAGTCAAATCGAGAACTTGAAAATGTAGGTAGGACCAAGGATAACTTTAAGAAACCCCTCCTGAGGAAAATATGTAAAATATTGGCAAATTCAACATTTAATGTGAAGGAAAATTTTCTAATCGCTTGGGCAAATTTTTTGTTTGAGGCAAGGTAGAAAAATAATTTCTATTAGCAAAATTTTCCTTTCTATATCAAAATTTAATAATAATTGTGGCAATTTTTTTTTTTTTTTGGCATACAAATAAATATAGGAATTTTTTTTGTTGGTCATAAAAATTCTTGTAATGCAAGAGGAAAAATATTTGTTTTATATAGCTTAAAATATTAATATAATTGGCTAGTTTGTTAGTTCCTACAAAGAGACTATTTATATTTTTAGTGAATTTATAGAGTCATAGGTGGACCATGACCCATATGCCAAGTGTATGATGTGCAATGTATAGGTAGTCTGCCAATCCATTAAGATTCAATTAACAATGTGTCCTTTCTTGTTGCCAACTTGGTCATCGTCACTTTGCATGTTGATGTCATCATTTTTGTCATGAAAGAGATTGATTTAGACCATCGATGTAAGATAGAACAATGGGCTTAACTCTATTTCAGACCTAATTTTAGATATTATACCATAAATTATAATTGTTAATTCTTCAGGAAATCAAGATACGTGTCCCAAAGTTCAAAATATAAAATGGTTGGCTAAATGGGGTTAGTTGGAGATGTGACGCTTGGCCCTAGTGAAAATATTATTTTATTCTAAGGGTGAAATGACATTTCCCAATAAGAAGAAATTAGGTAAAGGCTAACAAATATTTTAAAATTATTGTGTCCTAAATGTAGATTAAATAGGTGATTAGACCAGGATTGAGACTAATTATGTGTAAACTAATGGGTGATTAGCTTGGGATTTGGACCCAAATTGCTTGGTGACCTATTTGACCCCATATGTAGGATTTATTCACCAAATTGCGATTTCCCAAAGAGACAGAATCGCTATTTGGTGAAGATTCACCACTAAAAATATCACTGTGTAGGACATCTTAGATGTTAATCCTTAGCTAGTGTATTATAATATTGAGGTTTGGTAACATGTGGTTAAGTGCAAGGATGATAGATGAAAGAAAATAGTATGAAGGAAGGGATTTTTTTTTTTATAACAATGATTTCACTTGTATTTTAATGTTATGATTATTGTATGTGCAATAGTTAGAGTATATAAGAAGGGTATATATATGATTATATGAATGGAACTATGAAGGAAAAATAAAATATTTGGGATATCAACACAATCAAGTTTTAGTATTTATCTATACTACTTGTAAAGTTGTATATAATTGTAAGAGCAATGAACTCACCTTTGGTAATAGAAAGTCATAACATGCTCGAGGCCTCAAACAAGATCTAGTCCTCTAACAAGGATAGATACACTATATGTATGTAATAAATCCTAATAGGGTCAACACATTTCACAAGTTACTTTTGATTAGTGGATCATTTTTTCAATACCATCCCCACAAGGGTTTTACCTTGGTTAGAGATTCCCTAGTTAACACTATATGTTTTTATGACTTTCGTTGCAGTTTTCTTATTATTGCTATTCAGTTTAATCATTTATGCAAGTGTAAGGTTTATATCTGATATCCATAGTTGGAAAAAATGTTCTAGAATACTTATTCACACCCCCCCCCACAAGAGATAGAAATGTTGATCATCAAAGGAGATCCACAATCATCCACCTTGCATAATCATTCAAAAGATTATTTAAATTCATAGATCTATGATTTGGAACTTGTATATCTATTATAGTTTTTAGAGATATCCTACATTATCATTCTTGATCTTACATACAAATATGTATACATCTTTGTGGATAGTGAATCCATATACATCCATGGAGATTTGACAAGTGAGGTGCATATTTACATTTTTCTTTCTTTTACATACTTTTTCATTTCAAGATAATTCATAAATGGGGGTTTGAAAAAGGAAAGCCTCCCTCTCCCCCCAAAATTAACATTTTTCTTATCTGCAAGTATAGAACTACAATTTGTTTTTTGGAATTAAAAATTTTGAACTCAAAACTAGGTTTTTAGATATCTAGCAGAGTTTTAGATTCCAAAACTTTAGGTGGAGTAGGTCAAGTTCAGCCTTGACCTTGACCAAAGTTATCCATGACCCTTGAGATATCCTAGACTTTAAGCTCATCCTTGTCTAAAGGATCCCAAGCTTTGAAAATTAACATTTTTAGGTTTTGGGGCCTTAGATCTAAATTCCTTTTACTTTTTGCCAGGTTGTATGCTAATTAGTTTTTAGATTCAAAGTGGTCTCTCCAATTGATCTTCTAGGTGATTTTGGTTTCTCATTCATTATTTCATAGTTTTAACTTTGATGGATTAGATCTAGTCATTTCATGTGTTTAGCTATCGTACATGCTCTTTCATTATTTATATTTCAATTGGCCAATATTCTTGCACTAAATAAACACATAACAAAATCAATCAATAACACAACAATAAGGGGAATACTATCTTGGACTTGGATTGAACACCATCTAGTTTGGGTATTGTCAATCTAGTTTGCACTCCTTGGAAGGTTATGCTTGAAGGTTCCTATTTTTCTTTCAATGATATGACATTTAATATTAGGTGTAATTAATATATACACTTTAATTCCGTATCTAATATATTGGTGCTTGGTACATTGATTGTGAATCATAAATGTGAACCAAATTGAACATTAACAGTGAAACAAACAAAACTGAAAGTAATTCCTAAACCAACTTTCATATATTAGTGCTTCCTACAATACATTGTTTGTGAATCATAAATCTAAATCAAATTAAACATTAACGCTAAAACAAACAAAATTGATCCCTAAATAAAACTGAAAATAATTCCTAAACCAACTTTTGCCTTAACTGTATCACTAGACGAAATTGGATAACTCTAAATCTAAACCTTACCTTAAAGAAAGAAAATTTAAAACAACTTAAACATTAACTAAAATACTATACCAAGTTGAAGGATAATCCTAATACAAGTTATACTCTTAACACTAAGACTATGCCAAATTGAATTTTCACACACACACACACACACACACACACACACACACACACACACACACACAATAATAATAATAATAATAATATTTGTACATGAACAATAAATTCAAATGCCAATTATATAAAACAACTAATATTTATTTAGAGTAATAGAAAACTTCTTTTCTTATTTAATTATTTATTTTCAAAAAATGATAATATGTTAAAATTACTTATCATAATAATTTATTATTTATTATAATTTTATGTGAAAAAACTCTTTTTCTCATTTAACTATTTGTTCATAACAACATAATCTATTTATGACATATATAATATAATAATATTTGTGCAAATCAAATAAAAACTATAACCTTCTTTTAAATATTAAAGGCTGAAATATACTAACTTCCATGTTGCAGGCAATGACTACGTTTTTGGCCCGTCTGAAGAATGTCCAAAAAATTTGAAATTAACTGTGAAAAATGTTACAGAAACATTACATTCAGCATGTAATGATGGTTTACAGGGTAGTAAGAAAGTGGCATAGAAGATATATTAAGTAAATTACTTCTGCAGTCATTTGAATGTTATTATATGGCATGGCTGCTGTTGTGTACAGGTTTTCATGGTGCATATTTTTTATTTTTGGTACTGACAATCCTATTTTAGACTGTGTAACTATCCATAATTGAATTTAATAGCCATTAAATTCACCATCCTCGCCTCTTTAAAATGAAGCAAGTCTCAACAAAATTTCCTTCATTCGTATTTGAAGTATTGTTGGCAACTACCCATAACTGTGGGAAAGGCTTGTTTATGATCATTCGGAGGGTAAAGGTAAAGCACTCTTTATATGAAAATAGATAAAATCATTACCTATACATATTTGGATCTTACAAACAAAGCTATCAATGCTGCTTTTTGTCAATAGGAATTTTGATTAAAAAATGTTATGGTATCTTTCTTGAATAAAATATAGAAATTAATGGAATTGATTATGTTTTAGTTTTCTAATATATATTTTATGTTTGTCAAGGGATTAAAAGCTTTCCTCTACCCATCTAACAGGTTGGTAATATTCTTACTTATTTTATCTGAAAAAATCTAAATTAGAAAGAGAAATATTATAGAGACAATTTGGTAATATTCTTAATTATTTTATCTGAAAAAAATCTAAATTAGAAAGAGAAATATTGTAGAGACAATTTATAAGACAAAAGAGTTATTTTAATTAATTTTACATTATAATCTATACATGTTAAATAGTTATCTTGTTATATTATTATTATTATCATTTGTTAAACACTGTCTTCTCATTTCTCATGGAGTCTTTATTCTAGTATTTGATTTTGCATTGTTATCTTGTTTGTTAAACTTAGAATTGATTAGTTGCTTGACTAAATATTATAATTAATTAAAAGACTTTTAATATCATTACATTCTTTTCATAACTTGTTCAGAGATTTTTTTCATAACATATATTAGAATTTTTAATTTACATTTATTTTCAAAAGTTTAACACTCATTATTATATTTGATCTCTACTTGAATTCCTGATATTTGCAATGAGAATATTGTCACTGAATACAGTATAAACACCTCAGTTTCTACTATATTGCAATAAATGGTTTCTCTCACTTTCTTTTATTTATATCATTTGTGTTTCTCGAAAATTCTTTTCTTTGTGCAGATAATATTAAATTTATTCTCATTGATATATTTTATGCCATTTATTTCATTTTTTTCAGTTTTTAATTTACAGGTTTTAAAATGTCCACTCCAAAAGGAGAATACTTTATGATTGTTCATCCATCTCCACAAGGAAATCAAATACTGATGAGGATAGTGAAATATAATTTTGTTGCTAAGCAGTGGAAGCGGTGCGCACCTCTGGTATTAAAAGAAGAAAGTTATGAGAATTGTGTAATTTTGGGCTTTGATGATAATATTTATGTTATTGAAGTCAATTGTGAAGGTACCATTTGTATTCACTTGAACAATGAAAACGGTGAAGAATGGGAAGAATTTAAAAAGGTTTTTTTCTATAAAAAACCAATTTCGAAAGTATCTGTTGTTGCTGGTATCAAAGAATGATAAGATATACATGGGATTGAATGGGCTTAGGGACAATCCTCTTATTATTTGCTTCTTTACTGACAGGAAAGTTTGGAAGTTGATTCCACTTGAAAACAAAAGTGATACAATTTCATCCTATGATTCAAAACACATGTGTTTTACTGACTGCAAGAATGGTGTTTCAACAAGAATGTATGATTGTTCTCAAGAGAAATGGGTTGAAAGTTCAGCAAAAGCGGCACTGCCACAAATACATAGCACATTACAACTTCATGACAATAAGGCTTCGAGTGGTATGTGGTACAACCTTAAAAAGAAAAATGTTCGGGCCTCATATATCTTTCATCACCAGACAATTGATCCATGGCCTCGCCAATCGGTAGCTTTAGTAAGGATAGAGGAGACGAGTGAAAAGAAATAGTCATTATAAAAGCTTATGGAAAAAGCAGAAACGTTCAGATACAATCAGGAGTTTTGGCCTGAGACACTTTTTCAAGAACCACCTACTTTTCAAGTCACGGCTAGTGGAAATAGATTGATCTGCCATATTATGCATCTTTTGTGGATAAAGAAGATTACATTGTGGCCTCGTCAAATTATCGCTTATGCACATATGAAAAGGACCAAATGGTGTTCAAGGGAGAGAAATAAATAGGTCCAATAAGCTTTTATGTTTGATAATTAATAGTTTAAGTGTTCTTCATGTATATAACATTTTGTTAGTAGTGGTTCAATTTTGGGTGGAAATGCAATTGTGGTTGGAAATGCAAAAATTTTAGAAGAGAGAATGTGAAGACATTTTGTAAAAGATGGTGTTGAATGTATTTTCATATTGTTCTGAAAAAAAAAAAAATTGACTTTCCTTTGTCTTTAGCACATTTTATCTATAATACAATCATTTTTATAAAATTAATAAATATAATTTATGTTTTTTTATAGGTACTGGGCCTAAGGTTCACAATTTCTTGCATAAAAAAATCAATAAAGATTAACTAAAACATGCCCACCATAACGTATTGAATTACAATAAATTAGAATTTTCAAGTCTAGAATAAAAAATAAAATAAAGAGGTCCAAGTCTACATTTATCTAAGATTGAATTTTGCAATTATTTGACATTGTGATTAAGAAAAAACTTGAAAAAATAGATTTAATAAAAATATTTAATTGATTAAAATGAAACTATTATATAATATAATGAATTACGATTCATGAATAATCAATGCTACTTTAAAAATATTATTTTTCTAATTAAATTTGTCAAACATTTGATCTAGAAAAATAAACTTTCTAAATCTAATGTTTAATTAATTTTTAGTAGCTTCTGCCACATAGGAAGAGGATTATATTTAACTTACGGTTGATATTAATTTTCTTCTATTATGTGAATTTCAGGGCCATATGGACTAATTTTTTTCGCTTCAATTAGCAATGCTATATATATATCTCTCCAATTTAAAAATCTTATCATTATCTCTAGTATAATTAGAAGAATGGTAGCCAGTCAGATATGAGGGTTGGCTTTTGAAACTTTGGTGCCATTTATTGTATCGGTCTCTTGTTGGCACATTAGTTGCTGAAGCAGTTGGAAATGGATGATGAGTATGTTGGCAGTGAGGAGGCCATTAGAGAAGAAAATAACATGAAGTCATGTGAATTTAGGAGGATGTTCAACATTGTCATGCCTAAAACTTTAAGGGAAATAAACATAATTTTTTTAAATTTTATTATTATTAATAACTATACCCCTTAGATAAACTATACTATGAACCTCTAACTATTCCACCATATTAAATAATAAAATCTTACTCCATTGATACTTACTAAACATTTATCT